>JAVLUX010000024.1:24052500-24652500 GCA_032164185.1 Moxostoma hubbsi
CTGACATATCAGAACTGACAAGAGTAGTTCAATAGTAATAGCATATAAAATACCTGAGAGACCGCACCCTTGTCGTATACCTCTGCCAACTAAAAACGGTCTTAAATGGGTGCCATTTATTTTTAATATACTATATATATATCTGTGTACAACAGCTTGACATAAGAAATAAATGATGAACCAAAACCAAAAAGCATTGAGACATTTAAAAAGAAAGCCATGATCAATTCGATCAAAGGCTTTCTCCTGGTCCAAAGAAACAAAACCTACACCAATATATACAACTTGGCAAAGGAAATCAAGTCTCAAACCAGAAAAAGATTAACAAAAATTGATCGATTTGGAATACAGTATTATTGATACGCATGAATCACTGAAGATATACAAAGTTTGAGTTGATTAGTTAAAACTTTGGAAAATGTCTTGTAGTCAACTCTGAGCAATGACACAGGGCACCAATTTTTTTATGTCCCAATATCTCCCCTCTTAAGTAGTAAATTTATCACGGCCCTCTGAAGACTCACAGGTAATGTGCATCTTTCCAGACACTCCAAGAAAACAGAAAACAATTCCTTTCTGATCAGTGACCAAAACTGTTTATAAATTCAGCATTCAGTCCATCCAATCCTGGAACTTTACCTGAACAGCTACAGTCAGTTCATCAAAAGTCAAAGGTTGATCAAGTCTAGATTTCTCCTCTTCTGCAAGTTGATGCAGATCTTGAAGAAGAATATCAGCAATTTCATCATCACAGAGATCAGCCATATAAAGATCTGCATAAAAAGATAAAACTTAGGAAATTATTCCACGATCATCAGTAACTTTTCCTACTCCTTGAAGTTTCAAATGACATAAAGTCTTCATATTTACGGCCCTCTGCTCTGGAATAAAAAAGGAAGATGTCGGAGCATCCATGTGGTAAACCTTGCATGGATAAGTGTCTCTTGGGCCCTTTCTTCTAAAAGATTCCGAAGAAGGAATGTATTCTGTTCAAGGATTTCAGCAGTGTCTGCCTCATCCGTTTTATCATCAGTGTAAAGGATATCTTGTTCCAGCTGTTTCAATGTACTTTCCAAGATGCTTTTATTATAAGCAATATAACTCTGGCAAAAAAAGTTTAATTTGTGCTTTGCCAATATCCCACCATTGACTTAGGGACTTAGCAATTTTCTCTTTCTCCATGTCTCCCAAAAAAGGGTGAAAGAGTGCAGAAAATTGTGATCTTGCAACATTTCAAAAGTGAGTGCTTAAGAGTGCTCTGTGGAATAGAAATTTCAAGAGATATATGATGATGATCAGATAAAGAAGTGGGAATAATACAGTTATTAAAGAAATTATCCCTAACACTTTTCTGCACATAAATTCTATCAAGTCTGGCTCCAGATTCCATATTAGATTTTACCTTAAACAAGGTATATTGTTTATTCTGATGGAAAGTTTCTCTCCAAACATCCATAAGACAATGATTAGATATCAAATTTTAATTTCATCTGATGATTGTATATGGGGTTCTTCATGGTTCCTATCTAGGGTGTAGTTTATAGTACAATTAAAATCCCCAGCCAGAACAACCATTCTATTCTGCAATATCACTTAGCGCAGTCTTTAGTTTTCTAAAGAAAAGAATTAGCTCTGAACCAATATTTGGGGCACGTTAAACAGTGAAAAATTAAGTCCACAAACTATTAAATCAACACGCATTTGACCAGGAACCAATTGAAAAACACTCACAGGTTGCTCCTTATATTCTGGTCCAAAGAGAATCGCAACCCCTTCACTAACACTAGAATCATGACTTAATATAGCCTGCACCTTCCATTCACTCAGCCATTGTACTTGTTTATTCAAATCTGTATAAGTTTCTTTAAGAAAAACTATACTAGCCCTATACTATACTAAAGACGAAATATTTTAACAGCATTATGACACCCATTAATATTTAAAGTTTCAAATCTCAAGGATGCCATAAGAAAAATAAAAAAGTAACAACTTAAAAAAATATATATAAAAAAATACATCCAAGCCATGTCACTTTTTGCCTTGCAAGTGCAACATACTTCTTACATTACAGAGAAGCTTCTTAAGGTGATACAGTTCTGGTCTATCAAGCTCATCAAAGGATGCCTTCCACATACCTACACTACAAGATATCAGGAATAGTTTCAAATCTGGAAAGTATGACTCGATACTGGGCTTGAGAAGCCCTTTTGTATTATCAAGAAAATAAAAAAATAAAAAATTAATCTGTTGTACTGACTAAAGTTTGGTCCTACCTTCAGAAGTATTTTCCGAATCCATCTTGTCATTCCCATCATTTCCTTGTAATCCTTATCGAAATCCTCCTTCTGTAGCCTTAAATTCATCACCTCTTCCGAAACATTATCTCCTTGACTAAGATCAATCATTTCATCAGTATTATTTTAATGTAATTTACTTCAGATTGTGGTTGTTTTTCATCCCCTGGTGAGATGACCTTCTTTTGCATGCACCTGCTCCAAACTCAACTCTGGCTGTGTGACTACAGGCATGTCATTTTGGTTGGCCGTTACCTCAGCTATCTCCACGGCACTATTGCTGGAATTAGCCGACAGGTATCTTCCATCGTGCGCTTCATGTGAGCTCTTCGGAGTTAATTCCACTCCGGCCTGTGGAAGTTGTAACAGCGCAGTGTCCACAATTATATCAGAAACTTGCACCCTATATTATCTTCCATATTAACAGCCAAATCTCCATTGGTGCCATTATTTCCAATACGATTCCGGCAAGTCTGTCTAACGTCCACAAATTAAGCATTTTATAGACTCTGAACTAATAAAAATAGTGTAATCCTTACCCTCGATGGTTAATTTTACAGACAGGTTCAAAGGATCACTCTGAGAATTCAGAATCATGAAAACCTGGCGCCAAAAAACATTACATGTTTAAGTTCAGGATTTTTGCATCCGAGCGTAATTATCTTAATGAGACTCACTAATTTACCATATATCTGAAGTATTGCCTTTAATTTCTAATTTTTAACAAATGGAGGTTTATTTGACATGATAATCTTCTTTGATGGACTCGACAGAAGCAAAACAGTCACACACATTTAATTGATTATTTAATTGCTCACTATTAAATAATTTACCATTTGGCTTTGACTCGGGAAAATAACCTTGTAATCACCTTGTTCATATGAGAGGCAGATCTAATATTGACGCTGCCAACTCCAGCACTCACAGCCAGCAGACAATCCTCTAATGACATGCATCAGGCATACATTTGCATCCATGTCTAACAGTCAGTTGTGAGGAATCACCTGCATTTGTCCCCATTTTACCCACTCACTCACCGTAATCAGCCCAATAAATCCTTCCACTTTACAAAACACAATTCAAGAAATTAAAAAAAAAAAAAAAGGTTGACTCAAACTCAAAAACTCCATTCACTCACTCTCAGCATGCAACACACACACACACAGAGAGAGAGAGAGAGAGAGAGAGAGAGAGAGAGAGAGAGAGAGAGAGAGAGAGAGAGATGCATGTTACTTATGACGGCATGTTACGCTTCACACGTTTTTAAAACCTGGATCCACACGTGCCAATCTGAGGAGTGACGCTCATTCTATGTGTGAATCCAACCTGTCGCTGTCATTTCGGGCCGGTGAGCAGAGGTGAGCGCAACCGCTGCGCTTTCCTTACCACTTTCTACCATCGTCCTCAAAGAAATCAAAGATTTGAATGAACTCATGAAGACCTATGAATAACTATGAAGACCACCAGAAAATGCCGCGCTCTGCTCTCTGTGGGTTTAAATCTGTTAGCTCTATTATTCTCAACGACGGCGTTCCTCACGACCTACTGGTGCGAAGGGACTCAAAGGGTCCCCAAACCCAACTGCAGTAACGAAAGACGGCATAATTGTATTGACTATGGGGTGAACGATACAGACCCGAGCAAAGTTCACTATAGCTGGGAAACGGGTGACGACCGTTTTCTGTTTCGTCATTTTCACACTGGGATCTGGTACTCGTGTGAGGAGAATATCCAC
Organism: Moxostoma hubbsi; assembly: GCA_032164185.1. Classification (NCBI taxonomy): domain Eukaryota; kingdom Metazoa; phylum Chordata; class Actinopteri; order Cypriniformes; family Catostomidae; genus Moxostoma; species Moxostoma hubbsi. The sequence continues at coordinate 24,056,530 of JAVLUX010000024.1, forward strand.
GGAGAAGGTGAGAGATCTTAAGATTTCAACCGCCACATTTCAAAAGGAATTCTAACGGACTCTGTGAGATGGGACTGGGCTTTTTGTTTAAAAGTAATTCAAACATTTAAATCTAATCCTTGTTCAGTTGTCAAAGTATAGGCTTTAAAAAATGCGCAGGGGGGCGTTCACACAAAACAGTAATTGCGCTAAAAAGTTAAACGCTGTGCAACGAATATAACATATCGCAGTTGACGTTCTTTTAATTTTACACGGCGTCTAAAAAAGCCATGCTTCTGCGCGAGACGCTGACAGTGAGACTGTCAAAGAGGTCCGTTTAGTGCTTGTTATAGAAAAACAAGTGAAAAACAGCGTGGACGGACTCAATAAACGCTTTCTGTATGAATGGCCCCTAATGCATCCACTTGCTCGCTTCTTTTGTCTGCTTGCAAGAGCATTTTGTCTGACTAAATAGCCTATATTTTATCCTGTCTAAATAATTAAGTTTTATGAATTTATTTTAGTATTTTTAAATAGTCTGCCCTATGGCATTTTCATGATGAAATGTGTTTGTGGAAACTTCAAAAGGTCGTGCGTAAAGCAATGTGAATGTGTTGCGCAATGGATGTTAATTGCGGACCAACAGCTTTGGAAACATCTGTCAGGATTTACTCTACTCTCAATGAGTTTTGAGGAACTTGTTAGAGGCACCGTTAGGTAACAATTTTCCCTGTAGAACAGTGTGTATATCCAACAGAAATTCAGAGTTTTAATTCCCACAATGAACAGCTATGAAAAAGACAATTCTTACACAGAAAAAATATTGTAGCCTCTTTTAAAGATTTATGCATTTACATTTCACAACCAAAATTAAATAAAATTGAATTGTGTAATGCTTAATAATATTAAATGAGTACAACTTGAATACATAATATAAATGTATTAGTTTATTAGTTTACGCAATTCAATTTGACGAAATATTGTTATGCGTTGATCTTTAAAAACAATTTGGCTAAAATATATTTTATGTTCCTTTGGCCAGCATGACATGTAGCCAATTGATAAAGGATAATCTGTCAAATGGAGAAAAAAGGTTGATGTTTTCTAAAAGGAAATATTTATTTATTTATCATTCAGCATTGATCACATACTGAGAAATAATATACGTGTTTTATAGCTCACAGAAATATGCTGTTTTAATTGGGTTTTACTATATGATGCAATTCTCTATGCAATGCTTGCAAAAAGAAAACAAAAACAAAGGCCAATTCAAGAGATTATTTCAGTATGACAATGCACTATGTATGAGGGACTTAAAAGGACTTGCAACAAAGGGTGATGACAGGAAGGGTAAGTCAGGAGATGAACACGTAATCAAAAGTTACCGACATGGCCAGGTCTAGGGGGAACATCCTAGTACCGGCCCTGGTTATCAAGTTCAACGTGCAGTGAGCAGTGTTCTCACAGATGCTCTGATACAATTTCCTGAATACGAAAACATAAATAGAAAAGAAGGACAGTATTTTAATTCTGAATTTTATCCAACAAAATTTGTAAAAAGAGGGCGAGAAGGTCATGTGATTGTGCTGATGGAGATTAAGTTATGTGACTTGATTTGTTTTTTCCTCCTATTTTATTCATCTTTATTGTTGTTGCAACCATCCTCTATCTAGTGATCAATGGGATTTAGGATTAATATGAGAACAGTGTCAGAAAGTCTTTGTGCTGCAAACTCATCACATATTCATGCAAGCAGCTCAGATGCATCTCTGCTTAATGATGTGTCATCATCATTATCATAATATTACAAACTTATTACATTCCTGTATGTATTCTTGCCATGCAGACACTCCTTTATTTTAGCAAGTGCATCTAGTTTTGTTGTTGTTGTTATTGTGACAATTACTTAAGTTGATTCAGTTAACTGAGTTGCTAATTCAAGTGCTAAGACAAATGCCAAGAAAAGCTCAGTGGTTTTATACCAAGTGCTAGGTAAGATAATGATTTTTTGTAAAAATACAGAAGCAGTTTAAATATTAATTTAAACATTCATGCCATCCCAGATGTGTATGAATTTATTTCATCCGCTGAACACAAACAATGGTTTTTAGAAGAATTTCTCAGTTCTGTAGGTCCATACAATGCAAGTGAATGGTACCAAAATTTTGAAGCTCCAAAATCCACATAAGGTCAACATAAAAATACTCCAGACAACTCTGGTGGTTACCTTCTGAAGCGATATCATGGGAGTGGGTGAGAAACATTTATGCATTTGGCAGACGCTTTTATTCAAAGTGACTTACAGTGCACTTATTACAGGGACAATCCCCCCGGAGCAACCTGGAGTTAAGTGCCTTGCTCAAGGACACAACGGTGGTGGCCGTGGGGATCAAACCAGCGACCTTCTGATTAACAGTTATGAGCTTTAGCTCTCTATGCCAACACCACCATATTTAAGTCCTTTTTCCATCACTTTTACTTTCTCCTCCTTCTGTTTTTTGTTGATTTGCATTCTTCGTGCATATCACTCCCTACTGGACAGGGAGCAGAATTTATGACAAACAATTACTTTAATATTGATCTGTTTCTCAACCATACCTATCATCTTGTGTCTGAACACATAGATTTAACCACTGGAGTCATCTGGAATACTTTTATGCTCCTTTTATTTGGATTTTGGCACCCATTCGGGCACCCAAAATTCGGACACCCATTGACTTGCATTGTGAGGACCTATAGAGTAGAAATATTCTCTAAAAAAAATTATTTGTGCTCTGAAAGAAAGTCATACACATCTGGGATGCCAGGAGGGTGAGTAAACCTTGAGATAATTTAAATTTTTGGGTGAACTATCCCTCCAAAAAGTACATCAGACAGTAGAATCTATTCTTATCTCCTCAGTAGAGCTTTGCAGGTCACACAAACACACACACAGTATATTAACAACAAGTTGTCAGTATTTAAAAATTAGATCATTGTATGTTCTCAGGCAGACTGGATCACAATTGGGAAGTAACTGTATAATATGCAATCACTGTGACATTTACACTGCTCATTGATTTTCCCATACATGCAGTATATTACATTCATTCAAGCTTTTTCAAAACATGTTTAACATACTGATAATAAATTGCATTACCAAAAGGCATCAATAACTGTAAAGAGTTTTGTTATGTAGCATCAACGACCAATGCCCAGGGTTAACAGAGTATCAAGAATGTTACAAATAGTTCAGTCAGATGAATACTATTCAAGGAGAAGATGAAAATGTAGAGCAGTAATTGATAGTAAGTACTTAAAGATATTTTCTCTTTGCTCACTGCTTGATCATACAGTATCACATAATAATGCTAATGGCCACCAAATCATTCACTCTCATTACAGGATGCAATTACCCTTCACAAACCCCTGATAGCAGATTAAAGACATTAGAAGCCAATCAAAAGCCAGGGCTCTTTATTCACACAGGGTATTTGAAAAACAGAAATGAACTGAATGAAGACCAGTCTACAAATATGTCTGTATAAAAATAGAGGACTAAAATCGATCATTGTAGACATTTCATGTCATTGAAATAAATGAAATGATTACCACATGCAACTCACCTAACTGTTGAAATAAAGCCCACTAGAAATTCAATTACTCACATTCTTGCATCACCAGCCGTTTTGGAATTGCTTAATGTCCTATTTCTCTGTGTGCAGTGAGATTCCGTTATTCAAATTGAGTGGTTTCCATGGGCCACTTATCGGCCTGGCAGAAGGATTAAGCTCCCTCCAGGGTCTTTATTTACTGAGAAAAAAGCTCAGGGGAGTTGTAATGAGAGAAGAAGTGCACTTAATAGGTCCAGAATATGAAAGCCAGAATATGAATCCCTGTCATGTTCAATGCAACCGTATGTGCGATCAGTCAAATATTGAACTCCTAGAAAGTCCTGAATTTTTTTCTGCTGTCACTCTGGGCAGGTCTGTGAAAACAACCATTAGTGGCATTTCCTTCCTGGTGATTTGAATGAGTCTTTAATTTTTAAATCCCTGTCGTGTGTCAAAAAGTTTGGTGGTGCTATTTATCTGCATTCATTTGAACCTTTTTTTGTACTTTGGCCAGATTTAAATACCACTGTAAACCTTGTGTTCTGAAGGTAATAAAACTTTGGAATGTAGTAAAGTTTTGAAGACTGACTATATGAGTGCTATATGTGTCTGACAACTTGAAGTTATTATTGTTCTGTCTGTAAAGTTTGGCTGCAAAATCTTACAGTAATGGGAATAGGTGTAATGTGTTTTTTTGGGGCACAGTGCAAGAGAAATTGCACCCCCACGTATAGCCATTGCTCTAATGTCAGGGCCAAAAAAAAGCAAATATGACACAGACACAATATATTAAATTGTTTTAAAATGATTAGCACCGTTTTCTGTGCATACTTGTAAAACTTTCATCATGAGTAGAGATAAAGCTACACACACTCACGGCGAAATCGTAAGGATTCTGACTTTTCTAAATTTGTCTAATTATGATATTGTGCAACTGTACTCATTTGAATTCCTACGACTTTTACTGCAACCATGCAGTGGCGTCGCTGGACAAAATTTCCATCTTATATGTGACAATTACTTGCTTCTGTCAAACACAATAGCTTCCTATTATGTTTACACACTCTACTGATTGGTTAAGTTTAGATAAGGGGTTTGGGTAAGGGCATAATATGAATATGTCCTTAACGCCTCGTGCACGGAACTTGTGCTTCTTCATTAGACATCTGGGAATTTGCAAGTGATAAAGTCGTACGAGTTTATGCGAACAACATTGTGCAAGATCATATGAAATAGCCAACTCATAAATGATATATTACTTTTCATGATATGGGGTTGTGATAAACAGTGAAAATATTCTAAACATGTCTTACTGCTGTAGACCAGTGGCAATTCAAGGATTTCATCCTTTTTTCAGCTTCATGCTGTATGTACATGAAATGTTATGGCTTAGAGGAGTATATCTTGTTTTTAGTACACAAGGTCACAAGTTCATTTGTTGCTCGGTTGAAATTTAGAAAAAATAAACCAATAAAAATGGCACAGAAGGAATAATCAACAACAGTGTTTGCATTTTATTGTGTAATTTCACTGGATCTGAAGATTTAATGGCATGAGGATAAATTATGAACATGTGGAGAGCATGTCTGAAAAATGTTATATGTTGTTATATGTTTTACTTCTTTGAGTTCTATTGGAAGTCTATTCCATTCATGGGTTCCTCTAAAAACAAATTATAACTGGCCAAAGGTACTTCTTCTCAATGGTATATTACAATCACCCCTTATACCCGCTTTTGTGTACTGTCCTGTTATTTGAGATATATATATATATATATATATATATATATATATATATATATATATATATATATATATATATATATATATACTGTATATATATATATATATATATATATATATATATATATATATATATATATAAAATCCTTAAAAACTTGTGGAGCAAAACCATTAAAAATCTTAAAAGCAAGTACTAAGTCAGCAAATGTAATCAAATGTTCCCAGCTCAAAAAAGATTACTTAGTTAAAGATGAAAGACTAAAGACTACAATGCTGAAAACTATATGGCTTTTTATCTAAAACCTTAACCTGGTCTCAACCAGTTTTAAAGTAGACATACAAGTTTTTGTTCATGTAGTCATACAGTATGTGATATGTGGAAGAATCATGGAATTCATAAATACTGTAACACTGCTGCCTCTTCAGTCAAACTGTTTCTGATCAATCTAAAATTGGCTAAATTAAATTTCACTGTGTTAACAACTTTCTTCACATGTTTTTAAAAGAAAGTTTAGAATCTATTATTATTCCTAAGTATTTAAATGCATTTTCTACCTCAAACTTCTATCCCTGGACAAACACTTCTGCTTTTACATCATGATATGTCCTTTTGGTAAAAAAAAAACTGTTTTCTTGACATAAAGATGTAAGTAAGATTTAGTAAGCCATTGAGAAACCTGATCATCGCAGAATTCAATTTCTGTGCAACCTGTTGCTGACTTTTTGCATGCACATACAAAATAACATCATCAGCATACATTTGACAAACAACATCTGAGGGACAGACATTTGGTAAATCAATTACATACATACTGAACAACAATGGACCTAATACAGATCCTTGTGGAACACCAATATTAGAATCTAAATATTCGGATGTTGTATTTATGTTGTAACTCTTACACATTGTTTCCTATTTTTCAAAAAAGATTTGAACCACATAATGGCATCAGCTGAGAAATTTAAATGTGATAACGTTGAAAGCAAAATATCATGATTTACAGTATAAAGCTTTTTTAAAATCCAAAAATACAGCATCAACCACACCTTCTCTATCCATCATTGATTTTACATTTTTATATTTTTAGTATTTTTGTCTGAAACCAAACTGTATAGGATGTAGATGAAATGCACCATTATTAAGATATGTAATTATTTAATTGTTCTGCCACCCATTTCTCAGCAACTTTAGATATTACCAGAAGAATACATATTGGAGTAGGAAAAATTTCTTGTGTTATAGATAAATTAATAACCTATGATTGATTCCTTATAGGTTTTTTAAAAAAAATAGAATCTAATCTATATATATCTCTAGCTCTAGAATTTTTTGAGAGAACTAATTATTTTATCAACTTTTATATCAGACACCTGCTTAAGAGTAAATATGGGTAAAGCAGTATTCGCTACATCGAGTCTCTAAAAAGAGAGACTTAGTAAGAGCACTTACTGTATCCACAAAGTAATTATTAAAAGTATTTGTTATCGTGCCATGATCATAGATACAGTATTTTTTCCTTCCAACTCAAGTTCTATATTTTTCACTGGTTTTTTATAATTTCCTGTTCAATTTCTCAGATTTTCCCATATCAATTTTGTATTTCCTTTTCCCTCCTCTATTATAGAAATATAAAATTTCGCTTTTTCTTTTCTAATTTCACTTATTACTTTATTTTTTAATTTATTGAAATTTCATCTCTCATATTCCAATCTAGATTTGAGAAACTGTTTCAATGCATTGCCTCATTGTTTCATAAGTAACCAGAAATTTTCATTTAACCAAGGGAAACTATTTTGCTTTCTATTTTTTGTTACTTTTAATATGTCTCATAAAACTATTTGTAGTATTTTGAATACTTTATTTTGAATTATTAAAATCCATTAAAACATTTACATCCATTTCAGGACAATTATAAGAGCGATGTTCTGTCCAGTTTATATCTTCTAGTGCCTTTCTTAGATGATTGAATTCACTTTTTTGTATTCTAAAATTACATGTTGCTCTATTTATAGCCTGATCACCAAACCTTTTCTTTGCCAATTTCTTTACTATAAATGTTAAATTATGATCAGACATCCCTGTGATCATATAAAATAATTTACTATATGATCAGGTTTATTGCAAAAAATTAAGTCAATTTATGTTTCAGAGGATCTAGTTATTCTTGTAGTTGTTTCAGATCAAAAATTCTAGTTATATTTTTTACATTTTTTCCTGTGAATTTTATCAGACCAATTTATATTTAGATCACCAAGTAAAATAAGTTCTTTAGTAAAGTCACATACTTTAAGAAACTAAATGTTTGTAATTTTTCATAAAATGTATTTTTTGATGAAGGTGGTCCATAGATAGCAATTATTATAAAAGACATTTGTGGTAATAGGAAAATATCTAAAGCTATACATTCAATATCAAAATCACAAGTTCCCTGTCTATCGCTCACTCGACTTTGTGTTGAATGAAGCAACACTAGGGGTCTTTCTTGAAGGCCTCGGTTACCTCTGAACTTGAGAAAAGGCCAATGAGAAATTGGCAGACAGAATTTGCATGTCCCTCCCCCTGACATACGGGTATAAAATAAGGGAATCGTGCAACTGCCCATTCAGATTTTTTCTTCGGAGCCGTGCGGTTGTGCGATCTGTGAGCTGAGATCACTTCTTTTCTACTCACCTCTGCAGAGCGTTGATGTTGGATCTATGGCATGTATCAGCAGCTTTCTCCTTCTCTGCTCGCCAGTGTAGCTTTGCCCCTGGGCGCTTTGTGAACACTTCTGAATAGTCCCTGAGTATTTTCTTAAAAGAGTTTATTTTCTCTAAAAGAGCACACACAGCAGGCGTTGAACGTCCTTTTCAGGACACGTATTTTTAAAGATGCCCTTCCGCCTCTGTGTAGTTCTTAGATGCGGTCGATATTGAGGATGACCAGGCTGGCGATGGAGGCAATTTGGGGATGGCAGCGGGCTCGGTTTCGCCAGGTAAATCCCCACGAACCACTCGCAAGTTCACCCCGGCAAGCTCATTGACTTCCATCCCGGCTCGAGGTGAGAGCGGCTTGCTTCATGACCAGTCTGACTACACCTTTGGACCCTCCGAGCTGATGAATAATTAGCCGCTGCGTCGTAGATCGTCCCGGCGTCTGACACGGAAGGCTCTACTGGGCTGCCGCCACCCAGGTGCTCGCCCGGTGCAAGGCCTGTAGGATGATGTCATCACTGACCACCAAAGCCTACTGCAACACCGTACAGGCCGTCTCCGCCCTGCATGCCATAGCCCTCCTGCAAGTCCACCAGGCCAAGGCACTTAAAGATCTGCACTTGGGTAGTCCTGACCCTGACGTGCTGCAGGAACTGAACTCTGCGACTGACCTCGCCCACCGGGCCACAAAGTTCACTGCGCGGAAACTCGGGCAGGCGATGGCCACCCTCGTGCCCCAGGAACATCACCTGTGTCTGAACCTTGTCGAGATGCGAAGGTCCACAAACCCTGCTTTCTCAATGCCCCCGTCTCCCAGCTTGGCCTATTCGGCGACACCGTTGATGAATTTGCCCAGCAGTTTTCGGCGGTGAAGAAACAGACGGAAGCCATCTCTCTCATCATGCCTCGCCGGCATTCCAGTGCAAGCTGTGCTCTGTCTGCTTGCCAAGAGCTTCAAAACGTCAGGCAGCTCCGCCTCAACCTGGGCCCAGCTCTCAGCCCCAGTGTGGAGCGCCCTGCAGGAAGTGTATGCCCCCGTCTCTTGTATGTCCTCGAGGACCCAGAAGGCTCTCAAGTTTTCCTGAGACGGATGACCCAGGGAACGTTTGCTCCGAAGCTGGTAAGCAGACCACTCTGTCCCCCGGTGGAGGGCCGGGAGGAGAATCCTCATTTTCCTTTATTTCTTTTGCCAATGAAAGAGCTATTTCCTTGTTTCCTGGGTCATCTGACCCACAAATGCCGTTCTCACGGCAACCCAGCGCCAAACATCGGCAGTCCGCAGACCCCTCGCCTCCAGATCCACAACCGCTGTCCCCCAGCCGGCCAGTTCTGACGATCACCTTGCATCACCTTGTTCAAGCTAGCCACAGCGGTTCCTCTAAAACAATTCCAGAGGCCCTTGGGGCATATGGCATCCTCTGTGGTGGTCGCGCCACTGGGTTTGATGCATATAAGACCACTTCAACACTGGCTTCAGACTCGAGTCCCAAGATGGGCATGCAACCACGGCACATACCGTGTGTTCAACACCCCCTCCTGCCACCAGACTTTCAACCCCTGGACAGACCTGTTTTCTGCAGACAGGAGTTCCCCTACAACAGGTGTCCCGACGCATTCTGGTTAACACAGATGCCTCCAAACATGGTTGGGACACTGTTTGCAACAGGCAATCGCCTGCCATCTCCTCCTTTGGAGTCAGCAGACTCAGGTCGCTGCACGCCACTCATATCCCAGGGAACCTCAACATGGCAGCGGATGTGCTGTCGCAACAGGGCATGCTCAGCAAAGAGTGGAGGCTCCACCCCCAGGCGGTCTAGCTGATTTGGGAGCAGTTTGGCAAAGCACAAGTAGACCTGTTTGCTTCCCAAGAGACCTCCTACTGCCCGCTCTGGTACTCCCTAGTGGAGGCTCACTGCTGGCCATGGGGGCTGCGCAAGTAAGCATTTCTCCAGTGAGCCTACTTGAACGGGTGCTGTGCAAGGTCAGGGAGGACGAGGAACAAGTCACTGTAGTGACCCTCTATTGGCCCACGCAGACTTGGTTCTCAGATCTCATGCTCCTTGTGTCAGCCCCACCCTGGCGAATTCCCCTGAGGAAGGACCTTCTTTCTCAGGGACGGAGCGCCCTCTGGCATCTGCAAACAGACCTCTGGATCCTCCACGTCTGACCCCTGGATGGGATGTGGAAGATCTAAGTGGTCTACCACCTGCTGTCGTAAACACGATCAACCAAGCCAGAGCTCCCTCTACCAGGCAGCTTTACACCCTGAAGTGCCGTTTGTTCATGAATTGGTGTTCTTCCCGATCTGAAGACAAGCAGAGATGCGCAGTCGGGTCAGTGCTCTCGTTTCTGCAGGAGAGGCTGGAGGGGAGGCTGTCCCCCTCCACCTTGAAGGTTTATGTAGCCGCTATATCAGCTCACCACGACGCAGTGGACGGTAAGTCCTTATTGAAGCCTGACCTGATCATCAGGTCCCTCAGAGGTGCCCAGAGGCTGAACCCTCCCAGGCCATGCCTGTTCCCCTCATGGGATCTCTCCGTAGCAGACCCGGCCTTATCGTTGCTGTGTCCGGTACGTGTTTTGTATACCTATGTGAACCGCAAGTAGAGCTTTAGATGTTCTGAGCAGCTCTTTGTCTACGTTCCCTAGTGTCTCGATAGCGATGTTGGTTACTATGACCAACCATTTAAACTTGGACATATTTTGTTTATACACTTTGTGCTGTTCAACGATGCTCACTCTATACTGATGTAGATTTCAATTTTGATAATCAAGTGACAGCGAGGGAGCATCTGCCTGGCTACCCTCTGCCATCTTTTCAGATTTTAATTCTGTAATTATTTACTCACACTTGAGTTGTTCTAAATTAAAATGTACTTTTTTTTTTTTTTGCATGGAGCACCTATGGAGATGTGAGGCAGCATGTTAGCCTCAGTTATTATTCACTTTCATTGTAAACATGCAATGAGAGTGAATGGTGACTGGCAGGGGTGGATTATGACTAGCAAGGGCCCTGAGCCAATTTTCTTTTAGGGCCCCAACGGTCCAATTAGTTGAGAATTCTAGTTGAGATCCATGCAAAATATAATATAATATAATAATTTACATTGATTTAATTCCCTTTAAATAACCATTCTGTTATTTACAATCAAATTTATTCAAGCACAGATGTGGTAAAGAAACTCCTCAACTGAAATGTTCACTGAACTGTTCTTAAAGAGACAGTACCAATTTAACATTTGTTATATATAATCCAAATGCAATGTAAATACTTGTAAATACTACAAATTATGCATAATAAGACAAGAATGTGACAAAATGTGTATTAAATGTGTACGTGTGAATATATTTAATGGAGCTATAATACATTATGAAATATTTTAAATTCATCAAACATTTTAAATATTGTAGAATTTAACCTACAGCATCAATGCATGGGTTTGGTGAAACTTGTCAATGAGTTTTGGCAGTTCTGCTGCCATGTTTTTTATAACTCATCTGAATTATGGTGTGTTCCTTTTAGAAGTGATCATCCCTATACCTTATTTTCTTCAAAGAATTTACCCTCCATTGTGAGAGCTATGATGGGCTGAATGGTTTGGCTTTATTGGAAATTCTGTTTGGAATGACCATACAGCTTGGCTACCATTATTATTCTCCCGTCAAAAAAGCCCTGTGAAGTCATCATTTAGGCCAAAATCTTCTAGACTAAATTGTGTTGACAGAATTATCAAATAAGCTAAAAGTCTGTTTTTTAATGTTCGTGATTTCAAACTTCCGCTGTCAAAACTTACACACAAGCCCTTTAATCTGCTGTAAGATGCTCTCCTCTTTCTTTCTTTCTTTCTTTCTTTCTTTCTTTCTTTCCTGTAACACCTGTAAAAATTTCTAACTTGAAACATTTAAAAGTATTTTAAACTTTCAGACAAGGTTTTGTCGAACCAACATTATAGTCTGTAAGAAGAAACGTCTAGGTTACGTATGTAACCTCCGTTCCCTGATGGAGGGAACGAGACGTCATGTCGAAGAAGCGACACTAGGGATCCCTCTTGAGCGCCGAATATGCCTCTGATGCATGAAAAAAGGCCAATGAGAAGTTGGCAGACAGTATTTGCATACCCCGCCCCCGGACATACGGGCATAAAGGTGAGGAAATACTATGAGTTCATTCAGGATGAGTGTCCGGCCACCTCAGTGGCTCGGCTCAGCGACGTGGCCAGGAGGACACGACGTCTCGTTCCCTCCATCAGGGAACGGAGGTTACATACGTAACCTAAACGTTCCCCATCTGTCGCTCACTTTGACGTCGTGCCGAAGAAGCGACACTAGGGGTCCACTTCAAATCACGCCATGCGCTGGGCCGTGTATGTGTACCGCTGACACAGGAGCAGGCAAGTATTTCACGTGCCAGGATGACCAGCTGTGTCAGACTGCACATACCCGTCCCCAATGCCCCATAAAAGACGTCAGAATCCTTCTAGTTACCCAAGCAGGGGAACAAGATGACAAGTCTCTTTTCACTCTATGTTTCTCTCATAGAGCCAAACGGCTGGGGCCCTTACCGCATCGTGGGGCCCCCCGTCTTTCCTATTTTCCTATTCTTTCAGGGGGAAAAGACTTACAGGTCCCCGACCCTCTTGATGGAGGCGAGCGTGATCAGCAGGGCCGTCTTTAAGGAGAGAGCCCTGAGTCCGGCTGATTCTAGCGGCTCGAAGGGGGATTTCTGAAGACCGGCGAGGACCACCGAGAGATCCCAGGAGGGGAACAGGCTTGGCCGGGAGGAATTTAACCTCCGGGCGCCTCTCAGGAACCTGATGACTAAGCCGTGCTTACCCAAAGACTTGCCGTCTACTGGGTCGTGGTGAGCTGCGATAGCGGCAACATACACCTTTAAGGTGGAAGGGGACAGCCTCCCAACTTCTCCTGTAGGAATAAGAGCACTGAACTAACTGCGCACCTCTGTGGTTCTTCAGTCCGGGAAGAAAACCAATTTGCGAACAGGCACCACTTTAGGGCATAAAGTTGCCTGGTAGAAGGGGCACTGGTTTGGTTGATCGTGTCTACGACGGTAGGTGGTAGACCAACTAGATCTTCCGCGTCCCGTCCAGGGGCCAGACGTGGAGGTTACAGAGGCCAGACGTGGAGGTTACAGAGGTCTGGGCGCGGATGCGAGAGCGTGCCCCGTCTCTGAGAAAGAAGGTCCTTGCAAAGTGTATGAGGTCTGAGGCACGGGTGGGCCAGTAAGGAGCCACTAGGGTGACTTGTTCCTCGTCCTCCCTGACCTTGCACACCACCTGTGCAAGAAGGCTCACTGGGGGAAATGCGTACTTGCGCAGCCCCGAGGGCCAGCTCGGGGCTGCGCAAGACTCGTCCAAACCAGCCATCCGGGGAGCAGTCGTGGGGCTGAGGGTGGAGAGTCCGCGTCCAGCGTGCCAGGACTGTTGAGGTGTGGTGGCAGAGTGCCGTGAGAACGGCATTTGTGGGCCAGGTGACCCAGAGACAAAGGAAATAGCTCTGTTATTGAGAATGTGGGTACCGCACCCCGGACTGGGGGTAAATGAAATAAATTCAACAAAGGATTCTCCTCCCAGCCCTCCACCGGGGAACGGAGTGGTCTGCTTACCAGCTCAGGAGCTAACGTCTTGGTCCCTGGGTCGTCCATCTCAGGAATGCCTGGGAGCCTTCTGGGTCCTCGAGGGGGTCCTTGTGACGGGGGTGTCTGCTTCCTGTGGGGCGAGCTGGGCCCAAGTTGAGGCGGAGCAGCCTGGTGTTTCTTCGCAGGGGATGCACTCGGCAAGCAGACGGGGCATGACCCATGGCGGCAGGCTTGCGGTGGGGCAGGATGTGAGAGATCGCCTCCGTCTGTTTCTTCATCGCGGAGAACTGCTGGGTAAAGTCCTTGACGGTGTTGCCGAAAAGGCCGAACTGGGAGGCAGTGGCGTTGAGAAAGCGAGTCTTGTCGGTTTCATTTATCTCGACCAAGTTCAGTCATTGATGACGTTCCTGGACGACGAGCGTGGATATCGCCTGCCCGAGTGACTGCGCTGTGACCTTCGTGGCCCTGAGGGCGATGTTGGTCTCTGAACGCAGTTCCTGTAGCACACTGGGATCGAGCCGCTGTTGCCTCGAGCACGGACAGAGTCAACGAGCGTGCCGGGGGGCGGGTGGTCCGAGGGGGCTTACCCGGCGGAGCTGCACCCACTGCCATCCCCAGATCGCCTCCAGCACCAGCGGCATCATCCTCAATCTTGTGGGAAGAAGGAGCGATGCGGGGGGCGGTTGAAAGCAGTGAGAGCATGAACCATCCACAAACGCTGCCTCGGTGTGATCGCAACCCAGACACACGAGACAACGCCTGTGGCCGTCTGAAGCAGAGAGCACACTACTGCATCCAGGAACTACACAGGGGCGGAATGGCATCTTTATAAAGACGCGTCCTAAAAAGGACGTTCAGCGCCGCTGTGTATTGCTCTTTTAGAGGAAAATACTCTTTTATAGAGAAAAACACTCTTTTAAGAATTAAATCTCTTTTAGTTTTGTGCTGTCGAAGTGCCCAGGGGCAAACTGCACTGCCGTGCAGAGAAGGAGAAAAGCCGCTGATGTGCGCCGTAGATCTAACAGCAAGCAAAGCGTCAGAGGAACAGGAACAGGTGTGTAACTCACAGGTGACTGCTGACACGACCAAGGCTCCGAAGAAAATTTCTGAATGAACTCATAGTATTTCCTCGCCTTTATACCCGTATGTCTGGGGGCGGGGTATGCAAATACTGTCTGCCAACTTCTCATTTGCCTTTTTTCATGCATCAGATGCATATTCGGCGTTCAAGAGAGACCCCTAGTGTCGCTTCTTCGACACGACGTCGAAGTGAGTGACAGACGGGGAACTTTACATATCTAGTTTATTCAGAATTTTGTGCACAACACAACACAAAATAAAATAAAATAAAATCAATGTCTACTTTTTCCCAAGCACCTAAGCCCATTTTTTTTTTTTTTTTTTATAAATATTTTAGTTTGACAGCACTTTTCAAACTAAGCATAAAGTTCAACCCCATAACATATGAAATAATAATCAGAAAATTTAATTTTTTTAAAAGATTTTTCTATAAAATAATGAAACTGTAAGCAAGCACAATTCAATAAATACTAATTTTGAAATATCAGTGTAAAGGGATTAGTGGAAAGAAGGAGGCGAGAACCAGCTTGACAATATAAATAATAGTTTTATATGCAACTTAAACAAAAAGACAAACACACAAAGGTGTCAGACGGCTGTCTGTAAATCTCTCTCTCTGTTGCACTGCAGTCTCCAGTCAGCCTTTATCCCTTTCGGAGGTTTGATTAGCCTACCTTTCACCAGGGGGAAGTAGACATCTAGTGCATTGCATACAACCGGGTTTACAGCAAAGTGTTGATCATGTTGATGATGTAGAGGATTTTGAAAGTCATGTATCAAATATGATATGCACTGCATTATAGGGTTAAAGAGAGGCTCAAAAATTGTATTAGAATCAAGAAGGCAAAAGGGTCCTTGTAAGTGGGTTTGGAACACTCATAGTCACAAGGCCCTATTGAGGGGGTCTTTTATAAGTTGTGGGGCCCACATGTTCAAGCATATATATATAAACATTTATTTTCAAATTTCATGGGCTGTGAGACCTTGCAGCCCCTGGTGGTTAAGGGCCCCTGGTCAGTGGCCGCATTGGCCCAGTTTGTAATACACCTAAGGTGACTAGGACTTAAATAATGACTAATATTTCCACTTGTGTTAGTGAGTAAATGATGAGAAGTATTTATTTTTCCGTGAACATTTCCTTTAATACAATAAAGTTTTTTAACGATTAGAAAAAGGATGATTCGGAGTGAAATAATGATGTTTTCAGCACATGTGAAGAAAGATCACATATTCACAGATTTTTAGGGAGTCTTGAGATGAAGGCTATTTTGTGGGGAGTTCTTTTATGTTCCTCAGCTTTCTGTCTTCTCTCTTTTAGGCACAGCTTAGTTTTTATTCAAAATTGCACAGTAAAGTTTCATCAAGAAATGTCCCTGAGCCTCAAATTATCCTCACCAATTTAAATTAAAGTCCTAATTGAAAGGGGCAGAAAAGATACAACAAAAATGTTACAGCCTTTTAGTTCAGAGAGTCATAGGACTGTCTTAAAGTTTTAATATATCATGATATAAAGCTGGAGTATACAAACATTCTTGGTTGTGTCGATAGGACTGGGCGATTAATAAAATGTTATTTTGAACTACGATTTTGGCTTCCAACGATTGTGAAAACAAGATAATCGAGATCATTAATTCCGTTTTGCAATGAAACACCCCAGATTTACATCTATAAAGCATCCTTTATTAAAGTTCAGATAATAAGGAAGTGGATTCTGAAAATAAACTCTGAAACTGGCTTTTCTCTGTGTGTTTAGTGCCGCATATATGAGTGTATTTGTAAAGTTTATGTAGAACACGTAATTTTATAATTTGTAAGTGATCTAGTGACAGCTGTGCCATGTTTGACTGAGAGGCAGCGTATGTGTGTGTGTGCTGAACATGTGCGTGTGTTCTGAAAATACTTGCGCTAATGCATGTCTGAAAGGTCAAATATATTTCAAAATTATGACAAAATGCCCATCTTGGTGAGGTATTCATGTAAACACAGAGAGTGATGTAAAGTGAACATAAACAGTGGAGATAAAAGCAGATTTTTATTAAAATGTCAGACTTGTAAATGTAAGCTAATTGACCTGCAGCCGTCTAGTGTGTCATAATATTTAAACAACCATAACAAGAAAATGAGAAAACCACTCACTGCTCTTGACTGAGTAGCATTAAAATGTATTAATGTATTATAATCATACAGTAAAGACCAGTATTTGTTTAATGTTGCATTTAATTCTGAATGTTTACTGCTGTTAAAATATTTAAAGTTGTTAAAAAAACACTGCTTTATTGTTATTTTATTACTGACTGTTTACAAATCTTATTTAAGAATATTTAAGAATAATTACTTAAGAACTTGAAACCACTACTATCTACTGACATTTTGGTATTTTGATAATATGTAGCCTTTATAGTACATGGTAGATCTTGCTGCAATAACATGAAGAAAAGTAGATCTCATTCCATGGAAGTGTACTGCTGTAAATTGTGGTGATTGAGGCTTTTCTTTATTTGACCACCATACGTAACATTAAATAATTACCATATGACAATAGCCTCCTCCCCTATCCAGTGCAGTTTACATTTCAAGTTCAAGGAAATCCACTGTTAAAAAGACAAATGAAAAAAAGTTAAATAAATGCATGATGTTTCCAAAGTCAAAGAGTAATCATGTTAAATAATCCTGATCTCAATATTGACCAAAATATTCGTGATTATGATTTTTTTCCATAATCGAGCAGCCCTATTGTGTGATCCAAAATGTCTAATTCCGAAAAATAATATGGAAATGTTATGTTTCGATGCTGATACTTGCTTATATCCCAGCTTAATATACAGAGACATTTATAAGTAAGCCATTCGTACATCGATTTCTCCAAACATTGTGAATATTGTGGCTTTATGGTGCTATCTATACATTGTTCTGTTTTTTTGAGCATGCCAACCTGCCTGAACAAGTAACATTGGCTCAATCAATGGTTTGAGTTTTGGGTGGGACTATCTGTTTGGCCGACCAAGGAAAAATGCAGCGAGTGTTCTGGAAGCCTGATTGAAAACAGTATCTGGGTTTCCATCCAACAATTTTTATGCACATTTTTAAATTGCGTGTAAGAAATCCTGAATGGAATCGCTTGATATTCGAAAAAACATTCTAAATTCACATTCAATTAAATGTGCTGAGGAGTTAGAATTTCTAGAGTTTTGCATTAGTTAAAATGTGCATTAAGGTGATGGAAACAGTTAATTCGCAAAACGATGACGTGCGTTGACCATTCGTGCTTGTGTTATGCATGTGTGATAGGTTGTGACCGGCCCAATGAATGGTCTGACCTTGGCACACAACTCTTTGAAAATAGCCCTTGTCTTTTGGAAGTGTTTAACCCACAGCTGCTCGTAAAACTTGGTCCTCACAATCTGGCAGAACAGTTTTGAGAGCGAGCACTCCCGAGTATGTGGAGACTGGTGACGTATGGGCATCACAGCTATTTCAGCCCCATTATATTAAATATTACACTTATGCATTAATAAAATTAGATACTTGCTCAAATCTTACAAATAAAACTCTCTCCGAAGCAGGGAGGTCATCCAGTTGCTCTGTCATAACAAGGCGGCTCCCTCATGATAATGCACATTCCGTAGTGGATGGAAATGCGCAACAATTAATATTTTCTTTAGAGATGTCCCGATCGATCAGCCGATATTCATCATAAATCCATGATCGGCAATCGGCCGATCGTGCCTAGATTTAGGGCCGATCTTTTTTGCAGTATGTAGGTAATCATAAATACACTGCTCTTCTAATGAATGAGTGCTTTCTCAGCCCATGAAGCTTGACAGAATGGCCTATGGAGTGTGAGTTGTTGGCAATTCTATGCTTTCACAAATTGAAATTTTCAGACATGATGTAATTGAGATGAATATGCCAGTTTGTTTTTTTTTTAAAAATTTAAGAATTAAATGTGTATGAATATTAATTTGCCCATGTTCTAGGGTCGTTACGGTAGTTATTCGCACAGTGATTAGGAAGAGGATATAGAGGCTGCTAACAGGTTTAAAAGGTTTAAAAACAAATTAAACCACAAATAAACATGCAAATACCTGACACATGACATGAGTTGTGGCAAGCATACATTGTGTTGAGTGATAGAGACTGTTTGAGCAATCATGAGCGCTTTTAGCTTTACTCTTTTTAACATGAGCGCTCTCTGTGCCAATCAAAGATGTGCACTCTTCAGGTGCTCTCAATATCTCATCCCATCTCATCAGTCACTCATCCCAATTTAAATCAGATTAATGTTGGTCACAATACCACTAATAATCAATATAACTGTTTTTTGTTTTCTAAATATTTGTTTAATAATTAGTGATTTGTATTACAGCAGAACTCAAAAACAGTAAACAGACCATAGATATTAATGATTTCTCACTGGAGCAGTTTTAGAGCTTTTTGTTATGAATATATTTTTCTTAATTTTGAATGTATCTCTGCGGTGTGTGATGCTTTCATGGTTTTACTGGTTGTCAGTATGTCACAATGGCATTTTGATATTGACAGCAGAACTATTAAAAATGGTTTCATTATTGTTGAACCTGGGCCTGTTCAAGTGTAACTATTTATGCCACTTTTAAGTGGAATTGCAAAACTTTGAATTCGTTTTTATAGAATACATTTTTTGTTGTGACTATTCAAGTCAAGCTGTTTACATAATTTGTAAGTTTATGTAAGATTTCTATTCATCTATACAGAACTCAATGGATTTGTGATTGATTTTTAAATATTGGATCGGGGTCCAAAAAAGCTGATCAGGACATCCCTAATTTTATTTAGTAAAATTTTTCAGAAATGCACTTAACAAATGATAAACATTTCAATGGAAACCCCTACACTTCTACACCCCTAGAAACACCTAAACGTATTCAGACACTCAAAATTCAAAAAGTGACAGATTTAACCTATCCCAGGGTGAAGCAAACTGTGAAAATCTGTCTTATCACTGGAAAGTTGCACAGGAAAGATGAAGCTGAGTTCTAGACTTTGTGATTGGTTTACAATGAGCTGGTGGAGCACAGATGCTAACTCTTTGGTTGTCTTGTGTCTTCCCAGGTGAGAAATGCAGGAGTTTTATTGATCTGGCCCCAGCATCGGAGAGAGGTGAGTAATAATCATCATTAGAGTAGCGTTCAGGCTTGTCCGACAGCACTCTGAAACCTGCAAATGAGAGATCTCTTGTCTTTGTCTTGGAGCATCCCTGCTTTTTTGTTTTACATATGCTACCTGTGTGGTGCGTGTAAGTGTATTAGCATGTGTTTGCATTTGTGTGGATGTAATAGTTCCCCGTCTGTCGCTCACTTCGACGATGTGTCGAAGAAGCGACACTAGGGGTCTCTCTTGAGAGCCTTGCACATCTCTGAACTTGAGAAAAGGCCAATGAGAAATTGGCAGACAGAATTTGCATGTTCCGCCCCCGGACATATGGATATAAAGGGAGGGAAATACATCTGTCCATTAAAAATTTTCCTTCAGAGCCGAGCGGTTGTGTGATCAGCGAGCTGAATTCACTAGACTGTTCACTTCATCTCTGCAAGAGCATATGCTGTTAGATCTATGGCACATGTCAGCGGCTTTCTCCTTCTCTACACAGTAGTGCAGCTCTGCCCCTGGGCGCTTCGACAGCGCTGTTGAAAGAGAATATTAAAAGTTATTTCTCTAAAAGTGCTATACACAGCGGCGTTGAACGTCTCACAAGTCTTTGGTTCTCTTCCCGGTGTAAAAACCCACCGATGTGTGCAGTCAGGTCAGTACTCTCATTTCTGCAGGAGAGGTTGGAGGGGAGACTGTCCCCCTCCACCTTGAAGGTGTACATCCAAGTCCATCGACAGCAAATCCTTGGGTAAACACGACTTGATTATCAAGTTCCTTAGAGGCGCCCGGAGGTTGAACCCTCCCCGGCCAAGCCTGTTCCCCTTCTGGGATATCTCAGTGGTCCTCTCAGGCCTCCAGAGACCCCCCCCTTCAAGCTGCTAGAATCAATTTAGCTTAAGGCCCTCTCCCTGAAGACGGCCCTCCTGATCACGCTCGCTTCCATCAAGAGGGTTGGAGACCTGCAAGCATTCTCTGTTAGTGACACTTGCCTGGAGTTCGGTCCTAAGACCACGACCGGGCTATGTGCCCAAGGTTCCTACGACTCCCTTCAGAGACCAGGTAGTGAACCTGTAAGCACTGCCCCGGGAGGAGGCAGACCCAGCCTTTTCGCCTTTATGTGGACTGCACGCAGAGCTTTAGATGTATTTAAAAAAAATAGCTTTTACAAGATTTTACAATCTCAGAGGTGAGTTGGTTTCATTCTGTGTTCTCTTAGGTCCAAGCCAGTAGAACTCTGTAATGTGGAAACAACTGACCGGGAGTACCACTTGCATCTAGCGCCTTTCCCCTCCACTGAGGCGATCTTGTGTGCTCTTATCCCAGGAGACCCCACTAATTAGGCTCCCTGGATGACTCCTCCCTAGCCCTATGGTCCGCAAATTCAGCTGAGGAATTCCCCGACCAGACCCACTACGAGTACTGAAACTACTCTTACTGGAATAGGTGCTCCTCAGGATGGGCCCCTGTGTGGATTAATCCCTCTCTTGCGAGGGGACCCACGTCTCCCTTGGGCAGTCCCCGCTGCCCCTCGGTCGCCATGTTGTAGCAACTTCTCCCACTCATCTGGTAGGATCTACCACTGTGCCATTTTCCACATGTGGCCTGGAAACCCATGATCTATTCCGCCACTCTTTACCTCCCCCCAACCTGGGCAAGTGGTGGTCTCCACGGGGAATTTTTCCCCCTTCAAAGAATAGGAGTTGGAAAAGAAAGCCTTCCCTGATTCATGTGATAGTGTTAAGATGGCCCCAGCCACTTTAACTCTATGCGAGAAACATAGAGAGAGAAAAGGTGCGGCTGGCGCAGCTTGCTCCCATGCTTGGCACATCGGGAACCAGAAGGTTATGACAATTTTATGGGGCGTTGGGGAAGGGTACTTGCAGTCTGATGGGGCCTGTCACTTTGGCATGCAACTGCCTGCCCGCACCTGCATTAGCAGCACACGTACACATTCAGCGCATGGCGTGATTAAATATGGACCCCTAGTGTCGCTTCTTGACACAATGTCGAAGTGAGCGACAAACGGGGAATGTCTAGCTTACTATTGTAACTTCCGTTCCCTGATGGAGGGAACGAGACGTTGTGTCCTACTGGCCATGACGCTGAACCGAACCACTGTTATGGCCGAACCTCATTCTCCTGAAAACAATTCCTGAATGGACAGACGTATTTCCCTCCCTTTATTCCTGTATGTCCAGTGGCAGGACATGCAAATTCTGTCTGCCAATTTCTCAGTGGCCTTTTCTCAAGTTTAGAGATACGCAAGGCTCTCAATAGAGACCCCTAGAGTCGCTTCTCCACCATCAGGGAACGGAGGGTACAATAGTAACCTAGACGTCCACATCCTCTTGGTCAGTGAGGTTTTGCAATATATGCTTTAAGTTAGAAAGATAGTCTTGCTGTAGGAGTCGTAGCTTAGTGCTTTGTTCGTGTGCACATTGACCTGTGGTGCTCATATATGTGATGCAAGTTTGAATCTGGCTTATGGCATTTCCTTATCATTCCATTTTTTTTGTAGTGTTTTATAATTTATACAAATGCATTATCTAATGTGGACAACTTTAAGTGTTATTTTTAAGAACATTTGTGTTTCTTAACCATTTTCTTTTTTTTCAAAGGCAAACTTTTATTGATGATTATTCAAGAGTGCAGTGTTCATTTGGGAAATATAATATTTTGAATATGGATTTTCATTTCAGTTTAGGGGACTGCTGCATAATAGATCCCTTGCCTTGAACAAATCTGGTGATATTACTGCAAAATTATGCAGTAATATGGCGGTGATTTAGTTTGCAAAAAGGGGAAATTAATTTTGCTAGCAATTTACATCTGCCACAGTTTCAAGGGAGAATATTTGCAAGGCAAACTACACCATTCCCTGTTCCCTTTAGATAGATTTTTATAATTTATGACTCTCAAGGTCTCCAGTGATAATCAAATGTAAGACAAACCTGCCAATACTTGTGGAATGAGCCTATATATGATGGTTGTGCATTTTGATTTATGTGTTTTAAAATTCACCTCTCTACAAAAATTATTGTCTTGTATTCAGACAAGTCAAGGATTGTTTGTGCAAAACTAGAGATACAAATTGTATTTATGATTGCCAAATATGCTCAAATCAGGCAGACTGAAGTGATTTAGTTTGCTTCTATCTCTGTTGTCCTCTCTCAATGAGGCTCACAACCAAACAGTGCTTTTCTCTGGGACTGCCTCAAGGAGCCCCCAAGAAAATCGACACATTGTTTATAGTTGCCTCTGATGATTGTAGGACGAACTTTCAAAGTGCCCCATTGTGTTTGAACTCTTGACGACAAACACTCCAGGCATTAATATTGCATAATGCCATCATATATCAGGTAAAGATGCTTTAATCACTTGCTGGTTGCATTTGTCTTTAAGTTTTCCATCTTTTTTTACCACTGGGGTTAGAGATTGCATCTGGAAAACCCAAATCTGACCAAAATTTGGTGTGAATAAAGGGTATTCTTGGTTTTCACATTTAAAGACAATGGACTAAACTGAATGTAAATTTGAAAGTTCATGAGACAGTGTTATGTTTGCACTGTCTCAGACCAAAACAGCCCCTATTATCTCTGCTGGAGTCCTTCTCTGAGGACGCTGTGGTGTGAAAGGGAATTCTGCTAATTAGAAAGTGCTGATGGCTGTTATGGAAACACTTGAGTCAGTCTGATAGATACAGTTAAAGGTTTCCTTAATCTCTCGAAAATAATACAAAATAAAATAAATAAATATTGTCTTTTGAGACACAAAAGCAGCTTTGCTTTTCAAATTGCAGATGGTGCTGTCATATCAAGTCTAGTCTGACTGCCCCTAATGAGAAAGTCAACTTTTAGGGAGAACATAAGAGTGTTTTTGTATTTATGTGTGTCTCCTTTTTTGAGTACATATAGTGTAGTATACAATCTGAGACCACATTGTGACCCCCAAAATCTTTGATTAGAAATAAACAGCAAGATTTAGTATTTTAAATGTTTTTAAACAATTAAATACTGTGTAAAATGAATATGAAATATTTAGACATCACTAATCCAATAAGTAATTTTAAGACATTAACTATGTTGATTACTTCGTATAAAAGATCAGATTTTCTTGCTGCTATTGAAGCACAAAATATGCTCTTTGGAACATTTTCAAATCATGCTGGGATAACATGGAAAACAAAAGGGGGGCATACCAAATACTATGAAATTCGTAATTTTTTAAATTATAATTTTCACTCCAATTGTTATGCTGATTATTCATAATGAAAAAAATGTGTTACGTTAGAATAATGCAAAATTATAATAATTTTATTGCTCTCGGATTTTCTCAAGACCCCTCCATATGGATATGATAAAGGAATATGCGGTTTATCTCTACATAGTGAACTAAAAGCAGCTGTCTTCTCTTAACAAATTATATACAACTTAATGAAGAATAATACAAAAACATTTCCAATGCGGATTAATTTTCTAGTGATACAGACTGGACAAGAGTTGTTAAATTCTCCCTCAAACCTGACTGTATGAATAAAACTGACAGACAGAATTATGGGCCAACAATAGTGTACTTTGCTCATCACCTGTGTGTGTGTGTGTGTGTGTGTGTGTGTGTGTGTGTGTGTGTGTGTGTGTGTGTGTGTGTGTACTGCAGGTGTCCTTTGGCTGTCAGTTGTGTCTGAGGTGCTATACATCATGTTGCTGGTCGTTGGCTTCAGTCTGATGTGCTTAGAGCTTTTTCACTCCAGTAATGTGATTGATGGACTTAAACTGAACGCCTTCGCTGCAGTCTTCACTGTGCTCTCAGGTAGGCCTACACACTGGTCCCCACCTCACACACTTAGAAAACCTAATTGTAAATTCCTTGAGTTAATTTATTAGCTGTGAAGGAAAACTGCCTCATTCTCTGACTCGTTCGATTACAAATTATGGTGATACAAAAAGTTCCAAGTTTGTATGATGCAAAACGTCTCGGGTTACGTATGTAACCCTTGTTCCCTGAAAAAAGCGGAACGAGATGCTGCGCTGCTAAGCGCTTTGGGAACGATCTTGCATTGTGACCAGCTGTGAATATGTGTGTAACACGTCAATGTAACATTGACTGGAAATTTATAGCCTCGGTTGGTGAGATCATTGGATGCACCTGCGACCAGGCTATAAATAGAGGCGTCACCAGCGTGTTCGTCAGATACTACTTGTCTTTTCTGAAGAGCAGTCCTGGGACGACCCAGTGCGAAAAATATGCGCAGCATCTCGTTCCGCTTTTTTCAGGGAACAAGGGTTACATACATAACCCGAGACGTTCCCTTTACAAAAAGCTACACTATGATGCTGCGCTGCTAAGCACTTTGGGAACGAAATACCCACGCATCCGCACTGGGGCTGTCCGGACCCCCGCGGTTGTGAGGTATGTTCACAAGGACGCGAGAGGTCTCAGACATGAGCTCGAGATGTTGACTCAAGGGCGAAAGACCCTACTCATGAGCAAAAATCCTACTCATAAGAATCGTAGAATGTGAGCGGAAAGGACTAGCCTGCCGCATCACAGACTTACTTGAGGCTTGGCTTCAGATGTCAACTCAAGGGCGTAGGCCCGGAGTATCATAAACATCCAAACCATAGAGCCTGAAGAATGTGTGCGGAAAGGATCACAAACTTGCTGCAGAGGGACACCCCTAGCCAAGGCCTTAGAGGAAGCGACACCTCTGGTGGAGTGAGCCCTGATACCTACTGGCGAAGCTTGACCACGCGCCTCGTAGGACAGGGTAATAACATCCCTCACCCAATGTGACATAGTCGGTTTGGTAGCGGCCGCCCCCTTGTTGCAGCCCCCAAAACAGACAAACAACTGCCCTGACTTACACCACTGGCTAGTGTGGTGGAAAATAAGTCTGAAGGACACGGACAGGACAGAGTCAGTGAAGTCTTTCTTGCTCCGGCGTTAAAAACGGCGGGGAGCAGAAGGCTTCCAGAGTGACAGGATGTACTGTCGAAAAAGGCACCTTGGGGAGATAGTCCGGATGTGGATATAGAATAGCTTTAGCCATACCTGGGGCAAACTCTAAACAGGCTGGCAAAACAGACAGAGCCTGTAGATCCCCAATCCTCTTGAGAGAGGTAATCGCCATAAGAAAGACCATCTTTAGAGTCAGAAGTCTGTCAGATGCTGACTCTAGAGGTTCAAAGGGGGTCTCAACTAGACCTTCCAGGACTATTGCCAAGTCCCAGGAAGGAGTTCTAGTCCTGACAGGGGGCTTCAACCGCATGGCTCCACGAATGAAGCGAGCGAGCAGAGGATGTCTCCCTACAGGTGCCCCATCGATCAAGGCGTGGCAAGCTGAAATGGCGGCCACATAGACACTGAGAGTGGTGGGGCATATGCCTGCTGACAGTTTTTCTTGCAGAAAATCCAGAACTGAAACAATTTGGCAGTTAACTGGATCTGCATCATGGGAACTGCACCACTTTTCAAAGACACCCCACTTATTGGCGTAAATTCTTCTAGTGGAAGGGGCCCTAGCACTAAGAATGGTCTCGATAATCTCAGGCGACAGCCCTGTCTTCCTCAGTTGGTACCCTTCAGGGGCCAAACATGAAGATTCCACAGTTCGGGACGGGGATGAAGTATCATCGCCTGTGCCTGAGACAGAAGGTCCTTCCTGATCGGAATCACCCAAGGCAAGCCGTCAAGGAGGAGCATCAGTTCTGAGAACCAAGTCCTGTTCGGCCAATAAGGCGCTATCAACAAGAGGCAAGACCCTTGTTGGTGAACTCTGGCTAAGATCCCCGGGAGCTGACAAACCGGGGGAAACGCATACAGGCGCATTCTGGGCCATGTATGTGCCATTGCGTCCAGACCCAGGGGGGCTGGGTGACTCAGAGAGAAGTAGAGGGGACATTGCGCAGTCTCTTGAGAGGCGAAGAGGTCCACTTCTGCACTGTAAAATTTCTCCCAAATTTGTTCCACTACCTCGGGGTGGAGTTTCCACTCGCCCGTTGGTAGGTTGTGTCTGGACAGAAAATCTGCTCCCACGTTTAGGCGTCCAGGGATATAGATAGCCCTGAGTGACAGGAGTTTACCCTGGTCCCAAAGGAGAATCCGACGTGCCAGCAAATTCAGGTGGCGAGAGCGTAGATCTCCTTGCCGATTTATGTAGGAGACTGCCGATGTGTTGTGCACCCGCACAAGGACATGGCAGCCTTCCAGATGCTGGAGGAAGTATTTCATGGCCAGAAATACCGCCATCAACTCGAGGCAATTGATGTGCCAATCGAATTGGTGACCCTCCCATTCTCCTTGGGCTGGACGACCACTTAAGACCGCACCCCAGCCCATCAGAGAGGCGTCTGTCGTTAGCATTTTGCGACGGCATGACGCACCAAGAGTGGGACCCAAGCTAAGAAACCGGGGTCTGAACCACATAGAAAGGGAACGAAGCGCTCGGCGCGTAACCCTTATTAGCCTTAGGGGATTGGCCCGTGGATGAAACCCCTTGGCTTGAAGCCACAGCTGAAATGGTCTCATATGGAGCAGGCCCAAAGGAATCACCGTGGACGCAGACGCCATGAGACCTAGTATTTGTTGGTACTTGTAAACACTGCAACCTTGACCTAGCCTGAGAGTGCTCAGGGAGTTTTGTATGGACACGATACGAGCGGGAGACAGTCGTGCCTGCATCGTGATCGAGACCCATATAATCCCTAGATAGGTAATCTCTTGGGTCAGAGAGAGAATGCTCTTTTCGGCATTGAGTCTCAGACCCAGAGAAACCAGATGAGCCAAGACGATATGCCTGTGCTGAACTGCTAGTTCCTGGGACTGAGCTAGTATCAGTAATAATTCAGAATGCGGATGCCCTGGTGTCGCAAAGGAGCCAGTGCTGCATCCATGCATTTCGTGAATGTACAGGGTGATAAGGCTAGGCCGAATGGAAGAACCCAATATTGGAAGGCTTCGTCCCTGAAAGCGAACCTTAGGAACTTACTGTGCTGTGGCAGAATTCCGATATGGAAGTATGCGTCCATAAGGTCAATCGTGATCAGCCAATCGCCATGTTGGATCTGAGACACGATCGCCCTGACCATTAGCATCTTGAACTTGAACGCCCTGTTCGAGCAGTTGAAGCCTCGAAGATCTAGAATGGGACGCAACCCCTCCACCCTCCTTGGGAACCAGGAAGTATCTGCTGTAATAGCCTGAATTTTTCTCTGGAAGGGGAACATGTTCTATGGCCCCTTTGACCAAGAGATTTTGTAATTCTTTCCACAGTAGACATGCCTGCCCCGGTTTCACGTTAGTGGGAACCACGCCGTTGAAATGCGGAGGGCGGAGAGAAAATTTAATTTTGTAGCCCTTTTCTACTGTTTTTAGGACCCACATAGAAACACCGGGCAGAAGTTTCCATGCTGCCAGGTTCTCTGAAATGGGAACTAATTTCAGCACTTCCTGTTGAGGGGGTGTTGAGTGTTCCGTGTCCTGGACTAAGGCAGGAAGCAACGGTACACCCAACTTTTTGTCGGAAAACTCTGTCACCCGAAACACCAAGGGTGGTGGAAGTGAAGGTTTTTTTTTTAGGGTATCGGGAGGGTTGAAGTGTATAAAACAGGGTTTTTTTCCTTTTGGAAATTATAGCCCTGAGGTATAGGTATAAGGTTTTCTCCACGAACGAGCGAGCTCGTCGTGGAGATCATCAAAGAAGGGAAGGGACTGATGAGGTGTTCCCTTCCCTTGGCCACCAGACAGAAATCTGTCCTCTAATTTGGAGCGTTTGGGGGTTTCTTGGTCGCGTGGCCAGTCTAATTGAAGCCTGGCCACTGCACGACTGATCACGTCGAGCAACTCCTCAGAAGATTTAGAATCGCGTTTGGAGTGCTCTGACACGGATAACTCACACTCCGAACCAAGAGATATAAAGTCCTCCCCGTGAACCGAAGAAGCGCCGGAGCGCGCTTCGAGATCGCGTGAAGGACCAGCTGGGTCTGGGGAGAGAGAGCGAGCGAAAGGGACGAACCCATCTCTCGCTCCTCAGCCAGATCCATGCGAGAGCCCCACGAGTGAAGTGTGGGTGCTGGCTCGTGAAAGTAAGCGAGGTGAGCGTGGAGCATTCCAACCGAAAGTAGGTCACAATGCGCGCACCCGCCCTGCCCCAACGCGAGAACGGCGTGCTCTTCCCCCAAACAAACAAAGCAGAACTCATGCGTGTCCTTGTCGGTCATAAACCGCTGGCAAGGAAACACGCAGCGTTTGCCTTGTTTCTCTGACATACTTTCTCTTTCCTTATATATATATATATATATAAAAAAAGAGAAGAGATATATATATATATATATATATATATATATATATATATATATATATATACACTCACCTAAAGGATTATTAGGAACACCTGTTCAATTTCTCATTAATGCAATTATCTAATCAACCACATGGCAGTTGCTTCAATGCATTTAGGGTTGTGGTCCTGGTCAAGACAAACTCCTGAACTCCAAACTGAATGTCAGAATGGGAAAGAAAGGTGATTTAAGCAATTTTGAGCGTGGCATGGTTGTTGGTGCCAGACGGGCCGGTCTGAGTATTTCACAATCTGCTCACTTACTGGGATTTTCACGCACAACCATTTCTAGGGTTTACAAAGAATGGTGTGAAAAGGGAAAAACATCCAGTATGCGGCAGTCCTGTGGGCGAAAATGCCTTGTTGATGCTAGAGGTCAGAGGAGAATGGTCCGACTGATTCAAGCTGATAGAAGAGCAACTTTGACTGAAATAACCACTTTTTACAACAGAGGTATGCAGCAAAGCATTTGTGAAGCCACAACACACACAACCTTGAGGCAGATGGGCTACAACAGCAGAAGACCCCACCGGGTACCACTCATCTCCACTACAAATAGGAAAAAGAGGCTACAATTTGCAAGAGCTCACCAAAATTGGACAGTTGAAGACTGGAAAAATGTTGCCTGGTCTGATGAGTCTCGATTTCTGTTGAGACATTCAGATGGTAGAGTCAGAATTTGGCGTAAACAGAATGAGAACTTGGATCCATCATGCCTTGTTACCACTGTGCAGGCTGGTGGTGGTGGTGTAATGGTGTGGGGGATGTTTTCTTGGCACACTTTAGGCCCCTTAGTGCCAATTAGGCATCGTTTAAATGCCACGGCCTACCTGAGCATTGTTTCTGACCATGTCCATCCCTTTATGGCCACCATGTACCCATCCTCTGATG
This sequence comes from Moxostoma hubbsi, assembly GCA_032164185.1. NCBI lineage: Eukaryota > Metazoa > Chordata > Actinopteri > Cypriniformes > Catostomidae > Moxostoma > Moxostoma hubbsi. The sequence continues at coordinate 24,086,572 of JAVLUX010000024.1, forward strand.
GCTACTTCCAGCAGGATAATGCACCATGTCACAAAGCTCGAATCATTTCAAATTGGTTTCTTGAACATGACAATGAGTTCACTGTACTAAAATGGCCCCCACAGTCACCAGATCTCAACCCAGTAGAGCATCTTTGGGATGTGGTGGAACGGGAGCTTCGTGCCCTGGATGTGCATCCCACAAATCTCCATCAACTGCAAGATGCTATCCTATCAATATGGGCCAACATTTCTAAAGAATGCTTTCAGCACATTGTTGAATCAATGCCACGTAGAATTAAGGCAGTTCTGAAGGCGAAAGGGGGTCAAACACAGTATTAGTATGGTGTTCCTAATAATCCTTTAGGTGAGTGTATATATATATATATATATATATATATATATATATATATATATATATATATATATATTTAACAGAGATGGAAGGAAGAAGGAAATTTCTGCACACTGACTAACAGTTTCTAACTCCTAACAAAGGGAAGAAAAGTTTTTTTTATCAGCAGTCTTGTGAAACACACAGCACAGTATGATCTGAAGAAAAGAGATCTGATGAACACGCTGGTGACGCCTCTATTTATAGCCTGGTCACAGGTGCATCCAATGATCTCACCAACCGAGGCTATAAATTTCCGGTCAATGTTACATTGACGTGTTACACACATATTCACAGCTGGTCACAATGCAAGATCGTTCCCAAAGCCCTTAGCAGCGCAGCATCATAGTGTAGCTTTTTGTAAAGGGAACTTGAAGTATCTTCAGTTAAAAGGAACTCCATAAAGAACTTCAGCAATTATTAGGAAATCAGTAATTCTCCCCCAGTCCCTTCAACCACAACCTACAAAAATCTCTACAAAACCCAGTGCTCTACAGGCAAATGGATGTCAGCGAACACCTACAAGGCAGAGTGCATTGATTCTGACTGGCTAAGATTTCTGATTAAAAAGTGTGGGCCACTCCCCAGATTGATATTTGCTTTTTATAGAGCCTATGGCTGTCATAGAGACAGATGTGATTTGTCAGAACACCTATTTTAGCGATATCTGTCATACAGTGAGGATTTAGGCATTGCATTTCAAAATAAAAATTGCTTAATGCACCTTTAAAGTCAGTGATTTGGTTACACATTGCTATTAAATGCAGTGGATTACATCAACAAACACAAGAAAGACAAACATTAACCAATAATAAATTCTCACACAAGACAGATTGGTTTGAGTATGAGATGATGTGGAAAACACAGCGGCCTGTCCTCAGAGTACATCTCACCCTGCAGGCCAGTGAAGTGTGGGTAAACCACAGGATTCAGAAAGCCAGAACAGCTGCTGCTTTTTGAATTTCATATTATGGGATTTGCTGAATACCCCACTGTTTGTTCATTTAGGGTCTTTATGGTCTTTAATTCTGATGGCAGCATCAGTTTTGGGAATCAGAAAAATAGTTTTCCAGAGATGAACCACTGGAGTCAGATGACATATTCACATGGGTCCTGCAAGAACATAATCAACATCAATCTATCAAAATGAGTGCACAAAGCGTAACGCCTACTGTATCAGTTTCAGTGATAAAAGATTTCCTAATTTCTTTGAGGTTATTCTAACTGTTTAGTGAACCCATATTTAATGTAGTGTCTGGGTCATATTTGGTCATGGTTTTTGAGGATGAGGTGATGATAATCAACTTGCCTATGTTGGCATCTGTCAATTTGGCTAGCTTCTACAAAGTGACAGATTAATTTTCACCAACACATCATCGTGTTTGATCTTATACACAGCCTTTGACAAAAAAAACATATGTGAATAATTTGTTCTTCCATTTTATATTGTTTTCCTAACTATGCACATTTGCATAGCTATTTGCATTTTCTTATTTGTTTTTAGCATTGTTAATCCCTGCTGCTTGAGACCTATCAAAAATAATCTGTGATGTTCAATCTATGGTGGCAATGTTCAATATTTTTTTTTTTCATTGTTAATATGATTTAGTGGATAAACATGATTTGGGCCCACCACAGAGTGTTTTTGTAGTGAATAATTTGCTGCTTACCTGAATCCACAGAAAATAAAAAAATAAAACTCATTTAGAAACCAAACACTCAAACTATAAAGACAAGCCTGTTAATCAAAACACATCACAGCAATATACCAAAAATTCAAGAATCACACTTCTGTTGTTGTTGTTTATGCATTAAACAAATATAAATTTTCTTATTCAACACAAGATTTGTATAATTTTGCCTATTTTGGATACAGTGCAGTTTATAGTAATATTTTAATTTCCTCAATACTTTAGTTCCATAAATGTTTTGGTACAGTATCAATATGCGTTTTAAGTGATATTGGGTGAAAAAAGCAAATGTTATGCAAGTGATGATCTTCAGTTGCACAGTTTCATAATTAATTCATCTTATTCAACCCTCAGATATGCTTTTGTGTCCTGGACACTAGACATACTTCATCCATCCATCCATCCATCTTCAACCGCTTATCCGAAGTCGGGTCGCGGACTAGACATACTTGACTGATCCTATTGCAAATTATGTGATTGGGAGCAGATGGCATCTACCTGCACATATGCATGGACTTTGCCATGTAATCCAGATTTAAAAAAAATTCTGATTGAACTGTAAATCTGTATCATAAGTCGTATATAATTCCATATATCTATGGTGCATATTCTATACATACACTTTAATTTAAACACACTAATACGTCCATGCAGTACTTAAATGGATAGTTCATCCAAAAACAAAATTCTGTTATCATATACTCACCCTCACGTCATACCTTCTGTAGAACACAAAAGTTAGACAGAATGTTAGGGACTGAAACAGCCTTAGTAACCATTTATTGTCATTGCATTTTTTTCCTTGAAATGAAAGTGATAGGTGACTGAAGCTAACTTTTTGCCCAACTTCTCCTTTTGTGTTTCATGGAAGAAAGAAAATCATGCTGGTTTGAAACTACAGAATTTTTATATGAAATATTCCTTTAACAAGTCATACTATCTACATTCAACAACAATATGAAAAATCACCCTTTGACTGTGTATATGTGCACGTGTGGATACATGTTGTCAAGGTGTGCATTCCTCAACAGGTCTCCTGGGGATGGTGGCTCACATGATGTACACACAGGTCTTCCAGATCACAGTCAGTTTGGGTCCAGAGGACTGGAGACCTCACACATGGGACTATAGCTGGTCTTTCTGGTAAGTGTCTTTAGGGTTAGGGTTCTGCCTAACCCTAACCCTACTTAATCTGATCTGAATAGATAGACTATAAGAAGTGAATGTGTTAATCACATACAACATCTATTTATAATCATTTATACATGAATAATAATTTACCTTTCATGCGTCAAATTCAGTTCAAAGTGCTTGACATATTAGATAATAAAACAAACTAATATTATTTGCATTAAAAAAACAAAAACACTGAAAACAATGAAACTGAAATTTAATAAAAATGGAAATTTGGGAGAATAAATAACAATTATACAATAAAAAGACAAATATATTTTAACACATCAATATTGACTAAAAATGTATTAAGTGCACAACTTTTCCTAAAATCTAGCTTGAAAATTATAAAATGGAAAATTAGATTGCTTTTCTTAATTAGAAGTTTTTATTTTATATTATATTTATTATGGTATTTTAAACCCACAAATGCTTTATATGCAACCTCAATAGGTTCTGATCAACACTTGAATGGGAATCTCCAGTGACAGTTCCATTTGAAGACCATCCCAGTGTTTTCCCATGTATTCTGTTATATAATTCAAAGAGGCAAAGAGGGGAGTCATCCTCACAAGTCACAGATGTGTGGGTGTCTGGTCCTCATTCTGTGACAAATGAATCTGGCTCTCGTGGACACTTCTCATTTCAGTTTAATTTACTCCAATATAAGTGCTCTCTTTTCAATATAAGTGGCAACCCAAAGGGATAAAATAAAAAAGAAAAATGTTTTTTTCAGTTTCACTCCGTATTTTCCTAGGACATGTTGACCTGCATATCTGTAAACGGACTACAGACTAGAGGTGAAGTATTGTATACAAGTTTAAAATACAAACTTAATAAGATAGTTCTCCAAAAATTGTTAATTTTGTCTTCATTTCCAAGCCAGTTCTTTCTTTCGTGGGATAAAAAAGGAGATATTAAGCAGGATGTCCAAGTTTCTTTGTCCCTTGTTAGTGGAATGTGAATGTGGCTAAGGACAGAACAGCCTGGACATTCTGCTAGAAATCTCAATTTGTGAGTAGTATCCCTTTAATGCTCAGATATTATCTTGAAATGTTCTTTTTGGTGAAGATCCAGCTAAATTTAGAGTCAAGTGGTTTGACCAGCCCTTAAGAAAAAAAAAAAAAAAAAAGAATAAAAAATTGAAACTTTTTCATTGTTGCTTTATGTTGCGTGTCAGCTATACAGAGATATTTTGGAATGAGTCTCAGCAAATGTCTTGGGCCCATGCCTGCCTGTTAGACCAGAGATAGAAGGTCTGTATTGGATCTCCCAGCAAATAATGTTTGTTATTTTGGGGCTTGGATATAAGAGACATGCATTGGGGTTCTGACAGGCATGAAAGTGGTATTTACATTGGCTGAATTACAACAGATGCTTGCCTGGCATCCATTAGTCTAAACTAAAATAGCTTTATTTGTCCTCTGCCATCTGGCCAATTTCTTTTTTGTTTGTTTTTTTTTCTTTTTGCTCTCTTTCTTTACTACCTGCCTTTCTGAAAATGTTAGGCAGCTGCAAATTAAAGGATAATTGAAGCTTGAGCTTGTTTAAACCCTTACACTTCAAGGTTTAATTGCCCCAGCACACAAGCACAAATGCTGCTCTCTCAAAGTTTCTGATTGGGAATTTAGGGTAATTTGCTGTCTATACAGTAAACCCCAGTTACTTTGGGGTGAATATAACTTTTATACCCCAGTTAAGAGAAAATCAAGACAAAATGTTGTAAAGATTTTAAAGATAAAAACTTAAAATGCAAAACGTACAGGTGGATTGACCATTCAACAGTAGATTAACTTTTTAAATAAAGGATACTATTTGCCTGTAGAATTGATTTGTTAGGGATAACACACAGTGTGTCATCCATGTCAAATACTTCAACTGAATTTCAAGTAATTCAAGTAAATTCTCAATGTGAACAATTATGGCTGTTAATATTCAAATAAAATCAATATCAAATATAAAAGTAGCTGTAAATAATGCACAAGACAACATAATAAATGCTCTGCTGAAAAACATTTTAAATAATTATTCGGTCACCATGCTAGATTATACAGCTCTCCACCATCTATCGTTATGGCAGATTTTTATATAATTTGCTTTATCACAGTATATCGAATTGTTGGAAGTTTTTTCTTCACATTTACATTTCAGTAGTTTGCAAGTTAATGTAATCCTGCAATGAGTATAGTGTAAACTGCTCTGGAGCAGGGCTAGAGGCTCGAGACTTGACCCGAGCTTGAATACCCCCCGGACATGTTGAGTTTTAATTAATAGATGGGAGGTGTTTGGGTAGTGGAGGGATGCTGGAGGAATTGTCCCAGCATGGATGTAAGCAGCTGTTTATGCACGCTTACTCTGATGATGTGATTGGTCAGATTTAATGAACATGCTCCTCCAGAACTTTATAATGAAACTTCATATCAGAACTGATTCTAGTGTTCTTTATGAAAAGCATGGCATATTAGCTATATTTTTTAACATTTACTAAACCCATAACTAATACTGAAACCATACTAATCCCATAAGTTACTAAACAGATAGGCCTAACAGAATATATTGAAATATATCAAATGGTCCTTAACAGATAAAACCAGAAGGAATTCACAACGGGATATTTCTTGACCTCACATTTTAAATATCTGGGGATTTTTTGTCATGTTCAGTGCCATTTTTACACCGAGCCCTGGTTCATTTCTGACCCTGACATACACTATGCTAAAAATACTACGGTTAGGTAACTACATAACCAAAAGTAGCCAATGTTGAATGTAAAATCTCATTGTCTTTGTACATAATATTATGTGTGTTTTTGTATGTATCATAGTATGGCCTGGGGCTCTTTCACGTGCTGCATGGCTGCGTCCGTCACCACTCTCAACTCCTACACAAAGACGGTGATTGAGTTCCGTCACAAACGGAAGCTCTTTGAGCAAGGCCTGCGAGAGGAGCAAACCTTTCTGGACCCGGAAGCCTTCCATTACTTCCGTAACAGGTCTATCCAGTCCATCTCCAGCTCAATAGACATTTACCCAAGCCACGGGAGCAGTCATGGAAGCAATCATAGGAAAATGCGGTCCCCGCCAGCTCCGATGGAGCAGGGAGACAACACAGATTCTCTGGGAGAGGAACAGTGCTGAGTGGAGGTACATCCGGTTCTGCACAGGTGGCCTTGCTCTGACCGGAGAGACTCTTGGGGTGGATATCTCAGAACATTGGGATTTAGGGGGTTAAAAATTTCGGTTTTAATTGTTTTAATAAATGAGTGTGAGGATTGGTGATCGACTGATACAGGGTTTTTAAATGCACAATGCTGAAACAAAATCTTAAGAGCAGCATGGTCGATATATTACAGATATATACATAAAACCATGTATTGTTCATAAAATGACACACAAAATTGATGAAATTCTTATTTTCCACAATATTTACAAAAAAGTATTTTATTCATTTTCAAAGTTGTTGGTAGATTTTGCAAGTGCTACATGAGCAAACAGACTGATCACACAGTGAATTCGCAATATCTGCTAAAGTCTGTGCTTTCTGAAATTCGCAAACATCTGCCCCCAGTTGTTGTTGATGTGAAAAATCCACAGGTGAAACAGTGTAGTGCCAAAAGTTGTATTCTTAGTTGTAAATTAGGTTATACATCCAGAAGGAATGTGTATTTCATTTCCCTATTCCCTAAAGCCCACTATACACTGTTGGATTTATATAGTCCTTTAAGATTGTTGCTTGTCAGACTGTACAATATGAATGACTGTATGATGCACATCGTAGCCGACTGTGGTCCCATTTGCTATGATAATTGAATGTTAGCACTGCGTAATAGAAGCGAAACGGCAAAATTTGCCAACATTTTTATTCTTAGTTGTAGTTTTTTTTTTTTTTTCGTCTTTATTTTCTGAAAGTCAAGGCATCAGAATTTCCGTTGCTCCAATACCACTCCATCACTAGCATAAAATATAAAAAGTTGAATTTTGTCAAATAGGCCTATAATAAGACAGAAAATTACAGATGTTGAGAATGAGTGGGGGAGGTAGCCTACAAAAAAAGTTTTGTTATAGTGTGTGTTTCTCCTCTTTTAGATTAGTAACCTTTTGGCCATGCAAAATTTAGAAAATTAATGTGGCTAATAATGAATTGCGCTTGCAAATTCCCTATGGATAATGCACAAACATGACATAGTTTTCTATAATTGTATCCAACTGTATCTGCTAATTTGGATTAAAACATCCCATAAATACTTACCAATATAAATTATTTTTAATTGTGTAAATCTTAACTAAAGAAGTTTATAGACATTTAAATAAATTGATTAAAATTAGGCTAAAATAGTAATTCAAATAAAATTGTAAAGAAAATGCATGATAAATGTAAAGAAAAAACAAACATGCAATCATTTATTTAGTCATAGTATTTATTTAATTCGGGGAATAATGCTTTCATATCGCTGGCATGTTACACTTTTCTCCAAGTAATTTCAGCTTTTTAAATGAAAAGAAATGTAATTTAATTTTAATTTAATTAAAATTAAATGAAGAAAAAACATTGAAAGAGCTCGAGTAGAGATAACTGGGGTCAAATGATGCTATGGTGCAAACATGGAGCAGGTTTTTTTTCAAGGAGTACACTTGGCGGGTTTTCTCTGAAAACAGTTAACTGGGGTGCGAGAGAGGAGTGAACTATCTCCTCTGGCCATCAAAAAGCAGTCACACTATTTGCATGTGATGCTAAATTTCTGACACTGCCAGAATTTCATCGGAGGCTAAAGATCATTGCAAAGGCTATTAATTGGCCGTGGATGAGCATGCCACACTAAACTTTATAAGATTGCCAATTTTGCCCTATGACAAAAATCCTTAAGGATTCCCGAAATTTGTCTCAAACAGCAGAATTGTGGCCAAAATCATGAACATTCATGAACATTCGGAAGCAGTATGTCGATTTCCTGTGTGATCATGTTAGAGCGAAATACCACTTCTGTTAATCGGCTAAGTGGGCATAGTATTCGGCAGGTGTGTTCATTTTACAATTGCCAAATATCATCTGATCACTCCAGAGGATGGACATCAATAACTGTACAAATATTGTATAAGGTGTGTGATCAGCAAGCTGGACCTTAGCAATGAGAAATATGGGATTGTAAATATAATATTTGGATGTGAGCAGTTTTCCACTGCCAGCTGGGGTAGGTGGGGAACAAAACTAAATACACTGCCATAAGGACTGTGCAGTGCAGGCAGAGGTCTGTCTGCTGTTTAAACTGAATCAAAGCATCTGTCGGCCTCTTGCCCTGACAACTAGACATGCTCCTGAGAATTTACCAGTTTTATACATGAAATGCCCTCCTTCCTTGGTCTAATCTGCTTGAATATGCCTTCATTTTAAAAACAGCAGAGTAGACAAATGTTTATATGCAGCTTTCAATACTGCTGCAGCTGAACACAGGAGAAGTACAGTCCATTTCAGATGCAACATCCGCTAGGTTTTATTAAAGGTTATTGGCACTTGGGTTTTGCCTGTTTCTGTCATATTGTTGTGCATTACTGGGTTGATTAGCAGCATTCAAAAAAATCATAAACCCCCAACTTTTTTGGAAATATGTTGAACATATTGTTAAGGTTCAAACAATGAATGGATCTCTGTCTATTACTGATTGTACTAAATTATATATTTATCTATGTGTGCACTATAATCCTGTCTTTTTCTTTTGATAAACAAAAGAGCTTAAAAATTGTCATCTTGGTGACTTTTCTTCTTCCATTTATATTTAGACTAAGTCTCATGAGTAAGTCACCAGTATGATATTTATAGGGTGTGATAAGTACATCTCTCTCTTCAATCACAGAAAAGTTGCATGTGCCTTTTATTCTATAGAACTAACAGTTTTAAGTCAAGGTGTATGATATTCTTTTGAGTATCTATTGAAAAAGCATGTTGAATTGAACCATTAACAGCTAAATAAGTTGTTTAGACTTGTAAAAAGACATTCAGAGGTTATTTAAATGCTTTGAGAAGTTATTGTAAAGTGGAGTAATGAAAACATAGATTTTTACTAAAACACTATTTGTCTTTACTCTTAAAAGTAATGACCTTCTTAAAAGGAATTCCTCCCAAACAACTGCAGCTGAGCCACATGTCTGTGTACATAGGCTTTCTCAGTGAAACAAATCCCAGGAGTTCAGTATTCAGAATTGCACAGTATTTACTAGAAGTCATAAAACTGCTTGCTGTAGCAAGCGTTAGCATGGTTTAGAGCATGCGTTAAGCAGAAGCCCATCAAACGGCCAGTCCAATTTAAAGGGATTGATCTTCCAGTGTGAAAGGCAGCAGCTGGAGATCACACTAATGCAACACACTCATAATTCATAGAATTATTTCTGAATTGTGTGAAATGTGTCAGTAACACTTTACAATAACGTTCCAATTGTTAACATTAGTAAACAACAATAGTTACCATTAACTAACAATAAACAATACTTTTACAGCATTTAATAAACTTAGTAAAGTCTTTTTAAATCAAAAGTTGTATTTGTTAACATTATAATGCATTATAATGTAACAAACAAGTAATTACCAACTTTATTTTTTTATTAACTAACATTAACAAAGATGAATAAATACTGTAAAACATATATTGTTAATTGTTTGTTTGTGATACTTAATGCATTAACTAATGTTAATGAATGGAACCTTATTTTAAAGTGTTACAAATATGGCTTATGCAGGAGAATATGAACTTCGGCTTTAATTGATTCAAACTTGTATGACTTTAAGGCTACCTTCAGGCCCTGAAGATGGCCAAAAAAACATGCAAAATTCTGCATTTATGTTTATAGAGTGAGTGGTGCACCTTCTTTTTAAAGTAAGGAACCTCTTCATTTGGTTAAACACATTTGTTTTTACTTTTTTTGTGAAATACAAATGCAGCACATTGCAACAGAAAAGGTGATTTTAAACTGTTTTATACTGCAGTCCCCTAAAAATTATGATCTGCTCCCTTCCTTAAAGGAATATTCCTGGTTCAATACAAGTTAAGCACAATCAATAGCAATTCTTGCACAAAAAAGCTATTTATATATATATCATTTATAAAATCATGTTAACATGCATATTGTTTACATCTTTTGTACTTTGGAAACTGAGTATTTTAACATTTTACGGATTTGTACCATTCACTTAAATGTAAATTTTGTATTTTTAAAGAAAACATATATTTATATACTATATATATATATATATATATATATATATATATATATATATATATATATATATGAGTGTGTGTGTGTGTGAGAGAGAGAGAGAGAGAGAGAGAGAGAGAGAGAGAGAGAGACTTCTTTAAGTACAAATTGTCCTTTTAGTCACTTCTTGGTTCTGCTTAGGGGTTTAGACTTTGTAGATGTCCACAAAGTTTGAACTGAGTTCTTTGTATTATTGAATTCCTCTTTTACAAAACATTTTAAAAGTAAATCGTAACTTGAAATTCAATGTTAAATAAACATATTAATTTAAACTAATGCCTAGCACACAAACAGAAGAATATATATATATATATATATAGAAAAAATATATAACATGTTATGGAACATAACACAGGGGTCTTGAGACTCACTTTAAAACACTGAACTTCTTTAACTTGGCACAGCACTTAAAAACATAATGCTCATGCAGCAATATGCTGTAAAAATGTTTCACAATGGTCAAAGATGCCCATCTAGCACATGTTTGTACATAGATAAACAATTTTAAAATAGATGCAAGAGTGTGTCCTGTGTGAACAGCCCCCCTACACTCAAGCTTCCACTGTGCTTTCTACGCACACTTACAGTCACTTCTACTATAGAATTCCCAATCGCTGCCATACTGAAAGAAGACATGTGCATTTGCTAAGAGCACTTAGTGCATGCTCTCTATAATCAATGCGTGTATCAAGAAATATGGAACATGTGACAGATGCCATGGAAAAGACTTTGAGTCTTCATAAGCACAAACATCTGTGAGGAGTTTACTAAAGATGGAGAGTGTGTGAAATTCACTGGGAAGAATCTATAGTGAAGTGCTCTTTTCCATGCTGTTCCATTGAAGATGTTCCACGGATTTACACACTTCTGTTAAATTCTGCTGCTCAACATCCATCCATCTTCTCATTCATCCCTCATCCATCATCTTTCGCCTTTTTTGTCAGCGCACCTGCCATCTGCCCTGATTACAGTGTTATGGCATTAATCTGCTTGATTATTTCGCGTAAATTTGCCCCTTCACTGGACCCCTGCCCTGTACATGATCCTTAAAATATTGAACACAGATTAACAGCACCTTAAAGTGAAAATCAATTACATCTATCTCCATATGGCACAAACTCATTCCCTCTAGTACAAAACAGCAGTGCAGTGTGTCTTTTAAATTAACACTGCATTGCATTAACATTGACAGCAGGCTCCTTCTCTTCACATTTAGTTTTCCAAAGCACACAATACTACTTTCATTATGTCTTACAATAAGGGTCATACAGTACAAGCATAATTTCAGCCCTATAAAACACAATAAACTGGCATTTGGGGAGAGATATAGCAGAAAGGGAGAGGATAAATTCATCATGGTTTGGTGATAAATCAAGGAGAAGTCATCACTAATTAAAGTGCATCAGCACTGAGTCAGTCTATTGCCTTGCAGCTTCGTTTACTATGTTATAACTTCCAGCTCTGCAAATTATGTTAAATTTTTTTTTTTTTTTAATTTGTAAGTCGTGGACAAAAGTGCTCTCTCTCTCTCTCTCTCTCTCTCTCTCTGTCTGTCTGTCTGTGTCTGTGTGTGTGTGCACATGTGCAGATTGAGTGGAAGGAACGCTGAGTGCTTGAGCAGGGTTGCGAGGTACGAGTGTATAAAATTATTTTTTTGGTTGTTGTTTTGTTTTTTCTTTGTGGATGGTTTATTGTTTTTATCATTAACAAAGTGTGGTAAATCCCCACAAACCACCCGCCCCCCGGCGGAGGAGCCACGAAGGTCACAGCGCAGGCACTTGGGTGGGCCTCTGGCTGAACATGGTCGAGATGTGCGATGTTGACAAGGCACGCTTTCTCAACGCCCCCGTCTCCCAGCTTGGCCTCTTCGGTGAAACCAGCACTGCTCGCCAAGGGTGCCCCCCTGCGGCTAAACAACAGGTAGCTCCACCTCAAGCTGGGCCCAACTCTGAGCCCCAGCGTCGAGCACCTCGCAGGCGGCGTATGCCCCCCATCTCCACGACCCCATCCAGGACCAGGACCCCATCCAGGGTGACCCAGGCAGTCAGATGTTCGCTCCGGAGCTGGTACCAAGACCACTCCGTCCCACGGTGGATGGCCGGGAGGAGAATCATTGTTTCATTTGCCGCACCACCTTCAGGCTGTGGTACCCACATTCTCAATTAAAGAGCGATTTCCTAACTCCCTGGGTCATCCAGCCGGTGTGCGCCATTCTCACGGCACCCCGGCCACAAAACTCTACAGTCCCAGCTACCCGGACACAGCTCCCCCACCTCCGGACCCGAGACTGCTCAGCCATGGCAGGCCAGCGCTGACGAGTTCTGAAGATGCCTTTCCAGGACCTCTTTTTCAGTTTCTATGTTTTCCTTTACCCAAGCCTCTTCTGCCTATTACTTGCTCCCCCCTGCCGCAAAGCCCCGCCCTGTACGTCAAAAGCGATCGTCCTGTTAGTGCCCCTCACGCAGAGTTTGGACGCGTGGCTTTCGCTGCCAACCCGTCGCGCTGGTTGGCCAGGACCATCTGACTCAGCTACATGATTCAGTTTGCCTGGCTCCCAATTCATTTCGGCGGTATTCTCTCCACCTCTGTACTCGGCGAAAAAGACAGTGCTTTACGAGCAGAGATCACGACTCTGCTTCTCAAGAACGCGATAGAGCCCGTCCCTCCAGTCGATTTGCAGAAGGGTTTCTACAGCCCTTACTTAATCGTACCCAAAAAAGGTGGCGGGTTGCGACCAATCTTGGACCTGCGAGTTCTCAACCAGGCCTTGAAAAAACTCCCATTCAGAATGCTCACACAGAAACAGATTCTTACCTGCGTTCGACAGCTAGATTGGTTTGCAGCGGTAGACCTGAAGGATGTGTACTTCCACGTCTCCATCTTGCCTCGACACCGACCCTTCCTACGGTTCGTGTTCGACGGCCAGGCGTATCAGTACAAGGTCCTCTCCTTCGGCCTGTCCCTGTCCCCAAACACGCTGGCACACAGCTGGCCACGGGGGCTGTGCAAGTACGCATTTCCCCCAGTGAGCCTCCTTGCACTGGTGCTGTGCAATATCAGAGAGGACGAGGAACAGGTCACCTAGTTGGCTCTTTACTGGCCCACCCGGACCTGGTTCTCGTATATTACGCTCCTCGCAACAGCACCTACCTGTAAAATTCTCCTGAGGAAGGACCTTCTTTCTCAGGGACGGAGCACCCTCTGGCACCCGCGCACAGAACTCTGGAACCTCCACGTCTGGCCCCTGGACAGACGCGAAAGATCTAAGTGATCTACCACCTGCAGTTGTAGACAGGATTAACCAAGCCAAGCTTGTTTCCCTCCTGGGATCTCTTAGTGGTCCTCACAGGCCTTCAGAGACCCTCCTTAAAGCCGCTTGATTCAGTTGAGCTCAAGGCCCTCTCCCTGAAGATGGCCCTCCTGATCGTGTTAGCCTCCATCAAGAGGGTTGAGGACCTGCAAGCATTCTCTGTCAGCGACATCTGCCTGGAGTTCGGTTCAGTTCGGCACATACATTATCCTGTGGCTGCGACCGGGCTACGTACCCATGATTCCTACGTCCCCCTTCCAGGACCAAAGATTGATGAAAAAAGATTGATGTTCAATTCATGCAAGAAACCCATAGTGATTTATCAAATGCTTCAGATTGGGCGATGGAGTTTGATGGGCTATCAGTTTTAAGTCATTCTACCTCAGTGAGTGGTGGGGTTGCTATTTTGTTTTCGAAAAGTTTTATACCTGCATCATACAAAGTCGAGGAAATAGTTAGAGGTAGACTTTTAAAAGTTAAAGCTTCTTATGAAAACAGTTTTCTTTTATATTCATTTGTGTTTATGTTCCAAACATTGCAATTTCTAGAATGCTTTTTTTTTAAATATGCAAAGTTTTAAGTGACTGTGATCCAGAGATTTTTTATTATTGGGGGGAGATTGTAATTGTACCAAAAATGCTTTAGATCGAAATCATATTGAGCCACATATGCAATCACGTAAGAGGTTAGTTCAGATAATGAAATCCCATGATATCGGGAAAAAATTTCATTATACACAAAGACAATATACTTGGGTACATGCATTTGAAAACCAGCTATCACTGGCAAGATTTGACAGATTTTATGGTTTCAGGCATCTATTGAATTATTTTAAGGATTGTTCAATATTAGATTGGATTTTCTGATCACAGAAAAATGTGAAGTGTGTTTTGATTATGTAAAATCGAAAAGCGCCTATTGGCACTTTAATAATACATTGTTATGTATAAACATTTTAAAGATGTTTTTAGTTTTTTTTTTGGGGTTAATGCACGATCCATGAAGTCTTCTTTTCAACCTTTACAGCAATGGAGGGAGTTTGTAAAAACTCAAATTAAACAACTTTGTCAACAATATAATCTCAATGTCACAAGAGATAAAATTCGGTCAATAAGAAAGCGAGAAGATTTAGTTAAACTTCAAGAACTAGTTGAAGAACTATTTTACTCATTTAGTCTCTAAAAAAAAGAAAGTATCTTTGACGGAACTGTTAGATTTAAGCACACATGGTACTAAAATTAGTTCATGTTTTCAGAGTGCTGAATCTATGGATGCACCTTCATAAAATGTTTTTAACATGGAAAAAAGAATGGGCAAAATAGATGTATTCATGCTCTGTGCTCAGAAACGGGAGTTCTTTTGCACAATTCTATTGAGATTTGGAAGAGAGTGGTTACGTTTTATGAGGATTTATATAAGAGTGAATTGATGGATACACAAGGTCTGAATAATCTTTTTCTTGAAAATTTGCCGCAGGTATCTGAAGAGGTTAATAATGGAATTAGTACAGCATTGTCGATGGAGGAACTAAAGAGATCTCTTAAGAGTATGGAAAATAGAAAAAAACCTGGAATTTATGGTATTTCAATAGATTTTTATAAATCTTTTTGGGCAGCGGTAGGTCCAGACCAACTGGAAGTTCTTAATCAGAATTTAATTGATGGGCAGTTGCCAAAAAGTTGCCGTAGAGCAGTTATTACTTTACTCCCGAAAAAGGGAGATTTACATATTATGAACTGGAGACCTGTGAGTTTGTTATGCAATGACTACAAAATACTTTCGAAATTTTTAGATCAAATTATTCATTTAGATCAAAATTCTTGTGTGCCTGTTAGAATAATATTTGATAATATTTCTTTTATAAGAGATATTTTGGATAATGGCAAGACTTTTTAGATTTTGGTTTAATTTCAGTCGATCAGGAGAAAGCTTTCGATAGAGTCGAGCACAGTTACTTGTGGAATGTTTTAGAAGCATTTGGTTTTAGTCCTAATTTTATATTAATGATAAAAGCTTTGTATGGTGACATTGAGAGTATGTTGAAAATAAATGGTGACTTAGGCAAGGCTGTGCATTCTCTGGCATGCTTTATACATTAGCTTTAGAGCCTCTTTTAAATAAGATAAGAGCTGAGATGTTTTTTTGGGGGTAATGAGAATGTTGTCAAGAAAAAATTTGAATATGTTATTGAAAAGGTAAAAGGGAACCTAGATAAGTTTTTTCTTCCAAAAACGTCTTACAAGGGGCGAATATTGATTAACAATTTAATTGCCTCCACTCTCTGGCATCGTTTGATTTGTATAGATTTGTATATTTTTAATAAAAAATCAGTCAATATTAATAGACTTTTTTTGGGATAAGCTGCATTGGGTGCCAAAAAATGTACTGTACTTTTCTAAGGATGAAGGAGGGCATGGACTAGTACATTTGCAGAGCCCAATAGCAGCTTTCCGAATTCAATTTATACAAAGACTTTTAAAAGGCTCAGAGGATGCAAACTGGAAGATTGAAACTTTCTCTTTATTGAGAGAGTTTGAAGGATTAGGACTGGATAAAGCCTTATTTTGGATGGATCCTCAAAAGTTAAAACTCTCTAAGCTTCCTGTTTTTTATCGAAATCTTTTTAAAGTCTGGGCTTTGTTTAAAGTAAAAAAGAGAAGGCATGTAAATTCTTTGTATTTGTTGCTGCAAGAGCCATTAATTGTTGGCTCACGTTTGGATATGTCCAATTAACTGGGTTACTCTGTGATAGAAGAGAATCTTCTTAACTCTGGAATTTCAACTATTGAACATGTACAATGGATAGCAGGATCTAACTTTAAAGATGTGAATTCAATGACTGAACAGCTGGAGATGAGATCTACTTGTATAGTTGCCAGAGTACTTGACAAATGGAGGTCAGCCCTTTCCAAAAATTAACTGAAACTGTTAATAGATTATTCGTTGGGGTCTATTAACCCGGATCATAGTGATAATTTCTTAATTTGTATCTAACTCCCTTTATAGGTGATTGTAAAGGCACATTTTTAGGAGTCAAAGAATTGATTGTAATAGGCATGGATTTTGCATCTGGAAAGAAGTGTTATAAAATTTGTGCTAAAATTCTGAATAAGAAGGCTTTTGATAAAAAAAAAAAAATATTCACCATGGGGTAAAGGGGGGGGGGGTTCGCGTGATATGCGTGATATGTGCGTGAAGCGCTTGTCTGACGGGGGATCCTGATATGAGCACGAAGCGATCATTTGTGTTCTGCAACTGCTTTCGGGTCCTTGAATAACGTATAACATGCGAGTAAGGGCAGCCGGTGGACTTTCTGATGCCCTCCTAGGGTAAGACGGTGCCCCTCTAGGGAATTGGTGCCCTACGCAGACTTCATAGTCTGCTTATAGGAAGCTGCGGTACTGTGTATTAGTCACCATTGTCTAAGAGAATTGGGGACTTGCAGTGGAGATTGTTATATGGGGCTATTGCTGTGAATGCGTTTGTTTCTGTAATTAATCCTGGCATTGATCAGAATTGTCCTTTCCGTTCATAAAGGGAAACTGTCTTTCATGCATTTATGCATTTTTTAATGTTGGAAACTTTATTCATTGCTTTAAACAACATTTTTAATCAGTGTTTTTCATTGAAGGCAATAAATGTCAGTTTAATTTTATATTAGATCAAGTAAAAATGGTGATTTACATTACAAGGAAAGAGAAAGTTGATCAAGGTGTATGTAACTGTATAGAAGCAGTGTTTGGTAATTCTGTGAAATTTAGAAACTTAATAGATTTTAATTATTATAAAGCAATGAATGACCTTTTAAAGTTTGAAGTAATTTGGTGTTGTAAAGTGGTATTGTGTGAAATTGTTAATGATGAATAATGTTTTCTTATTTAAGACAAGGTTTGGTGGTCTTTTATTGAGTGATGTCTGATTCAACTGTTAATTGTTGGGTTTGTGTATTGTAATAAAGGTGTTTTAAAAATAAAAAATAAATCTCTCTCTCTCTCTCTCTCTCTCTCTCTTGCTCTCTGTGCACATACGCGTGGGTGGCGAGCGAGTGGAGCGTGGCTGTGGGAGCGTTTGTTGTTTTTTTCATCAGATTTATCAATCTATATTTTCTTTTCTTTATTTTCTCTTTTGAGCAGTTTAGTGTACTGTAGGTTAGTAGCATTAGTTAGTAGTTCGTGTGTGTAAGTGGCGACATGGCGTCTACCCCTTTGGGGGGAGCGTCGCCTCTCTCCCTCCGGAATGGAATCAGGTGTGTGCCGGAGGTGAGCGTGTCTATCGAGGATGTTCTCCTTGCTGTGGGAGAGCAGGTGGGCCATGATAACATCAACTCGGCCTCGAGAATGAACAAAGCAGTGGTGATCTTCCTAAAAACCGAGAATCTAGTCAGCAGGTTGATTGAGAGTGGTATGTGGGTGAAGGAGACTTATGTGGCAGTCACACCTTTATCTACACGGCCTCTAAAATCACCATATCATACGTCCTTCTGTTCATAACTAATGAGGCCATCATAAAAGAGCTGACTAGGTTCGGGAAAATCGCCGGAGCGGTGAAAATGATCCCGCTAGGTTGCAAAAATGCCACACTTAAACATGTATTGTCTTTTAGGAGACAGGTGTACATGTTCCTGAACTCTCCTAATAAAACTCTGGAGGTGTCTTTTCGGGTCACTAGTGGGGAGAACTCCTACATTGTGTACGCCAGCACTGAAAGATTGTGCTGTTTTGAATGCAGAGATATCGGACACAAGCGATTTACCTGTCCACATAAAGCACGTGCCGCTGATCAGCAAGGATTACCTGTAACCGGAGAGCACAGCTCAGAGCAGGAGGATATAGTGAAGGTGCAGAGTGATACCAACAAAAAGGTAAGAGTAAATATATATTGTAATAGTAATGTGAATGACGCTGATAATATAGTGAATGTTGCTGAGAACATGGTTAATGTGGCTGAGAACAATGTGCATGGTGCTGATAATGAGAAGCCAGGCTGCAGTGATGCTGGAAAGCGTGTGATTCAGAGTAATAACTCTGTATGTAGTGAGGCTGACCTGGAAGCTAGAATGAATGAAGAACAGTGTGATGAAATGGACACGGTTTCAGAAGCAACTGAAGAAAGTTTCTGTGATGATGATTCGGGTACTGATGATGATGCAGATAAATGTTGTGCTAGTGATCTATACACAGTGGATCAGATTAATGCCTTCCTGGATGAAACTAAGGGGAAAGGTGTTGAACTAGTGAAGTTTTTTTCAGACTTGGACAAGTTCATGATATCAGTTAAGAAAGCACATAAAGAAAGCAGCTTACATGAGTTATCACTACAGAAAAGATTCAGACTGAAAAAATACTTAACAGTAATCAGAAAAAAGAATAAATCGGTTAAGACTAAAAGCAGAGGTACACCTAAATAAATGCACATGGGGATCTTTTTCTTTCTTTTCTGTTTTCTATCACAACTGTTTTTCACAATTATCCTACCCTCCTTTACCATGGATATCTTAAAACTTGGATCCCTAAATCTAAACAGGGTTAGAGATCATTATAAATGGGTTTTACTAAAAGAATGTATTGCTCTGAAGGATTTGAATGTAATGTTTTTACAAGAAACTCACAGTGATGTTAATAATGAAGTAGATTGGGGTGTACGGTGGGAGGGAGAGTATTTTCTCAGTCATGGGACTAATCTCAGCGCAGGGGTGGCAATACTTTTCTCTCCTAGATTAAATGTTAAGGTTTTATCTGTTAATGAGTTGGAAAAGGGCCGTCTGCTCATGGTCAGGGTAAAAATAAAAGTATTTTTTAATATTTATGCTCCAAATACTGGAAATGAAAGAATTAGACTTTTTAAAACTCTTAACGATGAACTTGCTTCCTTCACACAAGATGTTTTTTCTGGTTGTTGGTGGAGATTTTAATTGTACACTTGATTTTACACTTGATAGAAATAGTGAAGAACCTCATCTTTTATCTGCTAAAACTTTAAAAGAAGTAATTACACAGTCAGGGCTGGTTGATGTATGGAGAGAAAAGAATAAACGTTTAAGACAATACAGTTGGCTTAAAGTGGCAGCAGGGAGAGTCAGTGCTGCACGCCTGGATTGGTTTTATATGAGCAATTCATTGCAGAATAGAGTCACAAGTGCATGTGTTATGCCTTGTGTGTTCTCTGATCATCACCTCATCACAGCACATGTAACTATGTCACAAACAAAACCACAGTATTTTTATTGGAGTTTTAACACAAAGTTAACCCAAGACTTGGATTTTTATGAGAATTGTAAATTTTTTGGGGGGTGCTGGGCAAACCAAAAGAAAGAGTATGAAAGTCTACCCATTGAATTCTACAAAACTTTGTGGGAAACTATAGTCAAAGATTTTTATAAAGATTTACAAGAAAGTTTTAAAGCTAAAATACTTCCAAAAAGCTGCCAATGTGCTGTTCTCTCCTTACTCCCAAAAAAGGGAGACCTGTGTTTGCTCAAAAACTGGAGACCAGTTGCTGTTTTATGTTCTGATTACAAGATTCTGTCCAAGGTTTTAGCAAATAGACTTAAAGAGGTTCTTGATGTGTTAATTCACAAAAACCAATCATACTGTATACCAAAAAGGTCTATACATGATCATTTGTTTTTAATATTTTAGACTATAGTGAAGCATACAGTGTTGATGTGGAGTTACTTTCACTCGACCAGGAGAAAGCTTTTGACCGTGTGGATCATCAGTATTTATTTAAAGCACTAGAGTGTTATGGATTTGGCAGCTATTTTTTTTATCATGGATCAAACTTTTATACACAGATGCTATGACCAATGTCTGGTCAACTGTACAGTTTAGCAATAGAACCCCTGCTTTGTTTACTGAGAAAAAATATAACAGGGATGTTTAAAAGAGCTAGTATGAGAGCTGAAGCCATTAAGATTTCAGCCTACGCTGAAGACATTACTGTGATAATCCTAAACTAAACTGGCAGAAAACAGAGGCACTGTGGTATGGCTCTGAAGGGAGTGACATACCTGAACTCCCAGAAAACATTTAGTGGGGAAAGACTGGTATGAAATGCCTTGGAGTATACCTTGGTAAAACTGAATATAAAATTAAAAACTGGGAGGGCCTGATTGAACAGTGCATCCCAAGCTGCTCAAATGGACATGGCTACTACCCCAGCTATCATATAGGGGAAGAGTCCTGGTAGTAAACAATCTCAGCGCTTCAATGCTCTGGCATAGATTCATGGTTATAGACCCACCAAAATCTCTGATACAGGTAGATGAAATTCAAAGGACTATTGTGTACGTCTTTTGGTCAGGTCAGCACTGGCTGAGAGCTGCTGTCCTTTACCTTCCAGTTCATGAAGGAGGACAAGGGCTGATTGACATTTTCACTAGGCTGTCTGTCTTTCGTCTACAAGCAGTGCAGCACCTTTTATACCATCAACATCACCAGTGGATGGATGTAGCATGTGCACTGTTACACAAAGCCGGGAGAATGGGTCTAGACAAACAACTTTTTACCCTGCATCTAGATAAAATGGACTTGGAAGGACTCACATCATTCTATCAGAGCGCTCTACAAGCGTGGCCAACCCTCTCTTTTTCAAGGGACCCACCCAGTGGCTGTTTGAAGAGCCTTTGTTTTTCAACCCGCCCATCACCACTGAGATGCTGTGCTCAACTACCATCAGAACTGCATTGACGGAAGCAGGTTTCTCCAAGAGTTGGCGGACACCTGAAGAATTGGCTGAGAGGGCAGGCTTTAAATCAGTGTGTCTCTCAGCGTATATTTGATGACTTGGAGTCTGGTCTTCCTGCTCCAGTAATAGACTTTTTAAATGACACATCTGTTGAGAACATTAATTAATTTCCTAATTTTCCTGAACTGCAAGTCGCTTCGAATAAAGAGGGCTGGCAAGAGGATGCTGGAAAATTGCTGTCCTTGGACAGCCCTAAAATACAATCTTTTAGTGACTTGAGCAAAAAAAAAAATCTCTACAGAGCCTGTGTAAAGACTATTAACTATCAACGTCTCACGGATGTAAAAAACACAAAATGGATAGAGACGCTGGATCCAGGCTCTTCCCCAAAAGGTAGCTGGAGATCCTTGTACAAAAGACCCATCGAAAGGAAAGTTGGAGATCTTCAGTGGAGAACTGTAAATGAGAACTGTAAATTAGCCACAAATAGACACTTAGCACGCCTAAATCCTTCATATGTGGAGGGTTGTCTATTTTGTGGAGTCTCAGAAACTGTTTTTATGTTTTTATTGAGTGCCCTCGTTTAACTTGGATTTTAGATTTAGTGAAAACTTGGGGTTTACAGTTCACAGGTGTTTTTAATCAAGCATTATTTATTTTTGGTCCAAAGTACTGTGTGAAAAACAAACGCACAGTGGTTTTACTTAACTTTTTATATGGTGCTGCAAAGTAGAAGGAAGAGGAGGGGTTGATCCTGTACTAATGGTGAAGGTTTTTATAAAGAAGAGGTTAACTATAGAATATGCTTTTTATCAACTTGTAAAAGATGTGAATTCTTTTTTCTATATTTGGGGTATTGATGATTTTTTATGTGAACCTAATGATGGTTTTAATTTAAATATCTGATGTGATGTTTTAAGTTTATTGATAAACGGTATTATAGAAGTGTTTTAATTTATTATTTATTTATTTATTTTTAATTATCATGGAAATTAGCAGGCCTAAACCTCTCTTTCTCTCTGCCAAAATGCGATTGTTTCCCCTTTTTTTTACTGATTTAGAAATGTAGAAAGTTATTTTCTTGATAAACAAATATGATCGTGCTGGGTAATGTACATGTAAAATGGCTAGAAATAGCATTTTAACTTAGCGTAAAGCTGACAATTAACACAAGGTCTATTTCTATTTCTTCTCCTCCAAACTTACTTCAAACTTACTTCTCTGTTTGCTCGTATGAATGTAACACATCATAAGAAAGTGTTTCACTGCTGTTCAAATGCACTTTGGATCACATAATTTATGTATAAATGTTTTCCACCTGAAAGGACTAAATATTAAATGAAACAATTTATAATAAAATGCTAAATAATCTCTTCAGTAATCAAAATACTTTTTGATTGTAACTTTTTTCTAATTACCAATTATTTAAATTGTAACTGTAGTGGGATGAAGTTACATATATTTTGTATTTTAAATTCATAATCCTGTTACATGTATTGCGTTACTCCCCAACACTGATTATGGCTGTGAAGTCAGGTTAATTGTAAAACTTGTTGTGAAATAGAAATTGTTATAGTGAATTGTCATGAAAAATATTTCATGACAGTAAATATATATATATATATATATATATATATATATATATATATATATATATATATATATATATATATATACATAAGATGATCATATGGGATATAATCATGTTCAAATAATTATCCCATCTAAACTTTTATCTGTCAGGAATAATATGTGATTAAATAATTTGAAATAATATAAAAGTGAAAAATATTCATTAATATAAAATGTGCTCGAATTGGAGACACATTGGGTTATTGCTTTTAAAGTGTTTCTCAGGTTTTACAAATGGGGCAATTGTTTTAAATGTAATATTATGACCAGGTATTTCTCAATGTAAAGTTGTTGTAGTAATATTATTGGCACATATTTATGTGTTTCTGTAACAAAACATGGCATGTACATTTGTTGTGGGCTAGTTTGTGAGTTAAGAAGTTTAATGTGAAAAAGTGTTGCTATTGCCCCCAGTCTACCCTGCATACAAGACAAAAGGCAGCAATTATTTTAGTGCATTTATATAATGTTTAGTCATGTAGGTAATGAAATAAAGCTGAAGGAGTTTATGAGGTGCACCTGCTGGGCCGTTCTGAGACTGGTGCTGGACGGATCATTTGTTTAATTTTCATTAGGAGCACAGAAGTATTTGGCATTCTCTTTGCTATAATACAGCCACGTCTGAAGGTATGTATGTCTGCCCTAATATCTAGCTTTATTCATGCTTCCAGATGAGAGGAATTTATCTAGCTACCTGCCCCCGATGTTGCTCAAATAACAGCAATCAAGACATGTAAATTATAATAAATTGTTTTCCTCGCAGTGGGTGAAATGGAGGTTGAAATTAAACACAAAATAAGGAGCATGATGCACACGAAGCCAGAAAGACTAGCTGCAGGGTTTTGACATTCATTTCCGATGGCTTGGCATGAATCATTACTGGATTGAATAAATCAAACATCTTCCAAGTGTAGGATGGTAATGTGACCATAAATAGTGTATATTCCTAAAGGGATATTTCACCCAAAAATTTAAATTCTGTCATTATTTAATCAAACTCATTTTGTTCTAAACTGTTTCTGTGAAACCCAAAAGGAGAAATGTTTTTACTTCATGCAACTCTTCAGTGTTGGGTGTAATACGATTACAAATTAATTAGTTAATGTAATCTAATTACTTTTAAAAAAAATAGCTAAATAGTATCTGATTTACTACTACTTGTAATCTGATTACAATTACTGACTTTCTATCAAGAAAAATATTTTTAAAAGGTCATGAAAATTAAAGTTCTCTCATTAATTACTCACCATGCCATCCCAGATGTGTATGACTGACTTTCTTCTGCAGAACACAAATTAAGATTTTTAGAAGAATATTTCAGCTCTGTCAGAAGGTCCAGAAAGGACATAAAGGCATATTACTCCAGTGGTTTAATCCATATCTTCTAAAGCAACATGATAGGGGAGGGTGAGCAACAGATCAATATTTAAGTCCTTTTTTACTATAAATCTCTGTCACTGACCAGCCCCAACAAGTAGGTTGCAGAATTTGAAAGTCACTTCAACACCAGAAGTGAAGATAAAGTGTAGATTTATATAAAAAAAGGAATAAATATGGATCAGTTTCTCACCCACCCCTGTCATATTGCTTCAGAAGACGTGGATTATACTACTGGAGTCTTATGGATACTTTTATGCTGCCTTTGTCTTTTTTGGAACTCAGAGTTCTCATCACCATTCACTTGCATTGTGAGGTTCTTCAGAGCAAACATCTTTGTTTGTGTACTGCAGAAGAAAGTCACACATCTGGGATGGCATGAGGTTGAGGAAATGATGAGATAATTTTCATTTTTGGGTAAACTATCCCTTTAAGTAAATTAGTAGGGTTACGCATATTTCTAAATTAAAAATGTTTATGCAGACTGACTAAGTTCAGGCATGAAACTCTGAATGGTGCAAGTGGCAACATGATTGAACTTGTTATCTGTTAGCAAATCAGCTATCTCACATGTGATATGTTAAGCAAAACGGTGAACATGATTTGTGATAATAGGTCCTTTGACATGTAATCAGATAGCCAATTAACTTGCATACTCTCTCTTTGCCTAACGTTTCAATTTGCTCAGTTTGCAAGCAATAACATTTCTGCAGTATGCTGCAAGAGTTTTTGCTGAAACCCTCCTCCCTCCTTTTAGACATTAGTACTTATGTCTAATTGTGCAGCAGTATGTCATACATGCTTGATGCAGCATGTCTTGCATTTTTCTAATTGTGCAGCAGCATGTTTCAATGCTTAAATCAGTATGTCTGTGAATGTTCAAGCAGTAGCAAGTCTCCGTACTTACTACAGCACAAGCAACAGCAGATCTAGTGCATCAAGACCAATATACTATCAACATGTCAGTAATAGAATACATTACAAAACCCACATGAACATGCTAAATCATTCCAAGAGTTGTCATGACTAAAATACATTAAAACATTAATTATGTTCATGTGCATTTTTTGACAGCTGAAGGGCCACATAACAAGTCATTGTATGGGAGAAATGTGTGGTACAAAGTGTTTGGCTTCTGTGCATCTATAAACAAGGGGAAATACAGACATTATTAAATTGTTAAGCGAAAAAGTGTTTAAGAAATTAACTTAAATATGAAGTAATTAGTAATGTGATTACTTTCAATGAAGTAGTCATTAAATTAATATGAATTAATTTTAAACAATTTTAGGAAATTAATTTTCCATTAATTTTGTCCAAAAAGGACAAAGATAGCATCATTAAAGTAGTTCATACATCTACCAAGTCTTCTGAAGCCATACGATAGCTTTGAATGAGGAACAGATATTATATTTCTCCAAATATTTTAATTGTAAGCTGGGTATATGATTCCCAAAATTTAACTCAGCTTATACCATTGTTTTTATCTACACAATATGCTCTCCCCCATATCCCCCCCCCCCCCCCCCCCCCCCAAAAGAGCATGCTGTAGTTCACCTTGCAGTGACCCATCTGTGATGTTTTAATGTCCTTTAAGTCATGGTAGAATTTGTTTCATGGTGTCACTTACACATGTGATGTATTTGGTTTGGTGGGGTGGTGGCTGGTGAGGTACACTGTGGCAGAATAGGGGGGACGTGTGTTTTGCACTGCATGACTGACCACCTCTTAATGGATATTAGAGATTTATGCAAGCAGTCACAAAGAATGGGGCTGTATCCCACTCACATAGCTCAGCTTCATTGTAGCTCGGTTCAAAATCTATGCATAAATTTGATCTGTGCCAGCTTTATAGTGGTGCAAGTCTGACAATTTTAACTGAACTGCAGTTGCTTTCTGTGACAAAATAGTGCCATATCTGAACCATTTTCCAATACATGCATAAGTTTATTATTACACAATTTACATTCATCTATAATGCAGCATAATTTATGAGGACATTATGACATAATCTGCCATTCTTGGCACATTACATCTGTTCAGTGGGAATAAATATATGGAAATTTAAATGAGAATTTTATTGCATGCAATACCCTATTAAGTTGAGTATATGGTATATGGTCTGGTGAGGATGTAGCTGGACAGCAAACAGTAGATTCAAAAGTGTTATCATTCAACTTCATGGTGTTGTTACAGGTCAATAGCATTCTTTTTAAGATTGTAACTTTCAAGAGATTTTATGGACACTTTCTTTAATATATAATGGATTATATCAATATTCTTAACCTCTTATGCTCTGGGACCAAGTAACGTGTCAGGAAATACTTCGTCAACTTTTAAATATCTGGGCGGAACTGTGACTGGCACAAGTGGAACCTTTTGAAAGCTGAGTACCTCTACTTTTCACGGATGTCCATCACTTGTGCATGTATTTTAATAGAATGTAAAATATTAAGGCTTAAATGCTTTCTGCCCCCTCCACCCCCCCAAACTATCTGAGGTTTATGACATATATGTCTATGAATATGAAAATTTGTTAAAACGTAAATAACATACAACTATATAAACTAATTGGTCAACATTCGTATGTGTTGGTAAATGTTACGCGTCCACTTGCTCCAACTTTTTGTCTGGCAACATTCACCTTTCACCTTTCACTGCTTGCACAGATTACCCAAAACAACTCCAGCATTATCACACTCTAAAGGACATACTACACTTCAAAGTCTGGCTTCTGTCAAAACCATTTTGTTCCTTTGACTTTCTAATGCAGAAACACAAAGAGCTCAATAGTTCACAATCTGTCACTCACTCGACGTTGTGTCATTGTAGTGACACTAGAGGTTGCTCTTGGGAGCCCCAAACACCTCTGATCTTTGAGAAAAGTCCAATGGGAATTGGCGAGTGGAATTTGCATGCAAATATGGGCATAAAATTAGCTGGCTTGCAACCACTCATTCAGATTATTTCTTCAGAGCCGAACGGTTGAGTCACTGAATTCCACTGCCGTTCCATTCACCTCTGTATGCTGTTGGATTTATAATGCATTTCAGCGGTTTCTCCCCCTTGTAAACGGATTGAGTATATAGTTCCTGGTTGTGGTCGCTACCTCTCCACCTCTGACGGCCACGATCGATGTCTCACCTGCATGGACAGCATTCTCATTGCAAGAACATGACCATGAAAACTTTGCGGTCATGGCTTTCTTTCTTCAGAGGGAAAGCCGCTCCAGCCGCTCCTTGTCCCGGTCCTACCTACAGTATGAGGCCGCACCGGTTAGTGCTGGGGTAGATTTGGGGACACCAATGGGAGTGGTTCCGCTGGGTAATCCCCCATGGATCTCCCATTCCCTAGGATGCTCATTTGCCCCGGTCGAGATCTGGGATGAGACTGGTGGCTCACCCCAGTGCAACTTTAACCCTCTGATGTCTGAGGGTGTTTTGAACCCTGGAGAAGTTTTGACATGCATTGACATTTGTGCTTTTTTTAGTTGCTTAAAAACGTATTAATATCTAATGTCTAACACTGATATCCATACTAATAGATAACACTGTATTCAGCACAAACTAGGCTACAACAATATGTGAGTAACATGTGTGTACATGTTTGTATTTTAGAGAAAATAACGTTTATGCACGGTTTTTGAAAAAAAAAAAATTACGTCATTGAAATAAGGCCATATAACACATACTAAACATTTGTCCACAAGCATTTTGAGAACTGGATCTTGTAGCCTAGAGTTTTTGCTACAAAATTATGTGAAAACCATCCTGATGAGTCCCATCAATGAGGAACGTGACAGAGAGAGAATGAATGTGAGGAGACTTAATGATCAAAATCAAGTTTTACATTAAAAGAAGTAATCTGACTATACATTTTCTTTACATAAAGACCTTACTTAATTTTAGACCTACACTACCGTTTAAAAGAAGTTTCTTCTGCTCACCAAGTTTGCATTTATTTGATCCAAAATACAGTAAAACAGTGATATTGTGAACTATTTTTACAATTTAAAATAACAGTTTTCTATTTGAATATATTGTAAAATGCAATTTGTGATCAAAGCTGAATTTTCAGCATCATTACTGAAGTCTTCAGTGTCACATGATCCTTCAGAAATCATTATAATATG
This sequence comes from Moxostoma hubbsi, assembly GCA_032164185.1. Classification (NCBI taxonomy): domain Eukaryota; kingdom Metazoa; phylum Chordata; class Actinopteri; order Cypriniformes; family Catostomidae; genus Moxostoma; species Moxostoma hubbsi. The sequence goes on from JAVLUX010000024.1 coordinate 24,115,189, forward strand.
CTGATTTTCTAATATGGGCAAAATTTTAGTGCATTTTACTAATTTAACCTGCACAGATATTTGCAAGCACATGCTTTGTTGATGATAATGAGGCAGCATAAACACTAGTTAAAATATAATCTAAACATTCATATTATTTTTATATGTAAAATATTTACGTTTATATAAAATAGCATGTCAACTAATGAAAACGAAATGACTTATTCATCCGAAATTGTATCCTCGGAAAGGAGGAAAATGTTATCTCTTCGTCACTATGCAGGAGTTTTCTCACTTGTGTATCGTGCAATCTTCCAAATGCGCAGAAAAGTGAATGAACTTTTTCTGGGGCATTTACCATTTGCATTGATCGCCTCAGCACATTAACGTATGAATAGCGACCTCTGCCTGTGGGTGTGATCACATTAGGGATAATTAGTTGAGTCAGGAGAAATAGTACATTGCTTTGTTTCATACCGATTACACTGCAGAATAATATTTATTTTAAATTTGAATTGTTTTATATAAGAGTAGACATTTTAAGCTTTCTTTAGACATATGTTTCATGTTTGTGTGATCAGTATTCGTGGAGATTCAGTTAATTTTTGTGACGTGTTTCCTGTATATGCTCGTGAACACAGAGACTGCTTTAAGCTCACCCTTCTTATTTTCTTTATTTTACAAAAGCACAAGGTTTTGTTGTTATTGTGAGTGTACAAAAATAAAAGTAGACCCTTTATAGTCTCTAAAAATATCTTACACTTATCTGTATGCCCCAAAATGATGGAGTATTTTATGTTGTTTCCGTTGTAATGACGAAAAAATCCAGCAGGACATGCCGGCGCATCCGTCAACCCCAGAGGGTTAATGTCACATTCGGGGCTCAGGAACAGGATGAGCTCTCGATCGCAGCTTCTGAGAGCGGACTGATCCAGTCGGACGCAGAGGACTCTACTGGGTTTCCACCTTCGTGTGTGTTTGGCAAGTCTGAGGTCGACACGGAGCTGGCAGCCATGCTTGCCTGGGTGGCCGCAAGTGTTTGGCTTGACATTTTAATGAGACAAGATACAGATATCAATAGTATAATAAGATGAAATATATACAGTGAGGAAAATAAGTATTTGAACACCCTGCTATTTTGCAAGTTCTCCCACTTGGAAATCATGGAGGGGTCTGAAATTTTCATCGTAGGTGCATGTCCACTGTGAGAGACATAATCTAAAAAAAAAAATCCAGAAATCACAATGTATGATTTTTTTAACTATTTATTTGTATGATACAGCGGCAAATAAGTATTTGAACACCTGTCTATCAGCTAGAATTCTGACCCTCAAAGACCTGTTAGTCTGCCTTTAAAATGTCCACCTCCTCTCCATTTATTATCCTAAATTAGATGCACCTGTTTGAGGTCGTTAGCTGCATAAAGACACCTGTCCACCCCATACAATCAGTAAGAATCCAACTACTGACATGGCCAAGACCAAAGAGCTGTCCAAAGACACTAGAGACCAAATTGTACACCTCCACAAGGCTGGAAAGGGCTACGGGGAAATTGCCAAGCAGCTTGGTGAAAAAAGGTCCACTGTTGGAGCAATCATTGGAAAATGGAAGAAGCTAAACATGACTGTCAATCTCCCTCGGACTGGGGCTCCATGCAAGATCTCACCTCGTGGGGTCTCAATGATCCTAAGAAAGGTGAGAAATCAGCCCAGAACTACACGGGAGGAGCTGGTCAATTACCTGAAAAGAGCTGGGACCACCGTTTCCAAGGTTACTGTTGGTAATACACTAAGACGTCATGGTTTGAAATCATGCATGGCACGGAAGGTTCCCCTGCTTAAACCAGCACATGTCAAGGCCCGTCATAAGTTTGCCAATGACCATTTGGATGATCCAGAGGAGTCATGGGAGAAAGTCATGTGGTCAGATGAGACCAAAATAGCACTTTTTGGTCATAATTCCACTAACCGTGTTTGGAGGAAGAAGAATGATGAGTACCATCCCAAGAACACCATCCCTACTGTGAAGCATGGGGGTGGTAGCATCATGCTTTGGGGGTGTTTTTCTGCACATGGGACAGGGCGACTGCACTGTATTAAGGAGAGGATGACCGGGGCCATGTATTGCGAGATTTTGGGGAACAACCTCCTTCCCTCAGTTAGAGCATTGAAGATGGGTCGAGGCTGGGTCTTCCAACATGACAATGACCCGAAGCACACAGCCAGGATAACCAAGGAGTGGCTCTTTATCCCTCCTGCAGTGTGTGCAAACCTGGTGAAAAACTACAGGAAACGTTTGACCTCTGTAATTGCAAACAAAGGCTACTGTACCAAATATTAACATTGATTTTCTCAGGTGTTCAAATACTTATTTGCAGCTGTATCATACAAATAAATAGTTAAAAAATCATACATTGTGATTTCTGGATTTTTTTTTTTAGATTGTCTCTCACAGTGGACATGCACCTACGATGACAATTTCAGACCCCTCCATGATTTCTAAGTGGGAGAACTTGCAAAATAGCAGGGTGTTCAAATACTTATTTTCCTCACTGTATATATATAAGATTCGAGGACCGGAACTAACTGTTGTGTATACACAACAGTTAGTTCCGGTCCTCGAATCTTACTGGACGAGAGACGTTCCATGAGCACTGATGGTGTGACACCATCAGCAATCAAACGCATTGCTGTGTGTGTATCACTCCGCTTGTGTTTGTGCCGTTCTAAACTAAAGTGTAAGAGCAGTGCAGATCTGTTAAGAGTTACTGCGAGAGCGTCTCTTTCATGTATTTTTTATTTTATTTTTTGACTTTACATATGTTAGCCAGCAGTTGTGTGTAATATGAGCAGTTGATGATGTGAAGTGAACCCGTCAGTCATTGTTTAAATACAAAAGGGCTCTGTGATCACTTGTATTGCTACTACTATACAGCTACAGCCAGAAAACAGCTTTAAACGAACAACAAAAGCATTGTGGCTCATCACAGCTTATCATCACAACTCCTTGTTTATCCAATAACTTGGTAGAAACAGCACAAGCCATGATACTATTTCTGAAGTGACATTTTTGGATTATTAATGAAGGCTTGGATGCATCATTTGTTTTGTACCAGGAACGTTAGATTCTGATCCATCATGTAAGAAAGTAGTTCCAAGAACAAATGCTCTTTTTATGACCGTACTCAGTTTTTCATAATTTTTAAAAATTTACTTGTTCATTGAACTGTTGAATATAAGCAATATCACACTCGCAATCGTGCAATATGGCCCTACATCAGCACTGATGTAATTACCTACAGCACTCAGCCTGTGGTCAAATCACAGCAGTGCTGATGAAGGGCCATATCACACTTGTGAGAGGCTGCCGTAGGCGGGGATCGAACCCGAGTCTGCAGTGCTCAAGTGTTAGGTGTTGAACCACTGAACAAAAAATATAATCTTCACTTGAAAAATAAAGAAAAGTACAAATAAACAAGGAAAGCCGAGCTTCCACAAAACAGATAAACAAAAATAGACAAAAGGGTCAAAAAGGGTATAATAAGGAAAACACTTAGCTAGAGAACTGGTCACTGGAGGCACAGGGTACATAAGCTCAAGACTGAACACAAGGCAGGGATCAAACAGACTTATAAAAGCCTAGACACAGGTGAAGGGAATAAGGGTTAAAGCAGAGAGTTGAACAGGGTTAGGGGCGATGGTGCCATCTGCAGGAGTGGAGAGAACATGGCATGGAAGGCTCAATGTAAGCACCCCCTGCTGGTCTGGAGGGGAACAGCAACCCAAAGAGGAGATCCTTTACACCAGCCCCTCCCCTAGGAACGGCTCCTGATGTTCTCCTGTCAGTTCCCTCGGGCTCGGTGAATCTCTGAGATGAGAGTCGGATCAAGGATGTCTCGAGCAGGAACCCATGTCCGCTCCTCCAGGCCATAGCCCTCCCAGTCCACCAGATATTGAGTCTTCCCACGGACCCGGCGAGAATCAAGCAGTCTGCAGACTGTGTAAGCTGGCTGGCCATCAATGATACGAGGTACTGGGGCAGGCTTACTAACTGGAGACAGAGTGGAGCAAACAACAAGTTTTAACCGTGAAACATGAAAAGTGGGGTGAACCTTCATTAACCTGGGCAGATGCAGTCGATAGGAAACTGGGTTAATCTTTCTGAGGACCTTGAATGGGCCAATGTATCGTGGGGCCAGCTTTTGGGATTCCACCCACAGATGAAGATCTCGGGTTGACAGCCATACTCTTTGCCCTGGGTGAAGCGTGGGTCCCACCCTCCGGCGTCGGTTAGCCTGCCTCTGTTGTTGTCGGGTGGCTCTCAATAACGCAACACGTGCTCTTTGCCAGGAACGTTGGCACTGGCGGAGCAGCAGGGACTTCAAACTCTGGCTCTTGTCCGGGAAACAGAGGGGGGGGGGGGTCATACTGACATTCAAAAGGAGACATGCCTAGGGAAGAATGGTAAAGGGTGTTATGTGCAAACTCAGATTAATCGAGAGCTCCATGTTGAGTGATTGTCAGCGACCAGTCATCTTAGTGTCCTTTCAATGTCTTGGTTTACTCTCTCTCTCTCTGTCTGGCCATTGGACTGGGGGTGGAAGCCGGAAGACAGGCTGATGGAAGATCCAATGAGCCGACCAAATGCCTTTCAGAACCGTGACGTGAACTGTGGGCCCCGGTCGGAAAACATATCCTGCGGGAACCCGTGGATCCTGAACACGTGCCTCATTAACAGTTCTGCTGTTTGGTTTGCTGTTGGGAGCTTTGGCAATGGTAAGAGATGAAAAGTCTTAGAAATATGTCCACCACCACCATAATTACCGTATTTCCTTGAGACTGTGGTAAGCCTGTGATGAAGTCCAAGGAAATGTGGGACCAAGGGCCTCTCGGGATAGGTAGTGGGTGCAGCAGGCCTTGAGGGTGGGTCCTAGGTTCCTTGTTCTGGGCACAAATGGAGCAAGCAGTGACAAAGGCCCTCTGCAGTTTAGGCTGCCAGAACTTCCTCTGGACAAGCTTGCAAGTTCTAGTAGTTCCCAGGTGTCCAGAAGGGAGGGAGAAGCCCACTGCAAAACCTCAGAACGCAGACAGTTAGAGACAAAAAGGCACCCTGGAGGGCCATTACCTGGTCCTGGCTGCTGCAGTTGGGCCCTCTTGACAGCCATCTCAATATCCCCCTATTTGGGGGCCACCACCCTGGAAATGGGGAGAATGGATTCTGGACAGGACTCCCCATCTGGTGGCTCAAACTGTCTTGTGAGTGTATCTGGCTTGAGATTCTTTGAACCTGAGCGATAGGAAAGAGTGAAATTAAATTGGTTAAAAAAGAGGGACCAAAGGGATTGTTGACAATTCAACCTCTTTGCCTCTTGGATGTAAGTGAGGTTCCTGTGGTCCGTCCATATGAGGAAAGGGTATTTGGCCCCCTCCAGCCAATGCCTCCACTCTTCCAATGCCATTTTAATACCTGTTCCCATTATCATAATTCCTCTGAGTTGGGGTAAGCCGACGAGAGAAGAATGCACATGGGTGAAGCTTATTATCACTCTTACATCTAAGGCATCCACCTCCAATACAATGGGCATCTCTGAATCAGGAAGAGTAAGGATAGGGGCAGATGTGAAGAGTCGCTTCAATTTATTGAAGGACTGGTTAGCTCTGCTGGTCCACGCAAACTGTCTGGTTGACTTCTTAGTGAGTGTGGAGAGAGGCTCTGCAACAGAACTGAAGTTTCTAATGAATCTCCTATAAAAATTGGAGAAGCCTAGAAAGTGCTGCACCTGCTCCACTGAAGTTGGACAGGGCCAATCTAAGACTGCCCAAATCTTGCCAGGATCCATCTGGAGACTGCCCTTAGACACACAGAAGCCGAGGAATGAGACTGCTGGAACATGAAATTCACTCTTCTCCAGCTTCACAAAGAGTTTATGCTTCAGCAACTGACTAGGACCTGCCGAACATGCTGAACGTGTTCTTGGTAGTTCTGTGACTTCCGTGGACAGGGTCTCGGGAACAGAAGTCCAAATCCTCCTGGAGATTTCTGGCGAAGGTTCTGGTGATGACCTTGGCAGATTGGGGTTACAGCTAAAGGTGATGTATGAGACACTGCAGTTGGTTCCCCAGGTTCTAACAACCCCTTGGGACAAGTCAATGTGTGGGTTGGGAGCGGTCAGCCATGGGAAGACAAGAATTAGAGGAAGTTTAGGAGAGTGAATCAAAAGGAACTGTATCTGTTCCTGGTGTTGCCCCACCCTTAGCTGGAGAGGTGTGGTACATTGACTAACCTGTCCGGAACCCAGAGGACTGCCATCAACTGCCGTAATGTTAAGGGGATTCTGAAGGGTCGCAGGCTGAATAGACAGTCTCTTGGCCAAGTCAAAGTCCATAAAACTCCCAGCAGCCCCAGAGTCTACAAAGGCACAAATTTGATGATGTCATGGGTAAGGGTGGCATGGATGGTCAAACCAAAGGTCGCCGAGCAGGAGATGGTTCCTATTCTCGCCCTGGCTCTCCTCCTCCTGGACGAGAGTTGGCTTTTCCCGACAACTCGCGAAAGTGGCCTGGCTTGCCACAATAGAGACAGCATTTGTCCCTCATCCATCAGTTGCGTTCTGCTTGGGATATCCTGGTTCTACCCAGCTGCATGGGTTCCTCGGGGTCGCTAGGGGATGAAGGCAGTTTAATAGAGCTGGCGGACTCCAGCAATCTTATCTCCTGCAGTATTCATCTCAGAAATAATGTCTTGACTGTTGACTGTGAGTGGAGATCTCTGGTCCCATAAGGCTGAGGCCCAATCCAATGCCTTGCCTGTGAGAAGGGTAACGATGTAGGCCACTTTAGTACTTTCAGCGGGAAAGCTGCTGGGCTGGAGCTGGGTGGCCAGGGTACACTGGGTAATGAAACCTCTACATCTCTCAGGAGACTGCCATCAAATCGTTCAGGGGCTGGTATTCTGGGCTCTGACGGTAAAGAAAGTATAGGTCTTGGTGAAAGATCGGGAGGTGGGTCTCAGGATGAGGCGGCTTCAAATCAATTCAAATCAAATCAAATCACTTTATTGTCACACTACTGTGTACACGAGTGCAACAGCAGGTGAAATTCTTGTGTGCAGTTCCGAGCAACATTGCAGTAATGACAGTGACGAGACATAAACCACTTTACAATAACAACATTTACACAACACAATTTACATAACAAATGTACACATACCTACACAACAATTTACATATCAAGTGTACACAATACACACAATGTAGAATACACATACACTAGATAAGGGTATAAATATATATATATACACTAACTGAATTGGGAGCGAGAATATATTGACAGAATGAGGATTAATAAAGTGCAGTGCTGATTGTAGATCTTGAGAGATCATGTGTTCAAAAGTCTTATTGCTTGTGGGAAGAAGCTGTCATGTAGTTGGGTGGTGCGGGTCCTGATGCTGCGATACCGCCTGCCTGATGGCAGCAGTGAGAGCAGCCCATGACTCGGGTGGCTGGAGTCTTTGATAATCCTCCGAGCTTTATTCACACACCGTCTGTTATATATATCCTGGAGGGAGGGAAGCTCACCTCCGATGATGTTTCTGGCCGTTCGCACCACCCTTTGCAGGTCTTTGCGGTTGTGGGCGGTGCTATTGCCGTACCAGGCGGTGATGCAGCCAGTCAGGATGCTCTCAACAGTACTAGTGTAGAACCGTGTGAGGATGTGTTGGTTCATTCCAAACTTCCTCAGCCGCCTCAGGAAGAAGAGGCGCTGGTGAGCCTTCTTCAGAACGGCCTCAGTGTGGACGGACCATGTGAGTTCCTCAGTAATGTGGACACCGAGGAACTTGAAGCTGCTGACTCTCTCCACCGGTGCTCCATTAATGGTGATGGGGCTGTGTTCTCTGTCTTTCTTCCTGAATTCCACCACAATCTCCTTGGTTTTACTGACGTTGAGGGGGAGGTTGTGCTCCTGACACCAGCGTGTCAGAGTGTGCACCTCCTCTCTGTAGGCTGTTTCATCATTGTCAGTGATCAGACCTACAACCGTCGTATCGTCAGCAAACTTAATGATGGCATTGGAGCTATGTGTCGCCACACAGTCATGTGTGTAAAGGGAATACAGGAGTGGGCTGAGAACACAGCCCTGCGGGGCTCCAGTGTTGAGGGTCAGTGATGAGGAGATGTTGCTGCCCATTCTAACCACCTGACGTCTGCCTGACAGGAAATCCAGGATCCAGCTGCACAGCGAGCTGTTTAAGCCCAGAGCCCGGAGTTTCACATCAAGCTTGGAGGGCATTATGGTGTTAAATGCTGAGCTGTAGTCTACAAACAGCATTCTCACATACGTGTTCCTTTTTTCCAGGTGGGATAGAGCAGTGTGTATTGTAGATGCAATAGCATCATCAGTGGAGCGGTTGTTATGGTAGGCAAACTGCAATGGGTCCAAAGAGGTGGGCAGAACAGAGCAGATGTGATCTCTGATCAACCTCTCAAAGCATTTGCTGATGATGGGGGTGAGGGCAACAGGACGCCAGTCATTTAAGCAAGTGATTTTGGCTTGCTTCGGTACAGGCACAATGGTTGATGTTTTGAAGCATGTGGGGACTACAGACAGGGAGAGGGACAGGTTGAAAATGTCCGTAAAAACACCAGCCAGTTGGTTCGCGCATGCTCTCATGACGTGGCCCGGAATGCCGTCTGGACCCGCGGCTTTGCGAATGTTCACCCGTCGAAAGGATCGGGTTACATCCACAACAGAGACGTAGAGTGAACCATCATCTGTAGTATCGGCCGCGAGTGCTCTCTCCGCGAGGGCAGTGTTGTTGTTATCCTCGAAACGAGCATAAAAAGTATTAAGCTCGTCCGGGAGAGAGGCAGCAGTGTTCATGGCGGAGTTTTTATTCTGTTTATATTCTGGCTTGAGACTGGTGCCTCTGCATGTTTGCAGCTTGATCTGAAAGGGCTGATTGAATCCATACTACGTTTGATGAAGACCCTTCCACAGGACTTGCTTCCATGGTTCAGTCTTGCTGTGAAGAGGCTGCCGATGCAGGGATCAAACCCGGGTCTGCAATGCTCAAGTGTTAGGTGTTTTACCACTGAGCTAGCTCCCCGATAGTTGAACCAAATATTGTGAACTGAAGAGATGTAGCATGTCCTTTAGGCTACCCAGAAGGTATTCCAGCTTGTTTTAGAGTAATTGGTTCAACCATTTTAGAAAGTATTAACCCTCTGGGGTCGGCAATCGCGCCGGCGCGATAGTCTCGCTTTTTTTCTTATCAGTGCAAAAGAGACTCAAAATACTCGGTTGATTTTGATCTTACATATAAGTGTTGTACATCATTAGATCCTGTTAAGTGTCTATTATTTTTGTGGATAGTCACAATAAAAACAAAGTGTTGTGCTTTTGGCCAAATAAAGAAAAACAAACTTGATGCGAGTTCTGCGTTCTCTCTGTCAGTGAAGTCCATTCTGAAACGCGTCCGTAAATTAACTGTAACTCAGCAAATACTTGTCACCCAGGCATGAGACATATGTCTTTATGAAGCTTGCATTCTCTTCTTTTAGGTGAAGTAATTTATTAAAAAAAAACAAATATTTTCAGCTTATGTAATCCGTTTGAAACCAAGGAGAGTACAGTTTTTTCGTTCTCCCCTCATTATCTGTAATGAGCTGAGACCGCCGCGCCCCCGGGCGCTATTCACATGTAAATAGGTGATATGCATCGCACACGCCCCCCACCGCTACTACGGTGAAGAGGCCCTTCGGATGATTCTGGACAGAGAGGAAGAATTCACCTTTTACTCAGAGGAAGACAACAAACGGCTGCACTTTGAAGAACGAATTGATCCCGCCGAGGATACAAGTTCGGAGTAAGTTGTTTAGTGTTATATAATTCCTTTTCTGATCATATGGAACTTATATGAATTTTCAGACTATATTTTGCCTAGTTTTGGCTAGCTTTTGACATCTTACAGGAAAGATTGCCCCAAATGTGCTTAAACTATTAATCGGCAACACGATTTAGTGCAAATATATTTCCGGTAAAATATGTGATAGGCCTAACGTTACTGTCTATGCAATATATTTTTATGGGCCATATAGACCGCGCGCATTTAGTGATACACAATGAACGGATCGTTCGCGAACGACACATCACTACATTTCAAACATTTACACATGTATTCACAAACATCTGTGCATATGTTCAGTTTTGGTTAGCCTATGAAACTACTTATCATGCTTACTGCCCTATGCACAGATGTTTGAAATGAAGGCTAGTGATGTGTCGTTCACGAACGATCCGTTCATTGCGTGTATCACTAAATGCGCGCGGTCTATATGGCCCATCAACAGATACTCGTGGCCCATCAATAGATATTTCTCAGTCCCGTGGCCCATCAACAGATATACATACATTGTGCATCCATACCCATTATGAACCCATCGTTCAGTTCTCAGTGCGATCGAGAATCATACTAAGTGCATAGACGTAATATTTTACAGATGAAATGTAGCCTAATTGTGTTTACATCGTCATAATATAAAAGTAGGCTACATATTCTTGTGTGAAATTACAAAAAAACTTCTTTTTTTTTAATCCATGGCAATTAGTGATTGATAATGATAATGATACAGTTTCTTTGATTGTGTTATCAGCATGCTCACGTTTTTTTTTTTTTTTTTTTTTAGGAATGTGTCTGCATCACGCTCTCCTTCTCCAGCACCTCGCAGAGGAGCACGCAGGTGTCGTTCAGTTCTCAGTGCGATCGAGAATCATACTAAGTGCATAGACCTAAAATTTTACAGATGAAATGTAGCCTAATTACATCGTGATAATATAAAAGTACATATTCTTGTGTGAAATTACAAAAAACGTCTTTTTTTATCCATGGCAATTAGTGATTGATAATGATACAGTTTCTTTGATTGTGGTATCAGCATGCTCACGTTTTTTGTTTTGTTTTGTTTTTAACAGATGTGACAATGAACATGTCCAAGCACCTGTCCGAAGAGAGCCAAGGCAAACAAGCAGGCAAGCAACAGGCAGTCCACTCTGTCATGGAAAACAGAGACTGATGTTGACATGGTTCCACAGACACTGCGATTCCTGCCCGCACGGGAAGCTGGACCGCAACTGAGCTCTGTAGACTCGCATTCGCCCATGAGTCTATTCAAACAATTTTTTTCAGAAAGCGCTGTGTCGACTCTGTGCCACAACACCAATGCTCAGGCTGCCAAGGCAACTGCAAAGGGCTGCAAATATAAATGGACAGATGTCAGCATCCATGAGATGTACCACTACATTGGGCTGCTGTTTTACATGGCCATGGTGAAGGTCAGCTCCATCAGGGACTACTGGCGGCAACATCTACTCTCGTGTAATGGAAATCTTGTCTCTCCATATGTACACAGGCTTCTTTACCACCACATGTTGTTTCTTGTGTAAATTCAAGTATATGTCTTAAGTTTTATGCAAAGTATTTTTGTAAAGTATAAGTCAGTTGACTTGTATATGTAGCACTGTGGTCTTGTGAGGCACAACATTTAGTTCCTTCACATAGAGGAATTACAATAAAACAGATTGAAAAACAAAACCTTTGCATCTCATGTCATTCTCAGTTCAGGCTGCCTCACAGCACCTTGATGGGGCATTAGCCTTTGGGGGAGTGTCTTTAGTCTCCCCTGGTGTGAATCTCATTGATATTCATGGCCATCGACACTTCCATGCATACAGCAGTGCTGACACAAAAACTGACTTACAAAATTTAAATTGTTATATTGTTGTTTGTGAAAGAGTGGTCAGAATGATTTTCACATCATTTTGTAGTAAAAATTCTAGCCTACAAGAATGGTAACTCAAAAGTCTTGTGGACAACTGTTCAGTATGTGTTATATGGCCTTATTGCGGTGACAATTTTTTTTCCCAAACTTACTAACCACGCATAATATTTTTTTTCTATAAAATGCAAACATGTACATCTATTTTGCTTACATGTTATTGTAGCAGAGTTTGTGCTGAATACAGCCAAATTACATGTTGGCCAATGGTATGTTGTAAGTTGCTGAAATAAGCACAAATGTCAGGGCATGTCAAAACATCTCAAGGGCCCCAAAAACACCTCAGACCCCAGAGGGTTAAACTATTATTAGATTATTAGATATTCAGACTTCAGATTTTTTTTTTCCAAAAGTGTCTATTTTTTGTGTATTTATAATAACAGTGTGAACACATACAATAATAGTCACTTTTAGCAATTGTTATTTACATTTTGAAGGCTTCCCTGTAAAATTATTTTATTTATTTATTTATTTAGCATGTGCACTACAGCATGTGAATAAGAGGGACCTTGACATTTGTTATGCCAAATTCAGGTGGAAATCCAAATATACCCCAGAGTTTAAGAGATAATGTCTTATCATATAACGTATCATGAGTTTTATGTCCTTGTAAATAATAGAAAGTAACTGCAGTTATAATACATTATAATACTGTAAAGAAGTTCGCCCTCACGGGCAAGGAAGAGGTGAGAAAGCGGCTTGACATACAAATAAAGGTTTAATGTCAAACTCAAAAGACAAACACATAAGACAATGGACATGTCCGTAAGGATCTCTCTCTCTCCCGCACCGCCCTCTGCAATCAGCCTTTATCCCTCTCGGTGGCTTGATTAGCCGAATTCGGGACCGGGCGTGTCGAGTCACGACCCGGCCCGCCCTCCACCGTGCCACAAATACATACCTGCTTATCCATACACCTTTAGAATATAATGCATTATAACATAATTCTCTTTTTAATGATTTTTGGTTGAGCATCTGAGAGCTTTTTCCACTGGATGTGCATGTTTTTGTTAACTATTTTGCCATAATGCATTGTAATACACGATCATAATCCAAATTCATGTGTTACTTATTAAAGGCATGACTATAGACAGGTATGTATCATCATGTTTATTGGAGCTGTGATTGCAATTATTTATGAAAAGAATTGTAAGATTGATGTACAGTATTTCAATTGCATATCAAAATTCCATTAAATTGAAATGAGTAATGTTTCACAAAATTAAATCAAATTAAAATGTTTTATTTAATTTTACTTATTTATTTATTTTTTCCCAGAACTGTTACAAGCCATGTCTATATTTACTAAACTCTTAAGTCAATGATAATGTCAGTCACATCCGAAATGTCACTGATACAAAACTTGATGAGATCTTTCTTCATTCTACAATCCTCCTTTGTCTATTGATTTGAAACAGAATGAGACAGAATGCATGTGACCTGATGAAAGATATCAGAAGCAATTTAGCTCTATGTTCTCTTAGAGAATCAGAGAGAATAGTGCAGGCATGATTTATCTGAATTCATTCACATTCTGATCCTTCAGATCTGACCGCCTGTTCAAGGGCACATAAAATGTAAAGAAATCTAATAAGTGAACCAAGTATGGGATCTTGTACTCTTTTACCCTTTTTCCAGAAGCTCTTCAAAGTTCTTTGAAAATCTATGCAAATTCTTGCATTAGCTGCATAAACAAAATAATACTAAAACCACCACTTAGGGAAGGGAAATGGTGCTTTGTTAAAATGAGAGTGCAGGGGCACACGCTAATTTCTTGCTCTAGAAGCTTGCAATCGATAGCTTTATTCACATGACTTAAACCTCCCTCATAATTTCAATGTGTTGTGCAGTTTCATTTTGAGATCAATTTGGCTCTGTCTTCTAAATTGGAACTGATGACACCCCAAACCATTTGTCATTTGGTAGCAGCGGTGCAATATCTGCGGTCTCAGTGACACACTCACTGGAATACTCCCTCAATTAGATCAATGGATTGATTAATCCTGAAGAGCCACAGATGGTTCAGGTGGACTTGTCCAAAATCTGCCTAACTAGACTGAACAAGCTCTTATGGTGTATTACAGTACTTACCATTGTTTTTCTTGCTCGGCCCCCTTATAACCGATTGTGTAGTTGTGTTGTGCTGAAGTTCTGTATAATATCTTGCACCCAGTGTTGGGTAGATTACTTCTGAAATTTTACCAGGTACTGATTACAAATTATACAATTAAAATTGTAATCAGTAACATAATCTTTTAGATTTACTTTTTAAAGTAATCTAATCTGATTAGTTTGGATTACTGGTTACAATTTACAATAAGGTTTCATTTGATAACATTAGTTAATGCATTAGGTATCATGAACAAACACTAAATAATACATTTTTCACAGTATTTAGTAATCTTTGTTCATTTCAGTTAATAAAAATACATTTGTTCATTGTTAGTTCATGTTAGTTAATTTAGTTAAAACCATGATACTATAGTTAAACATAAACTACTATGGTTTAAATAGTATTTCCATAGTAACTGTGGCCTATACATACTCTAGCCTTTGGTAACTATAGTTTACACCAAAATACCACATTTACTGGAGCAAAACAATGGTCACTTAGTACTAGTGACCACTGTAATAAAAAAGTAAGAAAAAATAAACAAAATGGCAGAATAATTCTGAGAGATTCTTAAACTGTTTGAAGAACATTCCATATAACTACATTAAGGTTTTGCAGAAGAAGCAATAACTGCATCAATTATGATTGATTTTTATGCAAATTTTAGTAAGGGCATGTACAGTATGTGCCCTTTCATGTACAGCATGTGCCCTTTTTATCCTTCCACCCCTGTCCCTAGTCTGTGCATGTCACTGTTTGTCATGACTGAATATTTGCACATTTTAATAATCTATGCAAATGCTTTGATGTCATGCTCTGATCACAAAATATACATTATACTGTGGCACAAGTATGCCATGCATTTGCACATAAAGCCTTTTCTGTTTTGACATAAAAGGATAGTTCACCAAAAAAAAATAATTCTGCCAACATTTACTCAGCTTCATGTTGTTACAAACCCATAGGAGTACCTTTCTTCTGATGTTAGGCAGAATGTTAGGATCTGACAGCCTCAGTCACCTTTCATTTGAGAGAGAACAAAATACAATGCAATGACTGAGGATGTCATCATACCTACAAATTGTGTTTCACAGAAGAAAGAAAGTAATACAGGTTTGGAACAAACTTATGGTGAGTAAATAATAGCAGACTTATAATTTTTGGGTAATCTAACACTTTAAAACTATTAACAATGTGTTTTATTGTCCTTAATGTTGCTTGACCAAATAAACACAGTCATTACTTGTTTCTTGATTGTCTTTTCACAAGTCAATACTTTTGCAAGCAAGCACTGCCTAATTAATTGTTATAATTTTTCTTAAATAATAATTTTGTTGGGGCACTGCTGTGACTTCCCATGTAACTGACAAACGTAGTCTTCTGGTCTCTATACAAAACAAGAAACACTCACTTATGTGAATAGTGTTAATCAAATTCTGCATGTATGGGGATGTTTATTACTCTTAATAAAAAATGTGGTATGTCCACAATGATTTCGATCAATTCATTGTGGTCAATTCTCGTTAGATTTTGTTGCGCTGAGCTCTGAAAGGGCAGATAAACACAGATTTGATGATTGGAGTAGCCAAAAACTATACTCAAGTAAAAGTACAATTACTTTAAAAAAGTATTCAAGTAGAAGTAGTAGTACTAACATAAATAATTACTTGAGTAAGAAAGTATCAAATTAAAGGAGTACTCAAGTAGTGAGTAACTCGTTACTTTCACAAATGACATAATAGACATTTACTCCACTATATTCTATTACATAATACACATTAAACAAATATTACAGAATTATTATAATTAATATGAATGGAAATTCTGTCAGGGCGGCATGGTGGTGCAGCGGTTAGCACTGTGGGTTCAAACCCCGGTTGCCCCGGCCTTTCTGTGTGGAATTTGCATGTTCTCCCCGTGTCTGCGTGGGTTCTATCCGGGTGCTCCGGCTTCCTCCCACCATCCAAAGACATGCAGGCTAGGTTAATTGATGTCTCCAAAAATTGCCCTAGGTGTGGATGTGAGTGGTTGTTTGTCTATGTGTGGCCCTGCGATGGACTGGCGACCTGTTCAGGGTGTACCCCGCCTTTCGCCCAATGTTAGCTGGGATAGGCTCCAGCGACCCTGTACACCTAAGTGGTTGATGGATGGATGGAAATTCTGTCATCATTCACCATCATGCTGTTCCAAACCAGTATGACATTCTTTCTTCCATGCAACACAATAAGTAGATATTAGACAGAATGTTAGCCTTGGTCACTATTTACATTCAGTGAATGTTTTTTCTCCATTTTTTGAAAGCTAATGGTGACCGAGACTGTCAGTCCCTAACATTCTGTCTAACATTTTTTGTGTTCCACATAATTCAAAGGGTTGCACAAGTTTGGAACAACATGAGGGTAGGGAAATGATGACATTAAATTATGGCTGAGCTATCATTTTAAAGGGATAGTTCACCCAAAAGTGAAAATTCTCTCATCATTTACCCTCATGAAATACCAGATATGTATGTCTTCCTTTCTTCTACAGAACACAAATTAAGATCATTAGAAGAATATTTTAACTCTGTAAGCCAAAATTGTGATGCTTCAAAAAGCAAATAAAGGCAGCATGAAAGTAATCCATAAGACTTCATTTGTTAAATCCTTGTCATCAGAAGTGATATGATAGGTGTGGGTAAGAAACCAATCAATATTTTAAATTTTTTGCTAGACATTCTTCTCCCTGCCCAGCAGGTGGCAACATGCAGAGAAGAATGTGAATCACCAAAAACACATGAAGAAGAATGTGAAGGTGATCTGTTTCTCTTTTTCTCATTCACACATATCACATAGCTTCTGAAGATACTGATTTTACCACTGAAGTCTTATAGATTACTTTTATGCTGACTTATGTGATTTTGTTTAACTTTAAAATGTTGCCACATATTCACTTGCATTGTATGGACCTACAGAGCTGAAGAAAGTCATATAAATATTTGATAGCATGAGGGTGAGTAAATAATGAGAATTAAAATTTGGGGGTGAACTATCCCTTTAAGGGCTCTTGTCAGATCCAGATGAATTAGCATGTAGCATAGGAGATAGCATGTTGGGAGCAGGAGGATGCCCCGAGGCTAGAGTGCTGAGAGAAGACTCGAAGCCCTTACCCTGCTTTGCTCTCCCGGCAGGGGGCGGATTTAGAGACTGAGGAAAAGGCCTAAGAGGGCGCCTTCAGAACTTGTCTGCGCTGGCGTGCCGAGGCTGCAGGCGAGGCCGGAGGCAAGGTAGCGGTCCGGTCCGCAAATTTCCTATTCTTTCAAGACAGAAAGACCTGCAGTGGCAGTTTTAGGGGGAGGTACTGCATGGCAAATAAACTATGAGGGTTGTGAAGCCAGACGTGGGATATGGCGTGGTGGTAGGTCCTGCCTAATGAGGGGGGACTCTACAAGCACGGTGGCCGGGGCAGCGGGGCTGCCCAGGGGAAACGCGGGTCCACTGACAAGGGGGACCGTACCGCGGAAAATATATCATGGGGAGTTAGCCTGAAGATGGAACTATGCCCATGGAGCCCAACCCCAGTACTGAGAATTTGAGATTTGTAGTGGGTCTGGCCACGTATTGCTCCGCTGAATTCGCAGGGCTAGGGAGGAGAAACATCCTGGTAGCGATGCTCGGTGGCTGGCCTGGGGCAGAAGGAGCACTTGGTGATGGGCGCAAGGTGCAAGCGGAACACCCGGTCGGTTATGCCGCATTACGAGTTCTACCGGCTTGGACCTGACAAAACACAGGACGAAACCGACTCAACCATCAGATTGTAAAACCTGGCAAAGGTAGTGGGTGTTGCCAAGCCCGCTACTCTGCAGATGTCTGCTAGGGAGGTGCCATGCCTCCTTAGGACCTCTTCCAAATTATACAGGAGACTGCACATAGTGGAAATGATAATTCTGTGAATGATTTAAATATTTGGTTATAACGTGTACTGTAGGTTATGATAATTTAGTCGGATGAGGGCATTTTGCACCCAAAAACATTACCCAGCTTGCAATGGAGTTTAAGATACTTAAGTATAACAACTAAATACAATAATGTACATTTGATAAAATGTGTTTACTCTTTATATTAACATATATATTAAAAATGACAAACAGAATGAAGATTTATTGTATTAATATATAATTTAATAAGATTAACAAGTAAGGCCCAAATATTAAAAAAATAGTTTCTGTGACAGCCCCAGAGCTCCGATGCTCGGTGTATACGTCAGCGCCTCTCACACGCACATGCATGTGCAAAAATGCTGTCTGTTCACGTTCCAGTAGTCAATCATGCAAATGGCAGAGTAAAATGCATTTACACTTAACTTTGATGTTAACATGGACTTATACCGTTAAATCTGCCTGAAGTAGCTGCAATAGTTGCCAGTTCCCCATAAGGGCGCAAGGTAAATGCATAAATACTGACATGTGGGATGCGGGACAAAGCGCATTGATATATTGCTGCACTGATTTAAAAATTTACACTCTTGATGGGCTCTTGATGTCTCAAGAGCTCATATTTACAGATCACCCTGAAAATTACCATCACCATGTCACAGAAAAGCCTGCATTATCACTAGAGCCTCAACTTACTTCAGAATGCTGCCTTAAATTGGAGCTTCAATTTTAATCATGAATTATCTGCTTGTCTTGGTGTTAAATGAAGGCATTGCATGACGAAACTATTATTATTATGTTATTACTATATTATTATTATGTTCACTGTGTGGAGCGAAGAAAGAGTTTCACTTTGACGAGCATGATGCTGCAGCAGAGATGGAATCGGCTTGAGTGACAGTCTGTGACAGCACACGCAGCTATGTGAACTTCCGCTGTTGTAAATGTCCCATTCAATAATCTCTCAATAAATTATGCATTAATTAAAATTAAACCCAGTAATGTAACAACAGGAATGCTTCCCAATGTAAATAATTAAAAATAAATATTTTTTATTAGAAATGTACTTGAGTGTGGAGTGGAGGGGGCGGGGCTGGGCTGGAATGTCGCACGCCCGGTCCCCAATTGGCCTGATGAGGTGCGCGAGGGATAAAGGTGGCCGGTGACGACGGTTCGAGAGAGAGAGCTCATTCACAGACATGTCCATTGTGTGTGTTTTTGTGCTTTTGATTTAAGTTCTTTATTAAAATATTATTTATTTTGACAAGCCGGTTCTCGCCTACTCCTTGCCCATCCTAACCCTGCGTTACATTGAGTAAGAGTAAAAAGTACCCACTTTAAACCTACAGTAAAAGTATTTTTTTTTCCAAAAATGTACTCAAGTAAATGTAATGGAGTAAATGTAGCGTGTTACTACCCACCTCTGGTTAAACATAATGGATTTTACTTGCTGCCAGTCTTTGAGTTTGTCTCACCTTTTAGAGGGCTGTTTGGGAGTCTGGCATGGGTTGAAGCCCCTGTGACAGGTGAAACAGCTGCCATGCCATATTGTCTTCTCTAATGACCAAGTTTGCCAGCTGAGGCCAGGCCCACTGCAAAACACGTCCACCTTAATTACCATTCAATTACCTTGGCTGTGAGATCAAATACATCAGCAGAGTTTTACTAAACCACAAGCCTGATCTAGAGACCACACACTGTTAAAGAGATATCAGATTTTAATGTGATGACCAGTTCAAAACTCAATATGTTGATTACAATCAGTATGTTCCAAGTGATACTATTTCACAGTAATCGTGACATAATTTACTAACACTTTGTGTCATTTTCAAGATGAATGCCTCTACTGGTGCTTCAGTAAACAAAAGGCACACTAACTCATTGCTAGTTATGGGCAGTAGCTTTGCAACAAATAGCAAAACTTTATCTTAACTTTATTTCTTAGTAGTGAGGTGGTAGCTTAGCTAGTTTTTTGTCAAGTTTTTATCAAGTTTTTCAGTAGCGTAGCTATATTTTTGATTAGGTAGTGGTGTAGCCTTGACAAAATCATTCATCACATCTTTTCACATTTATTATCGCCCCATTCTCCAGTTTTTAATCAGATCTAAAGTTGTCTGTTTCATAAAATGATGCGATCATTTGAGTCATTTTTTTTTACAATATATTGGTCACATGTGATAGCAAAGCAGTGCGAATCGGTTCATGATTCAATCCGAATGACTCAGAAAGCTCACGCATGCAGTGAATCATTTTGTGCACGCTCTCACTTGCCAACACACTAGCAGAAGATTTTAAAACACAGAAACGATAACGCTGGTTGCAGTGGATCTACAATCAGTGGGAACCAAATTAATCCTTGTTTGCCAGTGATGAAGAAGTTCTTTATTAAGGTCAAAACACGTGCAGCATGAGAACGACTATTGCAGGTAAAAACATTTTACCACAAAAAGAGCATCAAAACACTTAGTAACCTACACAAAACCACATAAAAAGTACCATGGCATCACCATGTTTTTTGTACCTGTACCATTACTTGGGAGCACCATGTTAATACAGTGGTATATGCATATGGTAATCATATACTGAAGTACCTTGAAGTACATTGAAGCACCATGCAAATACAGAATG
Organism: Moxostoma hubbsi; assembly: GCA_032164185.1. Lineage (NCBI taxonomy): Eukaryota > Metazoa > Chordata > Actinopteri > Cypriniformes > Catostomidae > Moxostoma > Moxostoma hubbsi. The sequence continues at coordinate 24,135,655 of JAVLUX010000024.1, forward strand.
GTATATAAATATTGTAATTCTATATAAAAGTACCACAGAATTACATCTGATACCATCAAATAGTGGTGTTATTGCCCAGATATACACACACACACACACACACACACACACACACACACACACACCCATACAAACAAACAAACAAACAAACTTGTTATATGATTGTGGGGACTCTCCATAGACTTCCATGCATTTATGGATTTTACATAGATCTAACGATAATTTATATCCCCTACCCCTAAACCTAATCCTCACAGAAATCTTTTTACATTTTCAAAAAAAAACATTGTTTAGTATGTTTAATTAGCCATTTCCCTTCTGGGGACCACTGCCTGGGCCCCACAAGGTAGGATATCTCAGGTTTTTCCTTGTGAGGAAATTTGGTCCCGCAATGTAGTATAAACATGTACACACACACACACACACACACACACACACACACACACACTAGCCTCTGATCAGAACCTTCCAGTACATATAGGAATAGCAGAATTACAGTATGAGATGAACAGTATAAACTGTATCTAGAGTTTTTATACTGAAATGTGCCAAGTATTAAATTTTATTTTTGTTTTGTACAGGTTTGTACAGATAGTATAAGTATAATATTAATTAAAAAATTTGGATATAAAATGAAATATAAAAATAGTGATTTTACATATTTAACACATGGGTTTGTATAGGAAGCATGTATAAATATAAATTGACATGTTTGTTTTTTTAACCCACATACATTTTGTATTGCACCGTACTGTATATGTGCATACTGTATTGCACCTATAATATAGTGTGCCACGGCTTTGATAAACATCATGTGTATAAGTCTTTTAGATGCTTTGTCAATAACAGCATGCACTGTGCATCTGGTTGAAATAAATAAATAAAAATTAAGTATCTTAAATGTAGCAAGTGTAAGGGTATTTGGTATGCTACATTTAGAAGGAAACCTTTAAATTGCCCTCATTCTCACCAATTTATGTAAGGGAATTTAGAGGCTTGAAATATGTGAGCTATGAACTAAATTAAACTGTCCTTATTTTACATTATTATGCAATGAAATTTATAATGGAATATTATTATATTAGTTGCGTTCGACAACCATAATAAATTAGATAAATGACAAATAACTAGATTATTTGTCAGAGTAAATTCTCCACCATTAAAATCGTAATACAAAGTCTTGTTGTATCCGCTCCCAATTTCTACTGTAAGGAATAAGCTTTAATAAGGGAATTATGATTAATTTTAATGAATAATATTACTCTTATTGGAGTAATATTATTCACATGGTTTATTGAAAATGATATAAAATGTATTTAGGTACAGCTTTGAATCTAAATATTTTAGAAACAGGGATGAGTTTATTTATCAAAATATACCACAGTCATTCATCTTTGAATACAGACAAACTCTATTGCTATTCTAAACATGAATCTAATCTATCACATATATACATAACACAGGTTGGTGAGAAGAGTGACAGAATGTGAAATGCATTATCAATACAGTGAAAATTAACTTTATGGTGTCTGTTGGCAATGCATTCTTTGCATTCTTTTTGTTGCTTGGTTCTTGGCTCTTGGTCGAAAGTTTGGTCCGTCAATGTTTTGGACCTCTGTAAGATCGGATAGTTATTGTCTGTATGAATGATGAGGTTGGCTTTGAAGCAAGGCTTTCTCTGAATCATAGAGATTAAGAGGCTTCCTCTGGACTTTGAGTCCCAAGCTTCCTTGGACCTCACATGGCATGGATCTGGCTCCAAAGAGATCCAGAGAAGACCACGAGGGAAGAGCCAGAGCAGAGAGTGCAGAAGGGAAGAGACAAGAGAAGAGAGAACCTGTGTTCTTCCTGTTTGGAAACATTTGGACTGAAATTGATTGCATCCCCAAAGGTGTCCTGCGCAAATCAGAAGTGACATTTTACATGGTCAATTGGGCTGTATTTTTTGACAGTTGATTTTATGGTCCTTTGTTTCAGATTCTTTTACAAAATTCCCACTCAAAATAGTGCATGTTTAATCATGAACTTTTATATCTTGAGAATGGTACAAGAGACATGATATTCATTGTCATCAGCTTCCTCCATGTAACCAAGCGAGCGTTTGCGTACTAAACTTGACATTCTTTCATGAATATTATACATGTAGGTAACAAATTATGAAAATCCCTGGTTACAAATCATACTGGTTAATTCATTGGTTATACAACATGGATAAAACATTACACACATTTTAAAGAGGTATATCAGGCTATAATCATTAATTTGTTTTAGATTTAGATTTGGATTTAAATGCATTCTGTATATTTTAGAAGGTTAAATCAGTAAAGTACTGTGACTTTGTGTAAAATGTTCCTGGATTAAGATGTCATTTTTTGTAGTATTCAAGTCATGCAAATCTGATGGATTTTTGGAAACCTTTCAAAGAAAAGTCTGCTTTAACTCGGTGTGGAAGTTCAGAAGGTCATGCTGAGGGGGCCTTGCTGACCAATGACCCTTTTTGCTTTGAATTATGGTGTTTAGAGTGTCTTGACTATTTTATTGTCCAAATACAGGCATTAGGACTGTTGATGCTTTGTCCGTTAATTTATGATTTTGATAAATTCCAGGATTAAAAAGGTTGGGTTTTTCCTAGATTCAAATCATGTTGTTTCAATTATTCTGCTTGTATAATATTCAATTCAATTCAATTCAATTTTATTTGTATAGCGCCTTTCACAACACACATCGTTTCAAAGCAGCTTTACAGAAGTTCAGCATTAACAGACGATAAAAATGTAATGTCTATAAAGTCGATAAATCATCATCACTGCGCAGGGCTCCAAACTGCGACTAAAAATGGTCGCATTTGCGACCAAATAAATTTATTTGCGAGTGTAATTTCTGTCAAGGTCGCCATTGGCGACAGTAAAAAGTTACTCCCTTTGATTTTAAAATTTGCATTACATTTCCCGAAATACATTACAAAAGTTTATATCAAAGAAATAGCGGGGAAAACGGAGTTCATTGCAGGAACTAACCATTTCAAAAAAGAGACTGTGAGAAAACATGGTGACAGTAACAAGCATAAAAAATGCACGTGATCACATAATTGCGAAGAATTCTCCACAGACTACACTGTTAGCACGTGTAGTTTTTCTTGCATGCGAGCTGCGGGACGAAAAGGAATGGAAGGAGTTAAAAATGAAAATATTTGGCGCCTGTTTTTCCCCCTATAGGAGCCAATGGCTCCTTAATTGATTTTTTGTTTGGAGCCCTGTTGTGGAATTAGATAAGATATGATTCTTTATCGTGTTTAAAAATAATTAAATAATAATTGTATTAATAACCCCAGTGAGCAAGCCGAAGGCGACTGTGGCAAGGAACACAAAACTCCAAAAGATGATGGTTAATGGAGAAAAATAACCTTGGGAGAAACCAGACTCACTGTGGGGGGCCAGTTCCCCTCTGGCTAACATCATGAATAATGTAAATAAGAATTATTTATAGTTAAAAAAAAAAAAAAACATGATTTAAAAAATTATTAAACTTATTAAGTGTTAAGGGTCAGTATTTAGACAGTGATTGTGTTTGAACTGCAAGATTAGTGACCAGAGTCTTTGAAGTCCATCCTTGATTAAATTCCAGAAGTTCACTTAGATGCAATTGTCCTTGTTTGGCTGATGAAGGCTTTTGTTGGCAATAGTTAGTCTATGTATCCCATTTCAAGATCGTAGTCCATGGTGATGGGGCATCTGAAGTCTCCGTGAGAGGCTGGATACAAACTGGAGCTGACGAACGCTATTTACCTCGGGACTGGCGTCCCGAGATAACAGCAGAAAAGCAGATGGGAAATAATTAGCATAGCTGATGTTCATAATATTAATGCATTATAACTGATTCAGCAGTAGTATAAAAAGTAAGCATTTATGTGAATGCTTGGTTAAAGAGATGTGTCTTTAATCTAGTTTTAAACTGGGACAGCGAGTCTGAGCCTCGAACAATATCAGGAAGGCTATTCCAGAGTTTAGGAGCTAAATGTGAGAACACCCTCCCTCCATTAGTGGACTTAGATATCCTAGGTATGACCAGAAGCCTCGAATTTAGTGATCTTAAAGAGCGCGATGGATTGTATGGCGATAGAAGATCCGTTAAATACACAGGAGCTAAACCATTTAGGGCTTTATAGGTCAGTAGTAATACTTTGTAATTGATACGGAACTTAATAGGTAGCCAGTGTAGAGATGATAAAATCGGTGTTATATGATCATATTTTCTTGACCTAGTAAGAACTCTAGCGGCTGCATTTTGGACTAACTGTAGCTTGTTTATTGAGGATGCAGGGCAACCAGCTAATAAAGCATTACAGTAATCTAGTCTCGAGGTCATGAATGCATGAACTAACTTTTCTGCATCAGAAACAGATAGCATGTTACGTAGCTTAGCAATGTTTCTAAGGTGGAAAAAGGCTGTTCTCGTAACAGATGAAATATGATTTTCGAAAGTCAAGTTGCGGTCTAGTATAACACCCAGGTCTTTTACTGTAGTGGATAATGTAACAGGACATCCTTCTAAATTAAAGTTGTATTGTAAGGGATTTTGTGGGTAGTTTTTTGGACCAATAAGTAATACCTCCGTTTTATCGGAATTTAATAACAGGAAATTACGCGTCATCCAGCATTTTATATCTTTAAGACACTCTGTCAAGTTAGATAAGTTAGTGTTTTCATCTGGTCGTGATGAGATATATAATTGAGTGTCATCAGCATAACAGTGGAAATTAATTCCATGTTTTCTTATAATTTTACCAAGTGGCAGCATATATATTGAGAATAATAGAGGGCCTAACACAGATCCTTGTGGCACTCCATAGTCTACTGACGTTATCTTCGATTTTTCCCCATTTAAACAGACAAAATGGTAACGGTCTGATAAGTACGATCTAAACCAGCTTAATGCCTGTCCCTGAACACCAGTGTAGTTTTGTAGTCGATCCAAGAGTATTTTATGATCTATAGTGTTGAACGCAGCGCTAAGATCGAGTAGAACTAATATTGAGATGCAGCCTTGGTCAGAAGCTAAAAGTAAATCATTTGTAATTTTAACTAGCGCAGTTTCTGTGCTATGATGCGGTCTGAATCCTGACTGAAATTTTTCATAGATATCATTTTCTTGCAAGAAAGAGCACAACTGAGCGGACACAACTTTTTCTAATATTTTAGACATAAATGGAAGATTTGAGATGAGTCTGTAATTTGCTAGGTTATTTGGATCTAATTGTGGTTTCTTAATGAGAGGTTTTATAACTGCCAGCTTAAATATTATTGGAACATGACCTAAAAATAAAGACGAGTTGATAATATTGAGAAGAGGCTCTTCCACTACAGGTAACACTTCTTTCAGTAGTTTAGTGGGTATTGGATCTAGTAAACATGTTGTAGTTTTAGATGCAATGATAAGTTTATTTAGCTCTTCCTGTCCTATAGTTGTAAAGCGGTGTAGTTGTTCTTGAGGGGCGATAATTGAGGCTGAATCATAAGACACCATAAAAGATTGTACATTAACAATTGTGTTTACAATTGTGTTTCTGATGTTTTCTATTTTCTCAGTGAAGAAATTCATAAAATCATTACTACTAAACTGTAACGGAATATTTTGCTCAGGTGATCTCTGTTTATTTGTTAGTCTAGCCATGGTGTTAAATAAGAACCTTGGATTATTTTGGTTATTTTCTATTAGTTTGCGGAGGTGCTCAGCCCTGGCTGTTTTTAGAGCCTTTTTGTAACGTGACATACTGTCTTTCCATGCGATTCTAAAGACCTCTAAATTAGTTTGTTTCCATTTACGCTCCAAGTTACGAGTTTCTCTCTTGATAGCATGCGTAGCACTGTTGTACCATGGTGCTCTAGTTTTTTCTCTAAACTTTTTTAATCTAATTGGTGCAACAATTTCTAATGTACCAGAGAAAATGGTGCTCAAACTGCTAGTCATTTCCTCTAGTTCATCTGTTTGTTTGGGTTCACTGAGCAGCTGAGATAGATCAGGTAAGCTATTTGAGAATCTATATATTGTGGTTGGAAGGATTGTTCTGCTTGGTCGATAACGTGGCGCAATATGACAGATTTCAGTGGTACGTAGTATGCAAGTTACCATGTAATGATCAGTGACATCATCATTTTGCGGTATAATATCTATATCGGTTGAATTGGTTCCATATGATATAATTAAATCTAGCGTATGATTTAGGCGATGAGTGGGACCACTGACGTTTTGCGTGACCCCGAAGGAGTTTAACAAATCTGTAAACGCAGCCCCTAACGCATCATTTGTGTTATCTACGTGTATGTTAAAATCTCCAACAATTATTGCTTTATCGACATTGACCAATAGATCTGATAGAAAGTCTGCAAACTCTTTTAGGAAATCAGCGTAAGGCCCTGGAGGTCTATATACAGTAGCCAAGGCTAGAGATAATAGGGATTTTTTTCTTACATCTGAGAGTGTAACATTTAGCACAAGTACTTCAAACGAATTAAACCTGTGACCTATTTTCTGAGTAACATTAAGAATATCTCTATAGATTGTTGCAACACCGCCGCCACGACCAATCAGACGGGGCTCATGCTTATAACAGTATCCTGGCGGAGTAGACTCATTTAGACCGAAATAATCATTTGGTTTAAGCCAGGTTTCAGTAAGGCAAAATACATCAAAACTATTATCTGAGACCATTTCATTTACAATAACCGCCTTAGGTGTGAGCGATCTAATGTTTAGAAGACCTAGCTTTAGAAATTGTTTTTGTTCACTGATATTGAGATTTTCTGGTTTAATTACAATTAGATTTTTCCTAGATCCTACAGTAGATGTATTGTTTGGCTTTACTAAACGAGGAATAGACACAGTTTCTATATAATGTTCTACATTGGTACTTATATCAATTAAGTTGGGACAGCAAATACTGTGATTTGGACTTTGACTTACTAGTCATATGGTGTGTAGCGTCTTGGAGATGTTGTCCGACAGAACAGCCGCTCCGACTCTGCTGGGGTGAAGGCCATCAGCACGGAAGAGCCTAGGTCGCTCCCAAAACAGATTCCAATTATTAACAAAGAGCAGTCTCTGTTCATTACACCATGACATTAACCATTCATTTAGAGCAAATAATCTACTGAACCTTTCTTGTCCTAGTCGGTACGTGGGAAGCGGTCCAGACACGACGATCGTTGTTTCTGGCGAAGTGCTGCGTACCGTCTCGATCAGGCTCCTGTAGTCCTTCTTCAGTACCTCCGTCTTCCGCAGCCTGGTGTCGTTCTTTCCCACGTGCAGCACGACAGCTCCGACGCGCTCGTCACCATTCAGGATCTCGGGAACCTGCGTAGAGACATCAAGAACACGAGCACCAGGAAAGCAGTGAGTGCGCACCTTACCTTTGCCAGAGATAGCACGGACATGACGGACGGTGGAATCACCGATGATCACGGCGTCGTCGTGCTCCGACTCGCGAAGAGGTGAGAAGCGGTTCCGTGTAGAGATCTCGAAAGCCGGGAGGGGCGGGGAGGTCCTTGGTCTGGTCCTGGCTCGCGTCTTCCGCCGTGGAATCACCCAGGGTCCGTGGTGATGTGTTGGTGCCGGAGTGAATGAAGCCAGGGATGATCGCGTCCTGGTTGCTCGGGACCTGTGCAGAGAAACACACGGAGTAGACGAGGTCGGAGTCAAAAAATTATTAACCACTGACCTGTGAGCATCGGCGCGTGATGTTTCAAGCGCGGACCGCCGATCTCGCAGCTCGGCCTGTCTCTCTAGCAGGTCGTGGATCTGCCTCTCGACGGATTCGAGCTCCAACTGCACCGAATGTAGTTCAAAGGCGTCTTCACCTGCACACAGAGGTAGCGTTAGACACACATCCGCTATATTCGCCATTATAGCAGATGTGCTATAATGGCGAATTACAGCTTTCAGTTATACAGGTGTAAGTAAGACGATCGATAGGCGAGAGACCACGCGTGCAGTGCTAGCGGGCTAAGACTAGTAGCGGAAGTTCGGAAAGTTGGATATAAGTAGCTATATAAGTTGGATATAATACTAGACAAGCTACTTTTGGCCTGTAGCTTGTATTGTAACATGCTACTTTCTCTGAAGTATAACTTTTATATAGTTTTAACTAGTTTTACTGTTGAGTAGTTGGTAGCTTAGCTAGTTAAATTTTTTGAGTAGCTTGCATAACAGTGCCCACTGCTGTATCATTGCTTTTATAAGTATATAAAATAGCTTTCTTCATTTCATCCAACTATGTGTTGTATAGAGTTGTAGTTACAGTAAATTACTAACTGAGAAGGTAAATAACATACAAAAGAGTCTCTAACTGCAGTAGCGGTTTTAACCACTACGCAAACCACGCAATGCAGCAGCGAGCTCATCCACCTCGAGCTATAGAGGATAGGCAGGCTGGCTGTGAGGTGAGCCGCTGTTGCCTCGAGCATGGACGGAGGTCAACAAGCGTGCTGGGGGGCGGGTGGTCCAAGGGGGCGTACCCGGCAGAGCTGCACCGGCTGCCATCCCCAGATCGCCTTCATCGCCAGCCGCATCATTCTCAATCCCGTGGGAAGAAGGAGCAATGCGGGGGCTCTTGGAGGGTCGTGCTTCCTATTGAAAGCGAGCCGCGACCGCAACATTGTCATGGTCATGCTCTTGCAGTGAGAACATGAACCATCCACAAACGCTGCCTCGGTGTGATCACTGCCCAGACACACGAGACAACGCCTGTGGCCGTCAGAAGCGGAGAGCACTCTACCGCATCCAGGAACTACACAGGGGCGGAATGGCATCTTTATGAAGATGCGTCCTGAAAAGGACGTTCAACACCACTGTGCAAATGCTCTTTTAGAGGAAAATACTCTTTTATAGAGAAAATCACTCTTTTAAATAAACTCTAGAAATAAGCTTTCTACGAGAAAAGCAAATGAAGTGCGCCACAGATCCAACAGCTGGCAGAGCGTCAGAGGAACAGAAGCAGGAACAGGTGTGTGACATGCAGCTGACTGCATGCACAACCATCGGCTCTGAAGAAAATTTCTAAATGAACTTTACGTATTTCCCCGCTTTTATACCCGTATGTCCGGGGGAATGCAAATACTGTCTGCTAACTTCCTTTTTTCATAGATCAGAGGCATATTCGGCGCTCAAGAGAGACCCCTAGTGTCACTTCTTCGACACAACATCGAAGTGAGCGACAGACGGGGAACTGAACTGGTGGCGCGAACTGCCATCATCATCGCAAACATCATCGGAGGTGAGCTTCCCTGCCTCCAGGACATATATAACAGGCGGTGTGTGAAAAAAGCTCGAAGGGTCATCAGAGACTCCAGCCACCCGAGTCATGGTCTGCTCTCACTGCTTCCATCAGGCAGGCGGTATCGCAGCATCAGGACCCGCACCAGCCGACTACATGACAGCTTCTTCCCCCAAGCAATAAGACTTTTGAACACATGATCTCTCACAATCAACAATCTGCACTGCACTTTATTAATCATCATCTTATATCACACACTGGACTGTCAAATATGTTCTCCCCAATTCAACTAGTGTATATACAGTATATTTTTATATACCCTTATCTAGTGTATGTATATTCTATATTGTGTGTATTGTTTACTGTACATTGTATATTAGTACTATGTTTTGTAATTATGTGTACATTTGATATGTAAATTGTGTTGTGTAAATATGTTGTGCATTGTTTACTGTACATTGTATATTAGTACTATGTTGTGTAATTATGTGTACATTTCTTATGTAAATTGTGTTGTGTAAATATGTTGTTTATTGTAAATTGGTATCTGTCTCATCACTGTCATGACTGCAATGTTGCTCGGAACTGCACACAAGACTTTCACCTACTGTTGCACTCGTGTACACAGTAGTGTGACAATAAAGTGATTTGATTTGATTGATTTGATTTGGACAAAAAATTATAATTGTTTGGTTATAATAATAATAATAATTATTATTATTATTATTATTATTATTATAAAAATTATAATAATATATAATAATAATAACATCTTAATTCATAAATGTTACTGAGTGAAGTAGTAGGTTTCACACATATAGTTTTTTTAACACTGTATTGTCAAAAAAACTGGAAAACATGCATCAATTATCTTGAAATAGAATTTTACTTCATTAAACATTTTGAATGTTCTTGGCTACAACGGCTTTTAGGATTAATTTAAAATTATGATTTAAAGTAAAATTTTCTAAATGGGGCCCCGGGTTGGTCAGGTGCTTGGGGCCACAGAAATCCTAAACCTGCCCCTCTCTAACTGGGCAAATGGATATATCCATTTCTTCAGTTCAATACAACTTTATAGGGTGAAGAGTAATCTGGTCATTGGGTAAAGTGAGACACTTAAGATCTGATTTCAGTAAATTGCACAAGTCGTAAATGCACAAATTACCCTAATTCACCCAAATGCTTTTAACAAAGGCAACTCTATCAAAGCTGTGTTACAGGAATCAAGCCTGAAACCCACAGTGAGCAGGCAAAGTGGACAGTGACATGGCAAATTCTCTGTATGTATAAAACTTTGGGAGTAAACAATGCTCAAAGCTGAGTGAAAGCGTTCTTCTTCTTGGAACATGGTAGAATAAGTGCTCAAAATACATTTAAAATCTTAAAATAAATTTGATATAGGCTACACAATGGTAGGTCCTGCTTTGATAGTGTTTGTCATTTGATCAAAAATAGCCAAAATAACTATAGAAGGTCTTTTGAAAATAGATGCAAACTAGGCTAAAATTGTGCTGTTGAATTACAGCCACTTTCTTGTCTGATATTGCTTAATTATAGCATTGCAGATCAAAACAACCTGTAGAACTTTTGTGTACTACTCTATTTTGAGATTTAAGTATTTCAATTTCATAAATAAATCAAATTGAATTGTTATCATAAATGAATAAAACTTGAATAAATTTAAGTTTTATTAATTTAATTTTGTTAATGATTACAACGTTCTGTTAGATGGAATTTTGTTATGAAATTCAAATGTGTCTAAAGTCTTTAAAAATAGTCTAACATGTTTATTTGAGTGCAAGGGATGTGATGCAAAAGTTACAAAGGTACTAATACTTTACCTTTGATAAGCTTTACCTCCTTTTTCATTCATCACAGTTATGCTATATTCCCTCAGAGGCAACCAATGTTATGATGATGATATAGACAGTCATTAAACATTTGCCACTATTCTTTCCTTTCGTTATAGGTTTGTTTTTTATAGAATCAGAGAACTGTTTTTGTTAAATGATTGCTTATTTTGCTTATTCTTATTCTCAAACGTTCATTGTTATATTCATCGTTCATTGTTATATCCTTTGTCATTTTACTGCGTTTCAGGTTTTTCTGCTTTCCTACTGTTTCATCTGTGTGTATTTTACCTGTTGCTGCTGGCACCTAGATAGAGTCTGTGTTTGTAGCCTGCTATTTTTTTAGCATCTCTTATGTATCTGTTTTCAGCCTTTAATTCTTAACATCTGCAATTTTTAAGCGTGCATCGGGTTTTCCCTTGTATTATTCTCTTATTGCGATTCAACTGCGTGCATATTCCACCTGCATCCACTTTCTATTTTATCACGATTAAACTAAGTGTATTTTTTTCAGCGCGCACACATTTTTTCTCCTCTGCGGTACACAGATTATTGCATCGATCTCAAAGCACCGCTTATCAAGAGCAACCAACAACAACAAACAATTTTGTGAGGGATTCACATCAATCTCAAACCCTCACCGCTCAGGAACAACCAACAACAAACAATTTGTGGTAAGTCATGGCATCTGCTCATGTTATTTCTTCCTGTATTGCTTGTCACATGTTTACAATAGCCTCCTCCGTCAGCAGTGAGGGATTCACATGTAATAAATGTAAGGAATTAGTCAGGCTTACGGAGAAGGTTAATGAGTTAGAGACTTGCATCCGAATCCTAGATACTGTTTCGGATGCGAGTAGTACAGAGAGCAACATACACACTTTGGTTTCCTTCTGTAGAGCCCCTGCAACAGAGCATTTGGGTGAAGTCCCGGCGGCTGTACTCGCTCAGCAAAGGGACACCACTTTTCCGTTCCTGTTAGGGTTTCCAATCAATTCTTCCCACTCAGTGATACACCCACTGAAAATCATGTTGAAAGAGCTCTTGTTATTGGCGATTCTGTTGTAAGGAACGTGGAAATAGAGACTCCAGCCACTATTGTTAAATGCATTTTGGGGGCCAGAGCGTCTGACATCAAATCAAATTTACAAGTGCTGGCTAATACTAAACGTAGATTTTCTAAAATTGTTATCCATGTCAGCACTAACGATGTTGTAAAGATAATGTTAAAGAGGTGGGTGAATTTGCAAAAAAGATGTCAGACACTGTAATATGCTCTGGTCCCCTCCCTGCTAGTCAAGGTGATGAGGTTTATAGCAGATTAGTGTCATTGATGGCTGATGTCTGAGTGGTGTCTGAAGAATAAAATAGGATTTATAGACAATTGGAAGAGTTTTTGGGGTAGAACTGACTTGCTAAAGAGAGACGGACTCCATCCCTCCAGGGAAGGTGCCACTCTCCTCTCTAGTAATTTGGCTCATAGTCTTAATAATGATAGTATTTGACTAACTGGGGCCCAGGTCAGGAAGCAGACAAACTGGTTAATCCGAATGTCTGCTAGCTGCCTTGAGACGTCACACAGGTCACATAAACTACAACACATAGAGACTGTATCACCTAGATATCTCATAGAAACTGTGTCTGTTCCCCAAACTACCACACACAATACCCTCACTAAATCATTTAGAAAAAATGTATTAAGGTCAAACTTGAACAAAACAAACAAATTAAAATTACACATCATATAAAAATAGGGCTACTATTAGATCTCTTTCTACCAAAGCACTAATTGTTAATTAAATGATTACAGATCATAGATTGGATAGACAGTCTGAAGGGTCGAGGAGGAGGTGTTGCTACAATTTACAGTGAAGATTTTGGTGTTACTCAGAGGACAGGATATCAATGTAAGTCTTTTTAACTAATAATGCTTAACGTCAGATATAAATAAAAAATCTCTGTCATCTTTTGTCCTTGCCACAATGTATAGATCACCCGGGCCTTATTCTGATTTCCTTGGTGAATTTGCTAATTTTTTATCAGCTCTTGTAGTTACTCTAGATAGAGCTTTAATTGTTGGTGACTTCAACATTCACATAGATAATGAAAATCATACATTGGGATTAGCATTTATCGATATTCTCAACTCTCTTGGAGTCAGACAAAATGTAACAGGACCAACTCATCGCTATAATCATACGCTAGATTTAATTCTGTCATATGGTGTTGATGTTAATAATATAGAAATTCTGCAGCAGAACGATGACATCTAGGATCATTACCTTGTCTTTTGTATGCTGCAATCAGCTAGTGTTACTCAATCTACACCACGCTGTCGTTCAGGTAGAACTATTCTTTCAACCACTAAAGATAGCTTCACTAATAATCTTTCCGATCTATCTCATACACTCAATAAACCCCAAAGCCCAGAAGAACTTGATGAAAAAAAATATATAAATACAGTCTTCTCTAGCACTCTTGATATTGTCACCCCACTTCGATTAATGAAAATTAAAGAAATAAGCCTTGCACCATGGTACAATTATCACACTCATGCTCTCAAGAGAGCAGCTCAGATATTGGAGCGCATGTGGAAAAATACAAAATTAGAAGTATTTTGTGGTGCATGGAAGGATAGTGTCTGTAGCTACAGACAGGCACTAAAAGCTGCCAGGTCAGCATATTTTAGTAAACTAATATAAAATAACCACAACAATCCTAGATGTTTATTCAGTACTGTGGCTAAATTGGATAGGAATAAAGCCTTAACAGAACCAGATATTACGTCGCAGCACAAGAGTGATGACTTCATGAATTTCTTTACAGATAAAATTGAAATAATCAGAAATAAATTGCGTGGAATCTGTCATAACACCTCAGAAAACAGTGTCTAATAATTTTCCTCATGTGCAACTTCAATCCTTCTCTGTCATAGGTCATGAAGAGCTAACAAAACTTATCGAAACATCAAAAGCCACAACATGTTTGTTAGATCCTATACCAACTAAGCTCTTAAAAGAGGTATCTCCTGTAATTTCAGAACCTCTTCTTAATATTATTAACTCCTCACTATGCTTAGGATATGTCCCAAGAAACTTTAAAATGGCAGTTATCAAACTGCTTATTAAGAAGCCACAACTTGATCCTGGAGAACTGGCTAATTATAGACTGATGTCAAATCTCCCGTTTATGTCAAAAATACTAGAACAGGTAGTATCCTCCCAAATATGTTCATTTCTACAGAGAAATAGTATATACGAAGAATTTCAGTCAGGATTTAGGCCACATCACAGTACAGAGTCTGCAATTATCAGAGTTACAAATGACTTGCTCTTGTCATCTGATCGTGGCTGCATTTCTCTTCTAGTGCTTTTAGATCTTAGTGCTGCATTCAACACGATAGATCACGACATTCTCTTGAATAAAGTTCCTTCTACTCAATTCTGACAAAACAGAGGTACTAATTATTGGACCAAAAAACTCTAAAAATAAGCCACTACAATATAATTTGACTCTCGATGGATGTACTGTTAGATCTACAACAACAGAAAATAACTTATATTTGATACAAATCTGTCCTTTGAAAATCAAATTACCAATGTTTGTAGAACGTCTAGGTTACATATGTAACCCCCGTTCCCCGATGGAGGGAACGAGATGTTGTGTCGAAGAAGCGACACTAGGGGTCTCTCTTGAGCGCCGAATATGCCTCTGACCTATGAAAAAAGGCCAATGAGAATTTGGCAGCCAGTATTTGCATACCCCGCCCCTGGACATACGGGTATTTAGGCAAGCAAATACGCTGTGTTCATTCATGATTTTTCTGAGGAGCCGGAAATGGTCCGGCCACTACAGCGACTCGGCTCAGCAACGTGGCAGGGAGGACACAACGCCTCGTTCCCTCCATCGGGGAACAGGGGTTACATACGTAACCTAGACGTTCCCTGTCTGTCGCTCACTTCGACGTTATGTCGAAGAAGCGACACTAGGGGTCCAATTTTACTCTTGCCATGTGCTGAGCCATGTACGTGAACTGCTGATACAGGAGTGGGCAGGTATTCTCACGTGCAAACACGACCAGCTGTATCAGACCGCACGTACCCTTCCCCAATGCCCCATTAAAAGTCATCGGAATCCTTCTAGTTACCCTGGACAGGGGAACAAGGCGACGCTTGCCAACCTGGGAATGGACCGAGCCTGGCCGTTCCTCTTTTCTCTCTATGTTTCTTGCATTGAACAAGAACGGCCGGTGCCCTTACACGCATCGAGGGAAGGGGGTATTACCCGATTATAATTTTTCAGGGTAAAAAAGACCCTGCGGAGACCACACCTACACAGAGGAGGAGGAAAAGGTGGTGAATACATCACATGGGTTTTTAGGTGGCATGTGAAAATGGCGCGGAGGTAGGCCCCACCTCATTGGGGGGGGGGGGGGGGGGGTTGCTACACTACAGCGGCCAGTGGGCAGTTTGGAACTACCGAAGGGAGACGCGGGCCGTCGATAATATACACAGGGGGAGTCCATGCAGGAGTCCTGATCTGTGGAGCACCTCTTCCAGTACAGGGTAGCCTAGGTACGTGCAGTGGATTGGGTCAGGGCAAGTTCCTTCGCTGAACTGCAGACCTGCAAGGGCTATGGAGGAATCATCCAATGACCCGAAAAAAAGGGGTCTCCTGGGAGAAAGAGCGCACAGTTTTACCTCGGCTGAGGGAAAGGGCGCTAGGCGCAAGCGATTCACCTGGCCAGCTTGTCAGCGTGTTACCGAGTTCTACTGGCTCGGACCTGAGAAAACATGGGACGATACTGACTGATACTGACTTTGAGATTGTAAAATATTGCAAAGGTATTGGGTGTTGCCCAACCCGCTGCTCTACAAATGTCTGCTAGGAAGGTGCCCATGCCAAGTGCCCATGAGGACTCAACACCTCTGGTTGAGTGCGCTCGGACCCATAAGGGGGGGCATGGCCTAGGCATGGCCGGTCCAAGTAGGTACGCAAAGCACGTACCAGACAGAGCAACGAAAGGGCTGGGTCTGCCTCCTCCCGGGGCAGCACTTGCAGGTTCACTACCTGGTCTCCAAAGGGCATGGTAGGAACCTTGGGCACGTAGCCCGGTCACGGTCTTAGGATCATATATGTGTCTGCCGGACCAAACTCCAGGCAAGTGTCACTGACAGAGAACGCTTGCAGGTCCCCGACCCTCTTGATGGAGGAGAACGCGATCAGCAGGGCCATTTTAAGCGAGAGGGCCCTGAGTCTAACTGATTCTAGTGGCTCGAAGGGAGATCTCTGGAGGCCGGTGAGGACCACTGAGAGATTCCAGGAGAGGAACAGGCTTGGCCGGGAGGGATTTACCCTCCGGGCACCTCTTAGGAACCTGATGATTAAGTTGTGCATACCCAGAGACTTTCCGTCTACAGTGTTGTGGCGGGCCGCGATAGCGGCGACATACACCTTTAGGGTGGAAGGGGACAGCCTCCCCTCCAGCCTCTCCTGTAGGATTAGGAGCACTGACCTAACTGCGCACCTCTGTGGGTCTTCATCCCGGGAAGAACACCAATCTGTGAACAAGCACAACTTCAGGGCCTAAAGATGCCTGGTAGAAGGGGCTCTGGCTTGGTTGATCATGTCTATGACAGCAGGTGGTAGACTAGCTAGATCTTCCACTTCCCGTCCAGGGGCCAGATGTGGAGGTTCCAGAGGTCTGGGTGCGGATGCCAGAGTGTGTCCCATCCCTGAGAAAGAAGGTCCTTCCTCAGGGGAAATCGCCAGGGAGGGGCTGTCATGAGGAGCATGAGGTTCGAGAACGAAGTCCGAGTGGGCCAGTAAGGAGCCACTAGGGTGAATTGCTCCGTGTCCTCCCTGACCTTGCACAGCACCTGTGCAAGAAGGCTCACTGGGGGAAATGCGTACTTGCGCAGCCCTGAGGGCCAGCTGTGTGTCAGTGCATCTGCCCAGAGGGGAGCCTCTATTCGGGCATACCTGAGCGGGCAGTGGGAGGTTTCTCGGGAGGCAAACAGGTCTACCTGGGCCTTGCCAAATCGTTCCCAAATTAGCTGGACCGACTGGGGGTGAAGCCTCCACTCTCCACTGGGCAAGCATTGTCATGACAGCGCATCCGCTATCACATTGAGGTTGCCGGGGATTTGAATGGCTTGCAGTGACCTGAGTCGCTGCTGGCTCCAAAGGAGGAGACGACGGGCGACCCATCTTCATTTTGGTTGGAGGGACAGGCTCTATCGCGTTTTTGAGTAAGAGTGTAGCGATTTCCGCATGCAGGGAAATGGCATGCTCGCCGTGCACTGCGGTAAAGCAGATGCCTGCGAAGGGGGGCGGGGGCCTGGCAAACTGAATTGCGTAACCGAGTCGGATGGTCCGGGCCAGCCAGCGTGACGGGTTGGGGAGTGAAAGACACGCATCCAAAATCTGTGCTAGGGGCACCAATGGGACGGTTATTTTTGACATACCCGGTGGGGATTCGCAGCAGGGCGGAGCATGTAATGCGGCGTCGGGAGGAAAGGGTGCGTCCCGAGGTTCTAGTGCTGAGAAAAGACTCAAAGCACTTACCTTGCTCCGCGCACCCTGCAGGGGGTGGGTTAGTGACTGAGGAGGAGGTCCGATGTGGGCGTCCTCTGAACTCGTCCGAACCGAACGGCTGGGGAACAGTCGTGAGGCGGAGGGACCGCGTTCAGGAAGCCGGGACTGTTAAGATCTGGAAGCAAAGTGCCGTGAGAACGGCATTTGCGGGCCAGGTGACCCAGAGACAAAGGAAATAGCTCTGTTACTGAGAATGTGAAAATGAATTCAACAAAAGATTCTCCTCCCGGCCCTCCACCAGGGGACGGAGCGGTCTTGCCATTTCCGGAGCTAATGTCTTGGTCCCTGGCTCGAGCGTCTCTGGAGTGCCTGGGTCCTCAAGGGGGTCCGTGAGACGGGGGCGTCTGCTTCCTGTGGTGTGCTCGACGCTGGGGCTGAGAGCTGGGCCCGGTTTGAAGCGGAGCATGGTTTTTCATAGCCGCAGGAGGAGGCCCTCGGCGAGCAGACGGGGCACGGCCCATGGCGGCAGGTTTGCGGCGGGGCAGGATGTGTGAAAACAGCCTCCGTCTGCTTCTTTACCTCTGAGGACTGCTGGGCGGAGTCGTCAATGGTGCCGCCGAATGGACGGAGCTGGTAGACGGGGCATTCGAGAAAGCGTGCTTTGTCTACCTCCCGTACTTCGACCAGGTCCAGTCCATAGGTTACCTTTCCGGACCTCAATGGTGGCCATTGCCCGTTAGAGTGCCGGCGCTTCTGACCTTTGTGGCCTGGGGGGCGCGATCGCTCATTGAGCGCAGTTCCTGCAGCACGTCAAGAACAGGACTACCCAAGTGCAAATTTGAAGTGTCTTGGCCTGGTGGACTTGCAGGGGGGCCATGGCATGCAGGGTAGAGCGATCTGGGACCGTTCCACTGTCGAGGGTAGCGAGAGCAGAGGAGCGAGAAAGCTTGGCTTACTCAAATCGTCATGAACGTCCGGGAAGAAAGTAACGGGGGGGGAGGGGGCGGTTGTGAGCGGTGCACATGCCCGCGGAACCAATCAGCCCGGGAAAGCATAGCGGACCTTTGTGCGTCAGGCTCAGACTGGGCAAGCAGACCTGAAGGTGGCGGCCCAGGCGATTCATCTGCATCAGATGCCGCTGTAACACTCTCCGATGCAGCGGCGATGTCATCATCCAATTTCCGGGAGCTCAAGCGACCGCACGGCCAGCCGTAAAGCGGACCACACTCATTCCGAGCTCGGGGGAAGCACGCAAGAATGCCGGGGAGGTGGGTGGTTTTGAGGGGATTTACCCGGCGAAACAGATCCCGTCATTATCCCCAAATCGCCTTCATCACCCGCGGCACCTGCCCCAATCCCGTAGGAAGGAGGCGAGGGGCGGGGGCGGCTGAAGTGGCTTTCTCTCATGACAAAAGAAAGCCGCGACCGCAATGCTGCCCTGGCCATGTTCTCACACTGAGAACATGAACCATTGGAGAGAAATCACTCATCCCGAGCTCGGACGGAAAGAAGCAAGCGTGCCGGGGAGGAGGGTGGTTCGAGGGAGTTTACCCGGCGAAACGGTACCCAAAATTATCCCCAAAACACCTTCATCGCCCACGGTACCTGTCCCAATCCCATAGGAAGGAGGCGAGGCACAGGGGGTGGCTGAAGTGGCTTTCTCTCATGACAAAAGAAAGCCGTGGACCACAATGTTGCCATGGCTATGTTCTCACACTGAGAACATGAACCATTCATAAAACGCTGCATGTGTGTGGTCGCAGCCCAGGCACACGAGGCAGCTTTTATGACCGTCAGAGGTGAGGAGAAATTACTGCATCCAGAAACTACACAGGGGCGGAATAGCATCTTTATAAAGACGCGTCCTGAAAAAGACGTTCAATGCCACTGTGTATTGCTCTTTTAAAAGAAACATCACTCTTTTAATGTGCTCTTGCACTGTCGAAGCACCCAGGGGCAAAGCTGCACTGCCGTGCAGAGAAGGAGAAAGCCGCTGTAATTCGCTGTCAATCCAACAGCATGCAGAGTGTCAGAGGAACAGGAAATGGTGTGTAACTCGCAGCAGACTGCATGCACTACCATCGGCTCTGAAGAAAATTTCTGAATGAACACAGCGTATTTGCTCGCCTATATGTCTGGGGGCGGGGTATGCAAATACTGGCTGCCAACTGGCTGCCAACTTCTCATTGGCCTTTTTTTAATAGATCAGAGGCATTTTTGGCACTCAAAACGGGGAACAGCATTCTTCCACAAGTCAAGTCAAGTGGTTTTTATTGTTGTTTCAACCATATACAGTTAGTACAGTACACAGTGAATCGAGACAATGTTCCTCCAGGACCATGGTGCTACATAAAACAACATAGGACAAACACAGAACCACATGACATTACACAGACTAAATAAAAATACCTATATAAAATACCTATATAAAGTGCACGTGCAAAAACGTGTGCAAAAGTACGGGACAGTACAATAAATTTCTAACAATGAACATTACAATAGGCACAGTGATAGACAGTGCAGCGCCGACCAGTACACAGTAGTGCAAAAGATGACAGTTACTAAATGCCAAATGTAAACATAACATGCTATGATATAGTGTTCTATGCACATAGCAGTTATTGAGGTAGCAGACAGTTATAAAATGGCAGTTATTAAAGTGCAACTCAGGACACGTATGTGCGACCTAGTTCTTTCGGTCATGACTCAGCCTTCATGACCATAGGTGAGGGTAGGAACCGTCAGAGGTGAGGAGATCGAGTAGATCGAGAGCTTTGCCTTCCGGCTCAGCTCTCTTTTCGTGACAATGGTGCGAAGAGCCCCCGCTGCCCCGATTCTCCGGCCAACCTCCCGCTCCATTGTCCCCTCACTCGTGAACAAGTCCCCAATGTTCTTGAACTCCTTCACTTGGGGCAGTACCTCCTTCCCTACCCGGAGTACGCACTCCATCGGTTTCCTCCATTCACTCCATTGTTTATAATATAGCAAAAAAATAGATAAATAATTATAGATGAGTTGTTCACAATAAGACCAGTAACATGCATTAATATAATAAATAGGGTCTATTTTGATTTCAAGCTGACTTTTAGAATGACTATTTATTAAAAAAGTAAGAGATTATTTGACATTACCTGCACATAAACTAATTATGATGTCACAAACTGTCCCCACCACTTTTTAAAACAACGTGACTTCCATGAATATAATCTCTTATAACCACGATTGCCCATTTATTCCAAAACCTAATCTATCGGCTACATATTAGACCATTTGTTTGTTTGTTTCTTGTGATGGTTTACAGTACAGTACTGGGAAATGACAGTTCAAACATTTATTTGAAAAGCATCTTGTTTGATACTGAAAGCTCACAAAAGATTCTGTCTCAAGCTGACACCTAAAATCTGTTGAATAGGGTGGTGAGGGAATCTTCTTCCAGACAAGCCATCACAATTCTGAAGATGGCTCTCAAAAGGATCCCAGGCTCAGAGCTGTGCATTCTTTCTGCTTGTTTATAATAAACAATGCTTGAAGATTTCCTTCTTTGTCACCATTCTGCCCTCTTGAGGAAACATAGCGTTCTGTTGAGACTGGAGTAATGTCTAGAATGGATGCACATTAGAGAAAGATACCCTTCTTGCTTGACAGGATGCCCAGCATTGGAGACTGAAATGGGTAAGGGTAGAGGTAGAACTCCTTTTAATTTACCTGCGCTATTATGCATGTTAAGCTAAAACAAGGTTAACAAGCTTTCAAACCCTGCATAGAAATGCCCATGGAAAAGAAAAATCATAAATATTTTGTGTATCCAAATTGTTTCTCCTATACACTAATGACATTACATTAGACAAAACTGAAGTCTCCTGCTTCTCTGGTGTTTCACCAGAGAAAAAGATCCCAGTAATCTCACATATCTCCTCAAATTAGCTCTCAACCACATCTCAAACTGTGGTCAGATTTCCCAAGATACTAAAGTCAGCAAACAAACATCAGAGATTTCAATGTGAACTCAAACAAATAATTTTTCTAATATCTAGTTATGAGGACTATGCATGTCAATTTTATAGTGGTATAATCTTACTGTATGTCTAAATATATTTTTATTTCTACAAAGGAATTTTAGGAGACACACCTGAAACAATGTTGATTTTTCAGTAAAAATAAACTGACACATCCAATACTTTTTCTGAGCTGTGAGAAGGCAATGTCTGAGCATTTAAACTTCCCTCTGGGTGAGTAGCTTTCTCTCAGTCTCTTTATTACCAAGACTGACTGGAAAAAAAAGACCAGTGCTAAATGTTAGAGCCAAGATGTGGGAGGAGGCTGCTCTATAATCTGAAAATTTTAGAATCTGAAAATTTACTGTGAACAACCTAATGGAAAAAATTACATATGGCAACAGCATCAAATTTTCCCAGAGAACACTTTACCTCTGCTGCCATCTACTGTTAAGAGTAATACAATTAATTGTCAATATAAAAGCACTACATCATTGTTTGTATGGGCATCAGGAAAACATCAAATCTGCAAAGCATGTAGGTATGCACTTACTGCAGGATTTTGTATAAAACTAAATTAAGCTCAATATTTTGCACAAACACTGAATATTATTTTCATTTGAAATGTGGGGATCTTAATGCTAGTTAATAAAATACAATTGTTCCATTTTAGTTCATGTTAATACATCTTGCATTGACTAACGTTAACTTATTGCAACTTTTTATTGAAAAAAAAAATATTAGTATGTGTTTTAATTAACATTAACTAAGATCAATAACCGCTATAAACATATTGTTCATTGTTGGTTCATGTTAACTAATATTAACAATTGGAACCATATTGTAGTGTGTTACTGAAATGTGTAGCCACAGTACAACAACACACAACAACAATTATGCTTGTGTACCATGTGAATCAGTCTTGTGATTTAGACATAGACCATAACAGTAGGCTACCTGTTTTATATTAAAAATGCATCACAACCAATGAGTAGCATGTAAATACAACGTATGGTAATCATTAATGCTGTATGTCAAAGTAATATGGTGTAACTTAATGGTGTAAGCAAAATTAACTTAATTAAAAGGGAAAACAAGTTTATTTTGCTTACCTAACTTAATCTGCATTGGCAGATTTTTTTCTTGTTTTAAGTCTAATGTTCACAAATTTGGTCAGATTCATCTTAAAACAAGACTTAATATCTTATCCCATTTTTCTTGACAAGTAAAAAAAATCACGTTTTAAGAATGTTTCAATAATGTTACAGGAAGACAAGACAAAAATACTTATATTACATTAAAATAATGTTTTGTAGTGCAAATATAATTTTGATGGTGTAAAAAGTGCTTTTGAAAAACAAGCCTTTACTCCAGTCCACACACACACACACACACACACACACACACACACACACACACACACACAAGATGTGGTGTCACAGCAGATAAATCAATAAATGTTATGATGTAGTAGTCAAACACAAGAAATCAATGCAAGTGTGGAGCTCTTGGTGTATTACCACTGAAACAACTACAAGGGGGCCTCAGTCATAAACATTTTCCCCGTTGACATGCGTGTCCTGCAATATATAAATCTAGAGTCTGGGGATGTGAGGAATATTATTAATGTAGTTCTTCCATTTCCAGTAAATCTATGTAGTATATATATAAAATGTTTGTTTAAATTAACCTTACAGTCACTTTGTATTTTGTTATGCATGTTTTTGTTGTTGTTGTTGTAGTTGTTGTTTTATATATGGCCTAAACAATTGTAAATAATTGTAAATAGTCCTGAGCTGTGACAAGTGAGTATAAATATTCTATGTAGTCTTTCGGTGTATTTGAGCTCATAAAACTTGCATGCATAATAATTATAAAATAATTGACACTATAGTGTTTAGATTAATACTGCACATGCAGGACAAAAGTATTACCAAATGTATTTCATGTCAACTACCCCTAGCTTAATTTGAGGGCTGTATCATTTTTATTGTTGTGATGTAGGCCCTATACACAAACAAAATAGACATGAGTATTAGATGTAAAGCAGACAATGTGACTGTTAAAGAACCAACATGGTTTAGGTTTAATTATTTTTATGTATGGAAAAAAACATCAACATTATAAACTGAATGGGATTGTTCACATGATATAAAGCTGTTGCAATGCCACAGCTCTATAGTTCCGTGCACATCCCCCTATGGACAGACATGCTTGTGCAAATGCTGACCGAGCAGCTATAGAGAACACACCAGAAAAAAGTCATTTAGTAGACAAATACTAATTCAGACAGCCCAATGCACAATCTCAGCAAGTCCCCATTCTGTCCGGTTCAGCGATGATAAACAACAAACAGTGTTTGCTCTACCCCTCCTATATGATGACAACACACAGAACAGTTTTGGACACTTTGGCAGCAGTGAAAGTGATTAGGGATCATTAACCCTCATTTTCTGTTTGTGATTTAAGAAACCTAGTTTGAATTATGTACATTCTCGCAGCTAATATACTGTATTTATGTTCTTAAAATGTTGCATTGTGGGTTGTGGGAACATGAAGATGTTCATTTTTCTTAACTTCACCAGAGCGTTATTAAAATGTTAAAATAACATCCCTGAAAACTTAATTTGACTTAATATTACTAATATTATTATAAGTATATAAGTAATGTATATAGGTATTAATAGTTCCCCGTCTGTCACTCACTTCAATGTTGTGTCAAAGAAGCGACACTAGGGGTCTCTCTTGAGCGCCGAATATACCTCTGATCTATGAAAAAAGGCCAATGAGAAGTTGGCAGACAGAATTTGCATGTCCCGCCCCCCGACATATGGGTATAAAGGCGGGGAAATACGTCTGTTTCATTCAGAAATTTTCTTCGGTCATGAATGCAGCGAGCTGCGAGTCACACACACCTGTTCCTCTTACCTCTGGTGATCTGCTGTTGGATCTACGGCACACTTCAGCAGCTTTCTCCTTCTCTGCACGTCAGTGCATTTTGCCGCTGGGCGCTTCGACAAGGTCAAGAGTTTATAAAGAGTGATTTACTCTAAAAGAGTATTTTCCTCTAAAACAGCAATACACAGCGCCGTTGAATGTCCTTTTTAGGACGTGTCTTTATAAAGATGCCTTTCCGCCCCTGTGTAGTTCCTGGATGCAGTAGAGTGCTCTCTGCTTCAGATGGCCACAGATGCTGTCTCGTGTGTCTGGGCTGCAATCACACCGAGGCAGCATTTGTGGATGGTTCATGTTCTCACTGCGAGAATATGACCATGGCAATGTTGCGGTCATATCTTTCCTTCAACCGAAGGAACGCCACTCCAGCAGCCCCACGCATCGCTCCTTCTTCCCACGGGATTGAGAACGATGTGGCTGGCAGGAGATCTGGGGATGGCAGCGGGCTCAGTTTTGCCGGGAACACCCCCGCAAACTACCCGCCCCCCGGCACGCTCATTAACTTCCGTCCGGGCTCGAGGCAACAGCGGCTGGCCTCACAGCCATCCTGCCTATCCTCTGGAGCCCCCCGAGCTGGATGAGCTCACCGCTGCATCGGAGAGCAGTCCGGCATCTGACGAGGGTGACTGAACACCCAGGTTGCCGCCTTCGGGCCTGAACACCCAGGCTGAGGCTGACGCCCAGATGTCCGACATGCTTGCCCGGGCCAACACCAGCTTGGGGCTGGACTGGAACCCTTTGTCCTCCCCACAGTCATCACGGCTGGATGATTGGTTCCTTGGGTCTGCACGCCGCTCACAGCCACGCTCACAGAGGTGCATGATGAGCTGATGACTGCATGGAGAGCACCCCTCTGCACTTGTCACAAAGCCCCTCGCTCATCCGCTCTCACTACACTCAACGGTGGAGCGGCCCATGGGTACACGGCGATTCCCCAGGTGAATAGGGCGGTTGCGATCCACCTATGTCCCGAGAACACTGCCATCTTGCACCCTGTGCTCCCCTCCAAGGCCTGTAAGACGATGTCATTATTGGCCGCCAAAGCCTACAGCGCCACCAGACAGGCCGCTTCCACCCTGCATGCCATGGCCCTCCTGCAAGTCCACCAGGCCAAGGCACTCAAAGATCTGCATGTGGGTAGTCCTGATCCCGACGTGCTGCAGGAACTGCGCTCAGCGACCGACCTCGCTCTGTATGAATCTGCTATAGCGGCCCACCACAACGCAGTGGATGGTAAGTCTTTGGGTAAGCACTGTCTCCAAACAGAGGCTCTCCCACTGGGTGGTAGACACCATTTCAATGGCCTATCGCACCCAGGCCATGCCTCAACCCACCCCCCACCAATGCTGCGGGTCTGAGCACACTCAACATGGAGTGTTGCGTCCTCATGGGCACTGGCCAGAGGCACCTCCCTGGCAGATATATGCAGAGCAGCGGGTTGGGAAACACCTAATACCTTTGCAAGATTTAACAATCTCAGGGTAGAGTCAGTTTCGTCCCGTGTTTTCTCAGGTCCGGCCAGTAGAACTCGGTAACATGCTGACGGACTGACCGGGTGGATCGCTTGCATCAAGCGCCCTTTCCCTCCGTTGAGGTAAAACCGTGCGTCTGAATGACTCCTCCCTAGTCCTCTGGGTCCGCAATTCTGTGGAGGAATTCGCTGACCCAATCCACTGCAGGTACTCAGACCCTGTACTGGAATCGATGCTCCACAGGTCAGGGCTCCTATGTGGACTTCCCCCCTGTATGTATTTTCTGTGGTACGGTCCCCTTACGAGCGGACCCGCGTCTCCCTTGGGCAGTTCCCACTGCCCCCCAGTCGCCGTGTCTGTAGCAACTCCTCCCTCCGAAGAGGTGGGATCTACCACCACGCCACTTCCCACATGTGACCTAAAAACCCATGTGGTGTATGTCACCACTCTTACCTACCCCTCTCTGGGCAGGTGTGGTCTCCGCAGGGTCTTTTCCCCCTGAAAGAATAGGGAACTGGGTAAGACCCCCTTCCCCGATGCTTGTAAGGGCCCCAGCCATTGACTCTATGTGAGAAACATAGAGAGAAAAGAGGCCCGGCTAGGCTCGGCCCGTTCCCAGGTTGGCAAGCGTCGCCTTGTTCCCCTGTCTAGGGTAACTATAAGGATTCTGACGACTTTATGGGGCATTGTGCAGGGTACATGCAGTCTGATACAGCTGGTCGTTTTGGCACGTCAAGTACCTGCCCGCTCCTGTGTCAGCAGTACACGTACACGGCTCAGCACATGGTGTGATTTAAATTGGACCCCTAGTTCAAAACAATGTCGAAGTGAGCGACAGACATGGCCTCAGTTACCTGATTAAGGGAACGAGACGTTGTGTCCTCCCGGCCACGTCGCTGAGCCGAGCCACTGTTGTGGCCAGACCATTTCCGGCTCCTCAGAAAAATCCTGAATGAAACAGACGTTTTTCCCCGCCTTTATACCCGTATGTCCAGGGGCGGGACATGCAAATTCTGTCTGCCAACTTCTCATTGGCCATGAGAAGTTTTTCATAGATCAGAGGTATATTCGGCGCTCAAGAGAGACCCCTAGTGTCGCTTCTTCGACACAACGTCTTGTTCCCTCCATCAGGGAATGGAGGTTACATCCTTAACCTAGATGCTACTAATAACATTATAAGGATGCTCCTTATTAGAATTATAATATTAAAAAGATGGTACATTTAAGTTATATTCACAATGTTTGTTCCTACTCCAATAATGTCAGTCAAAATGGTAGAAATGGTCCCTGTCAGGTAAGCTTCAACCATCCAACATTTCATATGTTTTGGTTCTGAGTGTCCCCAGATATAAAACATGAATCAGTTTATTTTTGCTAAGACATTCTGACTGTTGTACACAATGTAGAGATACACTCCAGCCAGTTGTTTATTTTGATTTATTTTATTGTATTTTTCTGCCGTGTGTTTTTTTTTTTTTTTTGTATGGGGTATAAACTGACCTTAAACAGAAATGACATTACTAGAAAGAAACCCAGTCACATTTCTGAAAACTGCATGCCTACTTTGTGTTCAAACAGAAGCAAAAAAAGGCTTCAATAAAACCTGTCTACTGGGTTTTGATAAGGTCAGATGAACTTGTCAAAATAATTTAAATGATTAACTTTGTAACTAATATTACTATTTTTCATGACATGAGGGTTAAGGTGCATTTTCCTGAAAATGTAAGTAGAAAAAATGCCTACGGACAAAATTAAAAGCGAAACATAACATGATAGAGGTAAAGGTAGTGGAAGATATCCTCTGTATGCATGCACAGGAGTACATGATGCTGCAGAGCACACCAGAAGAGTGCACAAAAATTATTAGAAATATATAGACTAAAAGGAGATGAGAGAGGAAAATAAGAGTGTTTCTGTATGGGCAATGCTACATATGCTGTATGAGAGGGCTAGTTAGTTGTCGGTTGACAGTGCCAAACCCTGCCAGATTAAACTATTTGAGAGTGCAGACATTCAGTGCAACAAAAACAAAACCATGTCTGCCTTTGTTCACAGTCTAAAACAGTTTAGATTTGAAGGTTTATATAATGGCCAACTATAAACTTTTTTGTAGATTGATAAATTATTTTATTTTTTTATCCCAGAAGAGGTCTACACTTTCTGTTTAGATAATAATCATATCCTGAATTTTTTTATTTATGTAACGGCACTTTGTTTATGTGTTCATTATGTCAACCGGGTGTCTTTAGAATGGTGAGAGCAGGCAAAAATGGCAATGCAATGATTCACAAGTCCTCACACATAAATCTGAATGTAACTCAATAAACACAAACACACAGATTTACACATACGGTTACTTGGCAACAACACTGTTACTAAGAGACTGATTGCAAAGGAGGCTGGTTTCTAGAGCAACAGCTGTGGCTGAGTCATCCACAGTGCAGCATGTTGCTGGACTGGAAAGCTGATCAGTCTCTAAGTCATGGTGAAAGTACAAGGCCCTTGGAAATCAAAAAGCTGTTATGTCACAATGAGATGTGTGACGCAATGCAGTGCATTTTTATTCCCCAAATCTGTCTCCGGTGGGATTAAATTACATGGGACACATGGAGCAGGGATGTACTCGGTGGTCGGTTAAGATCTAGACACTAATGCTCTGTGCCCTTGTTTCAGTCATTTTATCATTCAATGGATAGTTGTAACGATTTACTGTATGACCTCATCCATGAGTCTGTTTTAGGTTTGCTTCAATCTAGAGGATTGAAGAATGGGACAGGTCACACAAAAACACCCATCCTTTTGTCATCATTCCAGCCCAATGGTGACATCTGGATGGAAAGTAAAGCTTGAGTGGAGTGGAATCTGATTGGCTGCTGTCGACCCACGCTACATACAAACAAGCAGCCCAAAATCCTAATACACTTTAAAGTACATCTCTCAAGTATGCTATATGAGATGTTCACAGTTCACAACAGTCTTAATCTTTACAAAAGGATCATATATTGATAAAATAGGCAAAATGTGTTAAGCCTTAAAAGACAAAGTGTGCTACTATTTTGATAAAAAAGGGAAATACAGAGTCCATCATAAAGACTTGCACATTGTGCTTACTCACTGGAAATGATTCAGTAATGTAATTCCTCAGAATGAAACATATACCCCTCCTCCCACCTCTTAAAGGGATGTTCCTCTTCTTTTTAATGAACAGTTGTTCAATCCTACAGTGAATTGTTGAAAACAGTGGTTTCTTTTGCTTCATGTCCCAGATTTTGTGTGCCAAATGGCGACCCAACACAATACTAGAACTGCATAAAAATCAACCAAAAATATGCTTCAAATCAACCATTGGCACATATTATTACTGTAATAAACAATAAACTGCATAGGCCCAACAATATACAAACCTATTAACATGACATAAGTTGAAAAGGAAAATTTTTCATTTTCAAAATGAATATATAAAAAACCCCAGAAGTGTGATGTACAATTATAACTCATGGACCAAACACTGGGCCAAATATTGTTTTAGTGTTAGCCATACTACCAAGAGACAGATGAGTGTGCACCAAAATATATTTCTCCTTCTAAAAGATAACAATATGTCAATATGTTTGATATAATATCTACACACAATTAGATATTTTGATGCATTTTATTGTTTTGTATTTAGTATTGTTTTCACCCACCAGTTACATTTACATTACATTTATGCATTTGGCAGACACTTTTATCCAAAGCGACTTACAGAGTCCTTATTACAGGGACAATCCCCCCGGAGCAACCTGGAGTTAAGTGCCTTGCTCAAGGACACAATGGTGGTGGCTGTGGGGTTCGAACCAGCAACCTTCTGATTAGCAGCCCTGTGCTCTAGCCACTACGCCACTACCACCTCTTTGAGCAACACAGATTAAAAATAAACTAACAATACAGCTAATCTGTTCAATCTCCAGACAGATGTACAGGTTAATTACTTGTGATTGGTATTCCATTGGATTAATGGGGTATCGGATTTGATGTTTCAGGGATTGGAGACTTTGTAGATTGCTCTGGCAAAGCATTGCCAGGTGTGAAAATGGTTGCAGTCATTTTCATCTTATAATAATAAACAGCTTCAAATACCCTGTGGATGAATAAACAGGCTGGGGAAAGCTTACCACATACAGATTGTCAAACTTGGTATCAGATTTACTCTGTTATCACAACTCCTCTGACCACAATTTACCGTTGGTGGATTGATTTGACTGCCAAAATAAGCAAAGCATTGCCAGGTGTCTCCAATACTGTACTCTGTTTGCAAACGTTTGCATGATTCCACATAATTCAGCTGCCAGTGTCCATCAAAATAAGATGCTCAATAATGAGACATAGTGAGGTGCAAGCTGCACCTTACTTTGCAGTATAGACCTTTTTCACAGACTGCGATTACACGTTTTCAACTTTTTTAGCAGTGTAAACCTAGCAAACTTTTTATATTATTCTTTTTTTATATATTGAGTGTAAATTTATAACATTATTATTTGTGTTACCCTGGAATTAGTTTTTAAAAACTAGTTACCGCAGCTGTGAGGGGTTTTTGTGCAGCTGCTGTGAGAAGGACAGTAAACTTGGCATCTTCTCCCATCTGACTGACAGTCTCTCTATTTTTTCCTCTTCTGGAAAGTCATTCCAACATAATAGTGGATTGTTTTCTTTTGCTCTTGGAGAAAATGAGTGAGTGAAAATAATATTTGCTGTTATCTCCCATTCACTCCCATTTACCGTTGTTGAAGATTACACTGCACTAGTTTACTTCCGCATTCCAAGACCCGGAGTGTGAAAAAGGTCAATTTTCATGGTAACATTTAATCAAAATTGAGCAACTGTTGCTTGATTACAGTATTTGAATATCAACTCAAAATAGACCTCAATAGTATGCACCACACCACATTATTCTCCTGATGTAAATGTAAGTTATATAGAATAAATGGAAAAAGAAAACAGTAAGTGGAAAACATTGGGTTTTGGCAGTTATAACATGTTCTCTCACATACCACTCTTTTATTGACATACCATAAACTATAAATGTCTCTCTCTCTGTGCTGCTTTGTACCATAATTTAGAGTAAGCACATCTTTATTAGATTCCGTAGACCTGTAGTTAAAGTTGCACACAAACACACAGTGCGATAGTGAGCCGAGGCTGTGAGGAGGGGGCCTAATTGTCAGGGAATCCTTTGAATGGCATGAAGTCATGACTGATGAGATTTTTGCCAGCCACAGAGAGAGCCAGAGGGGCCCTTCCATTCAGAGCCCACAAAAAACATGCAGCTGAGGGTAGGAAATGTGAGGAAACTAGATTTTGGACAGAAGCTTCCTTCTGAACACCATACAATGAAAAAGAACTAACTAAATCCTGTGGGGCTGGTTGCTAAAGAAGCATACAATAGCTGTGTCCCAAACAACACTATACAGTATGCACTTATACCATGCACACAGCCATGTAGTGTATGAATTTTCAAAGTGTAGTATTGTCCCAAATGGAACACTTAACATTTTTAACAGCAGATCGAAGTGATGTATCAAACGCACCTGATGTGTTAGCGCCTTAGCTAACCTCAGTTCAACACTTGTATCTTAAACAACATACATATTCATACAGCTTGGGGAGATGGTAAATCGTTCAACTCAACAGTTGTAAGGTTCTGTATCCACTTAAGTTTCGCCAGCTGCTACTTTCTTCATTATTTACAACTGTTTGTCTGACCAGCAGTGCAGCCAGGTATCTCCGCCGCTTCCGCTATCTATGACAAGCCACATCCTCTGAATTAATGAAGTGTCCAACATTCCACACTCCATTTCGAAGGTTGAAAAAGCACAGGTACTTAAAGTACTCTTCTTTTTGCTGCATTTTTAGTGTAAACTTACTGCTTGCACTACTTACATTACAAAATGCTGTAGAATAGTGTAAAAGTGTGCGTTTTTTGCCGCACCTAATCACACAAATACCAAGTACCATTCAGTATGCCAGATGGCTTGTGAGACCAGAACTCTATACCCATAACCAGGTGATTAAACACAATACAGTCATATGCCCATCCACCCCACAGTCGCCCCTACACTCATGCATTATTAAGAGGGTGCACTTCTTTTCCCCACACCAAAATCCCTCCATTATTTATGCTGAAGGACTGAGTAGGATCCTTATAGGCATATAGGATTTCTCTGTTTGTTGTGCAGGCTCTGTCCAATGAGGGAGGTTTGGAGTGGGTGGGAGCAAGTGTGGGCTATAAATAGATAGCTCTCTAGCTCTCTGACTCTGTGTGGAGGCTGACAGAGGATACACACAGCATGCATAATGAGTAAAGGTAGCATGGAAGAATTCCTGAGTCCATGCACAGCCACACGCTGAAACTCACTGGCAGCCATTTGACAGACCTTGTGATGGAAAGGTGTAAAGAAGAAGGTTTGTCAGTCAGTGAGAAGCTCTAGGTTGTGCTTGGCATAAATTTAATCCAAACGACTGCTGTAGGAGATGCAGATTCCTTGGCACAGATGCCAGTATAAGGTGTTATGTAATGGCAGCTAAAATGGGCATCGGTTGCATCCCATAGCTCTGGGCAATGCTGAAATCACTGATCGGAATGTGAATTGACAATACAAACTGCTAGTGCACACCACAGTAAGCTAAAATGTAGATGAGCAATTTTATGAAATGTTTAATCAGTTCAATCATTCCTCAATTGAAATAAATCTCGCAGGTTAAAAAAAAGTTAAGCACAACTGATACAATTTTCATCTCTTGTTTATTAAAAAAAAGAAAAGAAAAGAAAAATGTGTTTACAGTTGTGCACTTACAAGAGAATGGGCCCAGTTAGAAACAGAGTGTATTTTAAAGAGGTCATGACATTACTTTTTAATATTTTTTTTTTTTTAATGTTTCTTTAGGTTCACTTATAATATTTGTGTTTTTTTTGCACAAAAGCAGTCATATATTTGTCAAACATGATGATTTTCCACACTCATTCTGACCCTCTGTCAGAAACGTTCAGTTTTGGTGCTGCTTCTCCTTTAAGACTTGACAGTAAATTCCCACTGTTCTGATTGGCTCTCTGCTCTTGACTAACCTGTTCTCTCCTTGTCATCACACTGCTCACTTCTTCTGGGTAGGCTAAACAGAAGTGATAAGGTAAAGTAGGTGGTGATGTGTTGTGGAGGTGGTCAGATGAAAATTTCTACCACAGTGTGACATCACAATGAGGAGGAAGTAGAGAACGAGTTGTTTTGGCAGCTTGGTTTCAACAAATGGGCTGAGTTTGGAATTGCATACCACAATACTACTCTTACAATTTCTGCCATATGGCAGAAGTAGTATGAGTAGTATGGGTAGTATGCCGTTCCGAATTCAGCCATGCTCTTTTCGCAGTGAGGAGGAAATTTTGAGTTCTAAAATGTACATTATGTTTTCATAGTTTTATATGACCTCTTATATGACAAAAGATCAAGGAAATTTTGATTCCTCATGTTATGGCCCCTTTAATGTTCATGAATTGGCCCTATTCACTTCCATTGTAAGTGCCCGAAGTTAACCCCGACTGTTCCTTTTTTAAAGGAATGGTTCAATACAAGTTAAGGTCAATAAACAGCATTTGTGGCACAATGTTGATTTACACAAAAATGTATTTCGACTCATCTCTCCTGTTCTTAAAAAAATAAGGTTACAGTGAGGCACTTACAACAGAAGTGAATGGGGACATTGAAAGTGAATGTGGCCAATTTTTTGAGGGTTTAAAGTTTAAACACAGAATTGTGAAGCTTATAATTTTCTAAAAGCACTTGCATTAATTATTTTGTTAAAACTTGTGTATTATTTGAGCTTTAAAGTTGTTTAAATTGCCATTTTAACAGTCGTTTTATTGTTTGTTGACATTACATCGTCATTGTAACGAAGTTGTAAAATTGGCTATAACTTTACACAGAAAAGGTTAGTAATTGATTTTATCACACTAAAATAATTTTTACATGCATATTCTTTATGTCTTGTGATTAGACAGAGTATTTTAACTTTGGCAGTTTGGCCATATTGACTTACATTGTAAGTGCCTCACTGTAATTTTTTATTTTAAGAAAATGAGAAATAAAATTTTGTGGTAATCAATATTATGCCAAAATTCTGTCGATTGAGCTTAACTTGTATTGAACCCGCAACATTCCTTTAAATAAATGAGGGACAAGTTGATACAAATGACTAAGCTTATTGAACATTCTTTTAATCACAGGCTTCACGGATGCCCCCACATTTCCATACCAAGAACTCATATTTTGATTCATTATTTGTTATTTATTTATCGCCCTTTTTTTAAGTTAAAAAAAAAAAAAAAAAGTAAACCAACATTCACTCATTGCATATAAAACCGTAACAGTTTGTGTCCCATTGTGTTCTAAATAATGCATGTATCTTCAAAATGCATGTAAATATGTGGTTACATAACAAAACCATGCCTTGAGCTTTCTCTAACCGAAGAGTTACAGCCAACGCGCACAAAAGATAGCTTTTCAGTGCTCACCACAAGCGCAAAGCGATGCATTATTGATATTTATGCTACTATCTCTTTAAATGGGATTGGTCTGTTTTGTGTGCGTGTGAATGTGAGCGAGAGAAAGAGAGACTGCGCGAGTGGGAGGCAAGCTTTGTTGAGAATCAGATTGAAAGGGCATTAGATGCTAAGTCATTAATTCGCTGGTTTAATATATATTTCCTTTCCTAAATGAAGTGATATTTTCCGGCTTTGGCGCTGAGAGAGATTAACACCTCTATGTCAACACCGGCATATCATATTATCATCATCACCTCCGCAAGGAAATAACGGGTAGAGCTGCTGGTATATTTATTTATTTACCACTCGTGCGTCCTGCAACGTTGTTGGGAAACGCGATCGAGCCAGGCAGCGATATTTTACTGATTATGGATTAATGCTTGTGTGAGCTGCATATGAAAGAAAGGTAAGACAATGTGCCAATAATAGAGTCGATTGTGATTCGCTGTGATAGCATGTTGTTTTGATGATTTTGAGATGACGTTTGACGCAAAGGATACAAGAAAAATCGTATCGAGGGGATGAGCTACTGCTAATAACAATTGTCCCCGGGGACTAAGCATGGATAAGAGGAAGATTGATAGTGCTGATCTATAAAAAAAAAAAAAAAGTGTAAAGGACGAGGAAACGGAGAACGGTCGCAACACAATTACAGCTTGCGTAAACATGCTTCAAATAAACCAAGCGAAACATGCATTTTCGGACGCGTTTTAATTTGGATCGCGTCTATTTTGTCCAAAAACACAACGACGATTCCCGAAAATGCTGTTGGCGGCTGACTTGGTTTTGAGACACAGCCTTTGTCTCGTTTATGGGATGCTGAATATTCCTCATGTACATGACGTCACCTTTCAGTCCTCCTGAGGCTGAGAACATACTTTATCCTCGCGCATCTGTCATTATGGAGCGCATATAGTTAAGGGGGCGTTCACACCGAAGGCATTCTGAAGCTAAAAAAAAAAAAAAAGGCTAGATGAAGCGCCACGAATTGAACAGAACGTAGGTGTCTTGAGATGCGTTTTTTAAAACTTATTTTTTAACTCAAAGCGTCCGTCTAGCGCATGTTTACGGTGGAGTACATTTGAAAAACAGCGCGGACGGACAAAAAAAAACAAGTTCGTTGTGAACGCCCCTGGCTGTGACGTAACAGGCAAACGTTTGTCTCGGTAAATTGCAGATAAACCTTTACAGTATGAAACGAGGCCACGTAGAGCGTGTATTAATATTTAGACAACTGCATATTTCCACTGTTGGCGCAGAGGTTGCTTATGCTCAGTGGAATTTAAATATCTGTGCAGTGTTATATGACAACAGGCATTTAATGTGTATGTTCAAGAGATGATGTTGAGAGATAAAGCTCATTCACAGAAAGCACATGGCTTCAAAATGAAGACACACCTCTCATTGACTATACAATCTTGTTAGGCCATCAGGATGGCTTTACAAGTCTGGCCAGGGATTGATTCTCTTAAGCTGATTTAAGCTTTGAAGAACCTTGGTGATTAGGCATTCTATTCTAATTTAGACAGTAAAACATTAGTGAGTTATGAGACTCACTGTATCCAATGTAATTTATATGTAATTTAGTAATTTAATTACAAGTATGTAGTATGTAATTTTTTTGCCTCACCAGAGTCACTAAACTAAATTGTGAAGCATTTACCCATGTTTCCATTGATCATGGTATAAATAATGGGGGGGGTAGATGCCCACACCCTGGAATCTACGCCACTGAACTTGCTATTCACCAGCGATGTTTGCCAGAAGTTTGCAGCTCTTCACTGGTAGTAGTGAGCCTGCAGCAAACATTTGGCGACAATGAAGAATTTGATGCAAAGCTCATTTGTGGGTGAAAATAACGTGTGTTGAATTTGCAGCAAGTTTGCAGTAACTCCAGATAGTCAACAGATCCCATCCCCTAACTCAAACCATTGGTTGAGCTGATGTTCTTGTGTCAAGCTGGTCAGTATGCTCAAACAAACAATCTTTTGATTGCACCAGAGAGCCGTAATGTTCACATTTTTAAGCGTTATCTACTGACAAATGGCTTACTTACTGTACATTATAGTTTGTCTCTGCATATTAAGTTGGAATAGAATAAAGTATTTTAACAAAGAAAATAAAAAACACTTCATCTTTAAATCTGGCCTTTCATATTGTTTATCATCCTGACCTTGTCATGTCTGATGTCAGATGGCAGTCCATTTCAGTCCATGACCCATTGTTTTGTCATGTTTCAGCTTTTGTTACAGCTGTAAATCATACCATGGTTTAAAGTGAGCATGTGTCGCGTCCAACACAGTGTTGGCAGCATAGCGTGCACTATCCTTACTGAGAAAGTGTGGATTACACATCTTCACTTTCACACCAAGCATCTTCAGGTCTCTCAGTTTTTCAGGTGGCTGGTTAATCAGTCTGTTTATTACTAAGGTTGCAGTTTGCCAAGAAGAGTGAGAACCCATTCAGTTTTTTCTTCTCTCATGGAACAACTCAAAGCAGATTTTTTTTACACATAAGTATCATTTGTGAAGTCTGAAATAGTAGAGTGAATATGTACCTCTGAGAGAACAGATTTCTAAATATTGTCCCACTTTCAAACTTTTTCAAAGCCTCAGTTCAACTTCATCTAACTTCCAAAATGTCATTTTCAATTCCAGCAAGTCTCAGAAGTGTTCTTTAGCCATCTATCACAGAATAAGACTTGATTGTGGGGTTGCTTTGAACATACAAATCCCTCTCAAAGGGAACACTGCCAATTCTGTCCACTCCAAGAAGCTTCCACTATCCCATCTCCTGTGTTTCCTCTCCTTCCATTTTCCACCCTCTAAATGTGCCAAGCATCACACATCTTGTTTGTTGTTGTAAGGCTTGTGTGCTTCATCAGTAAATCCAAATACCATGGGTAATTAGACTGGGCCTTTAGGCAAAATGAAAAAAGTGGTGAATGGTGAATGGCTTAAATCTTCACTATGCAAACTAGAATTCTCTAGAAATTTTAGTTTTTGCCCCTCCACTGACGCAGACCACTTTGCCTGTTTTTGCATTTTCAAAATTACATTTTGTATCATAACGTATTTGTTGGTTTAATGATAATAATGGTTCCTGGCTAAACTGTTCTGAGCTGGAACAGCCTGAAAATTAGCAGGTTTTTTTTAGCGTCATCTGAGATAAAGAAGCACAATTTATGATACCAGTTTTGTCAGATCTTGCAGCTGATTTGAAATATGTTCTTGTATTGTAATCTTGCCCAACCCGTTTGGAAATTTCCCCCCCTTCAAGTAGTCTTTACTTCCACTTTTATCCATAGAAAATAACTGCCCAGGAGCATTTCCAAGATGGCCACCAAGTGGACTGACTTGCCTTGAAAGGAACTTTGATTAGGTGTTCTCATCTTAAATTAAATATCTTGACTAAATTTCTTTAATTGAAAACTACAGTATGATTCAACACTGTGAACCAGGGTATTACACATCTATTGGGAACCATATTGTATAGTGAATCATACCAATAGTCATCAATTGTTACATAGAAAGCTAGAGACTGTGACTAGAGCTATAGCCAGGAGGTCATTTTGGGGTTTTATGGCCAGTAAGACTCATATCATGAAAACAACTGTTATCTAAATATCTGACCAGCCAAGAGAAGCCCTCAAACTTGTTTGGTGCTCTGACTCTTTAGAGCATTCTTTGCCTGACTAAAGTTCACTATTTCAAGTGAGTTTAATGACCCACATCAGAGTAGAAATTTAATGTACATTTGCATTTAAGAATGAATTGAAGGTTAAACATTGATTGCCTTGCATGAAATTACTCTGCCTTTGGACATTTGGTGGGGAACTGTGACTGAGGAACAGACTTAGCACATTTTGGATGTGTATAGTTACTTGTACTGACAAATAAAATACAGTAGCTTATAGAGGACAAATGCCTTTAGAATTTGCATGAGAATTTGTTTTTATTTAAAATAAAGTCCTGTTTTATTCACAATTTTGGCTACAAATAGACAAATCTTATAACTAGAAAGGAGGGAGTCCTTATAAGTTTCTTAGAATGTGGCTATAACCAATTGAGACGTTATTGTAGGTTTATTCATTTAATTATCTACCTGGATTCAAAGAAACATGTTACTATACCTACATTTTTGCAAAATCATTTTTACGTGACTCATTATATATATTGCAGTAGTTTCCTGGTGAGATGAACACTAGAGGCTCTACAACCTCAATTACTTTGATTCCCTTTCTCACAAACTGTGAGGAAAATGGAAGAGAATCAATTCATAAACACTTGCTACTCACATAATGCTATATTATTGACATCAAAACACTTTTATGAAAGTGCATGTATTGTAAGGCCATACATTTTAACTTTGGTATTACATAAACAACTACAATTACAAGCATGCTCAAGCACGATTATATTGCACAGCAACTCAACTGATAGAGTGTTGCACTTGTGATGCAAAGGACCTAGTGAACGAGTCCTGAAGAGTATGTGAGCCGAAAGTGACAGAAGCACCACAAAATTACGCGGTTACTTCAGCAATTGAGATTTTCATGTCACATTAGCTTTTTTATAACACTATAGGTTAGGTTTAGTTTTAAGATTTTGTTGATTTAAAACTCAATAAGAGCATTAACCTTCAAAACCTCATCAGTTGTTCATTTTAAATTTGCTTTTTATGACACTTGGTTATGTTAAGGTTTAGGTTAGGGACGTAGGTTTTTTTATTTACAAATTGACAGATAAAAACCTTATCTGTTTGGGAGAAAATGTAACTTACTTTTAGCACCACACAGTGGATATTTCATGTCATGCACTTAAGGAGCCACATGTTATCATTTTGCGAAAAAAATTCTAAACATAAATAGTTTATTTAGTTTATCTTTTAATAATGATGTAGTCCATTTCTTTAATAGACCAATTCTAGCAATTTTAAACCTATTAGCATGCCCTTACCATGTCCTGCTCTCAACCGCTTCCAGATATTTTGCTGATGCTTAACTGTGTTTCTGGGAAATTTTCCCTGGCTATTTTCCATATTTTAAATTCCTAATGGGGTAGACAGCTGAGCAGATTTGATCTAATGCTTGCTGTTCAGCAAAAACTGTAGTACTTTTCAAATGTATGTTGCATTTTAATTTAAATGAATGTAATGCAATTTTAAATTATGCTTAAGAATTTTAATGACAAGCAGCTCTTTATGCATAAAAACAGCCATCAACTGAAACACAAGATGTAATAGTTACAAACTGTTCTTGAAAACTATGAATTTTTGCAATTGAAATGGAGGGTAAAGACAGGATATGGATGGTTCCTTAGCAAATTGCCACAGCTCTTTTCTTGACACATATCTGGGTACAGAGAGTACCCATCACACCCTGCCGAGAATGCATGATTATGTACCCTCATTTTTAACATCACTTGTGCCTCTCAATTAAAACATTTGCTACATATATTTTGACATCTTGTCCAATGAGCATTTGATTTTACCCAGTGTAGAGGTTGGACCACTAGCACTTG
Source organism: Moxostoma hubbsi (assembly GCA_032164185.1). Lineage (NCBI taxonomy): Eukaryota > Metazoa > Chordata > Actinopteri > Cypriniformes > Catostomidae > Moxostoma > Moxostoma hubbsi. Next base: position 24,175,829 of record JAVLUX010000024.1, read on the forward strand.
TTCTGAGTGCACAGAGAGCCCTTTTTGATTCAACTCACTAAATATTTCCAATAGCAATTTTATTAATTACTCTTGACTGCATTGCCCACATAAGAGGCACATCTTGGATGGCCAAGGCGCTCCTCTGCAGTGCAGGAGAGGAGCTGAAAGCGTTTTATTGTGCTTGCTCAGTCCTGCACTTCATCAGGCAGTTCAGTTGCTCTCCTTGGTGCTGAAGTTGCATTAACAGGTCCTTCTGTCACTATTTCTATTTTCTCTTTCTCAATTTCCACCAAAATCACTATTCCATACTCTTCCTTTGTACACTTTCTTGTAGATGTGTGCTGGCTTTGATTTTCATAGTTCTTATTCTGACTGATATTTTTATACATTTTATATAATGTATTATGTTTTTATGCCATATTCTAAAATATGTTTTTTGAATTCTTACATTTTGATATGCCTTAAGTTTGTGTCTTGGAAAAGTGATGCAATTATCAATACTTTATTGCTTAAAATATTGCACTACTCCCAATATTTCCATGCTCAATTTGCTGTAATCTTGGAAAGCTCCACCTCCAGCGTGAGGGTGGAAATGTGGTTTGAGGTCTGGTCCTTAGTGTTTTTATTACTGGGGAAATGAATTAGACGTGCCCCCCCTACATTTTATTTCCACAGCTGTAAAATGAGTTGTGCATTTGCATTATTATTTTACATATGTTTAATTTTCCTGTGAAGTCTAGTGGTCACCCAGTCTAAACACTGAAATGCAAATCAAAATTTTAGTTTTTCTTCAGTTAAATTTGACTCACCTTTTAAATGTGTGTGCATGATGTCTGAGTCAAAATAATGGTCAAAAGGTAAAAAAAAAAAAAAAGACCTAATGTTCCAAACATGTATCGTGAACACAGTGGATGATTATTTGAACTGAGGCGATGGTCACGACAGAGCTTATTTAGGAAAATGTCTGCATGCAGAATGTCATTGACGTTTTAGACTCGAAACATTAGTAAGCAGAGCACAGACACCTGCATGTAGGTTTAAGGTTGACCAGGGTGTTGAAAACAGGCAGCTCCAGTTCAGAGCATGTTTTTGATTAATATTCTGCGAGGTACATAATAGTACTTTAGAGTAGTGCGTAGAATAGTTATATTAGTTATATTAATTATGCTATGCTATGCTATTCTATGCAATGTGATGATATGTTAGGGCTGTCACAAATTTTGTTTTGGTAATTGAGTAATCTAACAATTATTCTGGTGATTAATCACGTAATTGGAACAATTATTTAATAACTTAGATTGCATAAATTTGTCAAGGTGAATTCATGTTTGGCTAAAATGCATTCATTAACCTTAATTTTGATATATTTTACAATTGAATAACAACAACAAAACAATTATGCAAACAACATCTAAAGTCAACAGAAAGCAGATCTAACCCAAAGCAGATCTATAATATAAAAAGTGTATACAGTGTAATGCAAGCTGACCGAGACTGGCTTCTCAAGGTGTACCCAACTTATTTTGGAATGCAAGATCTACTCTTTTCTTTTACTGCTTCAATGTGATATACCCATTTTAGTTTAGAACTCAAATGTGGGAAAACTGCCCATGGAAATAAAATATTTTATCTTTTCAAAAACAATGTCTGCGCACCAATCTTGTTTATTGAGGATATATAAATGGTTAATAAAATGTATAGAGATATAAAAGCCATTTTAATTGTTTTTTGTTTTTTTACTTTCATTGAATGCAAAATGGAATACAGTATTCATATCAGATGCATTTTTTCTTTCATTGAGCTGCAGCAGTAGCAGGCATTGTTTCACTTGTGGCACATACTGCAGATCGCAAAAGCTTTATGCTTCCCACGTACTGTGTAAAATGCCCTTAAGTATCTGGACATTAATTTCCTTTAATAGGAAATTATTAACACTGTTAATAATTTCACTTACAAAGTCTAGCATTTCTCAAGTTTTATATTGCGACCGTGGGGTGCGAGACGCACATCTGTGTGACTTTAACAGCAGACTTGCGTTAAGGTTTTACTGACAGCATACAGACCTGTGGTTTTATTCAGTAAATAAAGTTCTCTGGATTCCCACATTGAGTTTTACTTGTAATAATGGCCATAAACTACAAAATATTGATCGGAAGAGGGGCATTGCTTTATTTTTAATATTTTCTGCAATTTTGTAATTGTGAAAAAGCTCTAGTTTAGCCCTAATTTAGTAACCGTGAAAGCCCTAGTTATGTTATGCTATTTAGCTATGTTATCTAGGCTAAACTTGAGTGCTATTTCACTGTTGATTTTATTTATTTGTTTGCAGATTTCATTTGTCTACATATCTCTAAATATGAGTTTAGTGTCACCAACATTATAGGCTACATGTGAACAGTTGCTGTTGTCGGAATAAGAAAACTAAATGCACTTTTCATTGTTATCACAAACTGCAAATATACGTTTCAGCAGCCTAATCTAGCCATGATTTAGCCATTTTTCACATACGATGGCTTGCAGCTTTCTTCACTGGACATTTAAAAGCGAACGTCCCAAACTGTTTATAATGTTGGCAGGAGTAAAATTTAATGGGGCATCCGTTTACTGTCGACGCAACACCACAACATGTGTTTCCAGTGTTTGACAGCTACATTGATTGTAATAGGATATTTTTGCTTTTGATGCAATGCGACTCTCTTCTCGCATCCAGTGACAGTCAGGGTGTTAGTCATCATAGAACTATTTCCAGTCACACTTTTTTCTGGCATGTTTCTTTTTATTCGGAGGCTGCACTCAACAGAGGTCGTTGACATGGCAATTGTGTGAACAAAGTTTCTTTAACATTGCAATAAAATATAATTGTGCACAGTCCAGGACAGTTGTCAATTAGTCCATTTGTTTTAAGAAAATCATTTAATTCAGATTTTTTGCTGTAAATCATCCACAGATTTAAGACTGCTTGTGCTGCCTGTAGCTAGACATGTCTCACTGTTCATCGTAGCCGCAGGTAGAGACGAAAACATGGCTGCAGGAAGGGAAACTTTCCTGACTTGCTTTCAAAGCGTAACACCTTCTCATGGAAGCACTAAAGGTGCAGATTGCTGACACCCAACCACCAAGGTGAAAATAAAGCATTTAATTGTTCATGCTGTCACGGACGGCTTACACACCATCAAACAGGAACAATGCAAAGATATTTATAGCCTACCAGGGCTGTGACCACAATATACATTGAGGGGGACAAGAACATCCCCCCCTCCCCCCAATAATCAGATATGGCTAGATTGCCCCCCCCCCCCCCCCCCCCCCCCCCCCATAATAAATATCTTTGTTGCTGTTCTGCTACAGTTCATAATGCACTGCTGTCTAATTGTCATTAGGTTGTTGCAGGAATAACATAATGGTTTAAAAAAGTTACATTTGTACGCGCACAGTAGTCTAACACTGCTCATCAATGTCATTTGAATAGCAAATCAAATCAATGAAGGCAGGACTCAAATTTAAGAAGCTGAGCGGGAACCTCGTGGATTATTCCAGTGGTGCGCATCAGTACGCAGTTCAGGTTAAGAGTGTTTGGATCATGTGAGATGTGAGTATCTAATTAAACATGCAATATTTGACCACTATTTTATGATTGAAATGTTGTACCAACCGACATTCATTTCCAAGGGTTAGGGAAATTTGCCATTTTGAATTTAAAATATGTATAGTACGTGATTTGTCATAATTGTGAATGTGAAAACATTAACAGAGCAGTTTTCAGCATATCAAGCTTAAGACAAAGAGTGAATGTGTGTATATTGTAAAGGAATTGAATGAATGTGGTAATCTAGCAGGCTTTTGAAGTAGATTTTTAGAAAATTCTCTTGACATTTTATGAGAAAATTATCACAAAATTATCAATTATCATAAACACACAGAGTAGAGCGTTATCACCCTCAAATTAGAACTAGAATATGGTAAGACCTGTGACTTCTGTGGTGCTTTTAGGTTTTGGAAAGGACAGTGACATATTCTTAATGCAAATATTATTAGGTAATAATTAAAAATCAATTTAAGATTTTCTAAATAATTTATTTGTCTTTAATTAATTCAGAATTATGTACAGCATCACCTAAAAGTCTTCTTTTAAAAGAGACCTGTGGCAGGGTGGAGGGCGGAGGGCGGGGCCGGCTCGTGACTCGACACACCCGGTCCCGTATCAGGCTAATCAAGCCGCTGAGAGGGATAAAGGCCGATCGCAGAGGGTGGTGCGGCAGAGAGAGATCCTTACGGCCATGTCCGTCATCTTATGTGTTTGTCTTTTGAGTTTCTGATTAAACCATTATTTATACGTTAAGCCTGTTTCTCGTGTCTTTACATCAGCCAACACTGGATTGGCGTGTGTCAGTCTCTCTGTCTCCTGTCTGGTGGTTCTGTGCCACAGAACCGCCAGACAGGAGAGAGAGACTAACACATTTAGACGACTGTGTGAACTTTAAAAATACATACACCTTTTAAAACCAGAAATTATCACATTTCAAGCCTTTATTCAGAAAATTATCGCATTCAGCGCCTTCACTATAAGGAACTAAGAGGACCATTATATTTGTGACCTCAACACACATGACAACCCCCCCCCCCACCTCCAAAATGGTTTGGGCCCCCCAATGTTCAAGACATGGTTATGGTCTTGTAGCCTACATTACATTTAATTTGTTTTTGAAGTTGCATATTTATATATTTTATTGCATTTATTTATTTCAAGCACACGTTTCCGTCTCAGTTTGTTACACCTTCTCTGAAGGGTTTGAAGTGGCTGACACCACTGATATTTACAGTATAAAAGTATGTTGGTTGACAGTAAAAAGTACATTTGGTTTGTGTGGTTACATTTATTAAAATCACAAGACAGAAAGAGTTAAATATTTTTTTTTTTCATTATGTACTCATGAAAGCATAGGAATATCCCTTAAACAGGAATGTCCCTTAATTCATAAATTTATCAATGGTTGTTCAAGTGTGCATGTGAATGCATTCAAGTAAAAAAATGTCTTAAACTCTTTAACTCTGGTCTTTTCACAGGCTTCCAATGCTGAATATGTCCACTCCCAGTGACCTTAAGTCTCCCTGCGTGACACGGAACGGCATGGTCAAGCTGCCCACCCAGCCCAACGTCCTCGGTTCAGCCAGCATCACCAAAGGCACTCCTGCTGCCAAGAATCGCCTGTGCCAGTCCTCCTCTGTGCCCACCATCCTGCCTCCCCCTAGCCTGCCCTATCACCTGGAGCCCCTGCCCACAGCGGCCTCATTGCTGGGCCCTGACCTGGACACAAGCCCTGTGACTGCCATCAAACCCCCCCTCAGGCAATTCCCCAAGCCCCTGCTAGAGAGGCAACTGGTTCTGGACGAGAAGGTGCTGAACCGGCTCTTGTGGTACTTTACAACTGCTGAAAAGTGCATACTCGCCCAGGTGTGCAAGACATGGAGGAAGGTGCTCTACCAGCCCAAGTTCTGGGAGGGCGTGACACCCATCCTGCATGCCAAAGAACTCTACACTGTCCTGCCCAATGGGGAGAAGGAGTTTGTTAGCCTGCAGGCATTTGCTTTCAGAGGCTTCCAGTTATTCTGTCTAGTTGGCGTCTCTGATTTGGACATTTGTGAGTTCATCGACAACTATCCGCTGTCAAAGAAGGGAGTCAAGTCTGTCAGTCTGAAGAGGTCGACTATTACAGATGCAGGACTTGAGGTAAATAGAGTCAAGTCAGTGCACCAGTATTCAGAAAGAATAAAAAATATATATCCATGCTGTTCAGAGCTGAACAATAATATTGGCCCAATGGCCCCAGAACCAGTGTAAGAAGGTTTTAGGCCAGTTGATGGAATCGTCACTTGCCCTATTGAGCCAGTACCTCATTGTTACTACATTTTACATCCAGTAATCACATACATGTGTATTTAGGCCTGGCAAATGTAAACATTTGGATTTCTGTAGTGTACTGAACACACAGTAAAAAAATATTTTCTTAATCAGTGTTGTAGTCTTGTTTTCCAGTAAAAATATCTAGGGTCATTCTGTGCCAACTCAACAAGAAGTCCCCAGCTCAAATTTAGTTTTTTATATTTTGTTTACTAGAGAAAGAAATGAAAAATCAGTAGACTTCAGCATCCCTTGTTGCATTTTAAATGCCAATGGTATGGCAGTTTTTTTCTTGGCCAACAAAACAAAGGCCTGAAGTACAAATAATGTTGCAACTATAAATGTTCATTTATTTATTTACATAAAATCAAAATAGTCCAAATCTAAATTTTTCGAGAGAACAAAAATACACTAAATAATCATTCTTAAAATATGATTACTGGATATTTAAGACTGAATATTTATATTTAAGATATATTCAGTGAATATATCTTAAATATTTTTTTTGTTTTGTTTTAAGCATAAATCTAACATAATTTAGTAAGGTTTATGCTTTCAACATGATAAAACAATTTGTCATTCTCTTTTATATTTGCATATATATATGCATAGCTGGCTTATTTAAATTTAGAATATAGAGATATATTGGTTTTGTCAAAATGTGACTTGTAATAATCTTGCAAGCATCAATTAAAACGGGTTGAAAATTATAATCCAATCAAGAAATGTTTTGCCCTTTATGCCATTATTTTCAGCAAAAGTGTTTTTATTTATAGCTGAATGTATAGAATTTATAGAGTTAAATTATAGTATTTCTTTCTAAAAAAAAAATTTATGTAATGAAAACTATTAATATAAATAAATATGATGCAAGAAGTAGCTATTTATATTTATACATATTTGTTTTGGGGCCACTAAAAATATCGGCAGGGCAGAACAAAATCTAGTCTATTGGCCTGACTGAGCCAGTGTAAAATGTCCTTATCTTTGAGCCCTGCTGTATTTACAGTTATTTTATTGGACCAGCAAGCAAGTAAAATATCATGATATTTTCATACATACTAAGTATACATATACAAAGTATAACACAGTGATGACTAGATGGTAATATACTCTGAAGTGCCTAGCATACATGTTTAAAAAATAATTGTGTTTTGCGAGAACATTCAGCAATGATCACACTCATCGCACTTGTCTCTATGCTGTTGCTATTCTAGGAATGGGCTTTTGTTGCCATGGTAAACTCTCAAATTGTTCATGATGGCATCCAAGCTCATTTCCCTCAGATACAAATATTAACATGTGCAGTGATAAAAATCTGTGGAGCTTATTCTGTCTGATAGAGGGCCTGTGCACCTCAGGCTTGCTTGTGAATGATTTAGGATGGGGCAGATATCACAGCACAAGGCTTGGATCATGACCAAGTACTCAATAGGAGAGCAGAATCCTGGCTTCAAGAGTTGTTTTTCTTGGTGAAATTAGCTTTATTATTTGCATTTTGTCCTAGGCATTCATTATAAACACATGATACATTAAATATATAAATAAAGGAACTAAAAACTCTAAGTGAATGAAAACTGAACATTTGCACATTGTGCCCTCTCTCTGTTTGGCTTGGTAACTAGGTCAGTGAGGTCACAATACATCAATTGTGAACTGTCTGAATCCATTAACTTTTGTTGTCTTAATAATTAGGTCAAATATTCAAGTGTGCATCATTTGTGCTCTAAAATTCTTAGACCACTATTGCCTTCTATTTTGCAATCTTTTCTTATTATTACATATAACAAAGTATTTTTCATTTCACATTTTTTTTTATCACTATTACAATGAGAATAAAAGTTGAAAATGTCAAAAGTTCCTAGAATTTGGTATGTCACCTTTTACTTTAATGACAGCATGCACTGGATCTGGCATGGACTCCACTAGTTTGTGCAAAACCTGTTGATGTTATCCAGCATGATTTGAGAATGTTTCAAAGAGCAACTTGTTTGCTTCAGTGGAAGCATGGAAATCTGACCTTTTGTATAAAGGAATAACTAATATTTTTATTAGCAACCAAGAAATAGTGCAAAATGCATACATTTTCATACATTTTTAAAAAAACATTTATAGCATTTTTTTTTACAAACATATTATTTTAATTACTAAATGAAATTAAAAAAATATATCTTTTTTTTTTGTCGTTATGACTTTAACATTCAGTCATGAGGGTCTTCTTTGTTTAATGGTTTTCTTTCACATGACAACAAAATGGCTACCTGCAAGTTGGTCACACCCAGGTACAAATGATTTTGCTCTTATTCATATTTTTCATATATTCACTGCTTTTTTTTTTAAGAAATAATTATGAAAGATTATTCCAAACTACTTATGCCAACTTTGATTTTTCAAGAATTTCAGCTATTAGTGAGACTTTTATTTATGTTTTTTTTTTTTAACTACGTACAATTACACCACATTTTTATTGCAAGCCCCAGACTGAATTTTAACTCAGAAATTGAAAACATGTTCTTCATTGAAGAAGTGTGTTGAAGTACTTGTGTAAAGTGTGTGTTTGATGCAATTAAATAGAATTGAATAGAACTGATGTGGACAAAAAAAATTATTGTCATGCCATTGAACCTGATCCTGGCTTTTTCAGGTGATGTTGGAACAGATGCAGGGGCTGATGCACCTCGAACTGTCCGGCTGCAATGACTTCACGGAGGCCGGTCTGTGGTCCAGCCTGAACGCGCGGCTTACCTCCCTCAGTGTCAGTGATTGCATCAACGTAGCAGATGACGCCATAGCTGCCATTTCCCAGCTCCTTCCCAACCTTTCAGAGCTCAGCCTGCAGGCCTATCACGTGACAGACACGGCCATGGCCTACTTCACCGCCAAGCAAGGCTACACCACCCACACGCTGCGCCTGAACTCCTGCTGGGAGATCACCAACCATGGCATCGTCAACATGGTGCACAGTCTGCCCAACCTCACCTCCCTCAGCCTATCAGGCTGCTCGAAGATCACTGATGATGGTGTGGAGCTGGTGGCTGAGAATCTAAGGAAGCTCCGGAGCCTGGATCTGTCCTGGTGTCCACGCATCACTGATATGGCCCTGGAGTACATCGCCTGTGACCTGCACAAGCTGGAGGAGCTGGTTCTGGACCGGTGAGTCAGTGTGCTGATGCTGCAGTACAGGGCGGAAACTGAATCTTGCTGATATGACAGAGCCTCAATGGGAGCAAATTTTGTGGTCAAAAGCTGGGCTTTAACCACCTCATAGATTGAGAGGGTGGAGATTTCTTTAGCATGCTAGTTCCACTTTTTTTCCAGTGTTATTAGCCTAACATGAATTGAAGCATGAGCTCCACCACCAACCCCAATACTCAGATAAGTGTTCAGGGTTAGGGTAACCCTAATCCTCATGCAATCCCAGATGTGTTTGACTTATTTCTTTACAGAACACAAAAAAAGGTTTTTGAAGAATATTTCAGCTCTGTTGGTCCTCACAATACCAGAACTTTAAAGGTCTAAAATGGAAATAAATGCAGCATAAAAGTAATCCATAAGACTTCAGTGGTTAAATCCATATCTTCTGAAGCAGTATGGGTGAGAAACAGATACAAATTTAAGTCATTTTAAGAGGATTTTCACGTTTGGCTGAACTATCACTTTAAGAGATAGTTCACCAAAAAATACAAATTTAGATATTTATTCACCCATTTATCATTCCAAACCCGTATTACATTATTTCGTCCCTGTAACACACAAGGAGTTATCCAGCAGAATTTTAGTCACAGTCACCATGCAATTTCATTGCATAAAAAAAAAGATGCACTGAAATTGAATGTTGACTAAGGGCTAAAACTCGGCCTAACATCTATTTTTGTTCACCATGGAAAAGAAGAAAATCAGATTGTAACAACATGAGGGTTAGTATATGATGACAAATTTGTATTATTGGGGTGAGCTATGACTTTAAGGAGTCCCATCTCTTTATAAAGCATTTATTATCATTGTTAATCTCATATTTAGATTCTTTGACAAAAATCTTTGGCTGATTGTGAGTTTGAGAGTGGTTGCTTGGAATGTATAGCTCTCTTAGCAAAAAAGTAAAAAAGTAAAAAATTAATCCAAATGATTATCACCAACAACTTCTGGATATTAGACAAATGTTCCCATTACATATTCCACTTTATACAGATGGATCTAAATCTGAAAATCACATTTCTGCAACAAATAAATTACCTCAGGATATACTGACCAAAGCTCAATTTTCACTGCAGAGAAAAATGCTCTACTGTTGGCACTGAAGTTCATTGAGACTGCACAACAATGGGATTTAAAAAAATTCTGATTCAAAATCATGTCTTGAAGCACTAGAATCTATTAAAACTGATCAACCAACAATTGTGAAGATTTTAATCCAATTGTCATTCCTTGAGGCTTTAAATTTTAACATCATCTTCTGCTGGGTACCTGGCCACTGTGGAATCTCTGGAAATGAGCAAGCAGATAATGCTTTCAAAGAAGTATTATCTACAGAACTCAAAAAGTGCTCAATGCCTTCCAAAGATCTGAAACCAATCATACATTTTTATGTAAAAAAGCAAGTGGCAATCAGAATGGGATCAGTGCTTAAACAAATTACATGAAATAAATCCTGCTGTTGTAACCAGAAGTTTCTTCTCTTTTTTAAGAACTGGTGGGACCAAGTCGCTTATACATGATGTTGGATAGGCCACTGAAGACTCATACACAAATTTTTACTATCAGGGGAAAATCATTGGTACATCATGGCAGAGCCCACTGTCTATCAAACATATTTTATTAAATTGTAATATTTCTACTCCAGTGACACCATTGAAAAAGTTTTAACAAAATTAGTTCAAATTTAGTTTTAGAGTTTTTATAAAACATTTACCTTAAACATCATATTTTATTTTACTTTTATTATTTTAACCGGGTTTTTGCCATGAAAATAGCCATTGAAGCTGGCATGGCGTAAAGAATGAAAGAAAAAAAAGAAACATTTTGAGTAGAACATTTGCTGCCATTGAATTTGTTTGTGTTATATAAAAGTTTACATTTGGTCAGGCATTTCATGGGTGGGGGTTGCTTTAACTTGCTAGTTCCTCTTTTTTTGCCAGTGTTATTAGCATAACATGAACTGAAGCATAAGCTCCACCAACACAAAATCAAAATGGATTATGGGTTTCAGTAGACGTCTTTCTGCCTACGTTTCCAGTTAAATCTAGGTTATGCTTGAATGGAATGGTGCATTTAAGGCAAATAGGACATTGTGAGCTCTTTTGACAAGTGACATGTTTCCATTAGAACAGTAGCATTGATATGGCTATAGCCACAGTATATCAAAATTAAATATATAGGAGTTTTTAGAAGCAGTGTAGGAATATTTTGAAGGATTTAGCTGGCCACCAGTTTATGTTTTGTTATGGATCATGGTGTGCAGATGTTGCTACGAGGCTTTTTCACTTTCTTAACCAGCAAAACTTTCTTGGTCAACCAGTTTCACCAGAAAGACCATGCTGGTCAACCAGATCGACAAGCCCAAGACCATCACTAACCCATAAAATGGAAGTTCATGCTGGTGTGAACTCTTTTCACAATGGAAATATCAGTAACTCCCCAAAAACTAAGAACTGCAGCTGTACAATGGTACAGTGATGGTATCGATGATAATAACATAGTACTTACAATACCAGTACCAGTACACACTTGACTGAATTTTCATGATCTTAAAACTAGGGCTGAAACGATTAGTCAACGTTATTTACATTTTCGTTTAAATAAACTTTTCGTTGTTAAATAGTCTTTTGATCTCATTTATCATAACATGAGATCACATTAAAAACTAATGATGATGCACGAGAGCAGTACTGCAGCTCGCACCTGACTGAGGAGATGAAGAATTACACAAATCACATACCAGATGCACTCTAACTTTCCAAACAGGTGATGTAGATTGCAAAGAATGAAGGAATTATAATGCAAAAATACTAATTAAGTAAATACAGAATCACTCTGATGTGAAATAAGTGGAGCTGGAAAAATTTGCTTGTCGAACTTTTGTAGTAAATTACTACAGACTCTGAAACTGGAAACTGGAGTTAAGCAAATGTCCCGATCTAAGATTACTGTGCTAATGCACACTCTTTCGTGGGGACGCTCGTCCCTCGAGTGAGTGCTTAATGCATGCACTCTAAAACTCCTTTAAATCAACGTACATTTTCTTTAGCAGCTATACTGCAGAAGAAAGAAATGTTATCTGAGAATGTTAAATATAATATTAAAATACAATTATTTTAAAATATCTAAAAATCCTTAAAAGAAAAAGATGCATTCACCAGAGAAGCTGCATATTAGATATTTACACTTGCTTTTAGCAACCAACTAAAAAAATTGAATATATAAAACTTAATATACAAAATACACTTGTATTTAATATACATTCTCTTAAAGCAAGTCTAAATATCTTAAATGTTGTTTCTCAAGTCAATGTATCTTGTTTTAAGGATTTTTGGACAATTTAAATGGAAAACAAGACAAAAACACTTGATAACAACTGGATTTTTTTGCTGAATTAAACTTAGTAAAAAGTATTTTCCCGTCTGTCACTCACTTCGACGTTGTGTCGAAGAAGCGACACTCTCTTGAGCGCCGAATATACCTCTGATCTATGAAAAAAGGCCAATGAGAAGTCGGCGGACAGAATTTGCACGTCCCGCCCCCGGTCATACGGGTATAAAGATGGGGAAATGCGTCTGTTTCATTCAGAAATTTCCTTCTGAGCCGATGGCCGTGCATGCAGCGAGCTGCGAGTCACACACACCTGTTCCTCTTACCTCTGGTCGATCTGCTGTTGGATCTACGACGCACATCAGCGGCTTTCTCCTTCTCTGCACGGCAGTGCAGTTTGCCCCTGGGCACTTCGACAGCGCAACTAAAAGAGTGATTTTCTCTAAAAGAGTATTTTCCTCTAAAAGAGCAATACACAGCGGCGTTGAACGTCCTTTTCAGGACGTGTCTTTATAAAGATGCTCTTCAGCCCCTGTGTAGTTCCTGGATGCGGTAGAGTGCTCTCCGCTTCAGACGGCCACAGCCGCTGTCTCGTGTGTTTGGGCTGTGATCACACCGAGGCAGCAGTTGTGGATGGTTCATGTTCTCACTGCGAGAACATGACCATGACAACGTTGCAGTCGCGGCTTTCCTTCAACCGAAGGAACGCCACTCCAGCCGCCCCCCGTGTCGCTCCTTCTTCCCACGGGATTGAGGACGATACGGTCGGCGATGGAGGCGAGCGCGGCTTCGCCGGGTACATCCCCGCGAACCGCCCACCCCCAGCACACTCGTTGACTTCCGTCCGGGCTCGAGGCAACAGCGGCTCACCTCACAGCCAGCCTGCCTATCATCTTGAGCCCCCCAAGCTGGATGAGCTCGCCGCTGCATCGGAGAGTGGTCCGGCATCTGACGCGGATGACTCGTCTGGGCTGCCGCCTTCAGGCCAGCATGCCCAGGCTGACGCCCAGATGTCCGACATGCTTGCCCGGGCCGCCGCCAGCGTGGGCTTGGACTGGAACCCTCCATCCTCCCCCCAGTTCAGCCTCTTCGGAGACACCGTTGAGGACTTCGCCCAGCAGTTTTCCGTGGTGAAAAAGCAGACGGAGGCCATCTCACCCATCCCGCCACTACAGGCCATGCCCCGTCTGCTCACCGAGGGCATTCCCCCTTCGGCTAAACAACGCGCAGCTCCGCCTCAACCCGGGCCCAGCTCTGTGCCTTGGGGTCGTGCGCCCCACAGGAAGCGCACACCCCCCGTCTCACGGACCCCCTCGAGGAACCAGAAGGCTCCAAAGCGGTCCTGAGATGCCCGACCCAGAGACCAAGATGTTTGCTCCAGAGAGGGTAAGACCACTCCATTCCCCGGTGGAGGGCCAGGAGGAGAATTCTTGAATTTATTTAATTTACCGCACCGCCTCCGGGCTGCAATACCCACATTCTCAATAACAGAGCTATTTCCTTTGTCTCTGGGTCACCTGGCCCGCAAATACCGTTCTCATGGCACTCTGCCACCACACCTCAACAGTTCCGTCGTGCTGTATGTGGACCCTCCGCCTTCAGCCCCACGACTGTTCCCCGGCCGGCCAGTTCTGACGAGTCTAGAGGTGTGCGGAGCAAGGTAAGTGCTTCAAGTCTTTTCTCAGCACCAGAGCCTCGGGACGTACTTTTGCCTCCCGACACCGTATTACCTGCTCCACCCCGCTGCGAAGCCCCGTCGGGTACGTCAAAAATAATCATACCATGCCATACCATTAGTGCCTCTAGATCAGAGCTTGGATGCGTGGCTTTCATTTCCCAACCCGTCTCGCTGGCTGGCCAGGACCATCCGACTCGGTAACGCAATTCAGTTTGCCAGGCCCCCGCCCTCCTTCATTGGTGTCTGCTTTTCCGCAGTACACGGCAAGCATGCCAAGTCCCTGCTCACGGAAATCGCGACCCTCTTACTCAAAGACGTGATAGAGCCTGTCCCTCCAACCGAGATGAAGAAGAGTCTCTACAATCCTTACTTCATCATACCCAAAAAAAAGTCGGCAGCTTATGACCGATCTTGGACTTGCGAGTTTTCAACCGGGCCTTACACAAACTCCCTTCCACGTCTCAATACTGCGTCGACATCGACCCTTTCTACGGTTCGCATTCGACGGCCAGGTGTATCAGTACAAAGTCCTCCCCTTCGGCATGTCCCTGTCCCCTCGCGTCTTTACGAAGGTCGCAGAGGCAGCCCATGCCCCGCTCCGAGAAGCCGGCATTCACATACTCAACTACGTCGATGACTGGCTCATCCTGGCTTTGATTTGTTGAAAAGTTTTGGTATCTGACTACAACCCCTATTCAGAGCGATTCTGTGTGTGTGTGTTTTACAAACCCTGTCAAAACTTTCTTTCCTCTGCTAGGAAATAGAATTTGTTAGGCAGTGTGCAGTGAACCTTTTCTCCTTTCTCTATTGCCTGAACAAGTTTGTGATTTGGCAGGCTGGTCCTCTCCGCACACATTCATCAAATTTTATGGTTTAAATGTTTATGTTACTCCAGGCTCTTATGCCCTTGAGTCGACATCTCAAGCTCATGTCTGAGACCTCTCGCGTTCTTGTGAGCACACTTTACAACTGTAGGGGTCCGGACAGCCCCAGTGTGGCGGCGTGGGTATTGCGTTCCCATAGCGCTTAGCAAAGCGCAGCATCATAGTGAAGCTTTTTGTAAAAGGAACGTCTCGGGTTATATGTGTAACCCTTGTTCCCTGAAAAACTTTCAGTTTTATCATAACACGTTGGTGGAATGACCTCCCTAACTCAATCCGTGAAGCTGACTCACTCTCTATCTTCAAAAAACAGCTAAAAACACATCTTTTCCAAAAGCATTTAACCAGTCACTAAAAAAAAAATTACAATTCGTTGTACTTAAATCGGTTTTGTATACTATTCTGATGATAGTGAAACTTTGTAGTATGGCACTTTTCGTACCAATGTCTCCTTAAGATGATTCGCTTGTGTTTTTTTTCCTCTTTTTTTAAGTCGCTTTGGATAAAAGCGTCTGCCAAATGAATACATGTAAAATGTAGATGTAAAAAAGCGGGATGAGATGATGCGCTTCTTTGCCGCACTGGGACGTCCCAGGACTGCTCTTCAAAAAGAAGTATCTGACGACACCTGGTGACGCATCCATTTATAGCCTGGCCACAGGTGCGTCTAATTACTACATCAGCCGAGGCTATAAATTCCGGTCAATGTTCATTGACGTGTTACACACATATTCACAGCTCGGTCACAACTAGGATCGTTCCCATAGCGCTTAGCAAAGCGCAGCATCTCGTTCCACTTTTTTCAGGGAACAAGAGTTGAGACAGGGGAAACTTAAGACTAATAACAATTTGACGAATTTAAATAACAAGGCCATGTGAAACAGGAGATATTAAACAGGTGAGGCAATCATGTCATAGTATATTAGGAGCCTCCAAAAACAGCCTTGTCCTTCAAGAGCAAGGATCATTTAAGACTTGTCAATTTGCCAACAGATGCTTCAACAAATAATCCAGCACTTTGAGAGCAATGTTCCCCAAAGACAAATTAGAAGGATTTGGGGCATTTCACCCTCTACAGTGCACAATATAGTTAAAAGATTCAAGGAATCTTGTCAAATCTCGGTGCGTAAAGGGCAAGACGAAAATCACTTCTGAATGTGAGTGATCTCTGATCTCTCAGACGTCACTCTCTTAAAAACATCATTCATCTGTAATGGATATCCCAAACCCATGAACATGGGTTTGGGATAACTTTGGTGAACCAACACCATTTGCCGCTGCATCTTCAGATGCAAGATAAGACTTTACTATGTAAAGGAGAAGCCATACATCAACACTGTCCAGAAGCGCTGCCGACTTCTCTGGGCTCGGTCTCATCTTAGATGGAAAGTAGAAAAGTCTAACCATGTTTTTTGTTCTGATGAGTCCACATTTCAAATAGTTTTTGAAAAACACATCTTGTTCTCCAAGCCAAAGAGAAAAAGGACCATCCAAGCTGTTATCAGCATCAGGTCCAAAAGCCAGTGTCTGTATGGGCCAGGGATGTGTCAGTGCCCATGGCATGGGTAACTCTTACATCTGTGAAGGCACCATTAATGCAGACAGATATGTATATACAGCCATCCAGCACCGTCTTTTCCAGGGATGCCCCAGCATTTTTAGCAGGACAACTTTAAACTACATACTGGCCAAATAAGCAGAGAGTGTGGGTGCTAGATTGGCCTGCCTGCAGACTTGACCTTTTCCAATTGAGAATGTGTAGTGCATTATGATACACACAATAAGGCAACAAAGACCCGGTACAAATGTGCAGCTAAAGACCTACATAATGGATGAATTGGGGTAAATTCCACTTTCTAAAATGATCAAACTTGTGTCTTCAGTGCCTAAATGCTTAAGTGATATTAGAAGAAATGGTGATGTTTCACAGTGGTAAACACACGACTGTCCCAACTTCTTTGTTGTGTGCTGAAATTATTGTACAATTCACAAGGTAAAACATCATACAATTGTTTAGTTGTAGTACTTTCAATGTAGCAAAGGATGAATATAATTTACAAATCACTGCATTTTGTTTTTATTGTCATTTTGCATACTGTCCCAACATTTTTGGAATTGGGGTTGTACATAAATCCCATTCTTCCATTTGTGTTATATTAGTCTTGTTCTAAAATGTAGAAAATAATAAAGATAAAGAATGAGTAGGTGTTTCCAAACTTTTTACTGGTAGTGTATAATATGGTGCTAAATAATTAGCATATTCATATACAGTACCATGGTATTTATATGGTGCTCCAAGATACATCAAAAAGCTATAATACAATAATATATTTTTGCAAATGAAGCATTTATGTTTACCTACTGTGCATAATTCAGCTTCAAGGACTGGCTATTGATTTATGGGCCAGTTATTATGTCCCAATAGACTGCTAAGTCTGTAAGTGTAATCACTCTTCTTCATTTGTCTGTATTCAGGTGTATGCGGATCACAGACACAGGCCTGGGTTACTTATCAACTATGTCCACTCTGAGGAGTCTCTACCTGCGCTGGTGCTGTCAGGTAAGCATCAGTCTTGTTTTCTCAGTCAGCAATCTGCTTAATAGGGTATCGTCTCAGTCCAATTAAAAAAAAAAAAAAAAAAAAAAAACATATATGTGTGTTTAGGTGCAAGACTTTGGATTACAGCATCTGTACAGCATGAGGAGTCTTCGCCTTCTCTCTCTAGCAGGTAAAAACAATCTTTCATTCTCTAAAAGTACACTGTGCTGATAACAGTGTAGGATGCTTCTCAGTGATAAAGTACTACAGCAAATGATATGGTATGTTCGGAAGTAGATTGTTTCTACGAATACCTGATCCTAATCATGTTATGGAATGAACCCAGTTAATCCCTCAAAAATAGATGATACTGTCTGAGTTCAAATACATAACAATGAACAATACATTTACAGAATTTATAATCTTGGTTAATGTTAATTGTACCATAACTAACACATTTGTAAAATCAAAAGTTTTATATGTTAACATTAGTTAATGCACTATGAACAAATGTATTTTTTTAAATGAACATTAACCAAGATTAGTACGTGCTCTAAAATATATTATCTTGTTTTTGTTCATGATACCTTCAGTATATGCAAAAGGTTGTAAAAGGTTGCCACTTATTATTAGGTTATATTTGAAGCATCGACCTTAGAAAAACGAATCCTTTCAAGCTTGAGGGCAGCAACCATTTCAGCCAGCCATTTATGAAAACTGGGTGGTAAAGTGGACTCCATCAAGTTCCCTGTGAAAAAGATACACTTTGATACTGTGCTGATTTAGCGCTTTGGGAACAACATTAGGTGTGACCAGCTGTGAATATGTGTGCAACACGTCAATGAAATTGATCAGCATTATAGCCTGGTGACATCATTGGATGCACCTGTAGCAGGGCTATAAATAGATGCGTCACAGGTGCATCGTCAGATCTTTGTCTTCAGATCCCTCTGTTTGTGTTGTGTCTGTCAGAAACTTTCTACTTTCTTCTGTTAGGAGTTAGATTTTGTTAGGCAGTGCGCAGAAACCTTTCTCTTTTTTTAAAAAAAATGACTGAAAGACAGAGCAAGCGGTTTGTGTTCCCTTGTTTACGCTCTATGGCTGAGAGGGACACACACCAGATTTCTTTTGTATGTTTGGGGGAAGAGCATGCCGCTCTTGCGTTGGGGCGTGGTGGGTGTGAGCATTACGATCTGTTTTCAGTCAAAATGCTTTGCACTCGTCTTGCTTACTTCCGAGAGTCAAGGCTCACACTTCCATCATGGGGCTCTCGTATGATCTGGCTGAGGACCGAGAGACGTGTCCATCCCTATCGCTCACTCTTTCCCCAGATCCTCAGCCCCACCCCGGTCCTTCTAGAAGTGAGGCTCAGAAACAAAGCGTGGCGAGTCGTGCTCCCCCTCGTAAAGACTGGGGACCAGCTCTTCGCCCTCAGCAGCCCCCAAAACAAGACAGTGCAGTCATTTCTAAGAGGAAAAAACCCTGACGGTCTTGCACCCAGCCTTGTGCACCCAGCCCCCCTCAGGATGGGGCGCGTATATCATCCACGTTGACCCTCTTGATACCCCCACGAAACCTCTCCATTCCTGCCGCCTCTGGAGTTAGAGGCTACCAGCGAAATGTTGAGTGTACCATTGCTTCCTGACTTAGTCCAAGACACGGAACACTCGACATCCCCTCTACAGGAAGTGTCAAAATTAACACCCATCTCAGAGAACCTGGCAGCGTGGAAACTTCTGCCAAGTATTTCTATGTGGGTCCTAAAAACAGTAGAAAAAGGCTACAGAATTCAATTTGTTCGCCGTCCTCCGCATTTCAACGGCGTGGTTTCCACTACCGTGAGACCGGAGCAAGCATGTCTACTGCGGAAAGAACGGCAAAATCTCTTGGTCAAAGGGGCCATAGAACCTGTTCTCCTTTCAGAGAAAGAGTCAGGTGATTACAGCTGATACTCTGTTCCCGGGAGTCTTGGCCAGAGTTCGTCAGTAAGTCCTGCCTCTTACTGATAGCGCCGCACTGGCCGAACAGGGTATGGTTCTCAGAGATAATGTCTCTCCTCGACGGCTCGCCTTGGGTGATTCCGAACAGGAGGGATAGCTGTCTCAGGCGCAGTGGACAATATTTCATCCCCGGCCCGAGCTTCATGACCTTCATGTTTGGCCCCCGAATGGTACCAACTGAGGGAGACATCCTCTGCTCGCTTGCTTCGTATGTGGAGCCATGTGACTGAGACCTCCTGCTAGGACCAGGATCCCTTCATTGGACTTAGCAATAGTCCTCGAGGGTCTGCTTGAGACCCCCTTCGAACCTCTGGAGTCAGCGTCTGATAAACTTCTGACTCTCAAGATGTTTTTTCTTATGGCAATTACTTCTCTAAAAAGAATTGGGGATCTACAGTCTCTCTATCTTGCCAGCCTGCTGAGATTTTGCCCCAGGAATGGCTAAAGTAATTTTGCACCCTCATCCTGACTACCTGCCTCTCGAAGCCTTCTTCTCGCCATTTACAACGCCGGAGCAGGAAAGACTTCACAGACTTTGTCCAGTCTATGCCCTTCAGACTTCCACCACACTAGCCAGTGGCATAAGTCAGGGCAACTATTTGTTTGCCATGGGGGCCGCAACAGGGGGTGGCCGTCACCACCAAGCAGACTGTCACATTGGGTGAGGGACGCTATTGCCCTGGCCTACGAGGCGGGCGGTCATGATTTGCCAGTAGGCATCAGGGCTCACTCTACCAGAGGGGTCGCCTCCTCTAAAGCCTTGGTTAGAGGTGTCCCTCTGCAGCATGTTTGTGATGTGGCAGGCTGGTCCTCTCCGCACACATTCATAAGATTTGGCATGGGTATTCTCGTTCCAAAGCGCTATCAAAGTGTAGCTTTTTGACAGGGAACAGGGGTTACAGTTAAGTAACCCGAGACGATCAACCTTTTAGCCACCACCATACCAAACATAAGAGACAATTGCTGAGAATGTGTCAGGGAAAGAACATCCAAGCAAAGCTAATTCAAGATCTGGACTGATTTCTTCACCAAAAAAATTCAAGTACCACTGAAAAATTTTCTTCCAAAAATCAGAAATCACAGGACAAAACCAAAAAGAATGAGCACGCATCTCTTCTGAGCTCTTGTATCTATGGCATAATGGGGAAACTGAATGGTACATTTTATTGAGTTTAGTTTTGGTATAGTGTAACCTATGCAACACTTTAAATTGTATAACTTGTAAACTTGTATTAATAGAGCAGGTATGAATTCGCTTCAGTCCTTCGTCCCAAATCTCGTTTGAGATATTAATTTCAGTATCATTTTCCCAAGCTACTTTGAGGTGATCTAAAGACACTGCAGAATGACAAACAAAGAAACCAACCGTGTCACCAAATGTTTACCCATATGAGGTTGACCCAAAAGATCATACATATAATAATCCTGAGGGGACTCCTGAAACTCAAAGTGGCATACCTTCCATCTATATAAAAGTCCTTAACCGTGGTCAGTCTTTTGTCTCTCCACAGTGAAAATACCTTATCTGACTGACCAGACAAAAAGTTATGATTATCACAAATGGGCAGGAGCTTTGAAGGACACATAATATTCAACGCTGTCTTAAATTGATTCAAAATTCGAATAGAATTGGGCACAACAATTTTTTTATATTGTAACGTCCTTAAAGATACAGGGTTGGAAAAAAGAATAGCTGCGAGGGAGCCACCAACAACTGACCGAGCCTCCATGTCCGTCAAATTATTGGCAGCTTGATTGTTAATCCGCCAGAACATCATAGCCCTGGCATTAGCAGCCCAATAATAAGACCACCCAACTTTTAGGCTTCTGCAAATTAACCTTAGAAATTCTATGTGCTTTATAGCCCCAAATAAATGGCAAAATGACAGAATCTAAAAGTAAAAAAAAGAATGTGGCAAATATATAGGCACACTCAAAAAATATTTTAGGCTATTTTTAAGATGCATCCATTTTATTGAATAACAAATTTCCCTCTAATTGAACTGAATAGTCTTGAAGAAAATGTAATTAATAAAACTTGCATTTTCTAAGATTTGTACATTTTATTTTGTTAAAGATTAGGGAATTAAATTAGATGGAAATTTGTTATTCAATTGAAATTTATACATCTTGAAAATAGGCTTAAATATTTTTTTGAGTGCAGATTCTGAAAAAGATAAACAAAGCGAGGCAGAGAGATATTTTATTAGCATTAACACTCTTCTCCCAATTAACAGAATAACCAGAAAATGAGCTAAAAACTTCAAGTGATTCTATTAAAAATGGCAAAGCAGAAGAAGGGTCGCTCAAATATAAAAGCAGATATAAGGACAGCTTAACCTCAGAGTGACCACATGATATACCCCTAATCTCTAAATGATTACAAAGATGGATGGCCAGGGGTTCTAAAGCTAGATCAAATAACATTAGGCTTAAAAAACAGCCCTGTACTGTTCCACGCTGAAGAGGAAAGAAAACAGACCTATCCGAATTAGTAAGTATTGCACATTTAGGGGAAGAATAAAGCATTTTTTTAGAATAGTTTAAAATTCTCACCAAAGCCAAACCGATCCAACACAGAAAACGTATAACTCCGTTCAATTCGGTCGAAGTCCTTTTCAGCGTCTAAAGAAAGAGTAGCTGCCTTAGAACTCGTACTCTGATTACGATACCAAATATTTAGCAGGCGACGTGAATTAAAAAATGTAAATATTCCTGGGACAAAAGCCAGTTTTATCTGGGTGATTTACAAGGCCACATGTGTATTCTAATGGGTGGCCAAAATCTTGGCAACTACTTTTTGATCGCAATTGAGGAGATTTATTGGCCTGTAACTAGAGGGCTCTGTACCATTTTATTTGATGAATGGCCCTACAAGCCTGCGTACCTCTTGATCTGCCTTATCTCGAAATGCAAACTGTTTTTGTTTAAGTTTAACTAATAAATTAGAAATCTGATTGCTCAAAATACAGTTATATTCATATTTCAACTTAAGAATAGCATTAAGGTCACTCTGAGCTTTAGATGAAGAAGGAAGTATGGATTCGATCTCAGACAGATGCCTACGCTTCTCCTTCCTCAATGAAGATACTTATGCAATAATATGACCTCTTAACACTACTTTACAGGTTCCCCACAGACAAGAATATGAAATATCCCCAGGTTGTATTTGTTAACATAAGTATATGCATTAGGTATCATTAACTAACAATGAACAATAGATGTTTTACAGCATGTAGGCTTGCTGATCTTGGTTAATGTTGTTTAAATTGTTACCTTATAAAGTGTTATCCTCAATTATTTTTATATGGTTAATATCTATCGATAAATGGCACCATTTGGTAGATAACTTAAGAATATTGTATAACAAACAGAAATTACTTACTATTAATGTATAGCATAAATTACTGGAATACCAATAAATAAAATGGATAGACTTTTAAGCTTCACAATTACAGGTAGCCCTACACAAAGATTACAAATACATTTGCAACCATTTAGAGTACAAATCAACTTTGCATATTTAATGGTCTAAATCATCATCAAAATATTCCCAATAATAATAATTTAAAAAAAATTGTTGTACAATGATTTAGTTATATTGTCAAAAAGTGGAAATAAATCAACAAAACTTTGTTCTGTATATCAGATAATAGACACTTAAACATAAAAGCAGTTGGCATTGTATCAGTGGTTAAAATATGCATCTGTGATGCAAATAATGTTGTTGATGTTACACAGCATTACAAACAGGAAGTGAGCTGTGAAGGTGTCTATTGGTGTTGGTATGTAACCAGCTCTCATTTGCTCTGTCTCAGGCTGCCCTCTGCTGACCACTACTGGCCTTTCAGGCCTGATCCAACTGCAGGATCTTGAGGAGTTGGAACTGACTAACTGCCCCGGCGCCACTGCCGAACTCTTCAAATACTACTCCCAGCATATGCCGTGCTGCATGGTCATCGAGTAGAGCAAAGAGCTTCACGGGCGCCGGCACAATCCACATCACCCAAACCTCCTCTAACAGACTGATGATAAACCCAACCTCATCCTGGACCCACAGGGAGGGAAATTGAAAAGAAGTAACTTTTTTTTCTGGAGGGGTGAAATGGGATCATTGACATGAAAGATAGAAAGGGTCGGAAGAGGCCTTGACTGATGAGCAAGAGTGAATCTGTAAAAAGCAGAGTGGCTCAGATGCTAGATCTTTCATTCAATAACATGACGCATAGGAAACATCCCCCACACATACATGAACCATGTTCCTCCACTGAACTGTGAGACTAGCTTCCATTCTACCGTGTTTTATTTTGAAGTGACAAAGCTGTGTTGCTGATTTGAGCTGTCTCTCATATCCAGAGAAAGGGAGAGATAGAGGATCCTAGAAGTCAAAGGAAAAAAGAGGTAAAAGAGCCACTGCAACTGTGTCTCTTTGCTTTTGTTCAGCAGCATCTATTTTTTGCTCCCCTCACTCCATCTTGGTTTCAGAACTCTGGAGATGGATAGCTGCGTACATTTTCACATCCACGCTACTCGATTATTGTCATGCGGCTCTCTTTTTTTGTTTTTGAAATATTATTTTTTTTAAGTATTATTTTTGATGATAAGGATTACTCTGCTACATTTATGGAATGCATTTGAGGTTTCAAACACTTATGAATGAGATGGAAATCAAGGTACGGTGAAGGTACAGTATAACAATGTACTGTCCTTTGAAAGGAACCAGCATCATCAGAAGTCAGAAGGGGATTTTTGTCCCAGGAAAATGCTCTTTTAAAGAAATTTCCACATATTTCAAATCCAGAACATTTCGGAGAGCACGAATGGAATGGAACTGCTTAATTTTTCTGTGGTTCAAATCAACCGTGGTTTATAAAATAGATAGCTTGGTTTTTTCATCTGCCTGTTTTGTTTTAGTTCCATTTTGATGTCAATTGATAATAGTGGCTTATGAGCGGATTTCTATATGAATCCTGACTCAAATGAAGATGTGAGTGGGGCCACACGATGGCCTTTTACAGACTGAAACTGAAACATCAATGCTAATTTGTCACTAGGCCAAAACATTACAAAAGTGGACAGCATGGCAGTTCTATCATTGTTTTTTACAGAATGGGCTCAGTGTCTCTTTTAGACCCGTGTGAACTAGTGCTTTTAAATACATCTGTTGAATACAGTGTGTATTTTGCATTAATTGCATTAAATGCAGAGGTAGGCCAGTGTAATTAAAGTGATCACAAACATCCCACACAAGCTTATTACAGTAGTCTCTATTTATTTAGCTGTATTGTTTGAAGAACGCAAAATCCCTATGTCTGCTTTTAGGTTTGTAGCTCCTCTTTTTTATTGATTTTTTTAAGGTGTTAATGTCAGGTTATTTAGTTTAGAAACCATCCTCACAATTGTGCTCATGTGCGCAATTGAATGATGTGGTGCATGGAATACAGGTACACAGGGGATTCATAGAAACAGCCATTTGTTCTCTTCCAACCCAGATCTCCACCTTCTCACCCCATATCAAACCCTACATTTGTACTCTCAGGAGTTTAACATGCTGCTTGGATAATCTCTGATTGGTCTGCTTTGATGTTGACCTTTATGAAGATACTGTTCATGTACTTTACCAAGTTTCAACCTTAATGCATGCAAAGGAAACTAGTACGATTATGATCAACTTGAATGACAAAATATAACTTGCCAGGGTACACTATTTTGGAGTCTTAGATAAATGTTTTAACTAAAAATAAGACCTCATACAGCAACAAAATATTTTCTTAATCTGAATTTTTGTCTTGTTTTCCAGTATATTTTTTTTTACTTCCTTAAAACAAGATTAAATATATAGATATTAAGGCTTGTTTTCAGAGATTCTATATCTTGAGTGAAGTTTAGTTTTCTTACCACACTGGCAAAAGTTTTTTCTTGCTTTAAGCAAAAATCTAACAAAATTCTGTTAGAGGTGTTTGCTTATAACGAAACAAACAAACACATAAAAAAAATCATTACAAATATTCTTGCAAAAGTAAGATAAATGGTTTAAATTAGATTTATTGAAATCTCCTTAACTTTAAGTATAAAATGAAAACTTGTAATTTACCAACTTTATTGTTTAAAACCTATGAATTTTGTTGCATTATTAAGTTCATACGCCTTAGTAATTAAAATGTAATACTTAATATAATTCAAAATAATTCACATAATTCATAATATGTACATGGTTTAAAGAATACTCAATTCAGATGGGAATTTGTCATTCAACTGAAATATGTAAATCTAATTTTTATTTTTCCAGTGGATAGTGTAAGAAAACGAGCTTAATTCAAGATATATTCTCTGAAAGAAGGTCTTATTTTCTAAGTATACCTTTTTTATCTGTTTAGATGCTTTTACTGGAAAACAATACTTAACTACCGATTAAGAAAATATTTTTTACTGTAGTTTTTAAAGTATGCAACTAGTGCAATGTGTTTACCTCTGCACATTATAATCATCTGTGGTCAGATATGGTAATACATGTAACTGCTACTTTTATTCTTCTAAAAATTTTACAAATATGTTCTTGTGAACTTTTAGATTAATGACAGGATTTGCAACACCTAATTCTTTCTCCAAAAGAGGGTGTGGTCACAATTAATAACAAAAAAAAAAATGTCTGACGCTTACCTTTTGACCCTGATACAGTTCGGATAATTTGAGCGTTTTCAAAGGGGACACTACACCAGCCCACCCCAAATTCTCTAGGCTTTAAAGATAAGGGAGTTTATCTAGTAAAATACACATTAACATAAACATTTATTCTCACAATTGATCTCTCTCCATGTACATAGTGACCTCATTATTGAGGGGGTCACAGCTAATCAGCATATTATTGGCTGTTGCCTATCCGAACGAGATCCCAAGAGGTTTGTAAAGGGTTAGTTCATCTAAAAATTAAAATGATCCCATAATTTACTCAACCTCAAGCCATCCATGGTGTATATGACTTTCTTCTTTCAACCAAACACAATTGGAGTTATATTAAAAAATATCCTGGCTCTTCCAAGCTTTATAATGGGAGTGAACGGTACCTTAGATTTTGAAGCCCAAAAAAGCACATCCATCCATTAAAAAGAGTAATCCATACGGCTCCAGGGGGTTAATAAAGGCCTTCTGAAGCGAAGCGATGTGTTTTTGTAAGAAAAATATCCATATTTATAACTTTATGAACTATAATCACTGGCTTCCGGTAATGGCCGTCCACGCGTGTTTGGCTGAAAGAAGAAAGTCATATACACCATGGATGGCTTGAAGTTGAGTAAATTATGGGATCATTTTCATTTTTAGGTGAACTAACCCTTTAATCTTACTACCTTGTGTGACTTTATCTTTCGAATAAATTTTACGTTTTTACATAATTATTTGTTCCCTTTCAAAAAGCTACACTTATGATGCTGCGCTGAGTTAGCGCTTTGGGAACAACTTTGGGTGTGACCAGCTGTGAATATGTGTGCAACATGTCAATGAACATTGACCGGAATTTATAGCCTCTGCCGGTGACATCATTGGATGCACCTGTAGCAGGGCTATAAATAGATGCGTCACAGGTGCATCGTCAGATCATTTGTCTTCAGATCACTCTGTGTGTGTGTGCTTCATGAGCCTGTCAGAAAATTTTCTACTTTCCTCTGCTAGGAGTTAGATTTTTGTTAGGCAGTGCGCAGATACCTTTCTCTTCTTTCTCTGAAAAAAAGAAAAAGAGAAGGAAAAAAAAGGAGAAAATTACTGAAAATCAGAGCAAGAGGTGTGTGTTCCCTTGTCTACGCTCTATGGCTGAGAGGGACACACATCAGTTTTGCCTTGTACGTTTGGGGGAAGAGCATGCTGCTCTCTCGTTGGGGTGGGGCGGGTGCGAGCATTGCGATCTGCTCTCAGTCAAAATGCTTCTCGCTCGTCTTGCTTACTTCCGAGAGTCGGCGCCCACACTTCAATCTTGGGGCTCTCGTATGGATCTGGCTGAGGAGCGAGAGACGGGTCCGTCCCTATTGGTCGCTCTCTCCCCAAACCCAGCTGGTCCTTCCTGTGATCCTGAAGCGCGTTCCGGCGCCTCTTCGGTTCACGAGGGGGACCTTGAATCTCTTGAGTCTGCGGACTTTGAGTGACCCACCTCCGAGCATTCCGGGCATGATAATAAATCATCTGAGGAATTACTCGAGGTGATTACTCGTGCGGTGGCCAGGCTTCAATTAGACTGGCCATGTAAAGAAGAGACCCCCAAACACTCCAAGTTGGAGGACAGATTTCTGTCTGGTGGCCAGGGGAAGGGAACGCGTCATCAGTCCCTTCCCTTCTTTGATGACCTCCATGACGAGCTCTCTCGTTAATGGAGGAAACCTTATACTTCCCATGTATACGTGCCCTCAACGTCGATATATTTGACTATCGTGGGTGCCGAGACACGGGGGTATTCGTTGAAGAGACCCTTGCGGGTTATCTCTCGCCGGGTTCGGCATCATCGTTAAAAAGACCCTCTCTCCCCACAAAGCCGTGCAGGACTACCTCCACGCTAATAGGGAAGGCTTATCAGGCAGCGGGTCAGGCTGGTGCTGCCCTGCACACTTTGGCAGTGTTACATGCATACCAGGCTGATCTGCTGAAGGACCTGAGTGTGGGTACCACGCTCGATGAGGAGGCTTTCTCCAAGCTTCGTCGAGCCTCTCCGTGCAACCAAGCCTCCATGCGACCAAGCTTTTATAAGTGCCATTGGCCGGTCTATGTCTGCTTTAGTCAGCACAGAGAGACATTTATGGCTCAACCTATCGGGCATCAGAGATAAGGACAAAGATTTCCATCTTGATGGCCGATAGGTTGAGCCATAAGTGTCTCTCCGTGCTGACTAAAGCAGACATAGACGCATTAGGGCAGTTTCTTCCTCACCGCACTCAGGGGGTGGGGTCCTGCTAGAAAGGAAGGCTCAGAAACAAAGCGTGGCGAGTTGTGCTTCCCCTCGTAAAGACTGGAGACAGGCTCGTCGCCCTCAGCAGCCCCCAAAACAAGACCTCAGGGGAGTAGATTCTAAAAAGTGAAAACCCTGACGGGCTTGCGCCCAGCCTTGTGGAGGTTGCCCCCCTCGGGACAGGGCGCGTATATCATCCACTTCGAACCTCACAGTACCCCCACGAAACCTCTCCATTCCCGCCGCCTCTGGTGTTTCGGGAGTTAGAGGCTTCCAGCGAAATTTTGGGTGTACCGCTGCTTCCTGCCTTAGTCCAGGATGCGGAACACTT
This sequence comes from Moxostoma hubbsi, assembly GCA_032164185.1. Classification (NCBI taxonomy): domain Eukaryota; kingdom Metazoa; phylum Chordata; class Actinopteri; order Cypriniformes; family Catostomidae; genus Moxostoma; species Moxostoma hubbsi. Next base: position 24,204,593 of record JAVLUX010000024.1, read on the forward strand.
GACATCCCCTCAACAGGAAGTGTAAAAATGAATACCCATCTCAGAGAACCTGGCAGCGTGGAAACTTCTGCAAGGTATTTCTATGTGGGTCCTAAGAACAGTAGAAAATGGCTACAGAATTCAATTCGCTCGCCAACCTCCGCGTTTCAACAGCATGGTTTCCACTACCGTGAAATTGGAGCAGGCATGTCTGCTGTGGAAATAACTGCAAAATCTCTTGGTCAAAGGGGCCATAGAAAATTTTCCCATTCCAGGGAAAGCGTCAGGTTTTTACAGCAAATACTTCCTGGTTCCCAAGAAGGGTGGGGGGTTGCATCTGATCTTAGATCTTCGAGGCTTGAATCAGTCAGGGTGTTCAAGTTCAAGATGCTAACTATCAAGACGGTCATGTCACAAATCCAACATCACGATTGGCTGGTCACGATCAATCTCATGGACGCATACTTTCATATCGAAATTTTGCCACAGCACAGGAAGTTCCTGAGGTTTGCTTTCGGGGGCCTTCCAATATCAGGTTCTTCTGTTCGGCCTAGCCCTGTCACCCCGCACATTCACGAAATGCATGGATGCAGCACTGGCTCCTTTGCGAATCCGGGGCATCTGCATTCTGAATTATATAGACGACTAGCTGATACTAGCACAGTCTCAAGAACTGGCAGTTCAGCACAGGGATATTGTCTTAGCTCATCTGGTTTCTCTGGGTCTGAGACTCAACGTCAAAAAGAGCATTCTCTCTCCCACCCAGGGAGATATCTGGGATACCTATCTGGGATTTATATGGAATTCGATCACGATGCAGGCACAATTGTCTCCCGCTCTAATCATGTCCATTCAGAACACCCTGAGCAAAGTCGTGCTAGGTCAAGGTTGCACTGTTTGTCAGTATCAACGAATACTAGGTCTCATGGCATCTGCGTCCGAGATTTTACGGGGAAGAAGTGGACCTCTTCGCCTCTCAACAGCGCAATGTCCCCTCTACTCCTCTCTGAGTCACCCAACCCCCCTGGGTCTGGACGTGATGGTGCATACGTAGCCCAGAATGCATCTTTATGTGCTTCCCCCGGTTTCTTTGCTTCCGGGAGTCTTGGCCAGAGTTCGCCAGCAAGTGTCCTGCATCTCACTGATAGCGACGCGCTGGCCAAACAGGGTATGGTTGTCGGAGATAATGTCTCTCCTCAACGGCTCGCCTTGGGCGATTCCGGACAGGAAGGACCTTCTGTCTCAGGCACAGGGGACAATATTTCATTCCCGGCCCAAGCTGTGGAACCTTCATGTTTAGCCCCTGAAGGGTACCAACTGAGGGACACAGGGTTTTCACCTGAGGTTATCAAGACCATTTTAAGTGCTAGGGCTCCCTCTACCAGAAGAATCTAACCCTAACCAGAGAATTGGGGATCTACAGGCTCTGTCTGTATTGCCAGCCTGCTTAGATTTTGCCTCAGGAAGGGCTAAAGCAATTTTGCACCCTCATCCTGACTACCTGCCTAAGGTGCCTTTCTCGACCTTTCTCGACCGGTCACTCTCGAAGCCTTCTGCTCCCTGCTGTTTACAACGCCGGAGCAGGAAAGACTTCACAGACTTTGTCCAGTCTGCGCCCTTCAGACTTATGTCCACCGCACTAGCCAGTGGAGTAAATCTGGGGTATTATTCGTTTGCCATGGGGGCCGCGAGGTGCGCGGTCAAGCTTCGCCAGTAGGTATCAGGGCTCACTCTTGCCTTGGCTAGAGGTGTCCCTCTGCAGCATGTTTGTGATGCGGCAGGCTGGTCCTCTCCGCACACATTCATTAGATTTTATAGTTTGGATGTTCATGCCACTCCGGGCTATTATTTCCTCGAGTCAACTTCATAAGCTCATGTCTGAGACCTCTCGCGCACTTGTGAGCACACTACACAACCGTAAGGGGTCCGGACATCCACAGTGTGGTGGCGTGGTTATTCTCGTTCCCAAAGCGCTAACTCAGCGCAGCATCATAAGTGTAGCTTTTTGAAAGGGTATGTCTCGGGTTACTTAACTGTAACCCTTGTTCCCTTATAAAAGCGAAACGAGATGCTGCGCTTCATTGCCGCACTGGGATGCCCCAGGACTGCTCTTCAGACAAAATACCTGACGAAGCACCTGTGACGTATCTATTTATAGCCCTGCTACAGGTGCATCCAATGATGTCACCGGCAGAGGCTATAAATTCCGGTCAGTGTTCATTGATGTGTTGCACACATATTCACAGCTGGTCACACCGAAAGTTGTTCTCAAAGCGCTAACTCAAGCGCAGCATCTCGTTCCGCTTTTATCAGGGAACAAGGGTTACAGTCAAGTAACCCGAGACGCTTTCACTTATCATTGGTATTTATTGAAATGTTGGACATATTTATTTATTTATGAAATTTTTGAGGACTCTATGAGATTGTTTATAAGTTGAACACTTGTTGTTGTTTTTTAAACTAGAGACAGGAAATAGTGGAGCAAGTGGAGTTTATTTGTGAGTGACAGTTTTGTTTGCAATACGTTTTTTTGCGGCTTCTTTTTGCCAATTTTGATGACTGGCAAAACTGCAGCCTCAGTTCTGGTGACCACGCTGTTGACACACAGCTGACAGAGAATATATAAAGGGCAATAAAGGGATGCACTGGTTGACAAAGGCCTGGCTGACACTCAGTTGACCTGCCTTTTCCAACCCTTCCGCACGTCCTTTCTCACGTGTTTTGTGACTGATCTATTTCAAGCCTTTTCTTTTTGGTTGTAAAATGTCTGTTGAGAGACACGCTGAGCGTGTTTACATGCACACCAGTATGCTGAAAAATACCACAAATCATTATTTAAAAAATTCTGACAACTCTAGAAAACAGCATTTAGCCTACATGACATTTGACATTTGAAATAGCCGAATTATTCTCAGTCTTTGACATCAAAATGTAAACAGTCATTTGAACAAAACTTGTGCACATTGGATAAGTCGGAAAGTACAATGCAAAAAAAAAAAAATATTTTCTTTATTAGGATTTTTGTCTTGTTCTCCAGTAAAAATATCAAAACTTTGATATTTAATGCATGAAACATTTACTCAACAAGCACAATGGCATAAAATATTTTGTATTGTTTAAATAAATTAAACTAAATTTAGTTGAAGTTAATGCTTCAAACTGAACTATTTGCCAATGGAGTAAGAAAAATGTACTTATTTCAAAGTGAAAACAAATGTATTTTTCTTACCCCATTGGCAGATTGTATTTTTTTTTAAGCATAAAGTTTACTAAATTTAGTCAGATTTCTCTGAAAACAAGACTTGATATCTTATGCCATTTTGCTTGTCAAGTAAATATATATAGTTTTAAGAATATTTAGATCTTTTTGCTGAAAAACATGAAAAAAAAATACTAATTAAGAAAATTAAGTTTTTGCAATAAAAGTGTTTACATGCAGAATGACAATGGTAAAATGGGCAAAAAAGCATGCGTGCTGATTGTTATTGTTATTTGCTGAAACTGTTTATGACTTTCCCCAATAAAGGATCACTGTTTGAGGCATTTACATAACCTTACATGTTGTCAGCTTTCATAACCAATGTAAAATCATGTGTGTAAATGTACTCAATGAGAGTGTTTACGTGCACACCAATGTGCCGATAACTATGAAAAATCACCTTATTAAAAATGCATTTACATGAGACATTTAAACAAACAGTCATGCACACAAAACTTGCACACCTGTAAGAACACTGGTAAAGGTGTTTCCATGCAAAACAAAATCGGAGTAATGGGCAAAAATCAAATTGTGGGGATCAGCTTTATTTTTAAACCATTAATGACCATAGCCCGATAAAGGAATCTGTTTCAGGCCTTTACATGACCACACACATTGTCGATTTATTAAGCATCATCAGTAAAAGATCATGCATGCAAACGCTCTCAATTGTCTCAAGGATTGGATGTTAAATATTCTGCACCAGCTCATTTGGCTGAGTTCAGTAGTAGCCCTGTGTATGGTTGCTTTGAAGTCTCTTCATTTAATAGCAGAAAACATGTTGCAGTATTTACATTCACATTTTAAGAAGAGAACAGCTTTTACACACTTGCAAAGATCTGAAAGGAATTCCATCAATGAGCTTTTCATCTTCTGTGCCTCCAATGATAATGTAAACCAGAACTATTTCATGTGAAATAAAGGGAGAATAATTATTAAATAGATCACTAAGGCATTGCATAGTATTTGAGGACTATTATATGAAGCTGTTGGAGATATTGTATTAATCTTGTATAAATACTATCATTTTCACTTTAAACCCAAGCCTTTTGCCTCTTTGTATGGAATGAGAGTTTAAGCATTTGGGATGAACTTTTCTTTCTTTTTTTTTCACCCAATAGAACCCAAAATATAAAGATAAGAATTCATGCACTAACCTGTATTCTGTAACAGCGTATAATTCAATATGTCAAAATCATCTGTCAGAAGGTTTTAACTTCTTTTGATGCTGCTTGGCTCTAATTGTGCACATTTACACTGTTCCTACAAAAACAAGCCAGGGCAAGCAAACGTGTGGAAGAGGCAAGATATGCAAAAAAGGTTTATGTCTTTTAGCGATGAATCACATCAGTAATCGATAGTACAAAAGACTACAGCTAGTTTAACTTTGTATATTGAGCTAATATGAAAGCCATGTTAACACAGGCTAATTGCAAGAATATTAACTGATGTTTTTTGTGCATCTATATGGACTTTGTGTGGGCTGTGTGTATATGCCTGCTGCCTTCCTTATGTGACGCGATGGGTTGGATAGCGAAAGCCATGCATCCAAGCTCCGGGTGAGAGGCGTAAGGAAATTGCTCTTTTATTGACAATGTGGGTACCCCCTTCGGGCTGCAGCAAAAGAAAATAAGGAAAATTAAGATTTTCCTCCCGACCCTCCACCGGGGGATGGAGTGGTCCTGATACCAGCTCTGGAGCGAACATTTGACTGACTGGGTCATCCATCTCAGGAGCGCTTAGGAGCTTTCCAGGTCCTAGAGGGGTCCTGGAGACGGGGGGTGTACGCCGCCTGCGGTGCGCTCGACACTGGGGTTGAGAGCCGGGCCTGGGTTGAGGCTGGGCGAGCTGACCCGAACGTGGCAGCCCAGTCGAGTTCTCTGCGTTAGATCCCTGAATGCTCTCCAATGTTTCGGCAACGTCATCATCCAGCTCCGGGGTACGGAAGGGAGAATGCAGGCTGGTCTTGAGGTGAGCTGCACTCACCTCGAGCCCAGACGGAAGCAAGCGAGCGTGCTAGGGGGTGGGTGGTTCATGGTTCACTGCCATCCCCAAATCGCCTACATCTCCAGATGGGTCGCCCTCAATCCCGTGGGAAGAAGGAGCGATGCAACGCTGCCATGGTCATGTTCTCGCAGTGAGTACATGAACCATCCACAAATGCTGCCTCAGTGTGATCACTACTCAGGCACACAAGGCAGCGTCTATGACCGCCAGTCTTGAAGAGATATCGACCGCATCCAGGAACTACACAGAGGCGGGATCTTTAAAAAGATGCATCCTGAAAAAGACGTTCAACACCTGCTGTGTATTGCTCTTTTTGTGAGTGAAAACAAACTCTTTTAGAGGGAAAATACTATTTTATAAGTGAACACTCTTTTAGACAGAAGCGCTGTCGAAGAGCCCAGGGGCGTGGACTGCACAGCGTGCAGCAAAGGAGAAAGCCACTGGTAACGCACCGCAGTGCTCTGCCAACAGAGGTGAGTGGAACTGTAGTGTACTTCAGCTTGCTGCTGCACAACCGCTCGGCTCTGAAGAAAAAATCTGATTTACAGATGCACGCCCCCTTCCCTTTATGCCCGCATGTCCGGGGACAGACAATGCAAATTCTGTCTGCCAATTTCTCATTGGCCTTTTCTCATGTTCAGAGGTACACGAAGACCCCTTGTGTCACTACATTCGACACAACGTCGAGTGAGTGACAGAAGGCAAACTACTGCTATTCTGTTGGCTCTTTGTATGTATTTGTTTATGTAATGCTAAAACAATATTTGTAATGATTTTCACATTCATACAGGGTCTGTAAATAACAACTTTTATCCTGGTACAAAGACCTGGGTTGGGCGACTGTGGTTTGATAGCCAAATAAGATCTGCCTCACGCTAACAATTTCAAATGTTTCTCGTTGATTTTGTATTTTATTTCACACTTGTGATGGGCATGTCACAATTCACACTTATTTAGGGTACATATCCTTCTGTAAATACTATTGTAATGGTTAATTTGAAATGAAAGATAAAACAGTTTTATGAACTCTTGGCTGCAGTGCCTTGTCAGACAAGCGTTGTTGTTTTCAATTGGTTGGTTTCAGTCTACACCATTTTAGTAAAAGTTGTACAAAACAAGCAACATTTTTGCATCATTGATTTTGTCTTATGTAACGCAAGCACACACCCACACATTTGTTTTTCTATCATGGTGGGGACTTTCCATTGACTTCTATTGTTTTTATAGGCCTACTGATGCAGTAAATTTGTTATCCTCTACCTCTAAACCTAACCCTCACATAAACATTGAAGTGTAAAACAAGAAAAAGTGTAGCCAAAGGTGTAAAAAGTATAAACTTAATTCAAGATTGATGTAAGCATTTGTTTCGTACCCCATTAAAAAACAGCTTTTTCTTGTTTCAAGCATGCATAAGACTGCTTCAAGATATATGATCTGAAAACGAGTCTTAATCTCTTATGCAGTTTTGCTTCTTGTGTAAATGTATCTTATTTGAGGATGTTTTTATCTTTTTATTGGAAAGCAGGATAAAAATACTTGTTTTGAAAATCATTTTTTTGCAGTGTGGGCCCAACAATGTAGTCAAAACAAGACCCACACAAATCTGATTTGCCTATTTTCACCCATACTGTTTTTATAAAGTGTTTTGACCCCAGAGATCAATCCTTCTATTCATAAGGCACTAAAATAGCCCTTGGAGAAGAAAAGCATTGTTTTTTGCTTGTCTACAAGTGCTTGCCATACAGATCTTGATAAAAGACATCATAATCAGGCCACTGGGCCTCTGTTTTGTAATGTATGTATTTTCACAAATGTAGCCTGATGTTTGGGCTCCTGAATTGCCACAAAGAAAGCTCTTATTACTAATGACACCAAAAGAAAAAGTATAATCAAGCATTGTAATGTGATGAACTGCACCTGTGGTTACGAGCCTACGTACCTATGTAAACTTGAGGGGAAACTAACTTCATATGAAAATTACTTTGGGATCAGTTGGTTAAAAGTAATTGCTCTCTAGCATCATTTGTTTGCAGATGTCAGTTGGTTTGATATCTAATTAAATAAAATTGTGTCAAAAGTGTAGTGACTGTTGAGGTATGATTAAGGTTTTAAAATGCATGGAGACGCTGTGCATTGCAGTAAGTTCTTATTAAAGCTATTTTTCCTAGGTATTTATAGTACCATACTGAAATCATTACTATTCCAAGTCACTATAAGTAAAACTATCATAGACAAGCTGATTATGCACACATTCTGACTTTAGGCCTCATAATATTAACACAATCTTCAATGAAACCAACTGAATTGATCAATGGCTCCACATGAACATTGAACAGTGGCCTTTTTTTTTTTTTACCATAAATCGATGGTGCTTACATGTACATTAATATTGATAACAAGGAAATCATGATGAAGCTGTTAATACATGTTGAGTAAAAAATGTGATGTGATGATGTGATAGAAAATAAAAACACAATATGGTTATGTACAGTGTATAAGCAGACTCTGAACAAGCAGTGGAGGAAATGAAATAGGACAGTGTGCACTTTTAAACGGTAAGTTAAAGGTTAAGTGTGTAAATTTTGCACCATTACTGTCATCAAGTGGAATTGCAAGAATAATGATTGTTTTCAAACAGGTTTCTTGAACATTCCCCACCTGTCATTGGTTTGTCAGACAGTTAGTCCCACCCCAATGCTTTTGTCATTTACTTACCCTCATGTTGTTTCAAACTCATGTAACTTTCTTTCTTCCGTGGAACACAAAAGAAGACATTAGGAAGAATGTTCACCTCAGACACTATTCACTTTCATTTTATGGGGAAAAAAAGATGCAATGAGTGTAATAAGTCAATTACAGAATTTTTAAAGGTGAACTGTCCCTTTAAGCTGGGATATGAGAAGAAAAGGAAGAAGAAAAAATAATCCATACAGATGACAGCTGTAAATTTGACCTATTACTGTATGTCAAACAAAAGTATTGACATGGACAACTTTACCAAAACTTTACCCATTTTCTCATTCCTTTATCCATTACTGAATTAGAAAAGATCAATAGTTCTAAAATAGAAACTGGTAGAAGTTAATGGTTCTATTTGAAATATTCACCAACACACTGGGTTTCCTCACATCTGTCATTCATGGATAAGCAGTAAGAAGACATTTTAAAGTAAAATACCTTAAAAGAAAATTTTTAAAGAAAAAAGCTCTAAAGCAGCTATGGTAACAAAAATATGTGTCTAAAGTGTTTTTTTTTCTCTTTTTTTCTCTTCTTTAAAAAAGAACAAAGATCATATTTTACTGTCAAAAAATCTAGAATAATTACTTCTGAAAATAAATGAGCCAAAAGAGCATGACACATTGCTAGTTCAGTGTAAATAGTCAAAGTAGCACAGAGAGGGATTATGGGATTTTTCTTTTCCAGTGAGGGTGGCAGGCATGAAGGACAAGTTCTCTAATATGTCAACCCTCTAAGCCATTCATTCAGTAGAGCATGATTAGAAAACACTTGAAATGTGTAAAAGATAAAGAACAAGAGCGAGTGAGAGAAAAAAATAGAGATAAAAAATTATCTTTGCAAAAACCTTGTTCAATTCCACCCATTATACTTTCACAGGCCTATATCCCAGATCCATCCCCATAATATAGATTCATTTAAAAAATAGACTCATAAATGAAGTTTACATGCCTAAGCAGAAAAGTCTTTAGTCAAATGTGTAAATTTTCCATCAATGACAATCTAGAAGTGAAATGTTCATCTCTCCCATTTAGACAGAGGTGGGACAGACTAAGGGCGCACATGTGCACTTGTTGAGCTCCATTCCACTCAAAGGTGACTCTCTGCTTCGCTTTTCTCAAGGGTACCATTCTCCAGGGTCAAAGGTGAAAGAGCCAGTCCATTGGCATTGCTTTCGTTGAGTCTTTTCACTCTGTAGGTCTCATAGTGGATGTTGTGAGTGACGTCCTTCAAATCTTGCAGATGGGACCTTAATGCAGATTGCAGTAGAGCATACTGTATTATCAATTTTGAATTCACAACATTTCCCAAGGGAAATATGCAGTGTAAAATAATAGTAATTGTGTGGATTTATATTGAATTAAATGTTTGAAAGGTATAAAAGTAATTTTTGTACATGTTCTAGCAGTAGCAAGTCTTTGTACTTGCTCTGCAGCAAAGCATCAACATGCTAAATCTTTCAGAGTTGTCATTACTAAACAACAACCCCAACTGCAAAAAAGTTGGGACAGTATGAAAGATGCCAATAAAAACAAAAAAAAGAGTGATTTGTAAATTATATTCAACCTTTGCTATTTTGAAAACACTACACCTAAACATTATATTATGTTTGTTTTTTTAAATGCACAGTCATTTCAAATCAGATGATTGCAACACGCTCCAAAAAAGCTGATACAGGGCCAATTTAAGACTAATAACTATTTAACGAGTTGAAATAACAAGGTGAAGGTGAAACAGGAGATGTTAAACAGGTGAAGCAATTGTGTCATATATTATAGCTCATGTAACTTTCTTTCTTCCTTGGAACACAAAAGAAGATATTAAGAAGTATGTTCACCTCAGTCACTATTCACTTTAATTTTATGGGGAAATATGCCCACTGGCATTGGAAGGACTTAAATTGTGACCTGGACTCACCCTATCAGACTTTAAAATTAACCTGTCCTTTACTAAGCTCTCAGGAGATGGGGGTGCTCAGGGCCCTTCTCAGCCTAGACCTTCAAGAGCAATGATCATTCAAGACTTGTCAATTTGCCAACAGATTCTTCAGCAAATTATCCAGCACTCTGAGAACCATGTTACCCAAAGACAAACTGGAAGGATTTTACACATTTTACCCTCTACAGTGCACAATATATTTAAAAGATTCAAGGAATCTGGTCAAATCTCGGTGTGTAAAGGACAAGACGATAACCACTTCTCTGATCCCTCAGACATCACTGTCTTAAAAAACATAATTAATCTGTAATGGATATCATCAAGAACATGGGTTTGGGATAACTTTAGTAAACCTGTGTTAGTCAACACCACTCGCTGCTGCATCCACAAATGCAAGATAAGACATTATTATGCAAAGCACAAGCCATACATCAACCCTGTCCAGAAGCGCTACCGACTTCTCTGGGCTCGGTCTCATCTTAGATGGAAAGCAGAACAGTGGAACTGTGTTTTTTTTTTCTATCCAAAGACAGAAACACAGGCATTGTGTTATCCGGGCCAAAGAGTAAAAGGACCATCCAAGCTGTTATTAGTGTCAGGTTCAAAAGCAGTGTCTGTATGGGCCAGGGGTGTGTCAGTGCCCATGGCATGGGCAAATCCCACATCTAAGAGAACACCATGAATGCAGATAGATATGTAAAAATTTTGGAGCAACATGTACTGCCATCCAGCACTGTCTTTTCCAGGGACATTCCTGATTTTTTCCAGTAGGACAACTTCAAATCACATACTGACCAGAATACAAGTAATATGGCTGTGTAGGCAGAGAGTGTGGGTGCTAGATTGGCCTGCCTGCAGTCCTGACCTGTCTCCAATTGAGAACATGTAGTGCATTATGGAGCACACCATATGGCAACAAAGACCCGGTACAATTGTGCAGCTGAGGACCTACATAATGGATGAATGGGGGGAAATTACACTTTCAAAGCTTAACAAACTTGTGTCTTAAGTGCCCAAATGCTTAATACATGTTAATAGAAGAAATGGTGATGTTTCACGGTGGTAAACACGTGACTGTCCCAACTTTTTGGAGTGTGTTGCAATCATCTGATTTAAAATGACTGTACATTTAAAAAACAATGTAAATATAATGTAAAACATAATATAATGTTTAGTTGCAGTACTTTCAATATATACAAGGGTGACTATCATTTACAAATCACACCTTTTGTTTTATTGGTATTTTTCATACTGTCCCATATTTTCGGAATTGGGGTTGTACATAAAATTTGTTAAAAAAGGAATGAAATATTGACCTGTTTCTCACCCACGCCTATCATATCGCTTCTGAAGATATAAAATAGATTTACTGTACTTAAAGCAAAATTGTGTTACAAAATGAAACTATTGTTCAGAAAATATATTTTAAAAAGTGTATTCTTCTTATGCAACTGGCAAATAGTTACTTTCTTGCTTTAAAGGGTTAGCTCACCCCAAAATGAAAATTCTCTCATAGTATTCTCACCCTCATGTCATACCAGATGTGTAGTACTTTCTTTCTTCTGAAGAACACAAACAAATATTTGTAAAAGAATATCTCAGCACTTTTGGTCCATAAAATGCAAGTGAATAGGTGCCAAAATCCACATAAGGGCAACAAGTACTCCAGACGACTCTGTTGTTTAAATCCATATCTTCTGAAGAGATATGTCTGGGAGAGAAACAGATCCATATTTAAGTCCTTTTTCCTTCACCTTCTGTTTTTGGTGATTCTTCATGCATATTGCCCCCTACTGGGCAGGGAGGATAATTTATGCTAAAAAATAATTTAAAAATATTGATCTGTTTCTCACCCACACCTATCATATTGCTTTAGAGGTTATGGATTTAACCACAGCAGTCATATGGTTTACTCTGATGCTGCCTTTATGTCCTTTTTGGACCTTCAAAGTTCTGGTCACCAATCATTAGCAATGTATGGATCTACAGAGCAGAAATATTCTTCTAAAAATCTTCACTTGTGTTCTGCAGAAGAAAGAAAGTCATACACATCTGGCATACCAGGGAGGTGAGTAAATCATGAGAGAATTTTCATTTTTGGTGAACTATCTTTTTAAATAAAACCTCAATAATGTTGTTTAGATGTTTCCTTAAGACAAGATTGGCAAATTTGTCAACACAAATAGCTTGCCCAATTTTTTTTTGTCCTTGTTATAGGATGTTTAGATTTGGAAAATAAGACAACAATATTGATTAAGAAAATTATTTATTGAGGTGTGACTTAGATCTCTGATCTCTGCTACAATGGGAGACAGGTTAAAACGTGTGATAAGCAAGTGAGAAAGGTACAGCTCTGTAATGGTCATCTTATGTTTCCTGTTTCAGCAGGGACTCACTCTCACACCATCTGTCAGCTGGCAATCCTCCAACAGTTATGGTGAGGGCACTTAAATTGTGGCCTGGACTCACCCTATCAGACTTTCTAATTAACCTGTCCTTTACTAAGCTCACAGGAGATGGGGGTGCTCAGGGCCCTTCTCAGCTGTCCCTGCCTGCAACTTTTAGTCTCTTAGGTTGCTTTACATCATGACCCCTCTGGTATTCTCTACTTCCTTGTATTTACTGCCTGCACTATTCCTCTGGTCAAACTCAAGCAAGTCAAATGGTCACACAGTGACAGCATTCAACAATAATTAGTAAGCTTTAATGAGACACGCAGCTGTGTATTTTGCACATTGTCAACAAAGCGGCTGGATTTGAGCAATGTTGGCTGTAATGCCTTGGATATTTAAATTGAGATGATCAGCAAAGTCTTATTTTTTTAGATGATTCAAATCATGCACATTATGATTAATGAAAAATTATTGCTTTCAAGATTTGTGGTGGCAATCATTACAAAAACAAGGCCTATTTTTCAAGGCAATCTCAATGGACATAGTGGCATAAACTTTAAAAATCAAAATACAATGGGGCCTGGGTAGCTCAGCGAGTATTGCCACTGACTACCACCCCTGGAGTCGCAAGATTGAATCCAGGGTATGCTGAGTGACTCCAGCCAGGTGTTCTAAGCAACCAAATTGGCCGGGTTGGCCCGGTTGCTAGGGAGAGTAGAGTCACATGGGGTAACCTCCTTGTGGCCACTATAATGTGTGGTTCTCGCTCTCGGTGGGGCACGTGGTGAGTTATGCGTGGGTGCCGTGGAGAATAGCGTGGGCCTCCACACATGCTACGTCTCCGTGGTAACGTGCTCAACAAACCACGTGATAAGATGAATGGATTGACGGTCTCAGACGCAGAGGCAACTGAGATTCGTCCTCCGCAACCCGGAATGAGGCGAGTCACTACGCCACCATGAGGACTTAAGAGCGCATTGGGAATTGGGCATTCCAAATTGGAGAGAAAAGGAAAAAAAAAGGCCAATTACAAATAAATAAATAAATAATCAACATACTCTTGATATATGCTCATATGAAAAAGTGGATAGTAAGCTCATCAACCTGTACTAGTGTCGTTACTACAACATGAAACGCACCCATTTGACAAATTAAATTACAACCCCAATTCTGAAAAGCTGGGACAGTATGATAAATGCTAATAAAATAAAAAGGAGTGATTTGTACATTATATTCACCCTTTGCTATATTTAAAGCACTACAACTACACATTATATTATGTTTTTCCTTGCGAATGTAATTATTTTTTGAAAATGTAAAGCAATTTAAAATCATATGATTACAACATGCTCTAAAAAAGTTGAGACAGGGGCAATTTAAGACTAATAACAATTTGACGAACTGAAATAACAAGCCGATGTGAAAGAGGAGATGTAAAAAGGTGAGGCAATCATGTCATAGTATATTAGGAGCCTCCAAAAACAGCCTAGACCTTCAAGAGCAAGGATCATTCGAGGCTTGTCAATTTGCCAACAGATGCTTCAGCAAATAATCCAGCACTTTTCAAACAATGTTCTCCAAACTGGAAGGATTTTGGGCATTTCACCCTCTACAGTGCACAATATAGTTAAAAGATTCAAGGAATCTAGTCAATTCTCGGGCCCTAAAGGGCAAGATGGAAACCATTTCTGAATGCGTGTGATCTCTGATCCCTCAGACGTCACTGTCTTAAGAAACATCATTCTTCTGTAATGGATATCATGAACATGAATATGGGCTTGGGATTACTTGTGATTAAATGTGTAGTTGTAGTGTTTCCAATAAAGGGTGAATACAATTTATGAATCACTCCTTATTGTTTTTTTTATTATTTTTCATACTGTCCCAACTTTTTTGGATTTGTAGTTTTGCTAAATATAATTTGAGACACATGTCAATAAAAAATACTGGGCATTACTTACCTAATAAGAAGATCTCTCAAGAGTGCAAATTCGCAATGTGCAACATTTTCAACTGAAATAAAATTAAAAAAGCACAGAAGGCAGAAGTTCATGAATTCATCTAGTGATTTTGCTAAACTGCAAATTCTACAAAGACCACTTGATGGCAGTGTTGAATAAACTATTAAACCATGGACCTTCAAACCCTTTTGAAAACTGTCAGATATCATTATGTAATAATCTTTGAACAATCATTACAGTTACACTTCTCACAGCTGACAATATGTAATGGCTCTCTTCAGAATCTCACCTTCAATGATCCCCCACTTTGTTTTTCTTCCCAAAACTTTGTTCCCATTCACCTGGTGTTCCTTATCTGTTCCCACTACTGCAAAGGGGATGTTTTCCTGAGAGAATTGAGAGAAAGTTTATACCTTACTTCACTTGCTATACATCATGATCTTAGTTTATCAAATTTATAAAAACAAGATTTTTTAAGACAAGGTGAGTAGTGCTTGCCCATGCAAAACTTGTCGGCATAATGCTAGTGGGTTGTTGATGGTCAAGGCATTGCTAGGCAATAGCTAAAGTTTGTAAAGTAGTTTTTAGTACGTTACTATGTGGTTTCTAGGATTGTGCTTTATTGTTTGCCTTCTACCCCAAGCCAAAAGAGCCCACCCTCATGATATTCTCATCCCAAGATATGTTTCAGGTCTCTCTTTTAAGCCCATTTTATCATCCACCATGTTAAAAGCCTAAGTCTGATCATTACTAAGGGAATGATACCACTTTAATAACACACCCCTCCTCAACAAGAAGCATGTTTTGGAGTTTTGTAAATGTCTGTAGCATAAAAAGTATGGGCCGAGTTATTCATCAAAATGTAATACTAAGGAACAGGGGTTTGTTTAAATCCCTAACCCTAAGGATAAGCAATATTAATAGTGCTGCTTGCTTGCAAGTACAACAAATTAAGTCAAGAGGTCATAATGGGTTGTTAATACAGCAATGAAGTCCCAGAGAAGAATCCTCATACCCTAATCTTATCGTTGAGTATTCTGTCTTCAGCATCCACATCATATTCTCTCTGCGGATACACACTGATCCCATTGGCCTGGAGGTCTTGTCTTATCTACAGAGAGAAGATTCCAGTTAGATGGATGATGTGCACTGATTTTTAAAACCTACCACACAAGAGAACAAACTCACACACAAACAAAACCACACAATCGCCCAAGGGGTGAAATATGACAGCAGCTCCTCTTTTTCTCGTTGCTGTATTTTACTAGCCTCAAACTTGCTGCCATCTGTGTGTGTATGTGTATGTGTGGGGGAGGATTTTGGAGTGTGACTGTTGTACATGGATACAATATCAGCAATTGATATCTTGAGCACAGTATGACATCCACCCGTGCACACCGCTCTGCAAGGGCTATTGAGCAGTGAGAGACAGCTCGGGATAATGGGTTGAAATGACAGAGTACATCATTAGGAATGTTTTTTGGTGTATATTGATAGGAGACACACTGCGTGTGGGGGCTGCTAGGGCCCTTCGTTCCGTGCAGTCGAAGCTGTCCAGAAATGCTCCTCAGGGAGAGCTGATGGCAAGTGGCCGAGGTTGAAGAAGCAGCTATACATCAGTAAGAGGAGAGCACAAGTCTCTCCATGGAGACACTGCTTGTAACCTTAATGTGGCCTATTCATTTTTCCACCCTCCATCCAACCCAGAGCAACCAGTCTTTTGTCTATTTTTTCTGTCTTGTTTAACAGTAAAATATCTAAACATCCTTAAAACTGGATTAATTTACTTGACAAAGATTTATATATATATATATATATATATATATATATACGTAAGACAATAAGACTTGTTTTCAGAGAATATATCTTGAAGTAATTTTTTTTTTCTTAAAATCCTTACAAAAGTTTGTTAATTTTATGGGTAAAATTATACAATGAGATTCTATTTGTTAACATTAGTAAATACCTAAGGTATAATGACCTAACAATATACAATATATATTAATTTATAATTCAATTATTATTCATTTATGAAAATAAAATTGTTCATTGTTAGTTCATGTTATGCATTAACTAGTACTAACATTTACAACATCTAATTAAAAAAAAAATTAGTAAATGTTGACATTAACATCAACCAAATGCTGTAAAAATATTGTCCATTGTTAGTTCATGTTAAATAATGTAGATAATCGCCTGGTTACTTTCATTACCACCTTTCACTGATGGAGGGAATGAGACATTGTGTCGATGTAGTGAGACTAGGGGGTCACTCTTGGGAGCCCTAAACACTTCTGATCTTTGAGAAAAGGCCAATGGGAATTGGCGAGTGGAATTTGCATGCCACTCCCCTGGACATATGGGTATAAAAGGAGCTGGCTCGCAGCCACTAATTCAGGTTTTGTACTGAGGAGCCAAGACAGGGTCCCAGCCATTTCAGCAGGTAGTTCAGTGTAGAGGCAGGAGGGACACAGAGGGGAACGGAGGTTACGAAAGTAACCAGGATGTTCCCTATCTGTCACTCACACAACTTTTTGTCGATATAGTGACACTAGGGGTCCCTATACGAAATGCCACAACTAGCTGAACTTTGTTGCGTGGACTGGCGGTGCAAGACGGACAAACATTGCATGCCTTGAAGCCACGTGGCTGTCACATAACCTCCCCCAGTGCTCCTACAAGCATCGCACGAAATGGGAACAGGCCGCCCCGGCCTTTGCCTCTTCTCTTCTTTTTATTCCCCCCAAAAAAGAATGGACATTCGTGTTGGGGGGGTGGGGTCCATTCCCAAGGGGAAGATACCGTGAAGACCACAGCCTCATATTGTGTGGAAATATGTCATATGGTCTTACCGAGTTTTGTCGTCAGTGTCGCATGTGGAGAAGTCCCCATGGTGGGTCCTACCCAGAGGGGATGGAGCTCTACAAACATGGTGACTGATGGCAGAGGGGACTCTGCCCTAGGAAGACATAGGTTTACCATCGGAATAACCGTCTAGTGGAAGATACATCACACAGGGTTACAAACAGGCAACTAGCGCATGTGGAGCACCTACCCCAGTAAAGGGCCTAATAAAACATGTACTGGGCCGGCATCAAGTTTCTCCACGAACTCGCCTGCCACACGGCTAAGGAGGAAGGACATCCAAGGTCCACGACCTCATGAACACTGCTGGGGGTAAAAAGTGCACGTCTCCCTCTCCAGGAGGGGAAAGGCACTGTACGCAAGCGGTACACCCAGCAAGTTGTCTCGCAAACGTACCTTTTCATACCTGACAACACATGGGACAAATCCGGTTGAACCCGGAGATTGTAGAACCTCGCTAAGGTATTGGTGTTGCCTAGCCTGCTGCTCTGCAGATGTCTGCTAAAGAGGTGCCATTGGTCATTGTGCTCGTAGCCCCAAGGGGGATTCCCGAGAGACTTATCGTCAACTGCATCGTGGTGCACCGCTATAGCTGCCACGTACACCTTCAAGGTGGAGGGGGACAGCTGCCCTTTCAGCCTCTCCTGCAGGAAGGAAAGCACCAGCCCAACTGTGAATCTCTAGGGGTCCTCGCAGTGAGAACATGACCCGTCCACGAATGCTGTCTCAGCGTGGGCAGTGACAAAGCATGTGAGATGGTGATTGTGGCCGTCGGAACCGGATAGGTAAGGACCTCAACAAGGAATTACACACAAACGGAAAGGCATCTTTAAAAATATGATCTCCGTCATTGCCTCTCTTTTATTTGCAAGAATATATATTAATTTTGAATCACCCAGGGGCATTCTCTGCACTCAACCGGTGCATGAGGGGGAGAAACTGCTGTAATGTGCCGTAAATCCAACAGCATGCAGCATGAATGGACTGGCATAGGAATTCAGCACGCTTCGGAAAAAAATCTGAATGAGTGGTTGCAAGCCAGCTCCTTTTATACCTGCATGTCCGGGGGAGTGGCATGCAAATTCCACTTGCCAATTCCCATTGGCCTTTTCTCAAAGATCAGAGGTGTTTGGGGTTCCCAAGGGTGACCCCTAGTGTCACTACATCGACACAACTTCGAGTGAGTGACAGATTTGGGAACTAATGCTAATGAATACAGCCTTATTGTATGTTACCAATTTGTTTAAAGCAAGAAAAAAATGGCCAATGGAGTAAGAAAATTCTATTTAATTCAAGATATGCAAATATTAAACATATTATTAATGTACAGTATATCTTTGCCAATATATTTACCTTGTTACAAGGATGTTTAGATATTTTTACTGGAAAACAAGACAACATTTGCTGCGCACAAGCAAAGAGGCCTTTGGAGATTTAAATGGTGTGTGTAATTCTCCCTTGCTCCATTTAGTGCAGCTTTTTAATCCATTCCATTTTATTTTCACAGCTAAAATGTGAATTTTGAAAAATTCCAGTATTTATGACGCACAGCTCACCCTCTGTTTGAACTCTAGCCGTTCCTCTAGAGTGAGTGTGTCTGCTTTGGCGATTACAGGGACGATGCTCACTATCTTCCCAAGTCTCCTCATAAACTCCACATCTATGGGGCGTAACCTGCAGAAGAGCAAGATGGATTATTACTAGTCCTTTACTTTGTTTTTCCATTTTATTTACATGTAGCTTGCTGTCTTTGTAAATGCATGCTGTCAAGAGTCTGAAACAACATAAAAAAGCTTGGATTTTATTTATTATGTAATCCTGAGAAGAAAAAATTTATAATTTTGAACATTGAAAAGTAGTTTTATAAATAAAAAATAAATCTTTAAAATTCTACACAATTTATTGGTCACCAATCAAATATAAGCAAATACATGACATGTCATGAACTCTGTGACATTGTCATTAACTTATGCCAGGGCATACTGTCATTAAAGGGAAAAAGTGAATATACCAAATAGTAAGAAATTCTGAAATTCATGTGATTGGTTTAATTAAAATGTTACCCATATTTTTATGCTAATAATGTAATAAATACAAAATATAATATAATATAATTTCACTAGTTTCACTGACTTTTGAACCATACAGTATTTGTTAACAGCTATGAACAACGGCCACAATGTTTTCAAATGTAATAATCTTAAAGCAATGAAAGGCACTTGGTGTCTTTCTAGAAGCCGTTCAGTCCTGTATTACCCATAGCATTTTCTGTATAAAATGCAAACATTAAATATCTGACTTTTAAAATCAGTTGGTCCTTATATATCTATGATAAAGTCTGTTACTACATGGGCAAACAGTTTCAGAGTCTGGGCTGTTTTCGTTGAGTGGATGTACCATATGCTTTGTAGGCTGAGCCAGGATGTCAATGGTTCAAAATCGTTACAGATTCCTGAGATTCTTGAATTACGCCATTTGTACAATATAACATTAACGTGACAGAACCACAACACGTTGGTATTAAGCAGCATTGGAACACATCTGAATGCGCGCAGGAAATTAACACACACCAGTGTCCGGTGGCTGGCAGGAAGTAGACGCAGCAGTGAACACGAGTGTCAGGGATTCTTCTCTTCCTGTTGATATTCAGCTCCTCCTTCAGGTATTTATCATACTGTTCATCAACATATTTTACAATGGGCTCCCAGCTAAGAAAAAAGGCATGGAGAAGGGTTTACATCACAATTAAAACATGCTTATACTTTCCAGCTAACAAGGCAGTTGTTTTTTGTGTAACTAATAGTAACTATTAGTTGAAAAGTTGAAAAGAAATACAAGAATTCTCAAAGATATCTTGTTGAAGGTACAAGAGAATCACTGCAAACCTTCCCATTTAGGTATATAAATGTTTTGTTAAGACATGAAGACCATTAAAGCTACATAACATTTTAGCTATTAAATAAATTATTACTTTGACATCAAAGCCAAGGCCAAAATGCTCTCTGATTTAAAAGAGTCTTTTTATCTCTCATGGCCGTCTCACACTAATACACATATTTGGTCAAAAATGCCTCTGTTTGCTAATGTCTTCCAAAGTATGCAGTACCAGAGAGCTTTCTCGAAAGTCCAATTTTTTAAAGGGTAACTACATTTCAGTGTGGATGAGAGGAATAAATGTAGCAAAAACATTTTTTATTTCTTTCTTAATGTTAATTATTTCATTAAATGAATAAAAATTCATAATTTTATTAAAATTAATAAAAGTAATTCTTAAGATGCCAGTAGTTAAATCCATATCTTCTGAAGTGATTTGTGGGTGAGAAAAAAAATCAATATTTAAGTCCTTTTTAATTGTAAATCTCACATTCTGGTGTGGAAGTGACTTTCGCTTTCACAAACAGCTACATACTGGTTGGGGATAGTCAAAAGTGGAGATTGATGGTAAAAAAAAGACATAAATATTGATCTATTTCTCACCCACTCCTATCATATCACTTCAGAAGACACTGATTTAACCACTGAACTCATATGGTATACTTTTATGCTGCATTTATTTCCTTTTTGGACCTTCTATGCTCACTTGCATTGTATGGACCAACAGAGCTGAAATATTTGCGTTCTCACCAGTTCCCATTGTTGATTTGGTCTCCAAATCCAGGTGTGTCAATCACTGTCAGCTTCATCTTCACCCCTTTCTCCTCAATGACTATAAAAAATAACATGACAAAAGATCACAAAATTGAGATAAGAAAAAGTTATTGTTGCAGGAATGCAATATGCAATGTAAAGTCAGTCTGCAAGAAGAGTCTAATAAGCTGTTTGTGCAAGCAGGGACCCCTTCTGTACCAATACTGTAGTTTATGGCTTTCAGAATGCTATTACGGTATGTGATGATTAGCGGTATGATGACAATATCGTTGTTGTTTTAATGGCCGATCCCAGTATATAGATAACAGGGTGGATGATAGCTATTATAATGCCTATATTAATACATATATAGGCTAAATACATAGGGGCAAGCTGTCAAAATTTTTCCTCCAGTTAATATTTCTCACTCAGGAATTGTTGTATTTTTTTAAAGAAAATTCCTGCATAGTCACACACCTTGAAGTCTAGGGCACAAAAAATGCCTTTAAACATTTCCAACAATATTGCTAGCAAATATAAATGCAGTTCATCATTGAACAAACATAGCGGGGCATGTTTCACACTCTATGGGGTAAGTTGTCACAATGCAACTTGTCACTAAACCAAGTAGGACAATTTTTTGGAGACATCAATTAACCTAGCCTGCATGTCTTTGGATGGTGGGAGGAAGCCGGAACACCCAGAGAGAACCCACGCAGACACGGGGAGAACATGCAAACTCCACACAGAAAGGCCGGGGCAACCGGGGTTTGAACCCACAACCTTCTTGCTGTGAGGCGACAGTGCTAACCGCCGCTCAAAATAATTTTTAATAATAAACATTATTCATTCTTATTGCTATATACAAGTCTTTCTCTAACGATGATGGTCAAAGATGATGGTGGATCATTAGCAAAAGAGAATAGCAGTTTTTAAATTGGTGGCCCAATGATTGAAATCCATGATCAGCTAAACGAAACACATGTGCTTCTCTTGGTGAGACTCAGCAACAAAGCAGTTCTCAGTTTCTCTTATTTTCTCCCACACAGAGATTGCAGAACTGAATAGTAGCATTCAGCAGCCCTCCATTTTTTGCACTGTAAAGTCTTTGAGAGAACGGGTGATTGTATAACACCCATCTCCCCTGGCAGTCAATCTGCAGGACAGCCTTTTTCACTGGTTATGAGAGCCACTGGGCTTCTTTGTACTGTGCGGAGGTGTCAGGCACCATGAGACTTTGGTACTCTTTGTTTTCCACAGGCCTGAACTCTATTTGGAAAGCCTGAGCCACACATTTTGCAAAACTGCTGGGGAACCAAGGAACAGCAAGACATCTGCTAGATGATGTGTCTAAAATTTTAAACTGCAGTGGCGATTTAGCAGTTTAGCAGGAACACAAGCAGTGGTTCTTTGTCAGTTTGAAAGTATGTGCTACTTATATAATAAATATAATATACTTAAAGTTATATGTACACTAATGAATACTGGAATGATCCCTAATGAAGAAGAAGCATGTTGCTAGGAGTCAAAAATGTCCCATTTATTAGAAATCTGAGCAGAAGTTTCTAAACGTATAATTGTATGAAATCTTTGCTTAGAAAATTGTATTGCTCAGAGGTTGCCCTTTTATAACTAAGGGAACTTTAGGGAGTTCTCAGTTAAGTTTCTTTCAGGTTTACGTTAGCTGTTTCTCAGATTTATTTCCTGTAATTCCTTATGAGATAAACTGCATGAAAGTGTATGGTATATTTAATGTAAAGAATTTGATTGATCATACTATACCATACATGACGGTTCATGCTATATATGAAAAAAAAAAGAATGTAAATATTTATGCACTATGTCAAGCTCTGCATACTTGCCTTTCTGAAGTCTAACATAAAAAACACAGAGAAACAGGGCACTCATTCACAGCAATGTTTACGTTGTGCTACGCTGAGAAGTCAGTGAGGGGTGTCTCCTAAACTACGCGATATCTCAGGAAGTCACAAGCCCAACTGACTTATCTTCAATCTTCTTTTGTTAAGAAACAGCACTCCCAGCTTCTCTCAGTCTTTAATTCTCATCTACACTCTCTGTCAACCTACATGTCAAACATCTGTAAACTATTGGGCTATACATTTGAGTGGTCTTTATGAAATGAGGTTTGGTTATTGTGGTGGGAAAGAAATACAACAGATGCTCTCCACAAAGGTCTGTTAAAGCTGGTTTGAAACCTTATTTTACTTTCACTGACATCTCAAGACTAAAAACACTTGTTTTGATCTTACACAGAAAACTACTAAAAAGCTCCTGAGATTTGTCATGAGTTACACTGAAGAAATATAACAAAAGACAACAACTGCAAGGCAAAAATTTTAAAGCCATCCCATAGAATTAAAGGAAATAAGAAAACAGTTTCTAGTCAAAAAAACAGGTTAAATTGACCTTTGGGTAACTGAAGTGAAAGTTGAGATGAAGCCATGTTAATGCATTACAACATATGCTCTTCATTTCAAAAACCTGTCAAGGGGAAGTCAGAAACGGAAGAGAGATCAACAAACAGATCTAGGTCTCAAACTTTCCCCAAAAGCATAATTAAATGACTAATTTCAAGACTAGTAGGCAGAAAGCTGAATCCATGGCCAGTGGTTTATCGTTTGTAGCTATATCACCTGTGCAAGACTGTAGCGATAGTTAACACAGTAGCCTCGGATCTGCTGGCTCTAAGTAGGGTCTTGTAATTGGATATTTCTGCACCCATATTCAGAATGGAAGGGTAAAGTTCACCAGTCTTTACATTTCTGGCACTACGGCATTAAGGCAATTAACATAGCACTCTACGCTAATGACCTAGCCTAGCAAAGGTCTTTGCACATCAGTTGTCTGACACTTAAAACTACAAGACGAGGCACACTTTTCCAGCATTTTGTATCAACCTGTGATATTTGTACCTATATGTGAGGTGCCATCTGGTAGGTCATTCTATTAAGGCTGCAGATGTGCGGTTAAACCTGATAATATGGGTAACTCAACAAACTTTTTACCCAGATGAAAGTGGCAAGGGTAATAAGACTACAGTGCAACAGTGTATGCAATTTATTATTTAGCTCCCTTATTGCAGGACTACAGAACTTTTGTACTCTTGCAAAAAGGAGCACTGTGCTTTACTTGTCCTACTATGCTGTTTCTAAATATAACACACATAGGACCAGTGACAAAAAAGACCCAGCTATGTTGTGTTTTGGTTGCTGGTGTGTTGGTGTCCCAACCAGTTTATGTAACTAGCAAGAGCTCTTTTTCAACCACCAGAAAACCAGCACCAAACCAGCATACATCAGCCTGGACTAGCATGTAAATGTATGCTGGTCTAAGCTGGTGATTTCAGCAAACAAAATAATAATATTCAATGAGATGTTCTAATCTGAACTGTTCAGCGGTTTTGTATTCAGAAGTCTCTAGTGTGGCTCTCTCAGGTTTGGGTTGGTTACCACAATCCACAGTTTACCTCAAAAGCAACAAAACAAAGTTATCACAGTGAAATATTCCAAAACAAGCCTAGATTTATCATCAAACAAGCCAAAATCAAAGCAAATTCAACAATTCTAAACAAATGACACATTTGCCTTTTTGAACACAAGAAATCAAGCCCCTATTGAGTACTCTAGAGGAAATGTGTGAGACCGAGACAGCACACTGCTCAATCAACCAATTCATTCACTCAGCTGAGCTTGGATCACTGAAGACAGACATGGTGGATAAATGGTGGCCTCCATTTGAGCAGAAGTCATCTCCTTTCCCATGCCATAAATGCGGCCCTGTGTGCACTCTTCTTCTCTCTTTCTCTCTGACAGAGAGCTCATAATGTGAGATGAAGATGTGTTATTGATCTAAAATAATCCATCCCCCTTGCAGGCTTTTTAATTTCTCTTTCCTTTCAGAGCACATGCTCTGGGCACTCTAGCCGCGTTCCAATTCAAACACTACAAAACATTAAGCTTTTCCTCCAGCTCCTCCTGTCTAGATGTCACTCTCCTACCATCCTTTCATCCTTTTAAAAAATCACTCGGGCCAACACACTTTGTAACATACGTCAAAACTTATTGATGTGTGATGGTGAAGAGAAAAATTCATGAATCATGGTAGCTATAGTCTTGCATAGTAAGACCTTTGAGTAACAGCATATGGTCTGATAACATCTAGGTTACGGATGTAACCTCCGACGTTGTGTAGAAGAAGCGACACTAGGGGTCTCTCTTGAGCGCCGAATATGCCTCTGATCTATGAAAAAAGGCCAATGAGAAGTTGGCAGACAGTATTTGTATACCCCGGACATCCAATGGAGAACAAGACGGGTAAGTCGTGACATGTGGCGGGAGCGTACGCCACCTTGGCAATTTATGACATGAGGGGACAGAGACATGTCGAAGGGGAGGACTTTGTACTGATATGCCTGGCCGTCGAACGCAAACCGTAGAAAGGGTTGGTGTCGAGGCAAAATTGAAAGTACGCGTCCTTCAGGTCTACCGCTGCGAACCAATCTAGATGCTGGACGCAAGTTAGAATGTGTTTTTGCATGAGCATTTTGAATGAGAGTTTGAGCAGTGCCCGGTTGAAAACTCGCAGGTCCAAGATAGCTCTCTTAAACTGCCGCCTTTCTTGGGTACAACGAAGTAAGGACTGTAGAAACCCATCTTCGTTTCGGTTGGAGGGACAGGCTCTATCGCGTCTTTGAGTAAAAGAGTAGCGATTTCCGCGCGCAGGGACTTGGTATGTTCCCCGTATACTGAGGTAAAGCGGACGCCCGCGAAGGGGGGCGGGGACCTGGCAAACTGAATTGCGTAACCGAGTCGAATGCTCCGGGCCAGCCAGCGTGACAGGTTGGGAAGTGAAAGCCATGCATACCAGCTCCGCGCTAGGGGCACCAAGGGGACAGTTATTTTTGACGTACCTGGCGGGGCTTCACAGTGGTGCAAAGCAGGTAGTACGGCGTCGGGAGGCGAGGGCACGTACCGGCAGGGGGCGGGTTAGAGACCGAGGAGGAGGTCCAGTGAAGGTGTCCTCCAGACTCATCGGAACCGGCCGGCCGGGGAACAGTCGTGGGGCTGAAGGTAGGGGGTCCGCCTCCAGCATGCTGGGACTGTAAAGATCTGGCGGCAGGGTGCCGTGAGAACGGCATTTGCGGGCCAGGTGATCCAGAGACAAAGGAAATAGCTCTGTTATTGAGAATGTGTGTACCGCAGCCCCGTGTAGGGGGGCAGCAAATTAAATAAATTCAACAAAAGATTCTCCTCCCGGCCCTTCACCAGGGGATGGAGTGGTCTTACCAGCTCCGGGGTTAACATCTCGGGCTCTGGGTCGAACATCTCAGGAGTGCCTTGGAGCCTTCCGGGTCCTCGAGGGGGTGGATGCGAGAGCGGATGAGCGAGTGGCTTTGTGCCAAGTAGAGAGGAGTGCTCTCCACGATGACGTCAGCTCATCATGCACCTCCGGGGAAAAACGAGACCCGGGGGGGGGGGGGGGGGTGGGGGGGGGGGAGTGGGGGGCGAGGCTGTGAGCGGCGCCCGGACCCCAGGAACCAGTTATCCAACCGCGATGGCTGTGGGGAGGATGGAGGGTTCCAGTCCAGTTCATCTGAGCGTCCGCCTCAGCCTGGGAGTGCTGGCCTGAAGGCGGCAGCCCAGGGGAGTCAGACGCCGCGCTCTCCGATGCAGCGGCAAGCTCCTCCACCTCAGGCTCCAGAGGATAAGCAGGCTGGCTGTGAGGCGAGCCGCTATTGCCTCGAGCACAGACGGAAGTCAACGAGCTGCCATCCCCAGATCGCTTCCATCACCAGCCGCATCGTCCTCAATCCTGTGGGAAGAAGGAGCAATGCGGGGGGGGCGGCTGGAGTGGCGTGCTTTCTATTGAAAGCGAGCCGCGACCGCAATGTTGCCATGGTCATGCCCTCGCAGTGGGCATCCACAAACGCTGCCTCGGTGTGTTCGCTGACCAGACACACGAGACAATTCCTGTGGCCGTCTGAAGCAGAGAGCACTCTACCGCATCCAGGAAGTACACAGAGGTGGAATGGCATCTTTATAAAGACGCGTCCTGAAAAGGACGTTCAACGCCGCTGTGTATTGCTCGAATGGAGGAAAAACACTCTTTTAAAAACTGCTGTGCAAGGAAGGAGCCGCTGTAGTGCGCCGTAGATCCAACAGCACACAGTGTCAGAGGAACAGGAACGGCTGTGTCTCGCAGCTCGCTGCAGTACAACCATCGGCTCTGAAGAAAATTTCTGAATGAACTCGACGTATTTCCCTCCTTTTATACCCATATGTCCGGGGGCGGGGTATGCAAATACTGTCTGCCAACTTCTCATTGGGCTTTTTTCATAGATCAGAGGCATATTCGGCGCTCAAGAGAGACCCCTAGTGTCGCTTCTTCGACACAACTTCGAAGTGAGCGACAGAGAGGGAAACATAGATTATATCTGTCTGTGCAGTTTTTCAATTGTTTTTCTAGTATGAAGACATGTGCTAGATGTATCTGGTTATTGGGCCACGTCTTTCTGTTATGTCAGCATGTTGTGCAGAAGCAGCACATTTTAAGATGCAGCGTCAAGGTTTAAAAACAAGGGTTCTTTTCTATTGGTTGTGCTGTGTCTAGCTTTTTTTTGCGTAAGAACATGACCACTAAGACAAGAGAAGAATGTCTGACAGACAGTTCTTTTTTTTTTTTTACGTGCCGTTTAGGGACGAGTTTACATATGTAAATGTATTATACCACGACACTAGACCAGTGTGGTAAATTCAAACAATGGGCATTCTCTGTGAATGTTTCTATGAAAAAGACCAAAAATATGGGACAATAAGTGCAGACTGATCAGAATTTCTGACTTAAAGCAACAAATGCAGACATAAGTCACAGCAAAAAAAGTCTGCTTCAGGATATCTGGTTAACTTAAATTTTTCACAAACAAAACTCTGATATTTTTCAAACTGAGCATCTTTCAAATACTTGATGGCACTAATCTGGCAAACTTTTATAAATCTAGATATTAGTTCAATATAGGCAACAGATGGTTAGTGAACAGTCTATGGGTGGTCCATAGGTGGGGCATCTGATGGGGGAGCACACCGTACAAGAACCATTGTGTAACAGGTAGGACACTGTCCTACCTGTTACACAATGGTTCTTGTACGGTGTGCTCCCCCAGGTATCGAACATAGAATGGAGTGTGTGTGTAGGTAAGTCTCACTGTGGCTGACTGATTGCAGGTGGACAGTCTTTGAGATCTTCTCTTCATAACTGGGTGTGCAGGACTTCCGACTGACCTTGGACTTGAAGAGTGTGTTTACAAGTGTCGACTTCCCCAAACCGCTCTGCCCTGTCAATGAGAATGAGAATAGATTTAATGACTTTTGTTTTTAAACTGCAGTTAAAGTATGACTAACAGCATATGTAGCAGACCCCGAGCATATTTATTTGTGGGATGATCTTTGCTTAGCATTAGCGGGGGATATAAAACTTTATAATTTCACACAGATAAGATGACAAACATAAATTTGAGGTCATAAAGAATTACATGACTACATGCAGCAGGGAGCCCTTGATACTGCAAATCATCAGGGATATAATAGGATGCGGTCAAGCTAAGGAAAAGTGCTTTAGTGTCTTATCTGGTCGGTGTCCAAACATACTGACAACTCCAAGCCAGGCAGAGCTTTGGGGAGCTTTTCCACTTAATGAGCCTTTCACACTAGTCCTCACGGTGATCTGATCAGAGAGGATGCTATTACCAGAGAGGGAGCCTTATCAAGACCATCTAAATTCATACAAATAAGGGTAAATCTATGGGGACACCTTCATTGCCACAAAGGAGATGTGCTGTGTTAATGTGAGCCGCTTGGAATTGAGTGCTGATGTTGGGCAGTGTTTATTCGATCTCACTCAGAGGGGCCCCTCGGGGGCCACTGGTCAGTTCCCTGTGCACAGGGTAGAGGTTGGGAATGTGCTTAACACTCTCGCAACTCCATTTGTACCTGTTAAGAGGTCCGCCTGCTTCAGGAAGCCGTCAATGTATGAAAGGATTTGACAAAGATAGACGACAGAGTCGAGGAGATCTCGCCCCTCCATCATTGCCCACCTCAGCAGAGGCTTTGATGGATTTACGCCCTGGTCTCTCACCACAGGAGGCGTTGACATCAAATTTATGACAAACCAACAACCTAAGTGCTCACACACACACACACACACACACACACTGTGTGCCCTCCTGGATCTCTTTGATTTAACAACTGTCAGTGGAGACATCGGATGAGCCTTGAGCTGGTCTGCAGGTCTTTGCTCGTTTAAGCTAGTCTAGCTGGTCTATCAACATGGCAAAGCTGGTCTTAACAGGTTTAAGCTGGTTTACCTGGTCTCCCAGCCTGGACAGGTGGGACAGGGGTGGGGGATGTTATCCAGAGAGTAAAGCATGGCTTTTTGAACCATTCAGTTTAGTCACACATACCATACCTGTTCTATACTGAGGAAAGATGAAATGGATACAGATTAGGCGCAGTCAGGTGCTTGTTTTGAGTCATGCATTTGAGTAATGCTGTGTTTTAACATCTTGTAATTTACCTCAACCACATTCTTGGAAAAGAGCAGCCCAAGGCAGGAAAATATGGCCAGGCCATATTCACCAACTTTTCCTGAAGACAACATAGAGCTTCTTCCATGCCAGCTGTATTCCTCACTCACTTTCTCACTGCTAATCCTGTTGTGTATATCTCGTTTTCACACAATTCCTCTTCTTCCTGTATCATGTCAACTTCTTATTCACCCATTATATGCTTGCAAGTACATGTTTCCAAACACACCCTTATGTTCTATGTGTTTCCAAGGCAATAACAAAATAGAACATGTCCATTTGAACATTCCCACCAAATGCTAAATAAAAAAGGGATAAACCAAAATTATTCATCACTGGTCATTGCTGGAAAACAAACATCAATCAAACAAGGCTAAGCTGGTTTGCTGGTTTTAGCAGGGGTTTGGGGAATTTGTCCGATTTTTTTACCTGGTCACCCAGTTAATAGACCAGCATGATCATGCTAGGAGACCAGATGAAATAACTGATACAGGTTGGCCAGGCTGAAATATCAGTTAGACCAGCTGAAGACCAGATGGCCAAGCTCAAACACCACTTAGACCAGCTTGGCCAGACTAGGGGCCATCTTAAACCAGTTAAGACCAGCAAACCATCTTAGGGTGGTTTAAGCAGTCTTTCAGCAAGTTTTACAGGGAATGTGACAGTGTGTAGATAGTGAGTCACACAGCTCTCTGTCTTCCTCTCTATATTACTAACTTTCACAGTATTTCCGTGTGCCATTCCATCTCGTGCATGGTCGACGCATGCACACTACGAAATAAAAATAAACTGAAACTAACTCAAATAAATATAAAAAGCCATAACATTAAAAAAAAAACTGAAACTAAATAAAAAAATATTAACTGAAATAAAAATTTCCATAAATATATTTAATTAAAACATTTGCTAAGTATGAAAATATTATTTAAAAGACAAATTGAAAACAAAAATAAAAACAGGTAAATAAAATGCATTTAATATATATATATATATATATATATATATATATATATATATATATATATATATATACACTACAGGTAAAAAGTTTTTAAACACTTGACTGAAATGTTTCTTAAAAATCTTAAAAATCTTTTGATCTGAAGGCGTATGCTTAAATGTTTGATGTTAGTTTTGTAGACACAAATATAATTGTGCCACCATATTAATTTATTTCATTGTAAAAATAAAAAAAAATTCAAAGTTTTTTGAAATTGATGACTTAGACAAAATAATAAAGAAAAGCAGCCAATAAGAGCCCAACACAGATGGGAACTCCTTAAATACTGTTTAAAAAGCATCCCAGGGTGATACCTCAAGATAATGTCAAGAAAATGTCAAGAGTACATTTCTGCAAATTCTAAGCAAAGGGTGACTACTTTGAAGATGCTAAAATATAACACGATGCTGATTTATTGTGGATTTTGTTTAGTCACAACATAATTCCCATAGTTCCATTTATGTTATTCCATAGTTTGGTTCCATTTATGTTATTCCATGACTATACTATTATTCTAAAATGTGAAGAAAAACAATTATAATAAAGAATGAGAAAGTGTTTCACAACCTTTGACTGGTAGTGTATATATACAACCCTGGCTGGCACTTCTGTGGAATAGTGGCTGATATTTTGTTTCTCTAGACGACTTGCAGCCTTTGAAGAATTTGGCAAAATGTCTCTTCTACTTTCACTGCAGAGGAGCCAACAGGAGGAATGAAAGCAAAAGCGAGGGAGTGAGTAAAACCTTGCAGCTCTGTTCAAAAAAGAACAATAGCTCTCACTGGAGAGTTGGATGGCCTTGAATTTGTGATGTTGAGTCCATCATAAATCCCCTTGAGTGGATCAGCTGGGAAACACTGAACCACATACGGCTCCAGCCTGGCCCTGCCTCCCGGTCCACAGACAACACAACAATAACCCATGCCATTTAATTAGGTATGGCCTAATACACCCCCTCCACCTCCTTTACCGCCTCCCTGCATGCTTACCCTCACACTTTCTGGAAACAAAGGGGGATTTGGGAGGTTCTGGCTTTCTGATTGGCCAGGCTCAAATAAGGTGTTCAGTTTGAATTGGGCAGATGTCCAGTTAATACAATCAAGCTCTGCTAAGAAGGCAGTGTACAGTCTCAGTAGGTAGCCTGGCATAAAATAGTTGACTAAAAGACTTAAACAGTTCACTTGTTGAACAAAATCACTTTGTTCTCATTAACCTTGGTCAAAGACATACCAAAAAAATATGTATGTATGTTCTGACAGGTATATAGTATGACCAAATAGGTATACTCAACTGTAACCTTTTTGAACCAATGTGTAATGAAAGTTTGTTTTTAATAAAGTTATTGCTTGACAAAGAGAAGCCACCTATAATTTATTAAATATATAAGCCACAAGATGCTCTGTGTTACCTTTTTACCACATGTTATAGAAAGCAATGTGCCATAAAACCCCCATACATGTGGTAAAATCACTTAAACACGTGTCTTTGAGTGGATTATTTGTTTTTTATCATAAATAATAAACTGAATAAACTCTGCTTCCATCAAGTAATACAGTTAATCATTCTAACATTAGATACCAAACAACATAACAGCTTAGCACTTCAGTTTAGAGGCTGTGGTCACAAGTATATGCTTATCTGCATTTTACAATGACTTTGTATATAGCTCAACTAATTAGAATTTAGTGTCAGAACTCACTGTTAAAAAGAGTTGAGCTTCAGACTTTTCCTTTAACAGTCAAAGGTACCATTTACCCTTCACCTGCTAGCGTTTCCTGTCATAGGCAACTGTCTTTCTGCCTGTTTCAGCTACTCTAAAAAATATTCTGAGCTCCTGGTGCACAGTGATAGGGAATTTGACACCTAACTAACACCTCAAGTCTGTGCTATTTTTTGTCTCTTGGTCAAATCACCCTTATCTGAAGACAAGCCACAAAGCTCATGAGAAAAAAAATGGTTAAAGTTCACACTTGGAGCAGAAACAAGGGGTAAAGCCATTTAGGCTGAGCTGTTATAAAAGTAGTTTAAAGTTGTAAGGTTCTGAATTTGCTTTGAGAGTTTTGTATTGTTTTAAGGGCTTTATATTCTTCTGTTCACATACAAACTAGGTAAGTTCTAAAACTGCACAAAAGTCCAATCTACAGTAAGTCAGACTTACCAACAACCATTATATTGAATTCAAAGGCAGCCTTCATGGTTTTGCGTCTCATCTGGTCCAGCACCGCCTCAATGCCGACATATCCAAATAGATCTTTGCCCTTGATAATGCCTTTTGTGTCAGAGTCGTTGAAGCATGGTGTAGGATGTTCTATCTCCATATCCCTCTCCTCCATGACCTCCTTCTCCTCCTCCATCCGGACAGATGGCTCCAGATCCAAGCCCTGCTCCTGTGTCGTGTCTGCCAAGAGAGAGAGAGAGACCCAGGAGTTAGCATGGTGGGCCTAAACACCATGAAATGGGATGGAAGATGGATGAGTCCATCTATATTTTTGTGTACCGCTAGACATTTTAAACAGACCAAAAGTATTCATGACTCATCTTGCACTACACAAATTTTGTCCAATCAAAAGCTCTCTAGAATATCAATGTTTCTCCCCAATACCACCTGCAACTAACCAGACAGTAGCAAACCATAGTTTATGGCTGTGATGAAAATAAAGCCTATATGTTTTTGATCTGACCTGCCCAACCATTTTGCACTGAAAAATATCTAAACATCCATGAAGCAAGAATGACAAGATATTTAGTCTTGTTTTCATAGAAATCAAAAATAAAAATAAGTGTGGTTAATACTTACACAAGAAAAAATAAATATTTGCCAATGGGGTAAGATATATATGGTCTCATAAATACAGTTCTTACGAGGAGGAGGGCATGGGTAGCCGTGAAGGAGCACACCTGTTGCTGAGTTACCCCAATCAGCGGGAGAGAGAGAGATAAGGAGCAGTCGGGGACACCAGAGTAAGAGAGAGGCACCCATCAGTGTTTGTGTGTATTTTTATGGGACATCTACACAAAAATATTTTTTTTAGGAAATTATAAAAGAAAACTGGAAATTTAACACATAAAAGAATACAGTGGTCATCAAGTGATTTTATTAACTCCACAGTATCTCCAGAAGCCCATAAAAATTGTAGCAGAAAGAGATATCTTAAAAGTCTAACTATAAATCTTTTTGACAATGAGTAAGGTCTTCTTTCAAAACAAAAATATAGGAATATTTCATTAATGTTACCTGGTTGAGTAAAGTTTCTTCAAGGATTTCTAAATGGCTTCTTTCCACACATTCATTCATTCCTCATATTTTTCAACATTGTCTATACCAACATAATGCACAATTCGCTGATGCACTGAATTTGGGAAATTTATATATATATATATATTGTCAGTCTTGTTTGTGAGCCAGAGAGGTTTGCTCTGAGCATCCTCAGAGCATGCTGGTGGAGATTATTGGAGATTATGATGACTGACAAGAGGTAAATGTAGGTGAGACACAGTTGGATTCAGATGGGAAATTTAAATAATGAGAAGGAAGAATGCAGAATTGCTCATACATGTGAATCCATTCTGGGAACAAAATATATTCACAACATGCGAACAGTAGCTAGCAATTGTCTAAGCCCATGTGACAAGCATATAGCGGAGCACAAGTGAATAAAATATCTGAATAAAAGGAATTATAAATTTACTCCAGTTCCATCAGAGAGGACCTGGTAAGCAGGGGTCAAACCCTTATCCAGATTATAAAATCTAACAAATGGGAGAGGACCACCCTGCCGTTGCGTCATGCCAGTGCAAGTCCGAACAGAATGAAGCAAAATTGGTACGCTTTGCCCCAAAAGCAAATCAGAAATTTGTATCTGTTTTTATCTGTTTTATTTTGTCACAATCTGAATTTGGAAATATGCGTCCTTCAAACCTATTATCACAAACCAGTCCCCTGGCTGTACTTGTTTTTATATATTTGTTTCTTTATTTGTTTCTGCGTCAGAATTCTGAATTGACATTTGATTTGGGTGAAATTCAAACGTCTCAAATCCAGAATGGAACGCAAGCCGCCATCTTTTTTGGGACAAGAAAATAATGGCCGTAAAAGCTGCATTCTTTCTGAAAAGTGGAATCTCCTCCATTACCCCTTTTTCTAAGAGAGGGTGAATTTCCCGAATCGAAATCGGGGCTTCCCAAACAGAAATGTCTGTCATAACAACCCCACTGAATATTGGTGGAGTCTGCCTGAATTTAATGACATAACCATGCTCTATCGTTTGAAGTACCCAATTGCTGCCAAGCCGCTAGATTGGCAGACAGGGAATTAATGAATTAATGTAATGCCTGCAACACTACATGGTATGCTTGGCTTACTTTTGGTGACTGCCCCTAAACTAGTGGCATAGCTGAGGGAGGCCTTTGCGTCACTACTACTATGGCTGGTTGAACGAGATTTTATAATGTTTCTGCCTTTATTGTATTCAGGCATACGTGATGAACACCCTGAAATGCATTTACAGCAGGGACACTGAAATAATAAGCCCTGTCCCAAGTATTTTGAATGGGGAAGAGTGTGTTTTTTTATTTGAGAAAACTGGTTTGCCACAATGGCCCCAGCATTCTTTATGGGGGACAACATGTTGTGCTTACATTCAATGCGTGTTTTGGGTACACTTGTGCTTGATGAACACTGAATTCTGTCATGCATGTCACGAGACCCTTGGTCATGGAGACAGAGGCTGAATTCGGGAAATGTTTTTTAATGTTCGCTCCTCAGAGCAAACTGTGGAAATTGAACCATATTCTGGTTGTCGGGCATTTGAGGCATGTACAATGGTGAACTCATCCCAATATTGACTGAAGGGCAAACAGAGGAAAAACGGATACGTTTATACAGTCCAATTTCCTTCACTGAATGGAGGCTCAACTTTCATTACACAAAAACTACACAGCAGGAGACTACACAGCTATGAGTGAATACTCATAGGACACAACTATGAGTATTCACGATGTGAAGAACGGTGAATTTGACTCAATAGTTAACTCCACTTCTTCAATAAATACTTTAACAGGCTTTGGATGGTCAGAAGTACGGTTCTCTGAATGGTGTCAATACAATGTTTGCTAACCTCGATTAATAGGAGGCACATGACTGTTGTCTATCACTCTTGAAAACAAATGAATCGCCTTAACCAAAACATTCCCCAGTGAAAGCCGCAGTGGAGGGGGGGAACTAAAAAGGTATTTCTTAATGTGATGTGCATGGATGGACCGCAAATCCATTGTGTGTAGATCCAACAGCTGTCTGAAAAGAGCAACATGCCACCATCGAAAAACCGAGAGATAGCAGTGTGCGCCTCTTCTCTCTACAGAATTCCCTCGTGATCCATGAAATGGGTGAAAAAATTTTTTAAAAATACCTTGCATTTCCTGATAGAATCCCAAGAGAATAATTGCACCGATGAAGCACTCCATGCTTTGGATCGCCATCACTCAGTTGGGGAATATTTTCTTATTCCAGCCCCCTTGTTCTGCATCCGGCTCACTCCCAATGACCAGGTGCTTTGTCTAACCATGGCTGATGTGAGGAAAACTCTACATAGAGTCAACTCACGGAAGGTTGCTGGACCAGACAACATTCCTGACAGAGTGCTCAGAGGATGTGCAGACCAGCTGGCAGATGTTCTTACTGACATCTTCAACGTTCCAACGTGCTTCAAGACCACCACCATCGTCCCCATGCCAAAGAACTCTTCAGTGTCCTGCCTCAACGACTACCCGTCGCACTCACACCCATCATCATGAAGTGCTTCGATAGGCTTGTCATGAAGCAAATTAAGATCCAGCTGCCACCCCCCCCTACCCTCCCACCCCCCAGACCCACTGCAGTTTGCGTATCATCCCAACCATTCAACGGACGACGCCATTGCCTTCACCCTCCATCTGTCCCTCACCCATCTAGTTAAAAAGGACTCATATGTTTGAATGCTGTTCATAGACTTAAGCTCAGCATTCAACACAATCATTCCTCAGCTGAACATACTGGGCCTGGACACCTCCCTCTGCAACTGGATCCTGGACTTCCTGACAGGGAGAACGGCATCTCCACCACCACCACACTGAGCACAGGGGCCCCCAGGGCTGTGTGCTCAGTCCACTGCTTTTCACTCTGCTGACTCACGACTGTGCAGCAATGCACAGCTCGAACCACATCATCAAGTTTGCCAATGACATGACCGTGGTGGGTCTCATCAGCAAGAACGACGAGTCAGCATACAGAGAGTAGGTGCAGTGGTTAACGGACTGGTGTAGAGCCAACAACCTGTCTCTGAATGTGGACAAAACAAAAGATATGGTTGTTGACTTTAGGAGAGCACAGAGTGACCACTCTCTGCTGAACATCAACAGCTCCTCTGTGAAGATCGTCAAGAGCACCAAACTCCTTGTTGTTCAACTAGCGGAGAACCTCGCCTGGTCCCTCAACACCAGCTCTATTACCAAGAAAGCCCAGCAGTGTCTCTACTTTCTTCAAAAGCCAAGAAAAGCACATCTCCCACCCCCAATCATCACTACATTCTATAGAGGGAATGTTGAGAGCATCCTGAGCAGCTGCATCACTGTCTGGTTTGGTACTTGCACCGTTTCGGACCCCAAAGCCTTGCAGAGGATAGTGAGGACAGCTGAGAAGATCAATGGGGTATCTCTTCCCTCCATCAAAGACATTTACTCAAAATGCTGCATCCGCAAAGCAACCAGCATTGTGTATGACCCCTCACACAAACTCTTCACCCTTCTTCCATCTGGCAAGAGGTACCGAAGCATTTGGGCCCTCATGGCCAGACTGTGAAACAGCTTCTTCCCCCAAGCCATCGGACTCCTCAATATTCAGAGACTGGACTGACACACACACACACACACACACACATAAACCTGTATACCATCCAACTTTTGCACATGTCCAGAGTTGCACTTTAATTCATTGTCCCTGGCTGCTACCTCAATAACTGCAATGTCCATAGAACACTATTTCATAGTATGTTTTGTTTATATTTGGCATTTTTAGAAAGTGTCATCTTTTTGCATTACTCAGATTACAAATGTGTACTTGTCGGCGCTGCACTGTCTCTTACTGTGCCTATTGTCCTGTTCCTTTTAGTAATTTATTGTACTGTCCCGTACTTTTTTGCACACGTTTGCACGTGCAATTTATGTAGAAATTTTATTTAGTCTGTGTAGTCTCATGTGGTTCTGTGTTTGTCCTATGTTGTTTTTATGTAGCACCATGGTCCTGGAGGAATATTGTTTTGTTTTGCTGTGTACTGTACTAACTGTATATGGTTGAATGACAATAAAACCCACTTGACTTGTCTTGACCAGTCTATGCATGTGCGAGCAGCACTTCGAAAAAGGAGGGGAGAGAGAAAGGCCGAGGCCACTCCTCCATTGCCTTATTCAAGTGCATTCTCCCAGAATGACACAAAAAAGACAATAGAGATAAAGGGGCCCATTTTGTTTCCTTACTATCCAACAACAAAATCTTTCATGCAGCAATTTTAATGGCGACGGCTCACAACGCACATGGTCTCTTGCACACGTTGTTCGTCAGAAAATAGCCACAGAGCTAGGACCCTGAGCATTTCTGACGAGACTCACACTTTCGATAAGGGGCATAATTGTAAAAGTGCTTCAGACCATGTGACAATTGGACGGTGTCCCATAGCGATCATATGCAGCTTGAGTTCCACTCTTTAATATACTGTATCATTTATATTCTTCTACACAGCAATGAGATTAATATGAGAGCAAATTGAGACATTTTCTAAGGTTTCCTGCTTCTCAGATTGTTTATAGAAGAAAAAGACCCCAAGCATCTTACAACACTCCTCTGACGTTTCTGAACAGGATAACACTATGCGCAGATACTCAAAATACCAAAGTCTGCAATCAAAAGTCAGATATGTCGAAATAAACACAAATATTCCCCTTAAATTCTCGCAGAACAAAATTATCAGAGCTATGCTATCCACATTAATTTAGAGCCATACTTTAACTTTTATTTTTATGATTTACTGTACAATTCATTCATTTGAATTTTAGGAGAAATATCTGCCACAAAATTATTCTTCAGCAAAGCATAACTGAGATCTCCATTAAGTCTCCTGAGCTATGAAAGAGCAACCTCTAAGCATTAAATTTTTCTAGTTGATTTTATCTGAAAGCTCACTCAGCATAAGCCTAATTCACAGAACAGAAACCAGAAGCATCCACAATGCACATTGAACTTCATGCATTATTCTGTCAAACAGACTAACAGTAAAAACAAAAAAAAAACAATGCCGAGTAGAAAAGTTTCTGTTGCTTGAGCTTCAGTTTGTTCAGCCCAAGTAAGTCCACTCACGAGAGCGACCAGCATAGAGACAGCAGTTCACACGACACTGGATAACTACTGAGGCACGGACATCTGTCAGCTGGCATGGCTGGTGGATGCCCGTCTGACTTAGTGAGTGAAACGATGGGTGGGTGATGGTGCTATTAGGCTAATGTTTGTCTTATCCCTGAACTGTGTGTACCACTGCAGTCCTGCGATGGCTCCGTTTTATAAGAGGATTGATAACAATCCCCTTTGAGAACCTCTGATGTTGTCCTGTCGGAGACAACATGCTGCTCACGTTGTTCAAAACAAAGCTGAAATCACATTACCTCTGCATGTACACACGGAGAGATACTCAGATCCTACATTTGAAAGAATCCTGACATTGCAAAAAAGAAAATAATAACGTGAAATGTTGGGAATTAATAGAGCAGACCCTTTTAGGAAACTAAACCAGACAACAAATTGCTGGTTTGTAACAGCCTTTTTTAGGCCAATTACCTAATTTGTTTTTTATAAAAAATTTTGAATGAAATTAAGTGTAATAGTGCCATGTTAATATATTTCAATACTTTTTACATCGCAAAGTCATTAAAATAAGTGTTATAGATGTACAGAGTCATATTTTACTTACTACATTTTAATGTGAGAGGGACACTGAAACACTTAGATGAACTCAAGCTTCATAACTTCAGCTTTGGTTGAAGTTTTACTATATTTATTTAACATCTTTTTATTTTTCACCAAAAATTGTTCACGATCAAACAATTAGTGGATCCCCTGCAGTCTCCCTAGGGGGTCCACTGTTGAAGACACCTGTACCATGATTCCCAACCAGGGGTATGCGCACCTCAAGGCGGTAATTAAGCAGGTTACAGGGGGTACTTAGAAAGATTTTTTGGAAGAAATTAATAACAATTAATCGTGTGATGTTTGTGTAATTAACAGCTTAAAACATTCAGCTACTTTGTAAAGAAAGAAAACAGTTTTATCAATTTGTGTTGATGACACATAAAGCGGAACATATGTGGTATGTATGAAGACGAGTTCGGAAAATCTTTTGCATAGCAATGCAATGTTCTTTCCAATTTTAAAGCTAATGTAATCAATATAATCATAAATGCAGTTAGAAAACAGATTCAAAATTCTGAAGTAGTAGAAGAGGAAGGTCCTTAATGAGTGTTTTTCACCCATACAGTATTTTGAATTATTGCAATACTGGACATTTTAAGAGTAGTAAGGATAATGCTAAACGAAATCCAGTATAATGAGTTAAAATTAATATTTCTAGTTTGGTGTTGATGTAGGTGTACTTAAGGGGCAAATAAGACGAAAAAGGTTAGGAAACATTGCTTAATATTAGCCTATATATAATGATCTGAGAAGATCTAGACAATTAGAAGGGATCGTCACAGACGTGAGATGACAAGCAGAAAGCAAACCTCAGCCACAGCTTCTTTCACACCCATATGCAAGGTGTGTGAATGTGTTTAAAAATCAGTTCATTTGTGCATGAAAATGTAAAATGATCTTAAGAACCTCCAGGAAATGTCAAGTCTGGTATCCTTTATTATTCATTGCTAATGACAGTAACCATGAAACTCAGCCAACCTGCAAACACACAATCTTCTGATTACTTCATATAAATGACTGTTTCTCATTCAGAAACAGGTCTACAAAATGTAATTAACACAATAATACCAATAAACATTAACACTAGCATTTCCCTTGATCTAGAGTTGCTGTTTTACACCTGATATTTTATGATCCTCTACCTATAAGCACAGATTAATTACTTGTTAAGTTTATAACAGTATCTCTTAGCTAGAAGAAGAATACTGTTAAAGTGTTGATGTGTTTTCCCCGAGGCTGCAAAGATGTCTTCACCTCAATATGGTTTTCCCACGACTACTAAAGTCTTTCTCATGCTGTGACTTTGGCCTGGTCACAACCCTGAGTCCTGCTGAGTCACGCTGTCCAATTATATCAGACAGCTTAAGATCGGAAAAGTGTCATACGTCACACATAAATCGTCACACACAAAGCATCATACACATTAATCACCCACTAATCATGACCAGCGGGTGATTAATGTTCATTTCAGTGAGTAAAGAACAATGTGCTAAATGGTTCAAATCTACAAATGGTACAAGTCTATGTGTAGGAAATCAGAAGCAGGTCTTGTGTTTGATCTGATGTGCCAG
Organism: Moxostoma hubbsi; assembly: GCA_032164185.1. Lineage (NCBI taxonomy): Eukaryota > Metazoa > Chordata > Actinopteri > Cypriniformes > Catostomidae > Moxostoma > Moxostoma hubbsi. The sequence goes on from JAVLUX010000024.1 coordinate 24,245,520, forward strand.
AGTTCCCTTGAGAGCATCCGGCAGCTAGGGAGCCTGTCTGCTGGTCTAGATGACTTAATCAGCTATAAATATACAGTGCGTCCTCCAGCCACTAAAGTGGAACTAATCCTAGCCTTCTTATTCCCTAACTCGCTTCACATCCAGCACCTGAGGAACTATGCATAGGAACTATGCTAGGTGCACTATGTACCTACCACAGCCAAACAAGATGTTTGCTACCTCAATTCCTGGCTTTGTACATTTCACAACTTTAAAAACTATGTGCTTTCATTGTTGAACAAATATTTTAAGAAAATCTGAAAGGAATGGTTCACTAAAAAAAAAAAAAAATCTGTCAACATTTCCTCACCCTCATGTCTTCCCAAACCTGTATGACTTTCTTCTGTGAAAGACAAAAGTAGGATTTGTGAACGGTATCCTGGCCGATCTTATATATCCCATATAATGAAAGTGAATGTGGACTGGAGCTATCAAGCTCCATAATGATATAAAAGTGGCCTATAAGTCTTGTGCTCTATATTCCAAGACTTCTGAAGATATAACTTTGTGTGGGGAACAGACTGAAATTTAATTAGTTATTTAATTAAAATATTGACATCCAACCTAGCTCTCGTTGGCACATTCATGAAATAAATAATAACCACATTTTTGGGGTGAACTATTCCTTTATGTTAGAAGTAAAACTTCTAACTTAAATAGATTAGACACACTGTCTTCTAGACACTAGAGAAAAGCAAACAGTTGGAAAAAGTTTTAAACTGTTTAATAGAAACCTTACATAATGTGTCCAAATAAAAGCAGATCTCTCCCTGGGTTTACTCAGTGTCTGTACTTCCTCTTTAATAAAACTGTTCACAGATGAGGCCCATCTTTACCTGACATGACCAAGAAGCAGGGAGCTACAAACAGTAAGGAAAATAAATTACTCTTACTTAGCTCAAAAGCAAACAGAAAAATGGTAACTGGTTTAAAAAAGAAAAATGTCATAAACAAGTGAATTCAAAGACAGATTTAAAGCTGAAGTGTGTACATTTTTCGAGGTTAAAATACATTTTTCCTATTCCAGCTTAACACACAGAGACAACTAAAATAATTTGTAGGTTAATTTCCCTGATTTGGGTAAACACGGTGACTCTGTGTGGTTATCAAATATTGCTCTGTATACTTGAGCATCCCGACCAGCCTGACACAACAACACTGGCTCAACAAATGGTGTGATATTGGGGTGGAACTAACTGTTTGACCAACCAATAGCAAATGGGGAGAGAGTTCTGAAAATGTGTTTGAAAATAATGGTCATTTTTGGAATTCGATTAGCTAGGATATGGCAGAAAATACACACATCAGCTTTAAAAATACTTTAAACAAAACAACAAAAACAAAGATATTGATTTTTAAGAAAGGAATACAGGAAATGTCAAGATGATTAACAGCTATGATTGTGTCATAAACACACCAATGCCCAATGTGCCTTTGAATGTAGCTTAAAGACCTACTACAGGAAACATGCAGAAGTACACGCACACACTCACATGCACCAAACATGTCTCCTTATCTCATGTGCCACATAAGTTTTCCCTTAACCATCACAAACAGCCACAGAGTCATAAACAAAAGAATGTAGAGCCATATGATAACTCATTTACACTTTAAAGATGTTCTTTTCAGTTGTGCTAACTGCTAAATGCTAAAGATCCATTACCATCTGAAAATAATGGATGTTTAATGCTGTTTTCTGTCTTAACCTCTTCAAACTTCCCATACTGGAATCAGTAAAATATTATAAACATTTAAATGGTTTTAAACCACATTAAAATCTCTGAAAAATAAGCTAAACTGTACTTCACAGATAACGAAAGAGAGAAAGAGTATGATCAATAGCCCAAGCTAATATGAAACATTGTTGATGTTGACATTGTTTGAAACATGATAATGTTTGTAAAAGTTTCTGTTGCATGTGTTTCTTTTTATGTGCTTCTGTACGTATTTTGCACAGTTTTTGCTGTTTTAGCCAATAACTCCATAACCATCATGACAGCACAGTATAAAATGAATGAATACCCTGTCTACATGACAGTTATCTTGAATAATCAAGTTAAAATGCTCACCAAATGCTCACCATATTGCCACCATAAAAACTAGACAAGACTAGTTAAAATGTATAAAACCTAGATAAAACCACAATAAAGCTCAGGGCCCTCTACTTCAACGACATGTATATTATTTATCACAAATTATTAAAAATTCAACAAACGTTTACTTCTAAAAGTGATGATGCACACAATGGGAAGTGACTCAACAGTTTCATATGAGAGAGTGAACATTCCAAATAACTGTTGCAGATGGCAAACATGCCTGTTGCATCTTATTTCTTGAATAAGGGTAACCAATATCATAACCATGCTTCAAAAGTTCAAAACATCAGCGTGTGTCAACACTGATTTCTTTCCTGCCAAGAGATATTGCATCAAGCAATAAACAAAAAAACAAAGCAACACAATTCAGCAAACTTTCAAGACATAATTTTAAACCATGAGCCACTCCCCTCCCCCTTTTGGCACTGCTGAAGTGATCCATTGCTCTCATGACCATTGTTATCAGAGGGGCAGTGAAGCTGAGACACATGGAAAAGCCCAGGGGATAAAAAGAATCTTACCTTCTCTCATTCACAATCCTCTGTCTGCACCACTCTCCCCACTGCTGCAGACACACAGGCCCACACCAGAAAATCCACAATATCAGCTATGATGTACCTTGGAACTTGTCCCCAAACTTTGTCCTGTGCTTTGTGCTCTGTGTAACTGCCCATGCAATTCTTCCTCTCTTTCTCCCCCTCTCTCTCCTCACTATAGAGAAAGAGCGCAGGGGTAACGGCTAAAGCTGCTCACACTCATTCAAATGCAGATCGCCAAGCAGCTTCCACTAATCCAAAAGAGGACTTCTCCCATCCACCCCTCCTCCTCCTACCCTGCATCTCTCTACTGCTCTCTCCAACTCATTTGCACACGACTGGGGCTGCTGACAGTCTGCCGGCCCAGGCTCCCCTGCTGACCACAATGAGGCAGATACGTAATTGACTCATATAATCAATTGGAAAACATTTTTAGTGGTTCTTTGAATAGAAGGCATCCACAGACTGCCTCATCAGAGAGGACAAGAAAAGCAATTCCAGCCACTCATTCAGCAAAAGAACACAAAGACCAGAAAAAGTCAGCTTTTATCTAATTTCAGTGCTGGAAATAAGGGCCACCCATGCTGTCTTGCTGGGGCATTTGCCTGTAGATTGCTGTTAAACAACATGTAATGGTCAATCAGACATGAATAGTTTTTATACTGACCTAGAAATTGTAGTTTACCATTTACAGAGCAGCAGTACTTGAGTTTAAAAGTCTGGTTACATATTATTAGTGCCCAGCAAGCAATATCATTCAGTTATAATATCTGTATGTTTTTTGACAAGTTACAATTCTAGCTACAGGAGAAAAGAACAACAGAAAGCCTTCGATTATATGGAGAAAAAGTCATGCCCAGACAGCTGCTAGGGCAGAATGTTATGAAAATTATGTAATGAAAGTGAATGTTGACTGAGGCTAAAACTGACCATGTTTACATGCACTTTAGAAAGGTTTTTGCAGTAAGCGATGTTCTGAAACGTGATGTAAACTAGAACGCTGACTTCCTTACGCTGCTTAAAGAATTAAGAGAAAGTGGTTTAGCTCTCCTGGGTTTCTCTCGGGAACGCGGCTTAATGTGGCCATGCAAACGCATAAGCAGCGTTCTGATGGGTCTTTGAAGAGCGCGTGTGCGTGGAACAGCCCGGGATAACAAAGATCATAGGATGGAGCCCAACAACAAGTTAACACAGTGGAAAGAATTCAACATTTCTGGGAGTACATTGGAAAAATCACATACACTATAAAACTATACCTATTTGCACATAACAATGTAAAATATCGACTGTCCCTCACTGTGGCAGCGGGGGCGTGGTCAAGCGCCCGTCCGGAGAGAGGGAGCGGTAAGGGCGCTTGACCACGCCCCCGCTGCCACACTCACGTTTGAGTATCCATGCTTGTACATTTGGGAATCCCAGAGTTTTACATAAGAGTTCCACAGAAGAAAGAAAGTCATACATGTTTGGAACAATATGGGGGTGAGAAAATTCAGACAGAATTTACATTTTTGGGGTGAACTTTCCCTTTATGGACTCCCCTACAGATCTGTTTAAACATGAAGACAATCTGTATCTCTGCACAGTTTCACTAAGGAAGTGTGTTTCTCTCACTCTCTAACTGTCTTGTCTGACTTACCACACAATCTGAGTGTTTAGTCTATATGCTCACCATAAAATTATGTTCACCTCATATAAATTAAAGTCAAGGAGATCACTGAATACATCCATGTATGGATGGGCCTTTTTCAATGCAGACAGCCCAATGTGAAAAAAGAATGTGTGTGTGTGTGTGTGTGTGTGTGTGTGTGTGTGTGTGTGTGTGTGTGCATGTTAGGCCCATGCTGAGATGCTGTAAGAATGGTTGTATGGTTTGGATCACAATAAAGCTCCTTTGCTTTGACACTCAATAGATTCCTGATGTATGGAAGTCTCACTTAATAATGAGGCCCTATAAAACAAAAACAAACAAAAATACACAAAAAAGCACAAAATAAAACACAAAGCAAAAACTGAAAACAGTACAAACAAAACAAACCACATTCACACTTCCAGTCAACAATCATCAGCCAATAGCTTAACCACAACATTCAGCAGCATGTACCTACAACACTCCCAACTAATAGATCCAACAACCACAACTTGCATACACAAACCCCATTCCATTCATATTGACAGCTAGTTACAAAATTGCAAACCAATATGCCCTAGACAAGAAACCATCCAGAGGAGAGATTTAAGAATACAGATATAGTAGAAGATTAACAGAAATCAGTCATTTACCTTAGCAGATACGTAGAATACTGGAGCAGTAATCAGGCCCCATGTGCCATCAGACAGAGAATTGTGAACTGCTCTGCATGTAAGTTACGAGAATGTGTTTGTGTGTGTGTGTATATGTGTGTGTGTGAGGGTGTGTCGTAACATAACCACAGACAACACTGTTAGCGTGATGCATTTCCCTGCCTTTGGGCCTCTCTCTTCCTGGTTGTATTTTAACTAGTTTTATGCCATGCAAAAGAACGACATATTTTTGTTAGCTCTACTATTGCCGTAGTCAACTGAATAAAAGCATTTCCATTGAGAAGAATGTTTATTCAGTTTCTCTGTGGCTACGTTCATAAAGTCAGTGTTTGAGATAGACAACTGTATATTAACAGGTGTGACTCTTGAATTATTCTTTTCATACAACAGCTTGCAGGGCAGCTCAAACACTGTCTGTATGATTAAATAACCAAAGATAAGCCACTTTTCTATTCTTTTGGTAGATGTGAATAATGCTAGCAAGTATACTGTAGTTACAGTGACTAAAGTAAATAAAGATGTCAGCTTCTATAACACCAAAAAGTGTTATTACAATTGACTGAACATAGCCTGTATCATCAGCAAAAGTGCTCTCTCACCATCTGTTGACACTGAACACTGAATCACACATCCTGCAGAGGAAATGTCTCACAGTCCCAGAAAGGTAAAATCAAAAATGGAAACATAATCCTTGTGAATAAAATAAAATGTCCTACTTTAATAGATAAATCCGGCACAGAGTTACTGTTCATCATAACTAAGAGAGGGGTGCACAGAGGACTTTGAAGCTTTCAAAAGTAGCAAATTCCCATCCTACTCAGTCTAACACACACAATAGCAAACACACATTGCAAGCAAACAGTCTGCGGCATATTACCACACAGAGCATCTCTGCTGTTTTGGGAATTTTCTCTTCACCACTGACAGGAAAAAGCATTTTGATTAATGTGGCAATTGAAAAATGACCTTTGCATGCAACGAGAGCTGTCTATTTTACATTCAATATTTAATCATTTGATAAAGTATAGAACAACCCAATGACAGCAATTCATCACTTTCATCTAAAAGCCTTTTGCGAAGCTCCGAGCACCACGCACGGTCTGTATGCTCCACTGCGTCTACAGCTAATTAACTGACTGTTGTTTGTTAATGGAGTTTCCTACAAAGTGCTCTCTACTGCCACAACACTCAGGTCATTGCAGGCCATTACCTGATGACCAGCTCATCCTCTTTGAAACCACACAGGTTGTAAAAGTTATCAATGGCACCTATGTATGATAAGATACATTTATTTTACTCATGCTTGCTGTATGAGATTTATTCTTAAAAAGGCTGATCTAACAAACCTGAAAAGTGTGCTGGAAAATTGTCAATAATTTTTTTCATGAAGGAAATCATTTAGCAAGAAAATCAACAGAAGCCATTTGAAGACAAATACCCATAGTCTGTTAAACAAAGCAAAGGATGTAGTCAGTTTATCTTCGACTTATTTATACATAAACAAGTGACTTATGCCTCCTTTATGGTCCTCTTGCCGGTTACAAATAGATCAAATTCTGTTAAATACAATGTTGTTATGTTTTATAATACAATACAATGTAGAGGTGTGAATCTCAAAATCACAATTCGATTACGATTCAAAGGGTAACGATTCGATTATAAAGCGATTCTCGATGCATCACGATGCATCTTGTCCTTCAATTTCTTTCATTTTTCAGTTTCTTCAAAATGAATTTTTTACTCTCTATATTTTCCCTTTCAGCTTTTTATTTAACAGTTGTTCTCCATCAAAACACACTGAATACTATTACATGAACTGATTAGATAATTATTGTTATTTTTGTTTAAGCATTGTAAATCATTTAGTAGTATTTAATTATTATTTAAAATGAATCTATGCCATGCAATTCATTTAAAATTTGTAACTACAACTGGAAGTTGCTGGTCCAGGATGAGAGATATATCTGCTTCTATGAGAGTGCAGCTTTCAGCTTCTCCTCTCCTCACCTGCACAGGTGATAGTAAAGCACTTTAAATAGCTGAATTGTTTTTGTATAAAAATGTTGAATTATTTCTGCTGTGTTGACATGTTGTTGGGCTCCATCATGACGTTTGTTATCCCGTTCTGTTCCACACATGCACACTCTTCAACCACGCTGATTTGTTGTCCCATCAGAACAACAAATATTGTTTACAACACATCTAAAATCACCATTAAATTTGTTGTAGAAATGAAACTTTAAACATTTCCAATTCAATATGGTATCGAAATGACACCATTGCATTGTCTTGCTAAGGCTAAATTAATAGCTAGCATTTTAAGTATACTAAATACTCAGAATCAAATAGGTATTTCACGTGTTTCGCATTATTTGACAAAATTACAGCTTAAGATCATAGTTTTGTTTTCTTTAATCAGAATACATGTTCATAATTTAAAAAGATCTAGGACAAGGGTAGACACTTTAGACAGTTTTAATGTGAATCTTATTAAAAACTAAATCTATATTTATTAAATAAATCAACAAATAAAAATCAACCCATGGGACATAAAAGTGCTCGTATAAAATCTCTGACTGAAGAAACATAGGTTGTCTACACTGATGTGTTGTTTTTCACGGATGTTGCTATGGTTGAGTGCAAATGCGAGAGAGGAAGTGGAAGAGAAGGGGAGGAAGTATGCATATTCTGTGCCACAAGGGACAGTAAATTGCTACTAAATGTCTCTATTACTGCTCCTCTTTAATTAAAAGCACATGCAAGCACAGACGCTGTCAGATCATTCATACTGTTGCCAGGGAAACCTCCCCAAGGAGACTGGAAGTATCGGGTTACAGCAGAGATCCACTGCCACACACCGTGAGAAAGCTCCTGCCTCTTCACTTCAACTATACTTGTGTGGGACTCAAGGGGTTAATTCAGTTAAAGCATTGTAACCTCATCCTAATCCAAGGAGACTTAAAAGGATGTAACAGATGGAAGTATATCTATCTATCTATCTATCTATCTATCTATCTATCTATCTATCTATCTATCTATCACAAATGGAGGTCTTTGTTTGACAGTGTCCTTGTAATCTGATGGGGTCAACATATAATTTATCAATCATTACTAAGATGACCTGCACATAATACCACTCTAATGTAAACAGATGTTTACCAGTAACAGCCAGTGATTATGCTTAATCAGGGTGACAAAAAGGGACTTACCATCAACAGTACAGAAAAAGCTGATTCGCATCCTGCCTCGATGGCACAATATCCAAAAGAAGCTAACTATTGCAGACAGTATGAGCACACAACCACACAATACAAAATCACATGCACATGCCCCCACACCTATAGAATGTAGGGTGGAGAATCACAGTCACATGTGATGTAGATCAACTCACACTTTCTTATTGTCTCCCTCTCTAATTGTGTTTGTGTGAAAACAAACAGCACAGGACATGTTAACATCACTCGGTCATTATAAACAGTCTTAAAGAGCACTAAACTCTCAAATGCCATTGACATGTACAAAAGACGAGTTCAATGAATGCAAGCCATCTAAAATATCTTACATAACATCCTTAAAGAAAGACAAATTTACCTGTTTATGCATAAATAAGGAAGTTTTATGCTTAAAAAAAATTGTTAAAAAAATTTGCAGCTGAGGTAAGAAAAATACATTTAAGTCAATTTTGAATGTATAGTCTTAACAGTCCGCTCCCTTAGGGTCACTGAATTTAATTAATTTTGCTAATAAAATAATAACTGCCTCTTTAGCAAAGGCTCAATGGCTCATCAGGCTGTTATAATTTAGCTTAAGCCTATGCATTTACAGCCTTGCTACATTACTCTCTGTTCATGCATGCTCAACATATGTGGCTCTAGTGAGTCTTATTTCATTCTCAGGACAGGATGCAGTTGTTCTTAGGGAGGGACAACCTTTCCAGGAAGCCCTGTCATGCTGTCCAAAAGGAAATCACCTTTCCCCTCTCCCCCTTATCCGGAGCTGTGTGCTGCGGAAATTGTGGGTCCAGAAGGCTTAGAACTCTGACCTTCTAAACTACAGTAGATCTACAAAACAATGTATTAGGACTCATTGATGAAGCATTTGCACTGTGATAGGCTTCCACAATGCAAATGGACAACGTAAAGTGGTCCACTTGCAATGATAGTAAAGGTTTTTTTTTCCACCAAATTAGTCATATTACTTCTACTGTGTGTGCATGCCCTGATGTTCGAATGAGTACTGAGAAACATTGCTCAAGCACTAGCTGTGGGCTGCTGTCTTCACTCATGTCCATCTTGCTCCATGCTTCAATAAGAGCCTCTTGGCAGAGCCTGCATCCAATTGAAACAAATATTTTACACAGAAATGTGAAGCACAAAAATTTTACAATCAAACTAAAACAACCAAGGAAATCAAATAAAATTCAGCACCTAATGGATTGTATCTTTTGCACAGATGTGCAGAGAGGCAGGTGCTACACACAGGCAGGAACATTATAAAGGTTGGCACTCATTTTACTCTTATCATTAGTTCAACTGGTGTTAGGTATAGCATATGTTTCTTGCTTCCTCTGTTAAAACCTCACTATTACTGGCAGGTCAAGTTTCTAAACATTGAATGGGTGTTGACCCTCATATGTTCATGTTTTGGGTTTCTGACGTGATAAATCCAGGGATTGCAACTTGGTTTCGATGAATTGTCTTTGGATTGGGAGGAAGTTCTGAGTTCTGAAATTTACAGTAGTATCCATAGTATACTTATCCCTTTTATATAAAAAACATCAAGGAACATTTGATTCCTCATGATATGACCCCTTTAATAATACTCCCCAAAATGCTGCACACATGTTAAGTCATATTTTATATAGAACTCTAGAAAATCTACAAAGCAGAAGCGGCCTACAAAGGGAAGTGGAACACATGTTCTCTTTTTGCTCTTCATGTTTTCAGTTTGAATTCTTGTCATGGAATTGGCCACTAATTTTTTGAAGAAACAGGTATGGGCTAAATTTTGCACATACTGTCATATGATATCTCAACAAATCCTTTGCTTTTCTATTTTCAAAAGAACAATGAAACAAACTCTCCATTACAAATTCCTTGCCCAAGAGAAAGACTTTCTGCCACCAGTGGACCTCACAGTATTCCAATGGAGCATTGTCCCGTAAGCAAACTTTGCATTGAACACTGTTTTACTAACATGCCAACTCCAAGAAAGCCTCCGCTAGGAATGTGGAGTCCCATCGTAGCGAGTGTCAACACGTAAACATCCAACAGGTCGAGGCGAGAGACTTACCACATCGGTTAGAGCAGAAGAAAAACACTCAGATGGAGACCGCACCACCCCTGCCCAGAGCAAGAGCTGGTTATAATAAATGATAGTAGCAACAAGTAATGTTTGTCCTAATTGGGCCATCCTCCAATTTGCTTTAAATGTAACCTTCTCAGATGTAAAAATTAACAGTTTCTCGAGTCTATTTCTGGAGGCCATCACTCAATTTGATAGCATAAATGTAGTTACAAATATAAAAAACACATATAAAAAACACATATTTATGAAAACGAGGTATCTAACTGCAGTTATAAATGGTAATGTTGGGCATGGTCTGGATTTCTCATTTGGGGAAAAAAAAAACATGTTTCTGTTTTAGTCTCCCCCCATACTACAGCACATACTATATACTAAATACTACTCCTGCATACCCACACACATCAAGTCAAGTCAAGTGGTTTTTATTGTCGTTTCAACCATATACAGTTAGTACAGTACACAGTGAAACGAGACAACGTTCCTCCAGGACCATGGTGCTACATAAAATAACATAGGACAAACACAGAACCACATGAAACTACACAGACTAAATAAAATACCTATATAAAATACCTATATAAAGTACATGGGAAGTTGAAGTGAAATTTCAAGCTGTGACAGCAATTTCCTGCAATGTGGCATGATATACTTAATCTAAATCTACAGTATTTAAAACATAACTATTCTAATTCTTGTATAATTATTACACATCCATTTATGACCTCATATTATGGTAGTTGAGAGACTACAATGGACCCTGTTCACAGATGTGATGATGCATTTCCACCTAAATTTAGTAGTGTAAATCTAGCAAACTTTTTTTTTAAAAATCATACTTGTGAAGGTTTCCCATGTACCTCTGTAGAAGTTTAACCCACTATAGTTTGAAAGTAAAAGGGGTCCATTAATGTAAATTTATTTTCTAGCTATAATTGCAAAATTGTAATTAATATTTGCTCTTTTAAATATTCATTTGTCAAATTGCAGGATAAATGCTGAGCAGCTACAGCACCAAAATAAAATAAATGATATATATATATATATATATTTTTTTTTTTTTTTTTTTAATTTATTTATTTTTTTTATCCATATTTCACTAAAAATGTAAAAGAAATTGTTATAATTTATAACGCCATATCCAAAACATACCCAGATTACCTTTAAAGAACAGAGCTTCTGTATTGCACGCGTTTCTGAACCCTGGGTTGTTCACCCTTCCCAAACACCCCCTCTTCTGACCTCCAGTAGTAACAAGGTCTCATTTGTACCCCTAATCTGTGCTAATGTGTAAATTAACCCACTTATTTACAAGGGGACGTAGATGAAGGGAACAGCATTCCAGACAAGCAGCCTTACCAGATTTGCCTTGCCAGCATTTCACAATCCCACCCTTATCCTATGATGTGGAGTGTAGTTTGTGCAGGGGTCACTAGACATCGCCCATCTATAAGGGATCAAAGTAGATTTGACCAACATGGTGCTTAACACCATTCGGTGTGAGAAGTCCTGTTCACTCTGACCCCAGTCTCTCCCCAACCCTGAGAATATCACAGCGTGTTAGTATGTTAACAGAGTACGTTTCTATCATGATGAAAGATTTAGTTCTCTCTTTCACTGTCTCTCTTGCTCTCTTTCTGCTCCAGGCACTCAGGAATAATTGACTCTTAATTATTGTTTTTATGTGATAAGAGGCCTGTTTAAAGTGAAATAAGAACAGTATCAGCATCTTTCAGTAAGGTGAATAAATTCCTTTAAAAAAGAGTGCACTCTCAATGTTGCATTCGTCGAGAGCTGATTACAGATTTTTTTTTTATGTATTAGCATCTCTTTAAAAAAGAATTGCAGAAAGCATATTTTCACTTGAGTTTGTAAATTCTTATTTTTGACTTAAAGCATTTCAATCAGTTGGGCCAATCTGACATGAGATCTTTGATACCCCCTAGTGGTTGAACTGCTGTATTAAACAAAAGCAGGCATTACTGTTTCAGTTGAGGGAGAAACTGTATGGCAAGCAGAATAAAAAAAGAAACAAACCATCAGACCATCAGTCTTCTATTTAAAGATACAGTTATTATCCAAAGTGATGTAGGTAAATCTCAATGAGTGTTTCATAAGGGAATGTAATTAGGTTGTTTTGTGATAAGAGAGGAAAAGCATGACTGGAATGAGAGAGTGTGCATCAGAGATGCTTCAGCCAAGCAGCACGTCATACTGAGGCACACAGATCTTGCTGAAGCTATCTTTCTCACTCTCCTTCTATAATCTTTAGCTCCTTCCACGCATGCGCATGGCTTCAATAGACCACATTGAATATCTGGAATTCAAAGTCTGTACAAAAGGTCAGATTTTCTTGCTTTCATTAAAGCACACAAGATGCTCCTTGGAACATTTTCAAATCATTCTGGGATAACATGGATCATAAACTTTTGCACAAATTGTGAAGTTCATGACAGCTCGAGTGCATGCCGTCATTAAAGCAAAAGCAAGACCAAATTCATGTTGACTTTTAAGGTTAACTTAAATTTTAATGTTGACATTATAATTTGCAATGTAAAAAAAAAAAAAAAAAAAAAACTCTTCAGTATTTTCACAATTTCACTTTTAAACCCCTCTGTATACTTGCTCATATACTTGCTCATATACAGCCACACACAAGCTCACCCACAATTCTACAAACACCTACACACTGGAACCCACAAATATAACAACACGGAGCGCAGCGGTATCGGTTTTCCTCTTTTCCTCTCTCCTCTTGAAAGGTTAGAGACATTTAGAAAGCAGAATTTTGGCACCCCCGGCAACACTATTTGATCCTGACACGGTAAGAGGTGGATGTGATTTGTCCTGTAGTCGAGAGCACATCTGCTGTCTGACCTATCTTTCCTGTGCTTTATGCAACTGATTAGAGAGACCACAGAGAAAAGTAATGAGCAGGCAGCATCATGTTCCCACTGAGAACATATCAGACAAGAGTGAATGAGCGTTTCTGTCAAACAGAGAGATGTGTGTGTGCCTTTTAGTTTTGGGGAAGCTACTTTGAATCTATAGTCTTTCCAAGCTACAAAATAATTATAATTTAAAGAGATATTTCACCCCAAAATGAAAATAATCAGTCTTAATTTACTCACCTGTGGCCTTGAGTAAAAATGTTGCGTATACTCACTTGGCATGAAAATGTCATGCTCTACTGAAAATGTTGTGAAAATGAAAAATACTAGCTCTACCCCTTGCGTACGCACTCTTTTACTGGTGTATGATGTAATGATGTAGAATGGCCAGGTAATACAGATACATACAGTAGACGAACGGACCATTGAAGGACTAGAGGTCGTTGTATGGATATGTCTTATTATCAGACACACGATACTGTATAGTCGTACACAGGTGCAGCACTGCACAACATAGGTATTAAATGTTATTTATGCCCCATTTACAGGTAATCCTGTCGAAATGACAACCCGGTAGTACTGAAAAACTTTATGAAAAATACCATACAAAACAAAAGATTTAGCTTACACATTGTACATTTTAATAATTTTTATAAAAGGCTGGGACCTGATGATGTCAGATAGTGTTTTACACTGCAAACGTATTTATAGGATCTATCTTCCGCTAGCAGGGTTTTATAAAGGGAACTGTGCACAGATTCTGGCTTTCGTATTGTTTTATAAATTGTAAAACTTTTGTGTATACACAAAATCTGTGCTTATGTTCACTTTTAGGATGAAATCTATACATGAGGCCCCAGATGCCATTTCAAATCCAATTGACTTTCTTTCTTATGTGGAATACACAAGGAGATGTTTTAATGAATATGACAGTCAATCTTTTTAATACTATGGCAAATGTTAGAGCCAAACTTTAAAACATGAATGAGTATACTGTGTCACTGTGAACAAGCTTCTCTCCTGCACTCACGAACATGCAACGGCTGTCAATATTTCACAAAGAAATTACATAACATTTGTGTTGTGTAACATATGACTTCAGAAGACTTGGAGTATTACACAGTTTCATGTACTACTTTTGTGATACTTCTGTGTCCATTTTTACACTTTAAAGTGAGTGACTATCAACTACGGTTGTACTGAAAATATGGAATGAGATAATAATTTAAACATCTCCTTTTGTTTTATTCATAAGAAAGAAAGCCATAAAAATTTGGAACAACATGCGATTGAGTAAATTATGACAGATTTATTATTTTTGGGTGAACTATTCCTTTAAAGTAGCTAACACTACAGCGAAGCTGGGCTACTGTTGTGAAAAAGTAACTAGCTATAAGCTACAAACAAAAAATAGCTAGCAACATAAAAGTTACTTATGTCACAGGTTGATCAGAGAATCAGAGGAGAGAACCACACGCAGAGTAAAAAACAAAAAAATGTATAAAAATATGATATTTATTAAAAATAAATAAAGGCAAAACAAAAACTACCCCGAAGGGTGAAATCCAGGAACTGGGTGGTAATGACAAAAACGGCTGGACTGGATAACGGGGAAAAACCTGTGCGAGATTTGGCCACACACAAACCCGACATCACAGACCGAAGTGACTGAACCTCAGAACAACGTGAAGACAGCTCGCGACCTGGGAGCGCAAAACAATGTGAGCGAAACGCGTGTCTGCAGTCGTGATAGACAGACATAAACAACTGACGTGAGTGCATGCCAAGATGACATAATCGCAATACACTCACGCCAATAACAGATAGAATATGGAGCATGCATGTCCAGATCCCAACACCAACCGAATCTGAACCAGACAGGGAAGTCAATATCCAGACACCAATCTCCGAACATAAAACATGACCAAACAAGTAGCGCATGGCATGGAAAACACAACTGAAGCCGTACAAAAGATAGACATAGAACAGTGATGTCATGGTCCTGCCACACAAAAACCCAGACTGACCGAGTGGGAGGTCCGTGACAACTTAAGAGGTCAATGTCTTATGTGTATATCTCAATTATTATGATATTATTCTTAATTTTATCAAACAATAACGAAATGAGTCGAAAACATGGCAAAGAAAAGCAGCATTTAACTAAACGTTTCACTATTTAAAAGACCTAAATACTGGTCAAGGACTTCTGTTCAGGGACTTGATAAATATATATTTTTTATTAGTTAATTTACATAAACGTATAAACTATTCTAACTGATTCACGAGAATCAATCCATTGAATCAATTGAAATTATATTGTTTTGTCACACCACACCGCTATTTATTGATAAAGGCTTCTGACTAGAAAAGCAATGTGCTTTCTGTAAATAACTGAGTCAAGTTAGTAGTGTCAATACTTATAGCTACTACCCAACACTAATGAATATATGAGTATAGGCCCGCGTGTGTGTGGCGGAAATGGACGATAGAGGAAGTTCATGTATGTAAATGCATATTGAGTACATACGCCTGCCTTTTCTTGCAGGTCGGCCTCAAAAGTCATTACATAAAGCAATAGTCTTTTCACAAGCCATAACGTTAGGTCTTTTGAATCAGCCTTGCAACCATTATAAGTCCAGCCTTGCACAGTTTCCCCTGGGTTTGTTTGTTGGTGGAGCTGAGACAAATTGCTGCGCCTACAGGCACCAGACAGTACTGTGGGAATACTGATGGTCCTGGCCTTTTCACAGTACTGACTCCAGATCAGCCACCATATCAGATATACTGCAGGGAAATCTTATCCAAACTCTGCTACTAATAACCTGTCTATTAAACAGGGTTAATTACTTAATCTTAAGCTAAACACTACCGCACTGATTCAACAAGTCAAAATGTCAAAAATGTCTGAAATCCTCCCAGGATCAGAGTCCAAATGTGGTCCAATTAACGTGGAGGGCCTATACTTGCTGAGCGAAACCAAGCTAAAATCCCATTATGGGTGTGTTTGTCACACTTTGCAAAAACAGACTGGTATGATTTTAGCCATTTGATTTTAACTGGTTTGTCAATTCCCAATTCAAATTATCATTACATTATGTGGCCCATATACCTACATGCCGTATCTTAGTGTGTCTGTATCTGACAACTGGGCAGAGTGTCTCCTAAGAGCTGGCAAATTGTCTTTCTCATGGTCTCCAGGCAGAGATACAAACATGCTTTCTTTGAATCCCAGCAACAGAAGGAAAGACACTCACATTTTATTAGCATATAATAAGTGCCAGGTTCACATGCACACCCTGTTTGTGTAAGGTGGTTCTCTGGCCGCTTGGACAAAGGCTCTCAAGCAACCTTAGCTATATGGGTCCACTTGGAAAGTATATATTTCTCTAGAGTGGACAGATTGAACTCTGTGAATGCTGTATGAAGTCAAAGTGGTGGAAGGGCTTGGTAAAACTTAAGTATTTTTAAAGGAACTGCATGACAAACATTTGTTTTTAGATTGATTTTGCAGATTTAACAGTCATAAACTTAGGAAATTTTAGGTTTTAGGCCTTGTTCAGACTGCCAGTAAATATCTGTTTTTTTTTGCATATCCAAATAGTACCAGATGAAATAATTTTTTTTCTGAATCTGATTCAGACTACATCGGGAGGTGGTTTCAAATGCGATTGAAATCGGATTTTTTTCAGATGCGTCTCAGTCCGTACGCTCTGGCTGCTCAATTTGGATTTAAAATGGTCGTCACTCTTAACGTGACACAACGATGACATCAAAAAACGGTGACTGCAGCATGGAACATCACAATATTTACCAAGAGTTCTGCACCTGGTCAGGGCGCTTGTTTGGAGAGCGAGATGATGCACCTCCATTTTTCCCGCAACTGTTTTGAAATCATCGTCACGTGGGTACGCCTACATCATTACCAAAGCAACCCATGTAGATAGGTTGGTTATGACTGAACACACAAATCTGATTTGATCCCTTGCAATTAATAGTGCGGCCAGTCTGCCTGAAAAGATCTGATTTGAGAAAAAAATCTGATTTCACATGCAGTCTGAACATAGCCTTAATGTACTTTATTTTGGTTGCTGTCACCTTGTTTTCAATCTGCTGCACACAAGATTCAACACAGTGACTGTGTACTGTAGTATAAAGGAGATATAAATAGAAATAAATGCAAGGAAGACAAGACCAATTACAATTCAGTATGCAAATAGGACCATGAAAGAAGTATGAAAATTATTATGATATTGAATGCTGAATATTTTTTTCAATATGAGTCAAAGTGAGATTTTCACATTTTAACCTGAAATTTCTCAATAAGTGTAGTTCACACACACACACACACACACACACACACACATATACACACTCACATACACTCACACACACACACACACACACACACACACACACGTAGCACACCCAAGACAGAAATTATCAAATAATAATAATAACAATTTTGCTAAAATATGTTTAGCAGTTAAAGCTGAATTACTTGCAAAAATTTAAGACTTAAAGTTAGAGGTATGGACTTATTTTTTAGTCTATCTAAAATGTTTGAAGAACATCAATACAGTGTTGTCTTGCAAGCACTGTAATTACATATGAGGCCATCAATCTCATTATAACCGTTTCCAGCTTGGAGTCCATTTTCCCCCAGACGAGCTCAAAATAGCTTCATCCTTATATCGTTTCAACTCTGCTAGCTGTAGAGAACAACTGGTCAAGGGCCTCTGAAGCTGGTTCTTTCCTTTACACTAACAATAACAGGATCTCACCACCAGATGCTCTGTTTCTATCTATCTCTTTTTAAGAAAAGGAATCAACTACTCTCCTAACTTTCCCCTTGTCTCAAAACAGATGAGAACAACACCCAGTCACCAAAAAATGGTCAATTCCTATATTATCAGACACCCCTGAACGCAAAAGATTCAAGGAGTCTCTCTCTCTTCCTTGCCCCCACCCCCCTTGTCTTTCCTTGTCCTCTTCAGTAGGGTGTCTGTGGTCCTCAGAAGGGTGATTTTGCCCCAATTAATCTCCCTGGGAAATTAACATTAGCCTCATCAATTTCCTTTATTTACTTTGAGAGATCAATCACTGTAATTGAGTGCTCATCTAATTAGGAATCATTTACACCTACAAAACACATTTAGCATGTCGGATTGAGTCCCTTTCAATAAAGCAGTCAAAGATGATTGGTCCAGGGTCACGGCTGATCACACGGGAGTAAATGATTTTTATTGGACATGGCAAACACAGATTGTACCATTTACAATTTGAATTGTTTTTAAAGACTCCCATGAAATCAAGATCAGAGTTTTGAGGCTTTTAATCTGTGTCTATACCCTTTGAAGCCATCTATATACTAGTGTACTCTAAAAAGTTGATACAAGTCGCTTTAGCATATACTGTATACGTAAAGTTTAGAGTCCTTCTCTTCTGATAAAATGGACAATATTGATGACTCATCCTGCACTATACAGCTTTTTGTCCAATCAAAGGATCTCACGTCTGAAAGTTTCTCTGCACCTAATAACCAGGGGTTAAAGTGTGAGTGGCTTTCCAGCAACTTCAGTTAGAAAAATGCAGCTTGTTTGTCAGTCCATTCCATTTCTTTTATGATCCGTTCTAGTTTTTGTTTGATCCATTTAACAAATTCCATCTCTTTTTAGCGAGTGTACTTTCAAAAAGCCTTTCAAGTTCATTACATTAAGCCCTATGCTTCACATATCCAGTGTGGTCCACTGGTGAAAATACTTCTATTTTTATAATTTAATAAAAGTTTGTCTCATTACAAATTATATTAGCAGCATTACAATTTGAGTGAAGGCCTTAGGTGAAAGATTTTAGAAATTCCATATGCAATATGCTAAGTAATTCAGGAATTCATGTAAATTCAGCTTTGTACTATGCTAATAATACAATAATGAATGATGTTTTATTACAGAATAAACCACCAGATGTTAGTGGGTTTTAAATCTCCAAAATCCCAATTTAACCCCTGAAAATACCCCAGCCTATGGCTAGCAATCATGATTCATGTCTGTAAAGTAAATAGAGCATATTGGCTCTTTAAAAAAGAAAAAGAAAAAAGGAACGTCCCACCCAAACTTCCTGTTTCAATATGAAATATGTTAACACAGGAAAGAAAACTGTGCTCGACAATTGATTTCACGGAGATTTCAATGCATTTACATATGGAACAGCAATAGAGTGCAACAGTCTGGGTCGTGAAGTAAAAAAAAAAATTTTTTTTATTTATTTCATATTTCCTGTTTAATTGTTATTTTTTTCCATAGACTAATAGATTTTTACAGATAAATTACAAACCTTTTTAAAAACAGACCTACCGTGAGCTACGAGGTTGTTCATCGATGGTATATACTTCTGTTAAAGTCATCAGTCTGTATTATTGCAACTTCATTGTTTAAAAATAGTGTTTAATTCCTGAGTTCCTGGTCAACAACTACACTACCCATGTTCCAGCAGAGAAAGATCCACCAATCAGAGAACTGCTACCAAGAAAACCGGCCAAACATGCTTGGAAGTGATCACCAACTCCTATGATGCACTCTGAATGACGTAAACGACTCCCTTTACCCTTTATCAGTATATTTTGCAATATACATAAACTATATTGTTTCTATACTTATAATCAACAACCCAAAATCAATAGTTTTATATGTTTCCATGGTTTTATATTTGATTCAATTATTCGCAAGGCTTCATGGGATTGTATTTCATGCACTTGTGAAAGACAGAAAATACACAGTCTTGTACAAAGGTCTTTTGTTTCAAACCAAAGTTTGTAATGATGTGCTTCGCCTCAGAACAGGCTGGTTTGGTTCAAGGCCTAGAACTCTTTTATGAAGGATTAAATAAAAAGTCTAAGGGAGAAATGAATTGGAAAAATACTTCTGGAACCCAGGTGGCTGAAAAAGTGGGCGTGCAGTGTTGCACTCTATTGTTGGTTTCTTTGTCACACACTTAGCTGACTTCTCATCATCTGAGACAGGAAAACTGTCAACTTATGAAGCATAGTTTTAAAGATTAATCATTGAACTTTATAGAGGAGCTTATCGGTTTGCTCAGTGTACATGGCAGAGGAATGCGAAAGCCAGCAGTGGGTCAGTGGGTTGCTGTCAGTCGTAGACTACAGGCTGTTTGTAAGCTGCATTGTCGTAGGCAAAGGAACGCAGGCCAGAGTTGGCACACAGCTTGCTTTTTATGGTGACTGGATGGATTTCAAAGGCAAACGTAAGTATATCTTGCAGAGCCTTATCTTTCATGTTTACACACTTGGGTGAGTTTATTATGGGTTTGAAAGGAGGGAAATGCACAAGTTTAGTTCAGTACACAGATCTAGCATTTCCTTCCTCGCGAGAAGTTCCCCATCCTGTCGAAAAGGATAAACACAAAAATAAACAGCCCCCCATTAAGCACAGCTGATGTAGCTGCTCTCCCAAAGACACAGGACTATCATTGTTTCACAGAGGAAACCAGATGCTTGGAATTAATAAGATTAGCTATGGAGCTTCTCTGCCATCCATGCCATGGCTAATGATAAGGAATCCTCTATGTTTATCAATTTGAAGGTAGCTAGTTATGAATGACAGTACTGTCCATCCAGGGATTTAAAATATAAGTATTATCATCTGTCACTTACAGACATATCAGGTAGGGGGGAAGTATCAGTTCGAACAAATAGGATGCCCTTTGGACAAAAAGACAGTTGTTTACCACTGTTAGCCTCTGTGATGTGTCTTTAGATGCTTTTGCCCTGAGGAAATCTTTCCTAATTCAGCACAATAAGATTGTGTGTATTGAGACAGCTGGAGCTATGTGGGAACTGGTGAAGTATATGTTTAAGTTTTCCTGTTATTGGTTATCAAACACTCAAACATAAAAATGATTGATATCAATATTGGTCATAAAAAAAAAAATGTGTTGGTCCCTATTGAATAACTATCATGATTAATTCATTCTTTAGGCAATGTAATGTCATATGTGCAAAGTGTTTTTATACAGCGTGTATATTAAGGGGAATATCTCTTACTGTTATAACTGCCAAAAAGAGCCCATAACACCCCTCATTACCAATGAGTAACACTAAATAATTATTGACAGAGATAGCACTTCAGAGTTTACTGTTTCCTGTTTATTAAGTTACGGTGCCTTGAAGGCTGATACAAACCCAGGGAGAATGTCAAACAGTTTAAAAGATAATGGCTGGGGGGAAAATAAGCAAGGAGAATAAACAGTCTGCTCTCACAGCTTAACCCTCACTCTGTGACTGCCATTTGTTTAGACTTTTACATTAACAAAAACTAATTGTCGCTCTCCGATCCATCTATCAACTTAATACCTGACTTTCTTTTTTTTTGCAATTGTCAAGATAGCCTTCTTCACAAAGGGTATGGAAATTATGAAAAAACACCAAGCCTGCCAATCATGCAAAAGCCCCACTGTTCAAAGCCCCAATCTGAGGTCATTTCGCATAAAAATGGGGGCTTGGGAGTCGGGATGAATAAAGAGTGAGATTTTTCTCTCTATTGAAACCAGAGTACCTGCAGGTCAGTTTTTTGACCCATCTATTTCCCAGAGCTCTGTAAGAGAGATGGAAACTCAGGCCCAAGAGAAAGATCAATCAATAGCACATGCAAATTGACTTTTCAGATCAAAGTCAGTCTAATGTGGGCAGAGAAGCTGTCAAAACAATGGACTCCCTGCATAACAAACTCTGATCAGTCCCTCAAAGAGCACATATTTCACATATTAAATATAAAATGCTCCACCAAGCATAACAAACAGTAGATTATTGGCCAACAAAGGCACAAGAACGGACTGGTGAATCACGCGTATGGAATGAGGTTGCAACAAATTACAACGCAGTGGGCCCCCCAAGGTAGTGGTTACCATAACACTAGAGACACTCCAGCCACGCTCTGATTACAGTCCATGGTCTGTGATTATATCCCTGACACCCAACTTGACCAACAATGAAGCCCTAAAGTGCTATTTCTGCTTGTGCCAGTCTGGCTGATGAGAGTGGCCCCCTGTAGAATGTCTACAGACACTGTGCAACAGATCCCAGAACAGTCCACACGAGGAGCCACAGCTCTGATATTCAGACTTGGATAAACAACAAAGAAATGTTTGGAATGGAGCAACACCTTGGTCTAAAAATACAGGGATTATGCTGCACTTCTGTTGACAGGAGGATTCAATGAACCTTTGAACCATTAAAAGTTTCCATGATTCAAAATAGTGAAAGGCTTGAGCATTAAAAAATAGAGTAAGATGATAACATTCTGTCAAAAAGACAGAATTCACCCTTTTTAAGATACTACAGAATTAAAATGACAGGCCATTTTATATGCCTGATGCTCTGTTTATTCGGAGGCGTGCAGTCTTGTGGAACGCACGTATGTAAAAGGTTCTCACACTTTCTTTGTTTTAGTCTTCTGAAAATGTTTTGCAAGAATAATGTCATCTATGAGAATGTTGTAATTGACCTCAGACAACAGTTTGTTGTGAGCGCAACTCTGCAGGGTCACTTTATATATAGCCTATACATCTGTGTTTAAATCATAAAATAATACAAAAACATGTTCATCTCTAACCATGATTTATATTTCAGTGATTATTATCATCATTCAAATTATTATGTTTACATTTATAATTGTTTTTAGATATTAAAATATATTAGTAATTTTCCACCATTTTCATGGGCGGATACTTGCCTGACGGTAAATTAAAACGGTTATTTTATATATATATATTTTTTTTTTACCACTTTGTTATTTTAATTGTTTTTTATTTTGTTTGAAGTGCAGTTTGAATTTAGAAATGTCTTTGGTTTAAGTTTTTCGTTTTTTAAATAAATTAATTTAATTTTCATTGCAAAATCACTAAAGCAAGAATATTCACGGATCCCTCAGTTCACGATGTAATTGGAAGT
Source organism: Moxostoma hubbsi (assembly GCA_032164185.1). Classification (NCBI taxonomy): domain Eukaryota; kingdom Metazoa; phylum Chordata; class Actinopteri; order Cypriniformes; family Catostomidae; genus Moxostoma; species Moxostoma hubbsi. Next base: position 24,268,651 of record JAVLUX010000024.1, read on the forward strand.
TGTGATGCATATATTTTTTGGAATAAAAATATAGTGAACATATTTCTTCCATATCGCCCAGCCCTAGGAGGGAACAAAACAAATTTATTCACACATTCAAAGTCTTTACTCTTCCGAAGCAGCTAAACTGGGTCTTGGGATGAAAGGAAATAAAACACTAACATTAAACCAGCAACAACCCACAATAAGTGATGTGTTTGCCCGGACAACAAAATACCCGACCGGTAGCCCATGATGGAGAGAATGCGCAGATGAAGTTGGCTCATTGCCAAAGAGATGTTGCCCTTCACAATTATTGAAAATTCATCTTTCAAAAAGTACAACACACATTTTAATTACACTTAATTACAATTATTTTAAAGTTCAAAAAATAAAGTTAAAAATTTGCATTATTGTGTAGGCTATTGCTTAAACAAAAATTACCCCATAGTACCACCTAGCATCCAACCAGTGGTAATACCAGTGTTAGTCGGTTTGAACATGAACACTGCACCGGTGTGAAAATTCTGTACTTTTACAGTACACTTTTGTAAAAATTACTGTGAAAAACAATAACCTGGCATTCCCAGAAAAGCAGAGAAAGGAATAGCTGCAGACAGAGTTCCAAAAGGGGCAGGAGCTCCAAATCACCAGCGAAGATAAAGGGAGCCCCTTACCTAACCCTTTCCCTAACCCTAACTGTCTGTGGAGGTGTCGCCCCTTTTTGGAGTTTGCGCAACCCCCTTTTGGAGTAACCCCAACCCCTACATAAGAAACCACACCATAATTCTGGAGATTCTTCCCACATTTGGAGATCTCCAGCCTGCAGCTATGCCTACTTGGAAAAGCCTGCATGACCCAACACAATTGATTAGCCTATATTTTATGGAAATAGTTGTTTCTTATTTTATTACTTATTTTTTATATCAGTTATGTGCATTTCAGTGTTCCATGTTATATTTTATGTAGTAAATTGTTTATTGCATTATTTTGTGTCACATGTGTTACCCCGATGGTGTTTTGTGATTGTGTGAGTAAAGCCAGTGTCTCAGTAGCCGATTTTTACAGTTATTTTCAGGTAACTTCATTAATATAATCACCGGCAAGGCAGTGGGACATACGTAGAAATTAGACCAATGCACTTCTTTTACTGAAAAACTGATAACACATCAAGTGGATCTGAACTTTTTTTTAAATGTATTTATTTATCACGTTCAGCAGCATATCTTCACAAATGCTGATTGAAATCAATAATGATTCTGTCATCAAGTATTTAAACAGAGAGAGAGAGAGAGAGACAAAGAGCTCCGTGACCATGAGAACAGGTACTTTCAATACAGAAATAATGCAAAAGCAACTAATGATGGATAAAAACAAAACAAAACAAACATTTACAGTTTTTGTGCATTTTAAAATTTAACCTTGTGAAAGCCTCCCAAACCACGAAGATAATTCAACATTGTAACTGTTTCAGCCCCTGTTTCGGAACAAATCAAGCAAGCTATAGATCAGAAAACACCATAAATCACTCTATTGCAATTGCAATTTTACTCATGTTGTTATTTCAGTGAGCTCCACGTGACGGCCTAATATCTCTGTTGCACACTATTTAACAGGAAATATCACAGGAGACCCAAGTGTGGAGAAAACAGAAATAACAGTTTATTAACTGTAACTGAGAGTCAATTTCCAAAAACGTGGGAAGGATGCAGAGAACAACATAGCTCAGACTGCAGTGGGGAGAGGATGAGCACAATCCAGCCGAGGGACACCAAGGTAGAGACAAACGGAGGAGTAGGATACCGGAGCACTTCCAAACATTGGAAAACCAACTGTAGATGAGAGAAACACACTGACAGCAAACACATGAACTCACCAACTGAGGCAAGCAGTTGGGAAGTGAGTGTAACTTAAAAGCACACACAACGAACTGGTGACATACAACAGAAACGAGAAGGTATAAGAATGGAGAGAAATTGAAGGACAGGTGCACTGATAATCAATGAGCCATGTGATCAGTGTCTCTATAGAAATGCTGATCATGCTCTCCGAGCGATACCTGAACACACACACATGAGGAAGGAATCTTTTTCGCTTTACCAATGGCAGACAGGGGAAATGTTCGGGAAAACTGTTTGAAAACAGTAATTCTTTTTTTAAATTCTGTTTGGTTACGCCATTAGAGCATAAATTACACACTTCGCCTTTAAGATACTGCTAAATAACATTTAATAACTGGCCAATATTTGGGCCTTGATTGAATAGATTTTAAACAATTTTAAGAATCGGTTTATAAAGCTAGTGTGGCTTAAGTCTGGTTTGACTACAGACCTTTTTAAGTGAGCTTTTGGGAACTTATGCAATTACAAACTGCTAAAAGGTGTGCAGTCTCTCATAAATTAAATCCCTTTTAAACAAGGACAATTTACGGACATATCCCAGTGAAATATATTGCACATGAGCTGTCAGATTGTTGATATTTCTTGACTAATTATATCTTTGTCTGTAGAAGGACTTAAGAACTTCAGTTGTAAATTCTCAGCAGAAACAGGTTTTTCTCTTGTGTTAAATCATAAACTCTGCTGAGGCACCCCCTCGCACTCCACCATCGTGCCTGTTTTTCAGAGGAAAAACACTGATAGATCAGAAACGCCCCAAAGCAGCTGCCATGCATTACTGCTGGCACATTCTAAATCAGCAATTCTGTCCAAAGACCTGAATGATGTGCTTACTCCGTGTCACATGTTTGGAATGAGCTGTGAGCACAATCCATTAGCAGGTTGGCTGTTCAAAACAATATACCATTCATTATTAATGGTCAAGATACAGTATTTCATATGCAAACACATATTAGGTTACCAGCTGCTTTAGCATCACATAACACTTTCAACAAAGTTTGTAGTTGGTGAAATGTGCTATCCTATCCGTTGCAGAAAAGCTGGATTAGTAACAAAACTACATTATACATATTTGGGGCGGACTGGGAAGTGAAATCGGTCCGGGATTTTACATAGAAACTGGCCCAACAGTTGTTGGGGGGCAGTGCTGTTTTTTGTGCCTGTTCTGAATTAATGCGCCAGCTCATTTCAGCTTAGTACCTGTTCTCCCGATGGCCAGTCCACCCCGGATTGGCCCCAAAGTGTGTCAGCCCACCAGAAAAATGCCTAGTATACCAGATTTCCAATCCATCCCTGCTGAGAACTCAATCAAATTATTCATAAACACTCAAACAACAATTCTATAAAGCTTAACTTCAATGTCAGTATAACTAATGTCTCTGTTTAGCACTTGTGGCATTATTTGCTTAAGAAGTGGTCCAGGTTTAACAAAGCTATGCTTGTCTAAAGTGTGAAGAAGAAAAAACCCTCCTGGAGAAATATATGAGAACTTCTGCATCCACCATATCAGGTTAATAAAATATGTCCTGTGTTGGTGGTGGTATATTGTACTAAACTCAATCAGGCAAGTCCCCTGCACAGACTGTCAGCACGACTGAATATTTGAACTCATTATTTGTGCATACTTTCCCTAAGGCTGGAAATATTTTTCCACTAAGAATTAATTAATCCTATCCAATTACGTTTTTGTAACCTTATCCTTATATGATCAGAAAATTATCAAATCATTGAAATGAAAAAAACAATTTTAAAAATGAAGAGAACCCTAAGCACAACACATTTCACATCACATTCCTGGTTTTCTGAAGTATTTTAAAGAAGCTGCCAATCAAATGTACTACCTTGCTAATGGCTTGGCACAAACAGAATCTATAAATCTAAAATGACCAATCATAATCACAGGAAACTTTGTTGCATTCTCAAAGGTTGAAAATAAAGGTGTCTCTGATGTAAAGACAAAAAAAATCAAGAACATATGTAGCTTTAACGGTGCTAGGCTCTGCCAGTGCATAAGCAAAAACACAATGAAATAGGTTTAAAACAGTAATTAGATATCAGTTTTAGTAATAAAAAGTCCTGAATTTTTAAACAATGCTACTACAATTTTGGCTTTGGCCATCAGGAGGGCAGTCCTCAAACTCTGCATATGATGAAGGGAATTAAAATGCTGTGAAATCTGTGGAGCTTTCTGTGGAATTTTCAGAGAGCAGATTTCCTGCAGGCCTATTCATGGATTATTCCATAAGGAATGTTGATCACTGTTGAGTTTAATGTCTTAAACAGGAAGATCTGATATTTGAACCTATTTCACTTTGACCCCGTTTACACCTGGTATGAAGATATCCAATCACATGTGGTCAGGTGAGACACATAACTGTTTACACCTGGTCTCTTAAATGTGTCTCCTGTGACAACTTGTGATCAGATTTGTAGGGGATGGTCTCTGTTTCATAACGACATACATCAATCACTATGGCAGTGTGTTACTTCAGGATAATAAACCACAACAAAGTCAGAACAAAGAAAGCACAAACATTTTTTGCTATTTCTCCCAGATGCATCTGAAATTTAATCTATGCACAACATTAATATTTCAAGCAGAAATGTCCATTATTTAACAGATTACCAGTATTAACCTGAGCTGCAGATCAAACACTGAAGAAGATCTGTTGTATATGCTTATTTCCCTTTAAAGCCGCTCATAAATGGCAAAGAATTGTTTTAGTGCAGCGGTTGATTGGCAGGTGAGGGGTGGCACTTCGCTGCTGCTGGGACGCATACAGAATGGATTACCGTTTACACCTCAAATCTGATGTGGTTATATGCGTTTTTGACCACATTTGTATAGTATTTGTTATTTGTGATCACAAAACGTTTTAGACCTGTATTTAGCGTGACCACATGTGATCGGATCACCAAAAATGCATACACCAGGTGTAAACAGGGTCTTTAAAAATGTGCATGCTACTGATTTGTATTTTTTTTTTAAATATACTTGATGATGTGTGAGGCGAAGCACTAGAATTAAAAGCTTGACCTTAAGGTATCAACATTAACCTTGCTAGCTTGGAGGATAAGAAGAGGTCAAAGGTGACCCAGAGGTGCATATTATCCTCTCATTTAAAAGAGCATGATCACATTTTACTTCACTCACAGGCAACACTTTTAAATGTGAAGTAAACAAAACAGAGCAGCTTTAATTTGCTCCACCAGTCCAAATAGTGAGTTTTTGATAAATGGTAACCAAAGACCCTTAAAGCCAGCTCACTTAGCAGCCATATTGGCATGGTTGGGGAGTATCGAAATACATGTATCGGGATTACATATTTAACTTATTAAATATAAGTAACTGTATTCCACTACAGTTACAATTCAAATCATTGGTTATTAGAATATAGTTACATTCAAAAAGTATTTTGATTACTGAAGTGATTACTTTGCATTTTATTGTCATTTGTTTAATTTAATATTTAGTTTTTTCAGATGGAAAACATTTATACATATAAATGATGCGATCAAAAGTGCATTTGAACAGTGATGAAACACTTTCTGATGATGTGTTGCATTCATACGAGCAGACAGAGAAGTAAGTTTGGAGGAGAAGAAATATAAATAAACCTTGTGTAACCTTGTGTAAAATTTTACATGCACACGTTACCAGGCACAATCATATTTGTTTATCAAGAAAATTCACGTTGGATCATAATTTATTTTTTCTAAGACCTTTGATATTAGGGCAAAAATAATATTCTTAATTATAATTTATTTTATTGTTTTCCTGTAAAAATATCTAAAAATCGTTAAAACAAGATCAGTTTGATTAATCTTGTAAACAACACTGCATAAGATATTTATGTTTTTCAGAGAATGTATTTTTAACATGTGTATTTTGTTTTACTGTACTGGCAGAGTTTTTATAGTCAAAACAACTGAAAAAATCTACCAGTGCTGAAGAAATAATCCAAAGTATTTAGAATATGTTACTGACCTTGAGTAATCTAATGGAATACGTTACAAATTATGTTACGTTACAAAGGGGCGGCTGTGGCTCGGGTGGTAGAGTGGGTCGGCCACTAATTGCAGGGTTGGTGGTTCGATTCCCGGCCCACACAACTCCACATGCCGAAGTGTCCTTGGGCAAGACACTGAACCCCAGGTTGCTCCCAATGGCAGGCCTTGCTTTGGTGTATGAATGTGTGTGTGAAAGGGTGAATGAGTCACAGTGTAAAGCGTTTTGAATACCGTTAAGGTTAAAAGGCGCTATATAAGTGCAAACCATTTACAAATTATATTTTAAAGCATGAATTCTGTAATCTGCTGTGGAATACATTTCAAAAGTTACCCTTCCAACCCTGCATATTGGTAATGCTTCCAGGCAGTTATTTTAATGCATGAACAGCACTTAATGTAGCTACTTGATAGGGGATAGACCGCAATCTCCAAAACTGTTGTACAAGACTTTAAATACTTCAAATCCCAAATAAATACATTGGGATGTCATACGTCAACAGTATCATAAACTGTGCTGTTTTAGCAAACATCATCCACATGTCATCCATATTATGCATATACTGTACACACTAGTGATCCATCTCCTTTATAATGTTTTAAATGGTAAAACACACACACACACACACACACACACATATACTGTCGCTCAAAGCCATGAACACTGCTCATCTCTCCAATGCCTCAGAATGTGTGCACAGGTAATAAAACATCAAAGACAGTAAGTTAAATTATGCTAAATGGGGAGAAAACATATCCAAATATTTCTCTGAGGAGACCACTAGGTTTATACATGTATAAATGTCCTGGTTAACAGGCAAGTCGATCCCATTACAGACACACCTCTATGGGCCTAAGATAAGAATACTGCTGCTTGCTAATGTTGTTTTATCTGCAGAGGAAACACATTTCCTTCTCAATACAAAAGAAACTGGGATACAATTTGAAATGGCACCAAGAATGGAAAAAAGTAAAACAAAAAATAAAAAAAAAACTCAATAACAACCATTGTATAGAAGTAATATGCTGGATTCAAAAAAGTCACTTCATAAAAAAAAATTTCACTTGACCAACAGCATAAGATTCACATTCGCTTTCAGAAGTACATGTGGCCTATGTGCATTCAGAAATACAGAAGTTAACCTTTTAACAGGCTTTCATTATTTTGGTTATGATTTCCTGAATAAAATAAATAAAAATAAACCTTACACAATCTGATTAAAGCATCTCTACTATTCGGGTACCATGTGTTAAAAATCACATCACCAGTTTTCAAGAATACAACATTTTCACAAGTATAATTTCAGAATAAGAGTGAAATTGCTCATACATGTAGGATAATTTTTCTCACATTAATATTTTCCCACACAGACAATAAATAGGTACTGTATGTTTGAGTGAGAGAGACCAGTTATTTAATTGCAAATTATAGAAGTTAATGCAGAATTAGGAAAATTTGTTGATTATAATAATAATACAAAATGTTCTGGACTAAATTATAGACTACAAATGTAGTTTGTTGCAGTTTCTTGCATTAAAGACCTGCAAAATGTAAATAAATAATTGGTAGGTTAATTAACTAAATTGTTTTAGTAAAAGAAAATGTGATAAACTCTGTCTTTCTTTGTAGAAACTATACTTCTACAAATCACATCACATCTATCTGTCTTGTTCTCTCACTAAGCTGAAGGGGATAATGGGACGTGGGCCTTAAACATCTGCTTGGGAAGAATTTATACCTTAAATCATTGTCATTAGATCCAGAATAAATTGTGCTGTAAAGGCACCAAAGCGCTTTCAGCCAACATCAGACAAGTGGAGACATGACTCCAAGACATGGAGAAAGGAGGAGAGAGAGAGAGAGAGAGAGAGAGAGAGAGAGAGAGAGAGAGAGAGAGAGACTTTTATGGAAATATATATTTCATTTGGCCTGGATTTAAATACTTTAAAAACGCAGAACCTAGCACATTGACAGTTATGAAGAAATATTGAGGTTGGTGGAATTTTAGTCTCAGGATATATGGGAAATTCTCAGGTCATCCTGACGAAATGAAACGCAGCTCATCAGCAAATCAGCAGACTCCAGGCATGTTTTATTTTACCATAAGTAGCTGCAGCAGTGTCAAAAGAGAAACAATCATCTGTTCTCAAGGTCTTGTTGTATTTATGGGCAGCTTCAAAGCTGATTTCACTCTCCCTCTCTTTCTTTCTTTCTTTCTTTCTTTCTTTCTTTCTTTCTTTCTCTCTCTCTGGTGTATTCTGGAAGCATATGAAGGTGTTGAGTGTGTTGTTGGGAGAGAATGCAATTAAAATAGTGTTTTTCTGTTATTTCTTATTTTTTTTTCTTTATATTTCCCCTTGTTAGATTGTTTTAAATCTTAGCAAAGTCACGGTTTATTACCGCGTGTGTTCCAGTCTCAGACGCCAATATGACAGTCTTTTCCCGGGTCAGATCTGTCACTCCGGCACGGCTGCAGGTGTGTGCTGGAGCCTGGAGTGACCGTGGAAGATCTGCTCTTAGATGTCGGAGAGCAGGACGGTTTTGATAATATAGTGTTGGCATCATGGATGAACAAAGCAATTGTGGTGTTTTTAAAGTTTGAATCACTGATAAATCAGTTGACTGTGAGCAGGATATGGGTCAAAGAAACGTTTGTTCCAGTTACGGCGTTATCCGCTCCAGCAACAAAAATCACATTCTCTAATGTTCCGCTGTTTATATCGAATATTGCGATTACAAAATATCTGCAGAGATTCGGGAAGTTCGCAAGCCCTGTGAAACTGATTCCCCTCGGGTGTAAAAACACTGCACTTAAACATGTGTTTTCTTTCAGATGCCAAGTCTATATGTTCCTCATTTCACCCATGTGGAAAGTTTCTTTCCATATTAATAACAGAGCAAACTTGTATATGCTTTAAGCGAGCACTGAGAGTTTAAAATGTTTTGAGTGTGGAGATTTGGGCCATGAAAGGTTTGCGTGTCCACATAGAGAAGATCAACGGCTGTCCACATCTCAAGTTGATACTGCAGTTGCTGTTGAGCACCACAGAAGCGATGGAGCAGAGCAGAGAAGTGAGGAACAAGTTGAAATCAAAGAGGAGGTGAAAGGATAGGAGGTGAGTGTGTTCTGGATGTGTGAATGTCACTGATGTTATTGATAAAAGTGAGTATCATACTGCTGCTGAGGATATGTCTGAGATGAATGTTGGAGAAAAAATAGGAGGCTCAGAGGAGAACCTCACTGATGAGTTGGAGCATTTGTCACCGTTTCTTGATGATGGTATGAGAGATGGTGAGCAGTGGGCAGATATGCCAGGAGAGGCTGATAAAGACCTAAACACTGTTGAATAGATTAACTATTTTCTTGACAAGACTAAAGGACAGGCAGGTGTTGAAGTTGGTGACTATTTTCTTGAAATAGAAAAGGTTGTTACTTCTGTGATGCGGTCAAGAACATTGAGAAGCTATGAAGAACTCTCACAACAAAAGAGGTTCAATCTCAAAAAACATATAATATTAGACAGATTAAGAAAATAGGAAGCGAAAGACAAACGAGGGGAAAAACTAAACTTGTATGATGGCTAACAACCTAGTTTCCATTCTTTACTGTTTTGTCTTGCTCCCTCTTTTCCTCATGGAGATCTTGCGGGTGGCATCCTTTAATATCAATGGGATGAGAAACAGGAGGAAGAATGAGATTGTGACAGGGTGGAGGGTGGGACCGGGTCGTGATTCTGCAAGCCTAATCAGGCTGATCAAGCCTCAAAGAGGGATAAAGGCCGACTGGAAGCTGCAGTGTGAGAGAGAGAGAGATTTACTGGCAGCTGTCCAACACCTTTGCGTGTGTTTGTCTTTTTGGTTAAGTTCTTTATTAAACTATTATTATGATTGTAAATCCGGTTTAGTGTTACTTACATTAGTTGACATGCTATTTTATATAAACATGTAAATATTTTACTATTGGGACTGTTTCCAGATTTGCCAGCCAGTATTCTGTGTATTGAAATATGACTCCTAATAAGCAAGTTTAGTTACATTGAAATGCTGTTTCAGCTAAAGCACCTGGTGCAGTGGCTATAATTAGATGCTTCACCGGTGTATCATCAGGTATTTCATCTGAAGAGCAGTCCCGGGGCATCCCAGTGCGGCAGAAAAGCGCAGCATCTCGTTCTGCTTTTTTCAGGGAACAAGGGTTACATACATAACCCCGAGACGTTCACTATGATGCTGCGCTGAAGAGCACTTTGGGAACGAGAATACCCATGCCGCCGCACTGTGGCTGTCCGGACCCCCCACGGTTGTGCAGTGTGCTCACAAGAGCGTGAGAGGGCTCAGACATGGGCTTGAGATGTCGACTCAAGGACATAAGAGTCCGGAACATTCAAGCTGTAGAATCTAATGAATGTGTGCGGAGAGGACCAGCCTGCCGCATCACAGACATGCTGCAGAGGGACCCCTCTGGCCAAGGCTTAGAGGAGGCGAGCCCTCTGGTAGAGTGAGCCCTGATACCTACTGGCGAAGTTTGACCATGCGCCTCGTAGGCCAGGGCAATAGCGTCCCTCAACCAATGCGACATAGTCTGCTTGGTGGCGGACGCCCTCCTGTTGCGGCCCCCATGGCAAAGAATTGTTGCCCTGACTTACACCACTGGCTAGTGCGGTGGACATAAGTCTGAAGGGCACAGACTGGACAAAGTCTGTGAAGTCTTTCCTGCTCTGGCGTTACAAACGGTGGGGAGCAGAAGGCTTTGAGTGTGACCGGATGTAAGGTCGAGAAAGGTACCTTAGGCAGGTAGTCAGAATGAGGGTGCAAATTTAATTTGGTCATTCCTGGGGCAAACTCTAAACAGGCTGGCAAGACAGACAGAGCCTGTAGGTCCCCAATTCTCTTTAGAGAGGTAATCTCCATAAGAAAAATCATCTTGAGAGTCAGAAGTCTGTCAGACGTGGACTCTAGAGGTTCAAAGGAGGTCTCAACCAGACCCTCCAGGACTATTGCTAAGTCCTATGAAGAGGTCTTAGTCCCAGCAGGAGGCCGCAGTCGCATGGCTGCCGAAAGAAGCATGCGAGTAGAGGATGCCTCTTAAAGGGCACCCCTTCCATCAAGGCGTGGCAAGCCGAAGTGGAGGCCACATAGGAAGTGGCAGGGCATGTGCCTGCTGACAGGTTTTCCTACAGAAAATCCAGAACTGAAGCGAACTGGCAGTTAGCTGGATCTACAATATGAACTTTAGTAGAGGGAAACGCATACAGGCACATTCTGGGCCATGTATGCGCCACCATGTTCAGAGGTCCTCTTCTGCCTTGTAAAATCTACCCAGAACTGTTCCAAGTGGAGGGAGACCTAGCCTAGGGGATTTGGCGCTTGGAAGAAATCCCCTGGCTTTGAGCCACAACAAAAACGGTCTTGTGTGCAGATGGTCCAGAGGGATCACCGAGGACGCAGTCGCACTGAGACCTAGTACAACCTTGACCTAGCCTGATTTTGCTCAGGGTATTCTGAAAGGACTCGATTCTAGCGGGAGACAGTTGTGCCAGCATTGTGATCGAACTCCATACCCAATAGACAGCGTTCTGAGTGGGAGAGAGGACGCTTTTCTTGGCATTGAGTCTCAACCCCATAGAAACTAGATGAGCTAAGACGATATCCCTGTGCTGAACTGCCAGTCGCTGGAACTGCGCTATGATCAGCCAGTCATCTATGTAATTCAAAATGCAGATGCCTCAGAGTCACAAAGGAGCCGGCGCTGCATCATGCATTTATGAATGTGTGGGTTAAGAGGGCTAGGCCGAATGGAAGAACCCGATACTGGAAAGCTTTGCCCCGAAAGCAAACCTCAGGAACTTCCTGTGTTGTGGCAAAACTTCTAAACTAAAGTAAAGAAGTGCGTCATAAGATCGATGGTGACCAGCCAAACGTTATGTTGGGCTTGTGACACGATCGTCTTGATAGGCAGATCTAGGACTTGAACACCCAGACAGGGCAGTTCAAGCTTTGAGATCTAAGGCCAGACGCAACCCTCACCCTCCATGGGAACCAGGAAGTACTCGGTGTAATATCTTGACTCACTCTCTGGAAGGGGAACACGTTCTATGGCCCCTTTAACCAGGAGATTTTGCAGTTTTTTTTTGTTGTTTTTTTCACAGTAGACATGACTGATTCGGTTTATGGTAGTGGGAACCACACCGTTGAAACATGGAAGGAGACAAGTGAATTAAATTCTGTAGCCCTTTCCTACTGTTCTTAGGACCCACACAAAAAAAAAAAATATCTGGCAGAAGTTTCTACGCTGCCAGGTTCTCTGAGATGGTATTAATCTTTTAACACTTCCTGTTGAGGGGGTGTCGAGTGTTTCGCGTCCTGGAAAAATGCAGGGAGCAGCAAAACACCCAACTATTTGATGGGAGCCTCTACCACCCAAAACACAGAAGGCGGCGAGAATGGAGAGGCTTCACAGGGGGTACCGAGAGGGGCGAAGAAGAGCACACGCCCCGTCCTGAGGGGAGCTACCCCACAAGACTAGGCGCAAGACCATCAGGGTTTTCTTCTTTTAGAAATTAGGGTCCTGAGGTCTTGCTTTAGGGGCTGCCTGAAGGCTTAATCATGGCTTTTTGCCTCCTTGAACCTGGAGATAACCTGCTCATGGTGTCTCTGAATAGGCCAGTGGGCGAAATTGGGGTATCAAGGAAGAAAATTTTATCCTTGTCCTTGATGCCCGAAAGGTTGAGCCAAAGGTGCCAAAAGGTGACCAAGGCAGACATAGACCGGCTAATAGCACGGGCTGTTTGCTTGGTCGCGCGGTTCTCATGTTTGCGTGGCCAGTCTAGCTGTTAGTCTGGCCACAGCCCAAGTGACCACCTCAAGTAATTTCTCAACCGCTTTATTATTGTGCGTGGAATGTACAGAGTTTCAGCGCCCCCCTCATGAAACAAAGAGACGGTGAGGCACGCTTCAGGCTTCAGGCTGGTGAGAAGTTGGGAAAGTTCATATAAGAGATTTTAGTCAAAATAAAGAAGAATGCATCTCATTCTTCTTTATATTTAAAAAAGAATAGAGAATGGCTGGAAACAGAGATTATTAACATTGAAAAGAATATGACTGTCAGTGATGCTGCCAATCTAAAAGAACTGTGGATTGAGAAGAAAAATCAGCTAAGCTCAATTTTAAATGAAAGAGTTAAAGGAGCTCATATAAGAAACTGCTTCTTAACTGTAAAAGACATGGATGCTCCTACTTCTTATCTTTTAATGTGGATTGAAAAGCGGGCCAACAGAAACAGATGTATTCTTTGAAGGACATTAATGTATATGTCACATCAGATCCACTGGAGATGCGCAGGCTTGCTGTGGGTTTTAATTCCAATTTGTACGCTGCTGAAATCTCAGATGAACATTATAGAATTGAGCTGATAAAGGATCTTCCCATTTTATCTGAAGAACATAAAGAATCTTTAGGAACAGAGCTCATCTTTGAGGAAGTTACTTCGGATGTCATGGGTCTCTCTTTGGGTCGTACTCTAGGATTGGATGGACTACCTGCTGAATTTTATAAGAGTTTCTGGAGCAAAGGACTACAGACTGGCATTAGAAACTTTTGATGAAGTATTCCAGAGCTGAGTGTTTTAGCAGACTAGACCATGGCAAGAAAAAGAACATCGCTTGCTATCTTTTAAGACACCTTAACTGGATTGTTTTGCCATTGCTGGAAATAAAGCTTTTACACACTGTGTCATAGAGTCCAAATGGCAGTAGATGTTTGGGCTAGGCATTAACCCTAAAGGTAGCCGGAGGTCCTTGTACAAACCACCAATTAAGAAAAGGTCTGGAGACCTTCAGTACATGGAATTATAGCTACAAACAGATACAGAGCACAGCTTGATCCACATGTAGGGGAGGGATGTTCATTCTGTGGAAAACAGGAAACAGTTTTTCATTTGTTTTTAATGTATGGAAGGCTTAAGCCAGTGTTTTATAAATCAGAAGAGTGGTGTCAGACTCTGGGGGAATTTTTCCAGTTTTATTTCATTTACGGGCCAAAATATAGCAGAAGTAGGAGGGAAGCTCATGTTTTAATCAATTTCTTATTCGAGCAGGCACAATTGGCTATTTGACTGTCATGAAAAAAATCATCTGAATGGTGTCGTGTCAACTGATGTTATGTCCATTTTAAAGGGATTATTACAATCCCGTATTAAAATTCAGTTTACTTACTATAAACTGTTTATTGATATGGAAATTTTTAAATACAAATGGGGAGTAAATCAATATATTTGTAAAGTTTGCAATTTTATGTTTAGATGTATGTTTGATTGATTTTTTTTCTCAAAATGTTTTACAATTTTCTCTTTTTTGTAAATAATACCCTTAAAAGTCAAGTGTCTCTCTCTCTCTCTCTCTCTCTCTCTCTCTGTTAGAGGAAGAGAGGAGAGGAAGGCCCTTCGGCTGTTTTCGTTTTCATTATTTTTTACTGGGAAGCAAAACATCTTTGACCAGAAAGAAGTGATAGCAAAACAATCATTTGAGCAGCTAACATGCATTAGCAGAACATCATTCATCTTTACAGCTGAAACACGATGGCTGATTTTACAAGACATACTGTTTAAGTCTATATCATTGTCAAACTACAATAAATTTAGGAACAAGAGGAGTATAAACATTTAGCCTGTCTCATCATCATCCGTTGAAAGTGATTCCTGTTTCCCTATGTCTTGTGATTTCAAGGAGATCAATTAAAATGCCGTTTGCATTGGATATGAGCAATAACTGACCTGTTAATTTAAAAGCCTTGAAGAAAAAAAACCTAAAAAAGCAAATATAAAGTAGCTATTCTGAATAGTAAACAACAATAGAACATTACCTAAAACACTTATAACACAGTATTCTAACCAGGTACAATACAAGTAAAAAGCGACAAGCTATTTGTCTGTTCCTTAATGAATGCGAAACTGCTGAGCAACGTGATGTGAATAAAGCAAATCAGAACTTAGCTGTTGTTTGATGTTCAACTATGTGGTGTGGGATTTTGGACCAATGACATTTCACTCTGGGTGGTGCTATCAGTATGACGTTGCGACGTTGCAGAAATAGAAATAAGGAAGAGACTGACAAAATGTTCTGCCATGCAGTCATCACAATCACATCACAATCTAGTTTGTACAAATCATATATATATATATATATATATATATATATATATATATATATATATATATATATATATCAAGATCTTAGCTCCTGTCACTTTATCGTATCACACCTGGACACATTGTAAAAATAGAAAGTAAATAATAAAAAATTCTCAAAATATACTACAAATTCAAGTCACCATGATAGTCATCAAAAGAGTTTTCAGCTCTTATGGCACTAACATGAACGTCTTACTGACAGTGTAAATTAAATGGGAAGCCCCATGGTCCCAGGACAGCAATTAACACAGCTGGGAGTGTGTCATGTGTTTGGCCTCAGCAGTGAATGATCTTTTCCCTTGTTATCACAGGATGTAGAGCAAAGGACCTACATAATGCTGAATGATGGGTGAGTGATGTTAGGCCTAAATATACCCCCTTTTTAAAACAAAACAAAACAAGTCATAAGTCCCATGGAACATGATGAAAACATGGGTGGGTGTTTCCCATTGGCTTTGTGAAAGGGCTACAGATGTATGCCCAGATATTTTGAGGGGAAAATGAAAAGAAAACAAGACACCACAGAGCCACTCAAAAACATTGCCTGAAGCGGATATCATGACATAAACCAGCACTCACATCCCAGACTTCCACTGATGTAACCATTGGGAGGTCTGTTTCAAATACAGAAGGAGGGTGTTTGCCCCCCGGAAGAACATCAACCCTACACCCATCTAAATTTACAACTCATCCACATGACAGCAAACAGCACAGTCCATCCTGAGGTGCAAGCCTGGGGCAGCACCTCTTTTGCCCTATTTACTACCACTGAAAATTATAAATCACCCTGAGTAAAAGAAGTTATGTTTATGTTTCAGAGAAAACATGTCAGTGTGGGGTCTGGCTGCCTGGGATCAGCGCAGATGTCAAAATGCCCACCCTGATGTTAGCGTACTCGTGAAATATGTACAATCAGTGCTGCTAGAAAAATCTAGAATATAATCTAAGAGTCCAAACATAATTGCAGGTGCCCAGTGATTCCCTTCCAAAAAAAAAAAAAAAACCCTGTCCCCTCAGCAACATGACCCCAGAAAGTGAAGAGGGAGGGGGAATCACAACAAGGAGGAGGAAATATTCCCTGACTCATTTCTGGTCAGGACAAATAAAGCCCTGTTTTCCCAACATGTGCTTTTGTCTGAAATATGACAAAATATTATAATTCATTATGGTTTGTGGTACACGTTTATAATATCAAACATACTGCACTTTCTGTGGATCCAACATGCACACATGTCCCTCTTCTTATTGTTTAGCAAAAGTTTCCATGCTAGTTATTAGTTTAGTCTGGATCACTAGAATGTGTCTCTCAGCACTAGTTCAAACAATATCCAAAACAACCAGATCCAATTTGCTTTGTTACTATTATTGATTCACGATTTTTGACTATGACATTTTTTAAATCAACAGTCTTTAAAAGACACAGATGTCAGAGCTATGATGCAGAGGACTGTGCACATGCTCTGGAAATATAATAGCTAATGAGTCACAGGGACAACAGTTTGAGCCCTGCCTAGGTCATGCCCTAATTCCACTTTGGTTTACATGGTTTAGATTTAAATTTCCTATACATAAAGTTAAAATTCCCCAAAATAAAGGCAAAAGGCCCAAAAAATTGAAATGAAAAATACAAAGATGTCCTGACAGACGATGCACTTTACACCACGAATAGATGCATCTGTGGGGACCAGAGTGTTGACAAAATCTGTATATGCATCCCACCCTGATACCTTTGCCTGACATCACTTAGCATCAGACCTGAACTAATCTTTGTCAATTGATATGTAAAGCCATTAGTATGAACATAACTATGGTGCCAACACTTCAGGCCCTGTCTGGATTACACTAATCCCATGCTAAATAAAGTAGGCATCTCTGGATTTAGGTGAGATGGCATTTGCAGAGATTGACACACCTGAGAAATTTGACTGTATATGGGGATGAGTCTGTTGCCTCTGGCTACATTAAACTCAGATATTGCTGCCAGGGATCACTTTACTGGGTAGGCAGCGATGACAGCGATTTTTTTTCTCTCCCACTCCCCCTTTCTCTCCATCTCTACAGCATGATGACAGCAGCACTTCAAATAAGAGCTGCCTTTAGACCCACACAGGTCTGTTTACTTTACTAATTGTATTCATTGCAAAAGGCTTACCTCCCATTTTAAGTGACTTGCAGTGTTACCACCAGTGGAACTGACCCAGTTCTCCTGGTCAACTTTAATAACCCAAGTTATTAGCTAAAAAGACTCCTGAACAGAAATGTTAAGGACAATACAGCTTACCCTCTGATCTCTTGAGCTCCTTGTGTTGTATTGGAGGTGAGTCATTTTTGACACCATTACTTAGGGGGATGACAGAACTTGGGTCAGACACTGAGGCCTTAGTATCCACTCTGGAGAAAGAGGCAATTCTCTGTAATATGGAACCCACACTTTCCTTGGCATGGATCTCATTCTGATTTATTTTCCTGTTGATCTCCATCTGTCCTGATGGAGCAGGAGAGGCAGGGGTCACCTGGACCACTTGGGGTTTACAGACTATGTTGAACTGAGGAGTTTGGGCTGGAGACAACAGGGCAGGAGATTCACTGATGTTGGGTACTGGGATGGCTCCAGAAGGAGTGAAGGGCTCCCTCTTTTCTATGTTGTTGTTGTGAACCATGGGTATGTCAGTGCTATCGAGGCTGCTGATGGATGCAGAGGGACTAGACGACACAGTGGGACTGTTGGACAGTGGGTGAAATCTTGGTGGTGGTTTAGGTGCTGCCAGGGATTTCATCTGAGACTTGAAGACCAGGCTTTCAAGGTCAAGAGGGAATTTGTTGAGGCGCACCGGCTCCTTTGGTTTAGGAGACTGTTGGTTTAGAGAGTTGTCCCCTGTGAAAGGGCCACTGTTTTGGATGTTATGAGAACTTGTGTTCAACTGTGCACCTGCAATGGTGAGTCTTGATCCAGGTGAAACCTCTCGTCTCATTCCTGGGGTCTGTGCCATCTGGAGGTCTAGAGAAGGCATGGAGCTATGGTTCATATCAATGGAGTCAGTTGGAACGACAAGAGGACCTTCCAGCTCTGAATGAAACATGTTTCCATGGGATGAAAACATATTTAGGGCTGAGCTGCCCAAACATTGGACCTTGTATTCCCCAACACCAATGGGGCTCTGGGGAGGGCTGGTATAGTTGCAGACTTTAGATGATGCCTGGTACTCTAGACTGGAAGAGGAGCTATGGAGACTCTCATTGTCACTCCCTGGCCCTGAAGATGAAATGAAGCCATTAGGGTTAAATTTGTTCTGAAAAGAGGCAGCTCGGTTGATCCCGGTGTTGGCATTGATGGTGGGCTTTCCCATTGTCCCTCTGTTGAAGGAGAGACTGGACACCATCCTGTTTCTCATTACAGGGCTCTGGGCAGGACTGCAGCTGATATTAATCCTGGAGCAGTAAGGGGGAGAAACTTGGTTCCCTGGACTCCTCACATCATTTGTCCTGTTGAGGATTGCACCCGGGCTGATAGGAGATGTTATCGAAGATGTAGGGGAGAATGTGGGAATTTCGTTTACATCATCAATATCAAAGGACCTCTTCAGAGCTGTGGAAGGACAAAGGACACTAATCAAAATGTGATTTATTTTCAATTGACTAAATAAAAAAAACAAAAACAAAGACAAAGACAAAATATTAACTGTAACAAATGTTATTCAAATTCACTCTAATAACCAAAGGGCAAATTTCTGTAGTAAAAACAGAATTTGGGGGGATTTTCTCCCATTTTTCCCCAATTTGGACTGCCAAATTCCAAATGCACTCTAACTCCTCGTGGTGGCAAAGTGACTTGCCTCCATCCGGGTGGCGGAGGATGAATCTCAGTTGCCTCCATGTCTGAGACCATCAATCTGCACATCTTATCACATGGCATGTTGAGCACATTACCGAGGTGACGTAGTGCGTGTGGAGGCTTCAAGCTACTCTCCGTGGCATCCACGCATAACTCACCATGCGCCCCACCAAGAGCGAGAACCACATTATAGTGACCACGAGGAGGTTAACCCAACGTGACTCTACCCACCCTAGCAACCGGGTCAATTGGTTACTTAGGAAGCCTAACTGGAGTCACTCAGCATGCCCTGGATTCAAACTTGCAACTCCAGGTGTGGCAGTCAGCATCTTTACTTGCTGAGCTACCCAGGCCCTGTAAAAACACTAGGCCATAATTTTCAACATCTTTCTAAATGGGTGAAAATACTGAAACAACATCAAAGTTTTGGAATTCTTTCATGATAGAATTCATAAATCAACAAGGACAGTCATTTCCTGTATTTGATCTAAAGATGCATCAAGCCTTAAAAGGGTACACTTTGTAGTGAGGGGAGCCTGGAGCCTTCTCTGAATGGATGCCTGTCAGACACATTGAAAGGGCCAAGCCATAATTACAGTGTTGACTGTGTGATCTGTCTTTGAGGCTAACATAACATCAGTATGAAAAGATATGCTTTATTGCAGCACCCAAGTTGTGTTTAATAAGTCTTGAAGACATCAGGAACATCATTGAATAAGATAGACAGAAATCTGTGCACACAGCCCAAATGTTAAGTTGATCACAATTTAACTCATATTAAATTGAAATATTATTCTGCACTCACAACTGAACATATATTAACAGAATTTAAATGACAGCTGTATAAAAATCTAAATAACACAGATAGTGAGGCCTGGGTAGCTCAGCGAGTAAAGACACTGACTACCACCCTTGGAGTCATGAGTTCAAACCCAGGGCATGCTGAGTGACTCCAGCCAGGACTCTTAAGCAACCAAATTGGCCCAGTGAGTCACATGGGGTAACCTCCTTGTGGTCGCTATAATGTGGTTCTTGCTCTCGGTGGAGCATGTGGTGAGTTGTGTGTGGATGCCGTGGAGAATAGCGTGAAACCTCCACATGCGTTACATCTCCGTATTAGTGTTCTCAACAAGCCATGTGATAAGATGTGTGGATTTATGTCGCAGAGGCAATTGAGATTTGTCCTCCGCCACCCTGATTGAGGCGAGTCACCATGCCACCACGAGGACTTACAGAGCATTGGGAATTGGGCATTCCAAATTGGGAAGAAAAATACAAAAAAATTACATGGAGAGTGAACTAATACTTGCAAAAACACAAATGTATTAGCTAAAGCCACTCTAAACAATAATAACTGCTGTAAAGCTATTTTCTATCTTAAAAGAAATAGTCACTTCTATCATTTGAAAAAAGAACAAACTTGTAAAATGTTATTCCTAAATTAATTAATTGTTAATTTACTAATAACATTTTAGCTCAATTAAAAACATATGGTGCTATGGAAATGTTGGGTACAAGAAGACAGTTGAGACAGGCCTTGCAAGACTGAACGTTAAGTCTACACCAGAAGCATGTAAACTGTGGTGACACTGTATAATCCCCTCATTCTCAGAACTGGGAACACAAAGCCGATGACAAATAGTGCTTTCCGAATTATTCCCTTTGTGAGAGGCAGTGGCTTTTCCTTTAACACAAAGGGCCAATTCAAAGACACAGTGTCAGGGACTGAATTCTCAGCCCTTCGCCCTGACTGAAAAGTCCAGTGGATAACAGCTCAAGTGTCCTAACAGCTATGTGTCAGACCCAATTGAAAGTAGCAGCATAGGTATTTCATGTAAACACCAACATGTGACAGCTTGCAGTTGTACTAGCTTCAGACTTCACTCTTGCATGGCTCAAATATGCCATCTTTGGCATAATCAGAACCATAGGCTCCATATCATGACGTAAGAAGCAAAAAAGCGCTTGCGATTTTCCAACCTTTTTGGGTATATTTGTCCTGCCTTGTGTAAACAAGCAGATATTAGTGTGGAGCTATCACACCATCTCGCCCAGCAGCTCTGATTATATCTCTGCCCGGCAGGGTGCAGGACTGGAGCCGGTCCTGCATGTCTTCCCGTAGGGTATGCTACCAATTAGGGTCATGAAGACTATAGGCATTAAATGAAATCACATTTCACAGAGGAACAGCCCCCTCTTTTACAGTGAAGGGACCACAGGCCCTATGTTTCTGATCGCCCATCAGCATCCCGACGGCTGTAAAAGTTTAGGCCTAATCAAATCTAGCAGCAAAGCCTTTGTGTAGCAGACACACGGCTGTTTGTGCATCGCTGCTGCATGCAATGTCATTCTCCTCAGCACCCCAGAATTAATATTATATGATGACAACACCATTAGGGTGCCATTTGATTCAATGGAGGACAGGTTTAAAATGCTGTGTGCACTCTAACAACGGCACTCAAAGTGATAGAGATTTGCACTTTGGCAAAGAAGCATGCGGCACTTTAGCTAACTACTGTTTCAGAAAGTGAAAGACAAGAAATGAAGTGAGGGAAGTATAGGGAATCGAGTGGCACAGTCTAACAGCTTTTTTATGGTGCAACACATGCAAGTGTAAACTTGTACTCCCCTTTAACTGAGATAAAGATGGGCCGGTATCAGGTAATTACTGGCACCCTGTCAAACGCTCAGGAAATAATTATGTTGGCAGCCAAGTGCACCATCTCTGCTCTGTTCAATATTCTTTCACACAGCTTTGCTGCAGTTTAATCCTCGCCGTTGACACAGGGAGCAGCACAATGCCTGCTTCATCTGATAAAAGAGGGGAACCTGAGAACCTCCTTCACCCACTACACTCTCTCCCCCTCACAGCAGCAAGCCTTGCAAGCCTTGGGAAATGGGATGGATCTCCATGCCACATGTGATGATTAAATGCATCCTGTAAAACAATTTGTTGACATTCCTCCATTGAGGACATTTTAGGTCCTTTTTAATTTCCTGTTAACTAGGTTCAATGCAGCTTCTGGACTTGTATGACCCCCTGAGTAAAAAGTTGCTACAATTAACTACATTCCAAGTGGGGGAAAAATTCCAATGTTTGGAAGTTGGTAAGCTTTGGAAGCTTAGAAAATTTCCAAAGTGGTTTCTGAAATGTAATGCTTTGTATCCAAAGCTGTAAAATATTATTAACCAAAAACACTCCAAAATACACTGAATGGTCAATTTGTTTGTCACACTTACAGGATGAACACGTTTAATGTTGTATAAAGTATCCATTTGTCATACTTGAGTAAAAGTATTAAAGTAACTGGTGTTAAATTGACAAAAGTGTCAAAGTGCAAGAAAATTAAATAAATTATGGAACAATTATTTAAACCCATGGAAACGTATTTGTTTGGTGGTGCTCATCATTTACTCACCCTCATGCCATCCCAAACGTGTATTACTTTCTTTCATCTGCAGAACACAAACAAAGATTTTTTAAAAGAATATTTCAGCTCTATTGGTCAATTCAATACAAGTGAATGGTGGCCAGACATTTCAAGCTACAAAAAGCCCATTAAGGGAGCATAAAGTTAACCATACTACTATAATGGTTAAATCCATATCCTCTGAAGTGATTCAGTTGGTTTTAGGTTAGAACAAACCAAATTGTAACTAATGTTCACTGTATATCTTGCCATTCCAATCTTTAGGCATGATTTCATGATTTCAAGCTTGATTTCACTTTCTAGTGCTTGATGCATGCACAGAGCCCTAGATGGGGCATGTAACTGAGATTGAAATTCTGATCGCCAAGGAGACTGCTAATGTCAAGATTTGTAGTTGAAAAAGGAGTTATATTTTGGTCTATTCTCAATCCAAAATCAATTCGATCCATTCAGAAGACATTGATGAAACAATTGGATTGAATTATGCTGCATTTATGTGCTTTTTGGAGCTATCACATGTCTTCAAGTGGCTTTGAATAAAATGCATGAGTCATATGAACTACTTTAATGGTGTTTTTATGGTTATTTTATGTCATTTTTGGAGCTTGACAGTAACGAACATGACTAACACACAGTATCGGATTTGGATCGGGTTCGTCGGACCGATATCCGATCCGTCTAAAAGCTTCAACGTCTGGCCATCATTCACTTACATTGAATTGACCTACATAATAGCAATATTCTTCTGAAAATCTTTGTTTGTGTGTGTGTGTGTGTGTGTGTGTGTGTGTGTGTGTGTGTGTGTGTGTGTGTGTTTGTTTGTGTGTGGGGGCATGTTTATGTGGTTTACAAGGACAATTGTTTAGGTTACAAACTGGTAATTACAAGGGTATTATGCTATAAATGTGTTTTATGAGGACATTTCTAGTATCCACATAATTTTAATCGCTTAAAAACATTAAACTATGTTTTATTGAAAATGTAAAAATGTTGTAAGATTTCTGTGAGGGTTAGGTTTAGGGGTTGTGTTAGGGTTAGGGGATAGAATATATAGTTTGTACAGTATAAACATCATTATGTCTATGGAAAGTCCCCATAATGATAGGTAGACTAACGTGTGTGTTTGTGTTATGCAGGGAAACAAACGAAAGTCATACACATCTTGGATCGAGAAATTTTTAGAGAATTTTCATTTTAAAATGAACTATCCCTTTAATGACACAATCAAGTAACATCAGAATGATCATATATATGGTATGAGTGTAAATGAAATCCACAGTCCATAAAAATTTGAATATTGATGGAGGGAGTTTTAAGTCATATTATTTTGACTTGTGGGGGTGGGCCCTATTCATTTAGGCCAAAAAGCAATCATCCAGCAACCACCTAGAACACACAGCAGAGATCACCTTGACAACTGCATAGCATGCCCTAGCAACCATACATAAAACCCTAGTTACACATACTGTAGCATAAATATGCTACAACGCAAATATAACACTTTAGCAACCACCAGAAAACTAGTTTTGCTTAGTCTCTAGTAATTATTTTAATACACCGCAACTTGTTTAAATGTAAAAGGTAAATGCATGTGATTTACTTTTATATGAACAGGTTTCCCAGAAATGCTGGAGACTGATCGCACATAACTTCATTATTTAACAGCTTTCATAGTGTTTAAGCCTGAACTTATCAAATTAATTAGTTGAAAAAATAAAACAAATAAATAAACTCACATGAGCAATTTCTTGTCTACCCCAGTGGAGACGTCACATGTGACTTTAATATGTGAAAGTGGAGATTAAAACATATTTTTTATATTTATCTGTTTCTCATCCACACCTATTTTGTCGTTTCCGAAGACATGGATTTAACCACTGGAGTCTTATAACTACTATTATGCTACCTTTAAGTGATTTTTGTAGCTTCAAAGTTCTAACCAAAATGTACTTGCATTGTACGGACCTACAAAGCTGGGATATTCTTCGAAAGAATGTCTTACACATCTGAGACGTCACAAGGGTGATTATATGATGATAGAATAAACATTTTTGGGAGAATAAACCCTTTTCTATATTTTGTGTTAAAGCGTAGTTCTGTAAAAAAAAAAAAAAAAAAAAAAAAAGTTGCTAACATCATAAAATCCACAATATTTTTTTTAAAGTGTGTGCCACATCGGATCTCACCTAGGGCACCAAATGCCAGCACCGCCACTGCACAACACTATCGCTGATTTTCATGCACTTTTGCATATACATAAGTACAGCAATGAAGTATTTGTACTTCCTTACTAAATACCTCTGCATTTTTGCATCCTTCTGTGCTGTTTCTCTAAGAGTTTTCCTATGTAAACATGTGATAGACAAACGTCTTTGGCTGCATATCACTGTTTTTTAGTGTCTCGTGCAGGAGCGCTGTGTTTTAAAGATGCTATGTGAAATTAAAAATAACTACTGTGCGACTGTTAAAAATATGTCTCGAAACCTGCATTCTGATCTATTCGTAGCTGCTGCATTTAGCTATTTTTTGCACAAGGACACATTCGGTGTGAACGGTCCCATAGATTTGTCAGTTTCCCCAATCTAAAGGAAGTCACATGAGGGGAGAATCAAAGAGCGATCCCCTCAAGTGAACTGTAAGCTCACATAGATGCACGATCATGCATTTCATGAGTTTACAACACAAGTTGCCATGTTACAGTACTTTGAACCAAAGGTTTATGGTTAGGGGCTGCAAGGCAAACAAATTTAGGCCTGTGGACAGTTGCATTGGAGGTCGTCAACGAAAAAGGTGGGGAAGGTCAAAGGGGACACCATTACAGTCTCAGAATTATAGAAGACACATGATCATGCTGTTGTCTGAATCTAACAGGCTGAAATAAAACATCTTTAAGGGATAGTTGACCCAAAAATAAAAAAATAGATAATTTACTTACCCTCATGTTGTTCGATGCCTGTATGACTTTTTTTCTTTTGAGGAACACAAAAATAGATGTAAAAGTCACCATTCACTTTCATTGTATTGAAAAAGATGCAATGAAAGTCAATGGTGAATGAGACAACATACATAACTTCTCATTTTTGTTCCACAGAAGAAAGAATGTAATACGTTTTTTGAACAACGTATTTGTGAATAACTGATGACAGAAAAACCGGTAAGACCAGCAAACCTAAAGCTGCTCTCCCAGCCTGGCCAAGATGCTTTCACAGCCTGATTAGCTGAAAAGGGGGGAAACGCTAAAACCAACCAAAAGACCATTCTAACCAGGCTGGGATATCAGCTCCTTTGGCTGACTGAGGCTGATTAATTTTTAGCAGGGTAATATTTCCTCGTGAAGATATTCAGATGTTCAAAGTAAATAACAATAAACATGTCCCCTATCATAAAGGGCTTCTTTCACTATCTGATGGTCTTGAGAGAGGAACGTTTTAGAGGTGTTCCTTGGAGGAAAGTACACTGAAGGCCAGGCAAGTGGGGGTGCAAGTATGGGCCTGTTATGGTTTCCCCACCACACATTCCTCACAGGTATTCTCAGACGACCCCTCAAACACCACCCAAAGCACATAGCTCAGACACTGCTCAGACCACCTCTGCAAAGACACATCTGGAACATGAATACAGAGCTGCCATTTTCAGCATTGCATTGATGCGAATAAGGCCTTGTGTTAACACCCCTGGGGGCCATGGAAAACTTTCACATAGAAACAAATACTTTCTAATGTGCTTTTGGATCACTGATTTTAGCCCCTCTATCATCCTGATCCAGTATAATTGAATGTATTATTTAACAGCAGTATGCATTGACTTGCATTTAAGAGTAAGCATCTAATTTCCAAATGGGGGATTAAGGTTAAAACACACATGAAAAATAAGAACTAACGGCGGATAATGGTATTTGATGGGCTTTGGTTCACATAGACTCAATGTGTGGGATCAACTGTCAGGAAATTATATAGAAACATGTCTAAACCACACTGCAAAAAGTGATGTTTTATTCCCCCAGATTCCTATGTCTTTCTAATTACAATTTGGCAGCTCTGTACAGAATTATATAGCTGTCTTATTACAAATACAACATCTAAGAAATCTGTGGTCGCAGAACGAGGCACATTTAATTCCCTGACAGATAGGCTAGATAGATAGATTCTAAAAATTGGGCTACGGGGAACAAACAGGTAGATTACTGCTGGACTCTCTTGCCAAACGAGTCATAAGTGGATGGATCTATTGTTTGAACAAGGCAAGACAATCAAACAACCTTATAAGATTAGATAGAAAAAATCCATAAACTTCAATTACTAAACATCCATTGCCTCCATAGAATACCATTAGCTAATACCTTAATATTCTAGATTAGTAAAGTTCCAATCAATGTTTTGTGAGAAAACCACATGGCAGATTTAGAAGAACTATGTGTGCATAGGTCTCTGAAAGGCAGCCAAGCCAAGGCAAAATGAGGCAACTAACTGTAATTACCCCTCAACTAGCCCAGTCATAAATTATATATGTGTGGTTGAAGTAATATAGCGAAGTGACAAACTTCTGTCAAAATCCTCTGTCTGGAACATGTTTTGTATTTTATTTTTCACTTCAGTAAACTCAAGAGAAATTCTAATAAATCCTACTAATTTAAACATATGTTTTTAACAACTCTATAAATTGTGTGCATAGCGGTTTGCTTTTTAGATTTTGTCCAGAAACTGGGTAACATATGGTGTGACAATACATCGTTATATAAGTTTGAACAGATTTTATGGTGAAGAGGTATTTGCTGAGCCAGGAGGAACATATACCATCTCTGAAGAACATAAGAAGGTGAAGTGGTGAGTGATGCTTTAATGGTTCTTAATAGAGTAGAAGTTCAAGGTCACATTTTTGTGTTATGTGGTGTGAAATCATACACAAAAAAAGTGCAAAAAAAAAAGAGATCGTTCACCTAAAAATGTCAGGTTCAGGCACCAACCATCTGTTTTCATTGCACATTTTTTTCATACACTGAAAGTAAATGGTAACTGAGGCTGTTGGTAATAAAAGGGCTGGGTAAAATTAGCGATATACCGATGCACAGGGGTGTAACTAGAAGGAGCGCAGCTGTCCTTTTCTACATATTGCACCCCCTTCAGCATAGTTTTGTGGCCTGTTCTGGATAATGTGGTGGCTCATTTCAGCTTAGTCCTGGTTCTCCCGATGACCAGTTCACCCTTGATCGGCCCCAAAGTGTGTTGGCCCACTGGGAAAATGCCCGGTATGCCAGATTACCAATCCAGCCCTGCCCTTTGAATAATGTTCTATTCTTTACAGTCAGTTGTTGAAAAAAAAAAATATATTAATAATCTTTCATTATAATCACATATTGCACAGATGTGATAAAGAAGTCACTTGAGTCCTCTCTTGTGTGAGTGGTTAATCAAAGCATAAATATGCTTAAAAAGTACCAGTTTTAGCATGTGTTCTAAAAATCCATGTAAACAGCTGTGGCAGGGCGGAGGGCAGGGCCGGGCCATGATTCTGCACACCCGGCCCCTAATCAGGCTGATCAAGCCCGAGAAATATATGGCCGATCGGAGACCGCAGTTCAGGTGAGAGAGACTTACGGGCAGCTGCACGACAACTGTGTGTATTTGTCTTTTTAGTTAAGTTTATAATTAAACTATCATTTATATTGTCAAGCCGGTTCTATTTCCATTGAACTGTGTTACACTGGTGCCGAAACCCGGGAAGGAGGAGGGATGCGCTGTAGTAGTGTCCTCGCCACTACCATCCACCCCAGCGGAGCAGCCGGGGGGGGCGGAGGAGCCCGGCCCCCTGAGAGTGGAGGAACGGCCGCTGACCGCGAGGGGAGGAGGAGCTCCTGGCTGACTGCCTGGAGTGGGAGAACCGCAGCCAGGGGCAGGGGAGACCCCTTCCATCCACCAGAATGGCGGGGATGACCTGCCAGCAGACGGGGTCAGAAGGGCACAGATTTCAGTGTGATTCAAGAGCATATGACTTAGGAGCTGACCAGATCAAAAAGTGTAGCAGATACAGCTTATGCTGTCTAAGAGTCTAATGGCTGTCTCAGATTACCCAACAGGATGTTGGAGGCTGATTCTTTTCACCATTTCCTTCATTTCCACACATTCTCATTTAAATAAAAATGCATCCGTCGTCATTAATCAACAGTCATCTCCATGGATCTCAAAAGTCTACAAGTCCACAATTAAACTTCCACTGATAAGACGTTAATGACTCTTCACAATTTCACAATGACTTGACCACAAACACCCATATGAAAGAAACATGGATCTCACTATACGTCCCACAACATTTCAGCCCAGCATCCAAGAGCCAGCCGTTTTCCTCAGAATGAACAGAGGTTCTGTCTATCTTCACTCAAGCACATGGATGCACACTGGTCTCTTGTTCGGAAAATCACCCAATTGGCCAGTTAGAGGTGAAAACGAAAGTATGTAATGTCTCTCTTGTGGCATCTTTTACAAGGAATCACATGGCTTGGGCATAAATCTTATAGAAAACAACGCTTACTGTAGTGAGCAAGGCCAACAACGAAACTGCTTTTCAACACATCCACCCTCAAAGGGACATGGACGATGATGGTTCCATCCTTTGGATAAATCCAATTTAAGCTAGTCTCTCGTCAAAGTATTCACCCAGGTTAAACTTTTAACTCAGACAAAATCTAGAGTTCTGGCAAACTAGAAAAAAAATTGCCACTCATTATTTTCACATGCAAAAAAAGCTTAGTATTGCCAGAAGTTTAAAGCTCTTCACTGGTAGTGGTGAACCTGCAGCAAATCTTTGGCGACAATGAAGAGTTTGCCGCGAAGCTCATTTGCATTTGAAAATAATGAGTAGCAAATATGCGGCAAGTTTGCGGCAACTCGATTTTTATAAGGAATGGCAAAAACAGAAGAACCGACAATGGGGACTCCTCTATGGTGAAATTCAGGGTTTCAGGATTGGTTTCAGGTTGACAAAATCAAACCAATCCAATCAGCCTTATTTGGTACCATGATGCAGCTCATCAACTTTCTCTGTCAACTCAGGCTTCAGTCCTGACTTTAAGATTAGATTACACGCTCTTGCACATGAATGAGTGACATTTGCAGCACACAATCGTGTGAGAGAACGTGATTCACTTCTCGCAGAGACTCAGGGGGGATTTACCTCTCTGCTGAAAGCTGATTATTATGAAAATAAGAATTTAAATTTATTTAAACTGTGCACAAGACATTTTAAAAATATATATATATAGAAAAAAATATAAATGCATTTACACTGAGTTAAGAGTTAAGCATGAAATCATGAAGACTTAAAACACATGATCTACACAGTACAAGGTGTAACTGTAAAAATATGAAGCAATTAAAGACTTTTACACAACAAGAAGAAACAGCAGCTGTTTCTCAATTGGAGACAGCGAGAGCTCAAGGGGACTGCAATTTCTTAATGTGATCAAAAATTATTTAAAACAGCTGGTATATCAATGTGTTAGTTAATTTATATAGGCTCACAACAACAACACACAGGCTTATTCATTTTAAAAGCTTCAATTTATTTCAAATATAAAAGCTTGTATATTTATTTGAATGCAAAAATTATATATCATTCAAAACTTTTACAATAAATATAGGCTAATATTGATTACAAAACCGATTACAGAGCCTATAAAGATGAATACTGTAGAAATATACTATAGAAAATGGTCTACACTATATAGCGCCTTTTTAACATTAGCGGTATTCAAAGTGCTTTACACTGCATCTCATTCACCCATTCACACACACACACATTCACACACCAATGGTGGCAGAGCTGCCATGCAAGGTGCTAGCCCGGCATTGGGACCAACTTGGGGTTCAGTGTCTTGCCCAAGGGAATTGAACCGCCAACCCTGCGATTGGTGGCCAACCCGCTCTACCACCTGAGCCAGAGCTGTCCACTTTTTAGACAATGGAATAGCCTTTTGTGATTAACAGAGCTATCACATGTCTTCAAGTTGCTTTGAATAAAATGCATGAGTCATATGAACTACTTTAATGGTGTTTTTATGGTTCTTTTATGTCATTTTTGGATTTTGACAGTAACGAACATGACTAACACACAGTATCGGATTTGGATCGGGCTCGTCGGACCGATACCCGATCCATCTAAAAGCTTCAGTATCAGAGTCGATACCGATCCAGGTATTGGATCAGTGCATCCCTAATTATTAGAACTTCAAGTAAAATACTGTATGTTCATCTCTAGTCCATGAAAGAAAGAAGGGGTTTGGTTGGCATTCACCCCTTTCCATAGAAATCTTCAGCTTTTAATATTTTAAAAACTATTATTTTTTGCAGGTATCATATTAATCCATCTTACTGCTTTAAGAGATACGGGCAAGTGACTTGATTGTGACAGAGGTGTAATTTTACTCACAGCTGATTGGTTCAGCATTTGTTAGCGATCTGTAATCTAGAACAAGGTTGGCAGTGTAGTGTAAGGTGCTATGGCAATGAACACCGACCAACTTTCATGGTACATAAAACCTGGGGTTGAGGCAAACTAAACTATAACTTACCTGGCTAGCCACTGAAACCGGCTTCATGATACAGGCCACTACTCTCTAAGCCACACACCTAATAAACATGTTTGTTTACTACTTAGGAAATGGCAACTCAATCTTCCCTGTCATTACATATAATTGCCACAGCTTTGCCACTCAAGAATGAGTTTCTGCAGAAGTATCTACCAGACAAGCCACTCAGGATCTCCACAACTTCACAAAGGCAGCAACAACGCTTCCTCAGACAGTATTTAGCTAACAATGGCCTCCACTAGCGTATGAATGTAATAATAGATGGCGCTTTATTCTGAGTGCTCGAACTAATTTGTTTTTCCTCTTAACATCAGCACCTGTCTAAAAACTTGGATGTTGTGAATGAGAAGCTATTGTTTTCCAGTCCCTGCTGTTGTCTGTCCATGACAGATCTATTGGAAACGGTGCCTCCCATACTCAGAAATGTGTGCAAATTCAATAGTGGATGCGTGCGTCTGTGGTGAAGGTTGTGGAGACAGTTCTTCAAATACCAGTGGAATGTTCACACTCTAGCTGTGGAACTGCACAACTTTCACTGCACTGAACAAGTTTGTACAGCCAACTTTTGGGAGTTGCATATAATGTATGAAAATTAATTAAGCATAAATAAATTCTAAGCCCCTATATTTAATAAGATGAAACATGATCTAGTCAATTGACTTTGGAATTGTGGAAAATATCTCTCTCTCAAACATATAATATGGAGTGATTAATGACAATTAATGGAGTTAGAAAGAGTTATACTACTAAAAACATAAATTTGCTGACCCCATCACTAACCACTTCAGCCAAATCAATTTAGCTGTGCAATTTCAACTTACCTCTACTCGACCATGAGCTATAGTTATGGTTTGCCTTTACACTTTATTGCCCAAAAATAATTATACATTTTTTGTGATACACTTTGTGCTAAATTGTCAAAAGGCACTATATAAATAAAGTTATTATTATTACTCTTCACAAAGTACTGCTATTCTAATAGCAATACAATATTCCAATACAAACCCCAATTCCAAAAAGGTTGGGACAGTATGAAAATGCTAATATAAACAAAAATGAGTGATTTGTAAATTTTATTATAAACTTTGCTATATTGAAAGCTATATGATGTCTTACCCTGTGAATTTCATTGTTGTTTTTTTAAATGTACAGTAATGTCAAATCAGATGATTGCAACAGACTCCAAAAACGTTGTGACAGTCGAGTGTTTACCAATATGAAACATCACCAATTCTTCTAATAACATTTATTCAGCATTTAGGCACTGAAGACATCCATTTGTTAAGTTTAGAAAGTGTAATTTTCCCCCATTCATCCATTATGTATGTCTTTAGCTGCACAATTGTACAGGGTCTTCGTTGCCGGATGGTGTGCTTAATAATGCGCCACACATTCTAAATTGGAGACAGGTCAGGACTGCAGGCAGTCCAATCTAGCACCCACTCTCGGCCTACACAGCCATGTTACTTGTAATCCGGTCAGTATGTGATTTGAAGTTGTCCTGATGGAAAAAAATGGGGCATCCCTGGAAAAGACGGTGCTGGATGGCAGTATATGTTGCAGATTGCAGATGCTTTCCATCTAAGATGAGACCGAGCCCAAAGAAGTTGGCACCGCTTCTGGACAGTGTTGATGTAGGGCTTCTCCTTTACATAGTAAAATCTTGTATCTGTAGATGCAGCAGCGAATGGTGTTGGCTAACAAAGGATTACTAAAGTAATCCCAAGCCCATGTTCATGATATCCATTACAGATGAATGCCATTTTTTAAGAGAGTGACGTCTGAGGGATCAGAGATCACACACATTCAGAAGTGGTTTTCGTCTTGCTCTTTACGCACAGAGATTTGACCAGATTCCTTGAATCTTTTAAATATATTGTGAAATGTAGAGGGTGAAATGCACAAAATCCTTCCAATTTGTCTTTGGGGAACATTGCTCTCAAAGTGCTGGATTATTTGCACAAGTCTTGAATGACCCTTGCTCTTGAAGGACAAGGCTGTTTTTGGAGGCTCCTTATACAGTATATAGTACTGTGAAACAATTGTCTCACCGGTTTAGCATCTCCTATTTCACATCGCTTTGTTATTTCAACTCCTCAAATTGTTATTAGTCTTAAATTGCCCGGCCTCAACTTTTTTGGAACATGTTGCAATAATCTGATTTGAAATTACTGTACATAAATAAAAAAATAAAAAACAATTAAATTCAAAAGTAAAAACTTCATATAATGTGTAGTTGTAGTGCTTTCAATTTAGCAAAGGGTGAATATAATTTATAAATCACTCCTTTTTGTTTGTATTAGCATTTTTCATACTGTCCAAACGTTCACGCAGAAAGTTAATCAGCAGTCAAAAACTTTTATGGGAAAAGAAACACCTTCTTGACTGAGTGTTTAAGCATAGTCCTATATGACTACATAATTCTGAAACTCAATGCAACAAGTGCGATCATACTTGTTCGCGTCAGCCATAAAAAGTCAAAGTAAATAGCTACTTATCAATAATTATTTCTGAAGATACATAATCTTTATAAAAAAAAAAAAAAAAAAAAAAAAAAAAAACATTATTTTATTATTATTTATTTATTTATTTTTTCATGAATGAATGAATGCTCGCTTACCCTCAAAATCAGACAAAATGCCCTCCAGGTGGTCATTCGCAGAGATTTCAGACATCCTGACTTTCTGTACAGGGAAAACTTCCAGCCTCAATGGCACGCAATCACAAGAAATTAACTTTGCGTAATCAACCCAAAGCCTAAGAGCATCAAATCACCCAAAGCTTATCCGACCGTTTTATTGCTTATGATGCAACAAAAAAGTTGCAGTTTTTGTGGAAATCGCGTTTCATCTGAGAGCTAACAGCAGAACGCTTGATTCTCTATCAATACGGACTTAGTTAGAGCGGACCATCCGATAAACCTCCTCCTAACTCCGAGTCCTGCCCCCTCACAAAGAGAGTGGTGGGTAAACTAAACCACACACCCTTCACCCCACCCTGCGGCTACACCTGGAATAGGCAAGTACTGCCCCGTCGTTAAAGCCTTTTTGCCCGCAAGGGGTTGTTTGAAAGTGGGGAACTTTGTGGCCCCAAAGCTAGGCTACTGTTCTTATCGTAGTCATGAGAGCCCAGGAAGGGATTTCCTCTAAGGGATTTTTTTAGCTGATCGTTCAAAACGAAGGCTGTACATATGCTATCTATCCATCTATCTATCTATCTATCTATCTATCTATCTATCTATCTATCTATCTATCTATCTATCTATCTATCTATCTATCTATCTATCTATCTATCTATCCAGAGGCGCAATAAACATATATGCAACGCACCATGTAAATGGGGGGGGCGCCGGCGGCGGCTCACTAAAGGGGGCGCAATCGGGCTCCTCGACCCTTGCAACATACAATGCATGTCAACAGGGTCCAAAACTCGGATGCTCCAAAAAGTACATAAATGCAACATAAATGTTATCTATAAGTGGTTTATCCAATGTCTTCTGAAGTAATCTAATCTGTTTTAGGTGAGAATAGACCACACTGCACATCTTGAAATTGCATTCTACAGGACCGATCATTATTTCAGGCTTCATTGAGTCCACAGAGTGCTAGATGGCGCTGGGAAATATAATCAAGCTTGAAATCATGATTGCCAAGGAGACAGCTAATGTCAAGATTTACAGTAAAAAAAGGACTTAAATATTGATCTGTTTCTTTCTCTCACACAGGTAGGCATGGATTTAACCACTGGAGTCTTATGGATCACTTTTTTTGCTGCCTTTGTGTGCTTTTTGGATCTTCAAAGTGTTGTCCCCTTTTGACTTACATTGTATGAACCTGAACAAAAATAATAGAGCTGAAATATTCTTCTAAAAATGTTTATTAGTGTTCAGCAGAAGAAAGAAAGTCATACACATCTGGGATGCGAGGAGGGTGAGAACATGATGAGAGGATTTTCATTTTTGGGTGAACTAAAAATGTATAATCATGTAAGAAAATACATAAGTCAAGTCAAGTTTATTTATAAAGCACACTTAAAAACAACAAATGTTGTAACCAAAGTGCTGTACAATTTTTTACAAACATTAATAACAGAATTTAATAGAACTTATAAAATATTAAAAAGAACAAATTCATAAAACATTATAAAACCTACACAGAAAACTCTTATAATTCTCAAACAATATTATAGGCTAAAGAGAAATAATGTGTCTTCAATTTATATTTAAATATCGGCAGTGAGGAGGAAGACCTAACAGCAAATGGGAGTGCATTCCACAACCTGGGGGCCGCAACTACAAACGCCCGATCACCTTTAGTTTTCAGACGGGAACGAGGAACAGAGAGGAGTAACTGATTCGATGATTGAAGAGACATAGGTGCAGAATGTTGATGAAGTAAATCAGCAATGTACTGAGGGGCTAAACCATTGGATACAATGTGGATCAAGCTTAAATGTCCTTTGTCACTTTACACATATTCACCCTATATTATAAAATTTGCAACATAAACAGTCCACATTAAACTTCAAAATACAACTAGACTGTTAGACTTTTTAAATTACGCCAGTTACACTCAGCTTTGGCAGCCATAAAAAAATACTACAAATAAAACTAAATAAAAGCTACAAAACAATGAGAAAATTAAAACTATATATATATAAAAAAAAAAAAACTACCAGACAAACTGGGAAAAATAAAGATTGAATATAACATTTAAATAAAAACTCAATTAAAAATCTAAAACCATAATAACACTGGTGCAATTCACCCTTACAGTACATGAGATAACATTATGTTTCTATTAAAACTGGTTTGTTTTATAATCTTAAAATTGCTGTCTGAAATGTTTACAACTAAAGTCTAACAATGCAATTATATTCAGATGTAGCCATATAACAATAGTCTTACATCAGGCAGCACAGCTTCACAAGGTTTAATCCATTGTTGAGTAAAAAACCCTTTTATCTTTACTTACTGCCTACTTGATTTTATGCTTATTTTACAGAGATATTTATTTATATAAAAAACAGGATATGTGGCAATTAAAAGTGCAAGGTGACTGACTGAGAGTAGCCATGTGACTGAGTTCCCAGACTCTATATTTGAGCTTCCATGCAGAGGAGCCAGACAGCGATCCTTCGTGGCCCTCATTAGTCATATGAGCGTAGTGTTCTGAGGATTAATGTCACATAGTCTTTTAATACTTATCCAGACAGGTTCTGGCTTTAGGCAGAGTTTCGGGGCTTTTGTAGGGAAATGAGTCCTTGACCGCGCTGCTAACCACCTCTGTCAAATTACATGGGCTTCTGAGGGACAACAATTTCTGGAAGTTGAAAAGTGTAATTTCATGTATTTGGGAGATGGACAGTAATGAACGGGAAGGGAGGGATTAGATTAGTTTGCAAGATGCTAGTATTGTCAGCTATCCTCCAACATGTGAGCACTTAAATGGTACAGGATTTGTGAGGATACAAAATAGATTTGGTTTTGGTAGAAGAGATGCCATCGACTACGGCAGCCCAGGGATGCACAGGACAACAAAATTAGCAAAACACATAAAATCTGAAAACACAACTGAAATAAACCACAGCACAACATACCAAAATTAAGCTACAACATTACAGAGAAGCCATGGCACAATAAAATGAAACAAAAACACAACAAAACTAAACTACAACACAATGAAATGAAGCCACAACACAACAGAAAAGCCACAGCACAACAATATTTAAGACACAACACAACAAAATTAATCCACAGCAAAACAGATAAGCAACAGCAAAATGGAAATAAGCCACAACCAGCAAAACTAAAATATTAATTCCTGTTTGCGCACAGCTTCCCTGTCAAACAAATATATTGAATAAAAAATCCATATATCAGGTTGGGAGATGAGACTTTGTCGAGTTCCGACGTTCTCCCTCCAAACAGGCAGACAGCAGCCCCTCCCAGCTCCTATCCCAGTTGTGTTTATCTTGGCTTGTGTGGAGATGAGTGGTGATGAACAAAAGAATAAGCTACCAGTGCCTCAACTTTACAGCTAATTAGCCAAAAGACAAATATAGTTAACATGTGTCTTGCTAACATGCATGACTCATGAGCTACTAGCTAATGTAATAAGTTAGCTTATGTTTAGCTAAGGCAATATATCATGGCCATACAGGCTAATGTACTGTACTTAATGGAGACATTACAGGTGAAAACAGTAAAAATTAATAAACTAGTAACATCATCACAATTGCCACATTGATATGCAAATTAGGAATGAACTAATTAAAATGCGCTAATTTGCATACATTTGACAGCGCACTGCAGGTGAATAGGATAAACAAAATTACTAAAGCATATCACCCATAAAGCATATGGTGTATTCCAATAACACCAAAATAATTTAAAAGATGTATTGCCTTGTGCAAAATTATTAGTGAAACTATGTCCCTCTCATTGGTGCAGTCATTTATTCTAAATATATACTTGAAACTAGTAGCATAGAAAACATGCACATTGAGTTTCCTTTGCTGTTGCCTGCTCTTGTGATAAACCTAGTGAATACTAAAGAAGACCATAGTCTCTGTGTGAACTGATTATTTAGTAGAAATCTGTTCAGAATGAAACAATTGTGTGATTGTGAGAGAATTAAAGTAAGGAATTCAGAGTTGTGTTAACGCATTTAATATTTAGTTGAAAACAATATTTTTAAAATAAATCATTATGAGAAGTGTCCTTTTTTTTCACTTCAGCCCCTGCCCCCCAAAATGTCTGTGCACGTCCCTGTCCGCAACACAAAATTAAGCCTGATCTTTTTTTATATTTTTTCTGTGCTGTGGCTTAATTTCACTTTGTTGTGGCTTAATTTTTATTGTGTCTTATTTTTGTTTTTAACTTTTATTTACTTATAAATGTATTTATTAACACCATAATCCCCCACAGTAAAACCTTGTTTAACTTGGACTCAAGGGTCTGAACTAAGACCAGATTTCAAATTATCTTTCTATAAATTGTGTACTTCATACATGAAAGACTGCTTTGAAGCTCAATACAAACTTCGATTTTTTTTCTTAAGTTTCTCAAGGTTCCTAGAATTTAAACAAAAGATCTTTGCAGCTTTTAAACAAATTGCTATATACGGAATGTGTTTATGCAAAATATACCCTTGAAACGGCCCTTTTTGCACACATTACAGTTAAACAGCAAATGTCAGAGAGCTTTCAAACACAGCTGCTGCAGCAGTAAATTACTCATAACCTTTACATTTCCTGCATGCTGCAATTGACTGGAACGCTTCTCAAAAAAAAGTGGGAAGCATTTAATCCTAGCTCAGAATTACTTTCCCACATCAAAGAAATAAGCAGGAGGTTATCGAGTAATGCCTCCAAGGTCATGACCAATGCCTTTTAATATTATATATATCAATGTTAATCAGAATGATTTAAATAATTATAAAAAAAAAGCAGATTTTGGGATGGATATTTGTAACCAACGCAGCCTAAAATTACATGGAATAAACAAACTTGCATAAAAGTCCAGCCCTATGAGCACAACAGATCGAGCACACACAGTACCAACTGTGCCACAGCTCTGACCTTTGCATATGTTTTTATCAGTATTTTTTATTTTTATTTTTTCATATTTGCTGGGCCAAATTATGCTGACAAACCCCTGTTAGTATCAAAACCCAGAGGAATCATGATTTACATCTTGTAGAATAGCAGAGAGCAGACTGAAATGAATGCTTACAAACTGGCAAATATCTGTGAGCAGAATACCTGCATGACAGCTGTAGAAGCTCAGGTATGCTCTGCTGACCTGCTCTGATCTGCAGACAACCACTGAAGCGGGCAATTATATCTAGTGCAGTGCTGGTTATGTCAGGCTTGTTGGCTGGACAATAGTTGACCTTTGACCTCACCTGCCTCAGGTCACAGATAAGGTGCTCTCAACAAGGTATGTACTCCTCAGAATCTGATGTTAACATTGTGTTCATGCGCTGGTTGAAAAGGTGACTTTTCTAGCTGGAGAGCCAATCATCTTGAAATCAGCACTGGCACCTGTGGCTGCAGGGCACGCATACCAGTGATCATGTTGTCATTACAATTGACAGTAGTGTGCAGTGAAATATATATATATATATATATATATATATATATATATATATATATATATATATATATATATCGATCAACAAAATCAGCCCTTTCGGTCCTATTTTCGGTTACCAGTGTTACATAGTAGCTGTTGAATTATTCAAGGATGCAATGGGAGCTGTGCTCTGACAGGAACAGGAGATTAATATTTGTCATGCTCTCTGATACTGTGCAACTGACCAGAACAGCAAATGGAATTTGATCAGAGAGCAGAGAGCAGTGTATGAGAGTGTTCCTGTTGTGGAAATCTGCCAGCCTGCGTTCGCTACTCCCTCATCATACTCTTCATCACAGCTGCCTCAAGCCAGTCCTGATAGTGGTGAGGTATTGTACAAATCACCAGATTTTCCCAATATCCAATTATACCTTAAGCAGAAATAGATCACAGTCTGTGAAACAGGTCTTTGAGAAAAAGCACAGCAAAAAAATAATTTATTAATCGGTAACACATTAAAATACGGTTTTATTCTGTTTGCGAACACATCATCAGTTCAAGGGATTCTTCATCCAAAAAGTTAAATTCTCTCATCATTTACTCACTGTCATTATTTCTCCTGTAGAGCACGCCATTTGTTTTTTTTTTAAGAATATCTCAACTATGTAGGTCCTGACAATGCAAGTGAATGGTGGCCAGAACTTTGAAGCTCAAAAAAGCATACAATGATAGCATACAAGCAATCCATATGACTGTGTTTAAATCCATGTCTTCAGAAGTG
Organism: Moxostoma hubbsi; assembly: GCA_032164185.1. Taxonomy (NCBI): domain Eukaryota; kingdom Metazoa; phylum Chordata; class Actinopteri; order Cypriniformes; family Catostomidae; genus Moxostoma; species Moxostoma hubbsi. The sequence goes on from JAVLUX010000024.1 coordinate 24,308,423, forward strand.
ATATGATAGATGTTGATGAGAAACGTCTCGATTCAGCGCTTTGGGAACGTCTTTTAGGAGAGACCAGCTGTGAATATGTGTGCAACACATCAATAAAATTTACTAGAATTTATAGATTCTGTTAGTGACATCATCAGAATGCGCCAGTAACAGGGCTATAAATAGATGTGCCACAGGTGCATCGTCAGGACTTTTGTCTGAATAGAAGTCCTGGGACATCCTCAGTGTTGCAATGAAGCGCAGCATCTCGTTCCGCTTTTTCAGGGAACAAGGGTTACTGCAAAGTAACCTGAGACGTTCCCTTATCAAAATCTGCACTTAATGCTGCGCTGATTTAGCGCTTTGGGAACGAGAATACCCATGTCTGAACCCCTTACGGTTGTGTTGTGTGTGCTCACAAGAGCGGGAGAGGTCTCAGACATGAGATTGTGGTTTTGATTCAATGACGGAAGAGCCCGGAGTGACATGAACATCCAAACTATAAAATCTTATGAATGTATGCGGAGAGGACCAGCCTGCCGCATCACAAACATGCTGTAGAGGGACACCCCCAGCCAAAGCTTTAGAAGAAGCAACCTCTCTGGTAAAATGAGCCCTGATGCCTGCTGGCGAAGCTTGACCGTGCACCTCATAGACCAGGGCAAAAGTGTGATATTGTCTGTTTTGTGGCAGCTGTCCCCTCGTTACGGCACCCATGGCAGATGAATGCGACGCCACTGGCTAGTGCGGTGGATGTAGGCCTGAAGAGCACGGACTGGACACATTCTGTGAAATTTCTTCTGATCCCGCATTATAAACGGCGGAGGACAGAAGGCTTCAAGAGTGACCGGATGTATGGTCGAAAAGAAACCTTAGGCAGGTAGTCAGGTGAAGGATGCAATATTGCTTTCGGCATTCGTGGGGCAAAGTCTAAGCAGGATGGCAAGAAAGATAGAGCCTGCAAATCCACAATTCTTTTAAAAGAATTAATAGCCATCAGAAAAAAAAACATCTTTAGAGTCAGGAGCTTGTCAGACACTGACTCTAGAGGTTCAAAGGGGGTCTCAACCAGACCCTCAAGGACTATAACTAAGTCCCATGAAGGGATCCTGGTCCTAATGGGAGGATCTTTCCCTAGTGGCACTCCGTCAATCAAGGCATGGCAAGCCGAGAGGGCTGCGACATAAACACTGAGTGCCGAAAGGGCAGAACTGAAGCAAACTGGCAGTTAAACAGATCTGCATTACATGCAGTACACCACCTTTCAAAGACACCCCATTTATTGCCATAAGTTCTTCTAGTAGAAGGAGCCCTAGCACTCAGAATGGTCTCAATAACTTCAGGTGAAAACCCAGCGTACCTCAGTTGGTACCCTTCAACGGCCAAAAGTGAAGGTTCCACAACTCAGTCCGGGGATGAAATATAGTCTCCTGTGCTTGAGACAGGAGGTCCCTCTTTACCAGTATCATCCAAGGCAGACTGTCGAGGAAAGCTATTATCTCCGAGAACATACTCTACCATATACCACATAGAAAGGGTAGGTAGCTTGCGGCAAATAACCCTTATTCCTTGGGCGAAATCCCCTGGCTTTGAGCCACAACTAAAACAGTCTCATATGCAGACGGCCCATAGGAATCACCGTGGACACAGATGCCATGAGACCTAAGTAAAAAAATGTTTGGCCTAGCCTGACTTTGCTCAGAGTATACTGAATGGTCTTGATTCTAGCAAATTCCATTAGATATTGCAGCTCTTGTGACAGTAAATGTGTTTGTTCCAGTTTCACGTTAATGGGAAACATGCCATTGAAACATGAAGGACGGCAAACTAATAGAATTCTTTAGCCTTTTTTGCTGTATTTAGGACCCACCTAGAAAAACTTGGCAGCAGCTTCCAAGCTGCCAGGTTCTCTGAAATGGGTACTAATTTTGATACTTCCCATTGAGGGAATGTTGGATGTTCCACGTCCTGGGTGACAACAGGAAGCATGGAACACCCAACATTTCACTGGAAACCTCTAGCTCCCGAAACACCGGAGGTGGTGGGAATAGAGAGGTTCGACTATGTATAAAAATATACATATGTGTTTTGCAGAAGAAAGAACGTCATACACATCTGGAATGGCATGAGTTTGAGCAAATGATGAGGGAATTTTCATTTTTGGGTGAACTACTCCTTTAACATGAACTAAAAATAAACAGTACTTTTACATCATAAATCATAGTTAATGCAGTTTTCAACATATATTATTACATTCTTAAAATGAAAAGGTATACTGCTAACATAAGTTATTTCATTATGAACTAACATGAACTAAAAATTTACAATTGTGTTTTCATTAATTAAAATTTTACACAATCCTAAAAATGCTAAAAAAATATATTTTCATTATTAGTTCATGACACCTAATGCATGTACTAACGTTAACAAATACAAACTCATTGTTAAGTATTACTTCTTAATCGGTATGTAAGTCTTGTTTTCCTGTTAAAACATCTAAACAGCCTTAAAACATTATACATCTATTTCAGAAGCAATATTGATTTAGAGAATTCTCTTTAGAGAATGTATTGTAATTTAAATGTTTCTTTACCCAAGATAATGGGTTTAGCATGAACCTCAGTTAGCTTAGTTTAAAAAAAGAATATATATATGTGTGTGTGTGTGTGTGTGTGTGTGTGTGTGTGTGTGTGTGTGTGTGCTTGAAACTAGAATAATTTGCCAGGCTAGTAAGGTAAGATTTTTTTACATTTATTTATTTATTTTATCTATACAGTATATATAAAATATATGTATTTTATCTCAGTTAGCTTAGTTTATATTTGTATATGTATTTTATATATGTACTGTATATTATTAGGGCCCGAGCATTGAACATGCTGAGCCCTATTGTTCTTCTAAGGATTAATTCTTCTTTTCAAGGTTTTAAGTACTTTTGGGGTACAGAACATACGTGAAAACTCTTGAAAGTTTGCACACACACATCAGTGTCGCTGGCCATTAGGGCGTGGCAGAGTTACGGGGCGGGTGCAGAAGGGCTCTCCGTCGCCACCTAGAATATGGGCATTTTCGGGGGGCTATCTAGCACATCCCTTTTGAGGTCGAGTCACCAAACGTTGTACACACATAGATCTCATCAAGCCGGACAACCTTCGCGCTGACAGTCATAGGCTCTGCCAAACAGGAAGTTGGCCATTTTGGATTGTTTGAAAAAGGCATGCTGAGGAATTTGAAATACTCCTCCCAGGGATTTAATGTTACAGATACCAAATGTGGGTGACATCATGCCAAGACATTGACGATGATACATTGCGGAGGGTTTTCTGATATATCTTACGGTGTTGTTATGGCGAAGCAATAAAATAATAATGCAAAAAATTGAATAAGGAAAAGTCTCATATCTTCTGCGTGCAGAAAATTTAAAACATCAAAATTGAGCCAAAGGATTGTCCTTGCGGGTTGATCACTTTGACGTGACTAATGTGGGTCACGGTCGTAGCACCATCAACTGGCGGAAGGAAGTGTTGTCACTTTGAACAGACGTTGATAAATCCCTATTATGTTAGCCTGAATTGCTTCAAAAAATACAGATTAATGTCAAGGCATTGCACATTTTAAATTCCGAAGGTATTCTTGATATCTTAAATACCGTTGGCATGACAATGCATTAAATGTAATGATTCCTTTTTGTGCATATTCACATGTTTTGAGGTACTTGGTAAAATTGAATTGTTATATAAATAATGTTAATAAACATATGTATTACATTTTATATAAATAAAATATAGTAAAAATATCAACTGAATTGTAAAATACAAGAAACCCCATGTTAATCCACTCTCTTGTTAATTCTCTGACAAGCAATGTCTAATAGAGGGCATCCAAGCTCCATTGTTGAATGATTTCCAAACACTGGGGTCTCGCTCAGGGTTACCAGATAACATCCCAAGCAGACATTTATACTTGAACAAATAGGAAATATTTTGCCTTTTGTCATAATCAATTAATGAAATCTGGCATCCTTGCATGAGATCTTCGAAAAATAAACAACTAATCCCGCGTTTAAGATCTTTTCCAGTCAAATCCCGTAGAAAAAGGCAAACAATGTGTCCCCATATATACATCAACTGAGGTGCGGATGCAATCTTTGTTAATTAAAACATATAGTTTTATATGGACTGATTAGTACCTTTCCAGCCAGAGCGTTCAAATTTGGGAACAATTATTCCCATGGTTCCTGTCTCAGGGTCTTCGCCGTCCAATCACCCATTTTATTTCTGAAAACTCGTTCCCCTAACGTTCCCGTATGGTTCCCATTTGGTTATTTTTTGGGAACCAAACAGGAACGTTCCCTGTAGGTTATTTTTAGGTTTAATTTTATAACCTAAGGAGAACGTTCTGGGAATGTTCCCTGTAGGTTATTTTTAGGTTCTATTTTTATAACCTAAAGGGAACGTTCCCAGAACGTTCCCCTAACCTTAAGGGAACGTTCTATTTACGTTAAGAAAACTTTCCTGGATCACCAATAGGGAACGTTCTTGCAACGTTCTGGGAACCAAAAACTAACGTTCCCAGAACCTAAAATTGTTAGCTGGGCAGATACTCTTTACAACATAAGCTAAAGGCACATATTATTGGTTAAGGGGTTACTGGGCATGAATATTAAATGTATCGTCATCCTTCATTTTCCTGGGCAGAGACATAGGGGATGTCCCGGGAGATTTACTCAAGTGTTGGATTTACTGCTTCAAATTGAAAACTGAGGCTATTTTTCAAGGTAAGACAACATGTGTTATCAGTATTGCCTATTGAAAGTCAAAAAAAGTTTTAGTTAGAAAGCATTTATTTGTATGAGTAACGCTAGTTATTTCTGGAAAAAATGACATGGCCATCTGTGTTCATCGGACAGGCAGTTAGCCTACTATGTACACTTTTAGCTACATCTAATTTTTAATTTTTTTTTAGCCAGTGTTGTCGCTTGTGAAAAAAACACCTAAAGTAAGCTTTGAACGTAGATGTTAAATACACTGAAAATGAGCAACAAGACAAAACTAAAATGATCCTGTTCTAATCAAGGTATTGAAATGGCGTAAATAATTGATTTATTATGCTGATTAGACAGCTTTGTTTTAATGGGAGCATTTGTGAGTGTGCAAAACATTGCAGAGCATCACTGAGCTCATGTCGAAATGCAGATCTCAAACAGTGTAAACCTGCAGTGAGTGACAGCTGTCATTGTAATGGGAGAGTTTGTCACATCGATTTCTGTGTACAATTTATTAAAAATGTAATAACAGGTTTTTTTTTTGTCATGTTAATAAGTAGGCCAATGTGAATTTTATTTGTACAAAATAGCAATAAATTAATTCGGCTTAACTGTTGTGTGTTTTGGAGGTTTAGCCAACATAAAGAATATGGCATGAATAGCATATTTCAGGAGTCACCTTCATTATTATCGTGTCTGCTCTAATAAGACCCATTTGCCACGCAGCTGGTATTGGTAGATTTAATATTTTCACGTATCACACAAACTCTGAAACAAATGACTGTTTAAATTCCAAAGTGCAACCACTGAATCTATAAAGGATCTAAAGATGATCTTACATGAACAAGATCAGCATTGAAGATCTAACGGGATGAATGGTCCGCTGTCTCTCCATAAAAGGGGTTACTGAGGAGAGTAACTTGGTCAATTTAAATCGGCTGTTAATAAGTTTGAATATTGAATATGCCATATTATTTACTTTACGTGAACTAATAATTTAAGCAGTAATTTAGCAGTAATTTAATTTATTCCATACCATAGATATCCATTTAAAATATGTTTTTATTTGCCTTACCTTAACAAACATTATTACAATATAAAATACAATATAATATAATGCTTAAAAGAAACTGGAGCGAAGCTCATATCCACCATTGAAATCTGCTGCTCTGACATCGATTCACAGACACCAAAACCTCTCCCATTTAAAGGGATACTTCACCTCTGGGAAGATGAATGTGTATTTAAAATTGGTCATTTATATAGTATAAATGTGAAATTATTTTTGAATTTGAAGCATTCTAGACAACAACTCCCAGAATGCACTTGGTTTGCTGCCCTTACGAGGCCACTCCCAAACCACGCCTACCGGTTACAGGCGGCAGTATCTGAAAATTTGATACAACTAGGCTTGCTTTGATACATCGTGACTCTATAAATCGTGAGTTAGTTGATAAATTGACTGACTATGCGGGAAGAACATTATGATAATTCCGGGTGTCCAAACTCTGTACATGACGTCTTAGTAACAAAAAGAAAAACAAACAAAATACTCACTTTACACTAAGCCGTCCGTTTGTCCCTGCGGGCTTTGGCTGGCGTTTCCAATTTATCTTCGGGATCCTAAAATAAGTTTCCAGGACTCCCCTGTCCATGTGTGGTACAAAACTTGGGTGCTCAGTTATACATGCTCAAGTTAGCGGTGCAGTTTCATCAGCGGATTCAGCGATCTCGTCCAGAAGAAAATGGCATCGCTGAAATTCGCGACAGCAATAGGCGCACAGCGAGAGCACGGACACCACCAGTCCGCCCCAACTCGAGTCTGGCCGGGCTCTTCCTCCTGCCTGCCAAGCAGGTTTTGCTCCCCTGCTACAGCAGCTGCTCCGGCCGCCTCTGTTCATCGCTGTATTGCGGCTCGTACAGGTAGCCGCGAGCATCAGATTCTCGCAACAGATCTTCGAAATCCCCTTCTGCCATTTCAACTTCAAAACTACCTTCCGCCATCGTGATTAGCCTACTTGTATACAAACTTTCTATACAGAGCAAGAGCCTGTTAGCTTAGCTTCTACAGAAAGATGGCTGACACTATCTTCACATTCTGTGAGTGAGATCCCGCCCCATATGGGCGTGGTGAAAACATGCGGAATACTGTCTGTAGTTTTAAGCCTCTGGCCCAAAAAAACTCTGATGACGCAAAATGACGATTTTTGCGTCATCGGAGGATTTTTTCCAGACTAAAAATACATAAATCTCTCGTCTCAGGGGGATATGAGGGGGGGGGGGGGGGGGAGCTCGGTAATTCGAAAATACTACTGGTTTTCTACTGATACAAAGCTTAATGCTAAATCCTGAAGTAACCCTTTAAGCCTAGCCATCCATTCGGTATTGACCTAGGTAGCATGCGTCAGGCTGTTCGGTCAACCTCCAATATGATGTTGCGAGAAATTAAATTTTTCATGCTGTTTTTACTCAGGCTGTAGTTGCTGAGATATGCATCTTTACAAACCGTCGGGGGTGGGAGCTCGTCCTAAACTGTAGCGCCACCAACCAGTGGGAGGAAGTGTGTCACTTTAATATTTTGTCATGGCAGTGGATTAAATTACATGTAGTTGTAGTCAAACTGCAATTGTGGCATATATCTGTTATGCATTGTATGTTTAGGGTCCAAGTTTGCATTAATGTTGAGTTGTTGCTGTGTCTATCATGCTTTGTTGCTTGGGCCCCGTCATCGCTGCTTGCAGCTATATTTATTATTATTGTATATATTTTTAATAACTAATTCAAGGCAGATACTCTGGAAACAACTCTCTTTCACAATATTCCTTCTCATATACCTATATTTTTATGAGGATGTTGTGATTTTTTTCTTTTTTTTTTTTTTTTTTACTGGAAACAAGACAAAAATACTAATTAAGAAAATTATTAAGTGTGGTGTACAGTGTGGGTTAAAAATCAGTTCACATATTGCAGGTTTTTTCTAATTTTATTGTGTGCGCCTCCTGGTTGCTCAGAACGTAAATCACTATTGCCAAGGTTAATATCCGTGTTGACACTGCTAATTGATTGATCCCTTTGGGAGCTGCGCCTAAAGCAGGGGTGATGGGTCGGCAATCATCAAACACTATCCAGAAATCAAGTGAATGACAGGCAGGAGAAAGCTGCCCTCTGGCCTCTTTGCTTCCATCATTCCTGTGACCTTCTAATCGCTATCACCATCTACTGCATTACACTGACACGGTCAACCATGACAAAAATGCTGTGGGTAGTGGATCATGTGTTTTAAAGCCATAAGAGGGGTTATTTCTCTAAAGAACACATTCAGAACTTCGGCCAAGATGCACACAAGTTAACCTGGTCCTGACCTGCTTTCATTCGGGTTTCTCAAAGGTGTGATTGGGTTGTTTGTTATTATTTTAGGTTTGTCCACTTTAAATGGAGCATATTTGTCTGTTGTGTGCTTATTGAACAGACACCGTAGCTTTTTGTTCTCACGTGGGGTTTCTTCACGAAATGCAATGTTATTTCTGTGACTTTGCTGTTGTAGAACAATTTTCAAATCTTTGAATTTCAGAACAAGATTTTATTTTTAAGGAATGTTCCATGTTCAGTTCAAGTCAGCTCAGTTGGCTGAAACCCCAGGTTACAGGGTTTTACCTGTGTTACGTTGTTATGGAAACGAAGTGGTAATGATACACGTCTTTACACGGATAAGGTTTGTAAGCAATTTTATCACACAACTATCACGTGAACATGTATAATTGTTTACGTCTTGTGACAATGGTTGATTTTTAGAATGGCATGTGACACATACTACTCTTACTACTTCTGCCATATCTGTTCATGGCAGAAATAATGAGAGTAGTATTGTTCTTCTGAACTCTGTATATACTTTTTAAACAGTGTGTGTTTTAATGTTTATGGACTGGCCCATTCAGCTGCTTATATACTTGTGACAGGGCAGAGGGCGGGGCCGGGTCTTGATTATACACACCCGATAGGGCTAATTGAGCCTCGGAGAGTGATAAAGGCCGATTACGGATGGTGGTGCGGGAGAGAGAGTTTGTTTACGGACATGTCCATCGCGCGTGTGTGTGTGTGTGTGTGTGTTTATTTGTTTGTTTGTTTGTTTGTTTTGTCTTTCCATTGGATTGCTTTACAATACTGCAATAATGATTATTATTTTTTCATAAGCAAAGGAGATGTCGAACTGTGCTGATCTAGAGATAAGGGACAAAACATGTTTTAAATCTTATATTTTATTTAATAATACTAAATTAATAGATAAGTGTGTAGACAAAGCTCACAGCTAATGAACCATATAAGGGAACAGGTTTTAATTAAAACACATTTTTCTGAAAATTGACATTTATTCACTTCATAATTTACATTTACTGCCATTTGTTTTAACTCACTAAAAAGAATGCTATTTTAATTTGATCCATTCAACAAGAATGTAAAGTATTTCATTATCAAATAATGGTGTTCAGTAAAGCAGGTGACACACTTTCACACTATTCTGAAAATTCTGATGTTGACAATTTAATATTTTTCCATCTTAACTATGTGTTGTACACTGGAGCTATTTTGTTTTCTCAGTTGAAGCTGGCTCTATAACGTAAACTAAAATGTCAAAATTATTCTACAATTCTCAACAGAAATTATCACAATGGGATAGCGGTGTTGACATGTTGAAGATGAGGCCGCAGAGACCTGAACTATAATTGTTTAAAAATAAAAAATAAATAAATATATATACACAAATTAAACTTACCAGACCAGGTGTCCTACTGTTGCATCCACCATGAGCAGAAAATGGGAAAGAGGTACTCAAAATTATAGCTGGCTTAAACAATTATATTGTCTATTTTATTCAGGATTATTAAAAAAGAATGAGGAGTTTGTGCAAAGTGAGGACACATCTTTGATAGGCAGTTTTTAATTGAAAATATAATTTAAAATTTAGTTTGTGTTGTTTGATATCTTACTGATCTCTACCTTCCAAATGCTATATATATTTATGAATTGATTGACTTTAACTTGTATTGAACCTGGAACATTCTTTTAATGCTGATATTAGACAGTCTTGAACTTCTTGCAGTGTATTGAATTGATAGTCAGGTGTCAGACCAGCTGAGTGATGAACGTTCATGTTTTACCAACATGAATTTTCTGACGATGAATAATAATTTAGCTTTTGTAGTGAAAGGACCTTTAACGTTCACCACAGAGCTGATCTTCTCACATTATAACTCAGGAGAAAACATTTAGAATAGGGTTTAATGATCAAAGTGCAACACTCCAATACCCACGAAGATGTAATTAGTGCTTAAAACTTAAAATTAAATGAACATTTCAGAGCAATGTATGTTTAAGTTTATGTGTCCTCTGCATAATTATTACAGCTATCATTTGTACAATATTATCCTAAACACTGATTGTTTATTGTGCTGTGTATCTCTTTGCTAAAATTATTTCCAGCAATTAAGCATTGTAACCTGTCTAGGGTAACTGGTAACTTACAATGGCTGAATTCCAATTCTTACTCTGGGTTCCAAACCAAAGCATGCATGACAGATGTTCAACGTCATGTACGTGTCAGACAAAATAACAAGAGTTTTGTCCGCCACCCAAAGCATTAGCTTTGCTGTAAGGACATACTGTTCTTTCGGCAATCACAATATTAAATGCATTAGTATATCATTCTACAGATGATCACATGACTATGCTAATGATTTCCAAATAAATACATAAAATAAACTGCATGCACAAATTAGAATAGCCTAGTCCGATTTGAAAATGACCTTAATCTTAATGGATAAATAATTTGTGTTCTTCTGTTCTGATGTTTATGAGGTTTTGAAGCAATACAAAATTAGCAATACAAAATTAAACAGTAATTCACAAACGCACATAAACCTAAAAACTGGCAGGAAATACTCTATCACCACATCATAAACCAAATCAAATTCAACTTCAAAAGAAGATCTTATTTTGACAAGAAGTTTAATTTTCCAAATCAATAAATCATTTCAAAAGCTATAACTAGAGGTTTTGCACTGCATTGTTAATCTCTTAACATTTTCACTTGCCAAAAAGCTCCTTGCTGCCACCTGCTTTTAAAAGCCATTGTGGACACCATCGTATATCAAATATAAGGCTGAGTGCCACTTGATTGTTAATGAACTGAACTTTATATAGCTATATTGATGCATTGTTTGGCTAATATATACAGAGCACATTTCTTCTGCATGAAGTGACAGTGAGGGGGCAATCTGATAACAGCATTGTTGTAGCCAGGTAGCCAGGCTTGATGCAGAGCATTGAGGACATCTCTTCAGAAAAGGGAAGTTATGTGTATGTAAGAACTAGTTGAGGTGTGTCCCTCCCGGTCCTGAATGCATAAATGATTTGTTGTCTTAGGAAACAAAATTCATTTTTGACGAGGAAAGCAAAAAGGAAGGCAATACCTGTCAAAATCACAACATACACACATTGGAAATTATATTAAATCTTTCAAGATCCATTTGAAATTGTCATATACGCATTGAAGACAAAAATGAATTTTTGGGGCAAACTTTTGCTCCACAATCACCTTTTTGAGTGATATTTGCATCAAGGTGAAAACATAAAATGTAAATGAAACATACACTGTAAAAATAATTTTCATACTTAGTACACGGGCTGGCCAAAAAATAAGATGTATATTTTGTTGGACCGCCTTTCGTGGTGGCATTGTTTTGACAAGCTTATGCAATGTCAACAACATTTATTTCCATCCAGAGATGCATACATTTTTGTCTGAGATTTTGTATGGATGATAGGAGAGTCGAACCACTCCGTAAAGTCTTCTCCATCACATTCCAAAGACTTTCAATAGGGTTGAGGTCAGGACTCTTTGGTGGCCAGTTCATGTGTGAAAATTATTTCTCATGCTCCCTGAACCACTCTTTCACAGTTTGAGCCTGTCGATTCTCAGTTCAGTCTTTATGCTCCCTGGCAAATCGATTGAGATGAGTTGACACTAGGGGTCACCCTTGGGAGCAGACCAGCGGGGGCGGCACATGCTGGGCATGGTATGCCCTGGTGATGGCATCGATAACCCATTGAGAAATCCTCTGTTTGGAGACAGTGCTTCCTTTCCGCTGTCCACCGAAACAGTCAAAGAGCTGCTCGGAGCTTCTAAAGCTCTACGTGCGATCCAAGTAGATTCGAAGAGCACGCAATGGACACAGCAACTTTAAGTCTGGTCTGCCTCCTCAAGGGGCAGCACTTGCAGGTTCACAACTTGATCCCTGAAAGGGGACATGGGAACCTTGGGCACATAGCCCGATCGGGGTCTCAGGATCATGTGAGAGTAACCCAGACCGAACTCCAGGCATGATTCTCTGACAGAGAACACCTGTAAGGTCCCCTACCCTCTTGATGTAGGTGAGCGCCATCAGGCGCTTTAACCCGGCTGACTCTAGGGGTTCAAATGGAGCTCCCCGTTTGGCCCCATAGGACCACGGAGAGGTCCCATGACGGAACAAGGCATGGTCTGGGGGGGTTAACCTCAAGTCGTGCTTCCCTAAATACTTACCTTCTACTGCATCGTGATGTGCTGATATAGCGGCAACATACACCTTTAAGGTGGAGGGGGACAGCCGCACCTTCAGTCACTCCTGCAGAAAAAAAAGCACTGATCCGACTGTGTATCTCTGTGGGTCTTCACATCAGGAAGAACACCACTTAGAGAACGGAAGCCTCTTCAGGTCATAGAGATGCCTCGTAGAGGGGGCCCTGGCCTGAGTGATCATGTCTACCACTGCTTGTGGTAGGCCACTTAAGTCTTCTGCGTCCCGTCCAAGGGCCAGACATGGAGATTTCAGCGGTCGGGTCTTGGGTGCCAGATGGTACCCCGTCCATGAGAAAGAAGGTCCTTCCTTCTCAGGGGAATTTGCCGTGGGGGCTTCCGCGAGGAGCATGAGGTCCGAGAACCAAGTCAAGGTGGGCCAATAAGGTGGCACTAGGCTGTGCAAGTAGGCTCACTGGGGGAAATGCATACTTGCGCAGCCCCAGGGGCCAGCTGTGTGCCAGTGTGTATGTACCGAAGGGAGACTCGGTCAGAGAATACCAGAGCGGGCAGAGGGAGGATTCTCGGAATGTGAACAGGTCCACCTGTGCTTGACCTAATCGACTCCAAAACGTTTGCTGGACCACCTGGTGGTAAAGTTGCTGGCAGTATCGCTGGCCCTGTGGAGGCTTCGGCTGTTGCTCCAGATGGACAACACAGTGATCATGACATACATAAACCTCCAGGGTGGCATACGCTCATGTCGCAACTCGCCTGCCGCCTCCTCTTTTGGAGTCAGCAGACGTTGAAGTATCTGTGAGCCACTCACCTCCCTGGCATCCTCAACCATGCAGCGGATGCGCTCTCATGACAGATAACACTCCGCGGAGAGTGGAGACTTAACCCCATGCAGTCCAACGAATTTTGGAGACATTCGGGGAGAAAATGGTGGGAAATTGCTTAACACAAAATCAGGAAAGGCCACCGCTTGTAGCCTCCTCTGGTAAGTGCCTCCTCCCACCATTAAGAGGACCAAGGAGACACCTTACCTAACTCGCTGGAAGGTCACGACGTGGTCAAGCACTCACTGCAAGGCACACAGAAGCTTGCCCGTGTCCACTCCTCCATACCTTGTGACACGGTTCAGCGTCTGCAGCGTTTCGTATAGGAACCCCTAGTGTTGCAATGTCGAGTGAGTGACAGACAGTACTGATATAACCTCTGTTTCTTGATGGAGGGAACGAGATATTTTGTCCCTCCTGCTGTGGCGCTGAACCGACCGCTGACATGGCCGGGACTCTCTCTAAGCTCCTTAACATAAATCTGAATGAGTGGTGCATGCCATCACCTTTTATACCCGTATGACTGGGGCGGAGAGCGGCATGCAAATTCCACTCGCCAACTTTCATTGGCGTTTTCTGACTTAAGCAAAGGTTATTGGAGCTCTCAAGAGCGAACACCTAGTGTCACTACATCAACACACGTCTCGTTCCCTCCATTAGGGAACAGAGGTTACATCAGTAACCAAGACGTTCTTAAAGGGGCTATGTACAATTTTTCCACTTGGTTACATTTAGGTAAAAAAAGATGTTTAAAGATGTTTAGAATTTTTACATGAAAACTGATCTTTTTTCTGTGTTATGGCTTCAATATTTGAGACAAGGAAACTGTTAATTCACATGGTATCACACTCTCACTATAATATCTAATACTGACGTCTATCTGTTGTATGATTACCCACAGACTGATGTGACAGTGACAATGACAACTCAGCAGAAACTGAGAGGCAATCGCCATGCCAAAGGTAACATCCATTCACCCACTCTAATTAAATGCCATTTTTATGTCAGCAGGGATCCAATCTGCATCACTCACAAGACATGTCCACCTCTCGCTGTGACAGGCTGCAGAAAACTCTGCAGAGAAAGGAGAATCTCCTATTTCACCTATTTTGTAATTCATAATCGATCATTTTTCCTTAAAGAACAACTTTCTGTCTTCCAAGACAGAGACTAAATGTTTGGCATTTAGGCTCCACTGCATGGCCAAATAACAATCTTATTTTTCCTTTTCTGAATCAGTTCTAGGTTTTACACATTGCTAATTTCCCAATGTTTAAACAAAAAACAAAAAAAGTCAGTCGAACAAAGGAACATTATAAAACAACTTGCGATAATTTAGCAATAATCCTGATATCCATTACAACAGCATAATTTCAAGTGTAATATTGCTTTTATTCAGGAGTTCTATAAACAAGAAGGTAAGTAACTAACATTTTATAATAATAAGAACAATACGGCCAGTTGTTTTCTTAAATATTGCTTTGCCAAATAAAATAGTTCCAAAAGAAGCCAAAGCAGGTTCAACTATTACATGTCAAAAAGTAGGGTAACACACAAACTGACAGCCTTTCTAGAATGCCACAAATGAATACAATAAAAGTGATACAAGCAGTGGAGCATTGCAATGTTGTTATACAAAACATCAGCAATGCCAATTGTCCAATCAGATTAGTAGAACTGAACAAACGTCTCGGGTTACTTAACTGTAAACCCTGTTCCCCGATAAAAGCTACATTTTGATGCTGCGCTGATTTAGCGCTTTGGGAACAACTTTAGATGTGATCAGCTGTGAATATGTGTGCAACACGTCAATGAAATTGACTAGAATTTATAGCCTCTGCTGATGACATCATTGGATGCACCTGTAGCAGGGCTATAAATAGATGCGTCACAGGTGCATCATCAGGTATTTTGTCTGAAGAGCAGTCCTCAGGCATCTCAGTGCGGCAATGAAGCGCAGAATCTTGTTCTGCTTTTATCAGGGAACAGGGGTTACAATTAAGTAACCCGAGACGTTCCCTATCAAAAAGCTACACTTTGATGCTGCGCTGATTTAGCACTTCGTGAACGAGAATACCCACGCCACCACACTGTGGATGTCCTGACCCCTTACAGTTGTGTAGTTATTCTCAAAAGAGAGCAAGAGTTCTCAGACATAAGCTTACTGGGATAACTCCGTCGAATTGATCCCCAATCCTTGATTTTCTTCTTTCACATTTGTTCATAAACCTAAATTTTAAACTTTACAAACGTGTGAACATATCTCTGATACTACTCTTTATAAAAAACAATCAGATTTCTTTGATATCGCTACTTATATCCAACTTTCCGAACTTCCGCTACTAGTCTTAGCCCGCTAGCACTGCACGCGTGGTCTCTCGCCTATCGATCGTCTTACTTACACCTGTATAACTGAAAGCTATAATTCGCCATTATAGCACATCTGCTATAATGGCGAATATAGCGGATGTGTGTCTAACGCTGCCTCTGTGTGCAGGTGAAGACACCTTTGAACTACATTCGGTGCAGTTGGAGCTCGAATCCGTCGAGAGGCAGATCCACGACCTGCTAGAGAGACAGGCCGAGCTGCGAGATCGGCGGTCCGCGCTTGAAGCATCACGCGCCGATGCTCACAGGTCAGTGGTTAATAATTTTTTGACTCTGACCTCGTCTACTCCGTGTGTTTCTCTGCACAGGTCCCGAGCAACCAGGACGCGATCCTCCCTGGCTTCATTCACTCCGGCACCGACACATCACCACGGACCCTGGGTGATTCCACGGCGGAAGACGCGAGCCAGGACCAGACCAAGGACCTCCCCGCCCCTCCCGGCTTTCGAGATCTCCACCCGGAACCGCTTCTCACCTCTTTGCGAGTCGGAGCGCGACGACGCCGTGATCATCGGCGATTCCACCGTCCGTCATGTCCGCGCTATCTCTGGCAAAGGTAAGGTGCGCACTCACTGCTTTCCTGGTGCTCGTGTTCTTGATGTCTCTACGCAGGTTCCCGAGATCCTGAATGGTGACGAGCGCGTCGGAGCTGTCGTGCTGCACGTGGGAACGAACGACACCAGGCTGCGGAAGACGGAGGTACTGAAGAAGGACTACAGGAGCCTGATCGAGACGGTACGGTACGCACGATCGTCGTGTCTGGACCGCTTCCCACGTACCGACTAGGACAAGAAAGGTTCAGTAGATTATTTGCTCTAAATGAATGGTTAATGTCATGGTGTAATGAACAGAGACTGCTCTTTGTTAATAATTGGAATCTGTTTTGGGAGCGACCTAGGCTCTTCCGTCCTGATGGCCTTCACCCCAACAGAGTCGGAGCGGCTGTTCTGTCGGACAACATCTCCAAGACGCTACACACCATATGACTAGTAAGTCAAAGTCCAAATCACAGTATTTGCTGTCCCAACTTAATTGATATAAGTACCAATGTAGAACATTATATAGAAACTGTGTCTATACCTCGTTTAGTAAAGCCAAACAATACATCTACTGTAGGATCTAGGAAAAATCTAATTGTAATTAAACCAGAAAATCTCAATATCAGTGAACAAAAACAATTTCTAAAGCTAGGTCTTCTAAACATTAGATCACTCACACCTAAGGCGGTTATTGTAAATGAAATGGTCTCAGATAATAGTTTTGATGTATTTTGCCTTACTGAAACCTGGCTTAAACCAAATGATTATTTCGGTCTAAATGAGTCTACTCCGCCAGGATACTGTTATAAGCATGAGCCCCGTCTGATTGGTCGTGGCGGCGGTGTTGCAACAATCTATAGAGATATTCTTAATGTTACTCAGAAAATAGGTCACAGGTTTAATTCGTTTGAAGTACTTGTGCTAAATGTTACACTTTCAGATGTAAGAAAAAAATCCCTATTATCTCTAGCCTTGGCTACCGTATATAGACCTCCAGGGCCTTACGCTGATTTCCTAAAAGAGTTTGCAGACTTTCTATCAGATCTATTGGTCAATGTCGATAAAGCAATAATTGTTGGAGATTTTAACATACACGTAGATAACACAAATGATGCGTTAGGGGCTGCGTTTACAGATTTGTTAAACTCCTTCGGGGTCACGCAAAACGTCAGTGGTCCCACTCATCGCCTAAATCATACGCTAGATTTAATTATATCATATGGAACCAATCCAACCGATATAGATATTATACCGCAAAATGATGATGTCACTGATCATTACATGGTAACTTGCATACTACGTACCACTGAAATCTGTCATATTGAGCCACGTTATCGACCAAGCAGAATAATCCTTCCAACCACAATATATAGATTCTCAAATAGCTTACCTGATCTATCTCAGCTGCTCATTGAACCCAAACAAACAGATGAACTAGAGGAAATGACTAGCAGTTTGAGCACCATTTTCTCTGGTACATTAGAAATTGTTGCACCAATATTAGATTAAAAAAGTTTAGAGAAAAAACTAGAGCACCATGGTACAACAGTGCTACGCATGCTATCAAGAGAGAAACTCGTAACTTGGAGCGTAAATGGAAACAAACTAATTTAGAGGTCTTTAGAATCGCATGGAAAGACAGTATGTCACGTTACAAAAAGGCTCTAAAAACAGCCAGGGCTGAGCACCTCCGCAAACTAATAGAAAATAACCAAAATAATCCAAGGTTCTTATTTAACACTGTGGCTAGACTAACAAATAAACAGAGATCACCTGAGCAGAATATTCCGTTACAGTTTAGTAGTAATGATTTTATGAATTTCTTCACTGAGAAAATAGAAAACATCAGAAACACAATTGTAAACACAACTGTTAATGTACAATCTTTTATGGTGTCTTATGATTCAGCCTCAATTATCGCCCCTCAAGAACAACTACACCGCTTTACAACTATAGGACAGGAAGAGCTAAATAAACTTATCATTGCATCTAAAACAACAACATGTTTACTAGATCCAATACCCACTAAACTACTGAAAGAAGTGTTACCTGTAGTGGAAGAGCCTCTTCTCAATATTATTAACTCGTCTTTATTTTTAGGTCATGTTCCAAGAATATTTAAGCTGGCAGTTATAAAACCTCTCATTAAGAAACCACAATTAGATCCAAATAACCTAGCAAATTACAGACCCATCTCAAATCTTCCATTTATGTCTAAAATATTAGAAAAAGTTGTGTCCGCTCAATTGTGCTCTTTCTTGCAAGAAAATGATATCTATGAAAAATTTCAGTCAGGATTCAGACCGCATCATAGCACAGAAACTGCGCTAGTTAAAATTACAAATGATCTCAAAATCTCAATATTAGTTCTACTCGATCTTAGCGCTGCGTTCGAAACTATAGATCATAAAATACTCTTGGATCGACTACAAAACTACACTGGTGTTCAGGGACAGGCATTAAGCTGGTTTAGATCGTACTTATCAGACCGTTACCATTTTGTCTGTTTAAATGGGGAAAAATAACGTCAGTAGACTATGGAGTGCCACAAGGATCTGTGTTAGGCCCTCTATTATTCTCAATATATATGCTGCCACTTGGTAAAATTATAAAAAAACATGGAATTAATTTCCACTGTTATGCTGATGACACTCAATTATATATCTCATCACGACCAGATGAAAACACTAACTTATCTAACTTGACAGAGTGTCTTAAAGATATAAAATGCTGGATGACGCGTAATTTCCTGTTATTAAATTCCGATAAAACGGAGGTATTACTTATTGGTCCAAAAAACTACCCACAAAATCCCTTACAATACAACTTTAATTTAGAAGGATGTCCTGTTACATTATCCACTACAGTAAAAGACCTGGGTGTTATACTAGACCGCAACTTGACTTTCGAAAATCATATTTCATCTGTTACGAGAACAGCCTTTTTCCACCTTAGAAACATTGCTAAGCTACGTAACATGCTATCTGTTTCTGATGCAGAAAAGTTAGTTCATGCATTCATGAACTCGAGACTAGATTACTGTAATGCTTTATTAGCTGGTTGCCCTGCATCCTCAATAAACAAGCTACAGTTAGTCCAAAATGCAGCCGCTAGAGTTCTTACTAGGTCAAGAAAATATGATCATATAACACCGATTTTATCATCTCTACACTGGCTACCTATTAAGTTCCGTATCAATTACAAAGTATTACTACTGACCTATAAAGCCCTAAATGGTTTAGCTCCGGTGTATTTAACAGATCTTCTATCGCCATACAATCCATCGCGCTCTTTAAGATCACTAAATTCGAGGCTTCTGGTCACACCTAGGATATCTAAGTCCACTAATGGAGGGAGGGCGTTCTCACATTTAGCTCCTAAACTCTGGAATAGCCTTCCTGATATTGTTCGAGGCTCAGACTCGCTGTCCCAGTTTAAAACTAGATTAAAGACGCATCTCTTTAACCAAGCATTCACATAATGCTTACTTTTTATACTACTGCTGAATCAGTTATAATGCATTAATATTATGAACATCAGCTATGCTAATTATTTCCCATCTGCTTTTCTGCTGTTATCTCGGGACGCCAGTCCCGAGGTAAATAGCGTTCATCAGCTCCAGTTTGTATCCAGCCTCTCACGGAGACTTCAGATGCCCCATCACCATGGACTACGATCTTGAAATGGGATACATAGACTAATTATTGCCAACAAAAGCCTTCATCAGCCAAACAAGGACAATTGCATCTAAGTGAACTTCTGGAATTTAATCAAGGATGGATTTCAAAGACACTGGTCACTAATCTTGCCATTCAAACACAATCACTTTCTAAATACTGACCCTTAGCACTTAATAAGTTTAATAATTTTTTAAATCATGTTTTTTAACTATAAATAATTCTTATTTACATTATTCATGATGTTAGCCAGAGGGGAACTGGCCCCCCACAGTGAGTCTGGTTTCTCCCAAGGTTATTTTTCTCCATTAACCATCATCTTTTGGAGTTTTGTGTTCCTTGCCACAGTCGCCTTCGGCTTGCTCACTGGGGTTAATACAATTATTATTTAATTATTTTTAAACACTATAAAGAATCATATCTTATCTAATTCCACAACAAGGCTCCAAACAAAAAATCAATTAAGGAGCCATTGGCTCCTATAGGGGGAAAAACAGGCGCCAAATATTTTCATTTTTAACTCCTTCCATTCCTTTTCGTCCCGCAGCTCACATGCAAGAAAAACTGCACGTGCTAACAGTGTAGTCTGTGGAGCATTCTTCGCAATTATGTGATCACGTGCATTTTTTATGCTCGTTACTGTCACCGTGTTTTCTCACAGTCTCTTTTTTTTTAAATGGTTAGTTCCTGCAATGAACTCCGTTTTCCCCGCTATTTCTTTTGATATAAACTTTTGTAATGTATCTCGGGAAATGTAATGCAAATTTTAAAATCAAAGGGAGTAAATTTTTACTGTCGCCAATGGCGACCTTGACAGAAATTACACTCGCAAATAAATTTATTTGGTCATAAATGCGACCATTTTTAGTCGCAGTTTGGAGCCCTGCACAAGGATGATGATTTATCGACTTTATAGACATTACATTTTTATCGTCTGTTAATGCTGAACTTCTGTAAAGCTGCTTTGAAACGATGTGTGTTGTGAAAGGCGCTATACAAATAAAATTGACTTGACTTGACTTGACTTCACTTAGTTATTCTCAAAAGAGAGCAAGAGTTCTCAGACATGAGCTTGTGATGTTGACTCAAGGACATAAGAGCCCGGAGTGGCATGAACATCCAAACGATAAAATCTTATGAATGTGTTCGGAGAGGACCAGCCTGCTGCGTCACAAGCATGCTGCAGAGGGACACATCTAGCCAAGGCTTTAGAGGAGGTGATCCCTAGTAGACTCTACTAGAGGTAGAGTGAGCCCTGATACCTACTGGTGAAGCTTGACCGTGCGCCTCGTAGGCCAGGGCAATAGCGTCCCTCACCCAATGCGACATTGTCTGCATGGTGGCGGCCACCCCCCTGTTACGGCCCCCTTGGCAAATGAATAGTTGCCATAACTTACGCCACTGGCTAGTACGGTGGACATAAATCTGAAGGGCACAGACTGGACAAAGTCAGATAAGTCTTTCCTGCTCTGGTGTTGTAAACGGTGGGTACCAGAAGGCTTCGAGAGTGACCGGATGTTCAGTCGAGAAAGGAACCTTAGGAAGGTAGTCAGGATGAGGGTGTAAAATTGCTTTATCCATTCTGGGGCAAAATCTAAGCAGGCTGGCAAGACAGACAGAGCCTGTAGATGGCTCGCATGGCTCCATGAACAAAGCGAGTGAGCAGATGATGTCTCCCCAACGGCACACCGTCAATCAAGGCGTGGCAAGCCGATAGAGCAGCCACGTAAACCCTGAGAGTGGCGGGGCAAGTGCCTGCTGATAATTTTTCCTACAGAAAGTCCAGAACTGAAGCAATCTAGAAGTTAACTGGATCTGCATTATGTGAACTGCACCATCTTTCAAAGACACCCAATTTATTGGCGTAACTTCTTCTAGTAGAGGGAGCCCTAGCACTTAGAATGGTCTCGATAACTTCAGGTGAAAGCCCAGTGTCCCTCAGTTGGTACCCTTCAGGGGCCAAATATGAAGGTTCCACAGCTCGGGCTGGGGATGAAAAATTGTCCCCTGCGCCTGAGACAGAAGGTCCCTCCTGTCCGGAATCGCCCAAGGTGAGCCGTCGAGGAGAGACATTGTCTCCGAGATCCATACCCTGTTCGGCCAGCGCAGCGCTATCAGTGAGAGGCAGGACCCTTGCTGGCGAACTCTGGCCAAGACTCCCGGGAGCAGAGAAACAAAGTGGGAAACACATTCAGGTGCATTCTGGGCCATGTATGTGCCATCACGTCCAGACCCAGGGGGGCTGGGTGACTCAGAGAGAAGTAGAGGGGACATTGCGCTGTCTGTTGAGAGGTGAAGAGGTCCACTTTTGCCTTGTAAAATCTCACACAGATTTGTTCCACTACCTGGGGGTGGAGTTTCCACTCCCCCGTCTGTATTTTCTGTCTGGACAGTAAATCTGCTCCCACACTCAGGCATCCAGGGGTATAAACTGCCTGGAGTTTTCTGACAGGAGTTTTCCCTGGGCCCAAAGGAGAATTTGACGTGCCAGAGTGTTCTGCTGGCGTGAACTTAGACCCCCTTGATGATTTATGTAAGAGTCTGCTGCTGTCTTGTCCACCCGTACCAGGATCAAATGCTGGAGGAAGTATTTCAGGGCTAGAAATACAGCCATCAACTCAAGGCAGTTGATGTGCCAATCGAGCTGATGACCCTCTCAATCCCTTTGAGCTGGACGACCACTTAAGACTGCTCCCCAGCCCGTCAGGGAGCAGTCTGTTATTAGCAACTTGTGACAGCAAGACACACCTAAGAGTGGGTCCCAAAGTAAGGAACCGGGGTCTGAACCACATAGAAAGGGTACGAAGTGCACGGCGCATAACCCTTATTAGTCTTATGGGACTGGCCCTTGGATGAAATCCCCTGGCTTTGAGCCACAACTGAAACTAGTATTCGTTGATACTGCCGAACAGTGCAAACTTGGCCTAGCCTGACTTTGCTCAGGGTGTTCTGAATGGACACGATTCGAGTGGGAGACAATTATGCCCGCATCGTGATCGAATTCCATACAAGCCCAGATAGGTAATTCCCTGAGTGGGAGAGAGAACACTCTTTTTGTCTCAGAACCAGAGAAACCAATTGAGCTAAGACGATATCCCTGTGCTGAACTGCCAGTTCTTGAGACTGTGCTAGTATCAGCCAATCGTCTATGCAATTCAGAATGCGGATGCCCCGGAGTCGCAAAGGAGCCAGTGCTGCATCCATGCATTTCGTGAATGCGCGGGGTGATGGGGCTAGGCCGAATGGAAGAACCCGATATTGGAAGGCTTCGCCCCCGAAAGGAACTTCCTGTGTTGTGGCAAAATTTATATATGAAAGTATGCGTCCATGAGATCGATCGTGACCAACCAATCGTGATGTTGGATTTGGGACATTTGATAGTTATCATCTTGAACGCCCTGACTGAGCGATACAAGCCTCGAAGATCTAAGATTGGACACTACCCCCCCCCCCCCCCAACCCTTCTTGGGAACCAGGAAATATCTGCTGTAATAACCTGACTCTTTCTCTGGAAGGGGAACATGTTCCATAGCCCCTTTGACCAAGAGATTTTGCAGTTCTTTCCACAGTAGACAAGCTTGTTCCTGTTTCACGGTAGTGGAGACCACGCCGTTGAAACACAGCGAGGACAGCGATCAAATTTAATTCTGTAGCCTTTTTCTACTGTTCTTAGAACCCACATAGAAACACCTGGCAGTTACTTCCACGCTGCCAGGTTTTCTGAGATGGGTATCAATTTTGACACTTCCTGTTGAGGGCATGTCGAGTATTCCACATCCTGGACTAAGTCAGGAAGCAACGGAACACCCAACATTTTGCTGGAAACCTCTAACTCCAGAAACACCAGAGGCGGCGGGAATGGAGAGGATTCGTGGGGGTATCGGGAAGGTACAGGTGAATGCTTCACGTGCCCCGACCAGAGGGGGGCTACCCCCACAAGGCTGGGCGCAAGACCATCAGGGTTTTTTTCTTCTTAGAAATGACTGCCCTCAGGTCTTGCTTTGGGGGCTGCTGAGGGCGACGAGCTGGCCCCCAGTCTCTACGAGGGGGAGCACAACTCGCCACGCTTTGTTTTTGAGCCTCCCTTCTAGAAGGACCGGGGTGGGGCTGGGTGGCAATGGCCCCTCCCCCTGAGTGCGGCGAGGAAGATCGCCTTTGCCTCCTTGATCCTGGTGATAACTACACTCATAGCGTCAAATAAGCCTGAAGGCGAAACTGCGACATCAAGAAGGAAAACTTTGTCCTTTGTCGACAGGTTGAGCCGTAAGTGTCTCTCCATGCTGACTAAAGCTGACATAGACCGGCCAATGGCACAAGCAGTCTGCTTGGTTGTGTGAAGAGACAAATCCATGGCTCGATGAAGCTCAGAGAAAGCCTCTTCGTTGACCATGGTGCCCGCACTCAAGTCCTTCAACAGATCAGCCTGGTATGCCTGTACCACTGCCATAGTGTGCAGGGCAGCACCAGTCTGACCTGCTGCCTGATAAGCCTTCCCCCCAAGCGTGGAGGTGGTCCTGCATGACTTTGTGGGGAGAGTGGGTCTCTTTAGTGATGATGCCAAGCCAGGTGAGAGATAACCCACAAGTGTCTCTTCTACTGGCGGCATCACTGAATACCCCTGTGCCTCGGCACCCACGATAGTCGAATATGTTGATGTTGAGGGCATGAAACATGGGAAGTATAAGGTTTGAATGAGAAATGAACGAGAGAGCTTGACATGGAGGTCATCAAAAAAGGAAGGGACTGATATAGCGTTCCCTTCCTTCCTTCCTGTTTTTTTTTTTTTTTTGGCCACCAGACAGAAATCTGTCTTCTAGTTTGGAGCATTTGGGGGTCTCTTGTTTGTGTTGCCAGTCTAACTGTAGTCTGGCCACAGCCAGAGTAACTACCTCGAGTAATTCCTCAGCCGCTTTATTATTGTGCGTGGAATGTTCAGAGGTTCAGCGTCCCTCTCATGAACCGAAGAGGCGCTGAAGCGTTCTTCAGGCTTACGAGAAGGATCTGCTGGATCTGTGGAGAGAGCAAGCGATAGGGACAGACCCGTCTCTCTCTCCTTAGCCAGATCTATGCAAGAGCCCCACAATGAAAGAGTGGGCACTGGCTCTTGGAAGTAAGCGAGACGAGTGTGAAGCATGACTGTAAACAGATCGCAATGCTCGTACCCACCCTGCCCCAACGCAAGAGCAGCATGCTCTTCCCCCAAACGCACAAAACAAAACTGGTGTGTGTCCGTTTCAGCCATAGAGCGTAAACATGGGAACACACACCACTTGCTTTGTTTATCAGTCATTCTTTTTCTTCTTTTTATTTTTTTTTAAAGAAAAAAGAAAGGTTTCTGCGCACTGCCTAACAATTGTAACTCATAACAGAGGAAAGTAGAAAGTTCTGACAGTCAAGAAGCACAACACACACAGAATGATCTGAAGACAAAAGATCTGACAATGCTGCTACAGGTGCATCCAATGATGTCATCAGAGGCTATAAATTCTTGTCAATTTCATTGACGTGTTGGACACATATTTACAGCTGGTCACACCTAAAGTTGTTCCCAAAGCGCTAAATCAGTGCAGTATCAAAATGTAGCTTTTTGACAGGGAACTGTTTTATAACATGTTGTATATTGCCAGAGACTATTAACCCTGAGACAGAACACTTGCATTAAAATAAATGGGAGAAATTGAAATGCCCAAAATGGTGGATGTAGAAAAGGAAGTCCCAATTTACAAGTAAAAGAGCCAATCACCTTTTAGATATAGACATTGCCTGCCAGTCAGTTTGGAAATGGATATGCGCATTAGCTGGACCAGCCTAAAAAAAAATTCATTTTTTAGCATTATCTGAGATAAAGAAGCACACTTTATGAAACCATTGTTGTCAGGTTTTACTGCTGATTTCAAATATGTTCTTTGATTGTAATCTTGATCGTTCTGGAGATTTTCGTGTTTTTCCATTCTAGTACTGTAGGTAGGAGCTGTACTTTCATGCCATTAGTATCCACAGAAAATAGCTGCCTGGGAGTATTCCCAAAATTGCTGCAGAGTGGACTGACTTGCCTTGATCTTTGATATTGCTCAGCATTTAGTTGATGGCAATCAAAAAAAAAAAGATAGGTGTGCATTTGCAGGGTTGTAATAAGAGTCACTGTACACGAGCAATTTTAAATGACTGTTGGGAATATAAAAAGAATAATGGGAATAGTTTTGGATGGAAATATAAACAATGGGTTAAGGAATGTGGCCTGGAAAATGTAGATATATGTCCCAATATGCCATTAAAAGGGGTATCAGTGTGGAATATTCCTGAACCTAATGTTGAAATGAGATTGTTGGAGGATCGGGAGAAAGCAGAAGGAAGATATATTAGCTGTTTGGAAATCAATGGTTTTATGAGAGAACATTTTTATTCTTGTATTCAGATTTATACAGATGGATCTAAAGACCCAGTCGAACAAAAAGTAGGAGTAGGAGTATATATTCCAAAATTTGAGACGAAAATAAGTTTAAGGTTGAGTGACAAAATATCTGTATATTCAACAGAACTAACTGCTATAATAGTAGGATTGCAGTGGTTAGAGCAGACTAAGCCAAATAGGATGGCGACTGTAATTTGCTCAGATTCTGCATCAGCACTTAAAAGTATATTGTCAACAAAAACTGACAGAGAAGACCTGATAGTAGAAATGTATACTTTATTATATAGGCTGAACATAGAGGGTGTAATTGTATACTTTTGTTGGGTTAGCAAAGAAAAGTTAGCAAAAGAAGCGTTAAGGAAAGACTTGGTAGATATTAAGATACCTTTAGGAAGGAATGAAGTTAGAGCAATAATTAATAGAGAAATAACAAGTATATGGCAACAAAGATGGGAAAGTAGCAGTACAGGTAGGTGGTATTATAGTATTGTAAAAGCAGTAGGGAAAAAAGAATCGTGCTATGGAAGACATAGAAAGGAAGAAGTAATGATTTCTAGACTAAGGATGGGGCATACAGGGTTAAAATCAACACTGGCATTAATGGGAAAGCATGGAAATGGTATGTGTGATGAATGTGGTGTTATTGAAACAGTAGAACATGTGTTTTTTAAGTGTAGTAAATATGAAGAACAGCGTAGCGGTCTTTTTAACAATATAAAGAACAGGCCAGTGAGTATTATGGACCTATTGGGAAAGGGTTTGAGTGATAGTCAGAGGTTTAAGGATGTGATAACATTTTTAGAGCATACAGGGCTAGATCACCGGATCTAGAGCCTGAGGACGAGGAGCAAGTAGCTTTGATCATCCTGGAGGTGGAGGAGCTCAATGTGGAAGCTGGAGGAGCTGAACACGCAGCGTCAGCTGAAGCTAGGGCTCTGATCCTCTGGGATGATTATATATATATATATATATATATATATATATATATATATATATATATATTTATTTATTTTTCCTCTCAGATACATTACTCATGTGTGCAAGGTATACAGTAGGTGGCGGTAATACTCCAAAGGAGTGAATGGCCATGGAACGGAAAGAAGAAGAAGAAGATAGGTGTGCCTTGTTAGAAAATACTAATGTTACATATTGACAAAACATTGTTCTTTTAAGCTTAACATTTAATACAATTCATAATACAGAAAATAAAATGATTTAGTAAAACTTCACTTCATATTTCCCTATAAATTTCAAGGCAAGGAGAACTTCAACATGGAGAAAAAGTTAACTAAGTGGGAGCAGTCAGTGGAGACAGTCTTATCTCATGAATTTCTGAACACTTTTGACGAGTGTGGGCGTAATGATCCTGAAGCAGTATCACAAATGCATGCCTCAAACGGCGGAGGAGGTAAGGTCTCGACCTTTATTCGAAGAGAAAGTGAAAAGTGTTGTGCTGCAATTAAGTTCTCAACAGGCTGTTGCTTACCCTCCTAATTGTCAATTAACCAAAGTTCAAAGGAAATCAGAGAATACAGGGAAGTTGACTATTCAAGAAGCTGATAGTTGGAGGTCAAATGTTTTTATTGAACAGCGCTCACTTCTATATGCAGTCTTGGCAGTGATATATATATAACATGTGCACCAAAAATGGCTAGAAATAGCAATTTAGCTTAGCGTAAAGCTGACAATTTACACAAGGTTTATTTCTATTTCTTCTGCTCCAAACTTACTTCAAACATACTTCTCTGTCTGCTCGTATGAATGTAACACATCATAAGTGTTTCACCACTTATCTAATGTAGGCTATGTGTCTCTTTTTACATCTATTTTTATGTTGCATATGTTAGCCAGCAGGTGGTGGCAAAAGATAATTTTTGTGTGTAATATAAGTTGGTTGGTGATGTGAAGTGAATCTGTTTGTCATTGTTTACTTAGAACAGCACTCTGCTACATTACTAAACCTAGGAAATAGATTTAATCAGCTTTAAACGAACAACTTCAGCATTAAGGCTCATCACAGCTGTGAGACACAACAGACTGATTGATTACAGAACTCAAGAGGTAAACTTACCTCTTACCGGAGTAATGTACATACTGTTTAAAATGGCGGAGGACACTGCGGTTTCTATAGGGAAAATACGGGCTAAAAAATACGTTTCTATAGGGCTTGGACGACTATTTTACCACTGAGAAAGCTGACCTTCAGAAAGCTATGGGGAAGGCAACAGGTGATTGCACACGCTCCATCTTTCTCTCTCTCTCTCTCTCTCTCTCTCTCTCTCTCTCTCTCTCTCTCTCACACACACACACACACATCTATCCATCCTTGTTTATCCAATAACTTGTTCGAAATAGCAGAAGCCTTTATACATTTTTTTAAGTGACATTTTTGAATTACTAATGAAGGCTTGGACACATCATTTGTTTTGAACGAGTAATGGCAGATTCTGAAATTGTATTTATTTTTTTCTGACATTGCAGTTGTTTTTAATATGAGATCATAGATCATATTTGAGCTATAGAAGTTCTCTCAACAATCATAACCTTCTCAAAGTCTGCACACCTCAGGAATGCTATATTTTTAAAGGTCATTTCTGAAGCAGTAACAAAATACAGTTGAAGTAAATAAAAAATTTTAACCACTCCACAGAGTTTATATTAAAAAAAAATATATAGTTTTGGCAAGTCGTTTAGGACATCTACTTTGTGCATGAGATGAGTAATTCTTCCAACAATTGTGTAAAGACAGATTGATGAAATGATGAAACAGCCTACAGAGTGGAGGTGCACACTCTGACACACTGGTGTCAGTAAGACCAAGGAGCTTGTAGTGGACTTCAGGAGGAAAGACAGAGAACACAGCCCCATCATCATTAATGGAGCATCGGTGGAGAGAGTCAGCAGTTTCAAGTTCCTCGGTGTCCACATTACTGAGGAACTCACATGATCTGTCCACACTGAATTCAAAATTTTGAAACTCTTCCAACTGCCTATAACTCTCTCTACGTGTATTCTCACACGAGACAGTTGTCTGAATGAGTCTACTTCACAAGCAGGTAACTGACTGCTACCTTTAGTGAAACTTGGTATACGCAAATTGGCACCATACGCATCAAGTTCATCCCTGATCAAAAATCCCCGGTCTGCTAAGATTTAATCTTTTGGCTCTAACAGGTGCAAAGTCCTGATTCAAGTGTTATTTGCTTATGTGACACACTGGTGTCAGTAAGACCAAGGAGCTTGTAGTGGACTTCAGGAGGAAAGACAGAGAACACAGCCCCATCATCATTAATGGAGCACCGGTGGAGAGAGTCAGCAGTTTCAAGTTCCTCGGTGTCCACATTACTGAGGAACTCACATGGTCTGTCCACACTGAATTCAAAATTTTGAAACTCTTCCATCTGCCTATAACTCTCTCTATGTGTATTCTCACACGAGACAGTTGTCTGGATGAGTCTACTTCACAAGCAGGTAACTGACTGCTACCTTTAGTGAAACTTGGTATACGCAAATTGGCACCATACGCATCAAGTTCATCCCTGATCAAAAATCCCCGGTCTGCTAAGATTTAATCTTTTGGCTCTAACAGGTGCAAAGTCCTGATTCAAGTGTTATTTGCTTATCTGACACTCTCCCACCTCAGCCTGTGGACAGAAATGAAACTGCCCCTGCAGGTTTTATTCTCACCAGGTACTTAACGGTGTTGTTATGTATGTAGTTGGACCAGGTTTGAGTTCTAGCAGTCAAGTTAGTAGGTCTCTCTATGAATATCTCTGTACAGTCAATTATACACCTGGATCTCTTGAAATGTTGCCTGAAACTTTTGGCCATATTTTAAGGACAGCACCCTTACTTGGCCATTTAATAATAGATTTCAATTTGTTTTCCATTACAGGCAACCAGGATCTTAGAATGTTTGACACTGTGTTTTCAGAAACTTTGAACCTATATGCTATATCTCGGTTACTGAGCCCCAATCTCAGTTTCATAAGAACAACTAATAAATGATCTTCCAGCATGAGACTTTCAGTTCGCTTCTGCACACTGTCTTTTATTTTTTACATTAACCAGCTGAAGATGACTGAATCTAGCCCAGTGAGAAACAGAAAGTGTGCAGCCTTGTTTTTGACTGTGGAGTGTGAGAAGCATGATTTCTGAAGCTCCTCTTTTAGTCTGTCATTCTCGTCTTTGAGTTGCTAAAAGTATTTTCTCAAGTTGACATATTCAGTGCTGAGTTAGTCAGACTTCTCACTGAGACTGTTGTATGCTGCTTGAGGGACCATTGCCTCAGCTTCTTCCACTGGTTCCTCTGGTGTCATTGGATCATTATCAGCTGGAAGACATTTGTAAAAGACAAGACATGTCAAAGACAAGTGACAAAGTAGTTTGATAATTCTGTATGACAAAAACATTGTACAGTGCATAAAACATAATTTGAATGTTCTTACCATGGCAAGGAGCCTCTTGCTCCACTGTCAGGCTTTCCCTTTTCCGCCTTAGAAAAGCAGGACATAACGAGACAAAACATAGAGATTTTAGTGAAGAAGACTGCACACACGAATTACAGCCTATGGTAGCACTAACTTAGCCACATTTAGAAAACCCAATTTCACATACCTCTCAAGATTTTCCACAGACCTGTCACTCTGCCGATTATAAGAAAACACAGAGGGGACGAAGTCCGGGCTGTCTTCATCCATAGAAGCCTTTCCTACAAATTAATAAGATGTAATTGAAGCTAATGTCAGCCAATACACACCTGACACTTAAAATGGGCCTTCTCACTGTTCCATCTCCCTTTCTACAATTGCACTTATGGCAACTATAGAAAGGGAGACGATACATACAGTTTCCTTTGTTTAGTCTCTGGTCGTTAGCTAGCAGTTAGCTAACTGTACGACTAACAAAGTTTGCGCTAAAAATGTTAGCATTACGTGAGAAATCACTTACATTGTTCCCCAATTTCTGATTAGGTTGAGCATGCATGATAAATCGTTAGACACATAACAAAACCAAAATCCATACCAACAAATGACAATAGTTATATTTAACCTTACCTGATATGCAGTGTGCGCTGCAAGCGCAAGCATTTTTGATTATCGTTTCTGTCCAGTCGACTCGTTTTATTGCGTTTAACCACAGCTGGTATGTGGCAGCAGGTATGCGATTAATTTTAAATTAGAGCCTGTACTCCACCGATTCTGGCACCCAAAACACAACAAGATGACATTTTAAGCTCCTTATGTTGCCGACTGTGTTGGTTTGAAATGGCCGCCTCCAGTTTTCCCTTTGTTTTGCCTCCAGCTTACACTGTTATGTAATTGTGACATCAGCACTAAAAGGGTCTATTAGCCAATTGGCTAATTAGAGTCAACTGGAGGTGTACCTGTGGATGTATTTTAAGGCCTACCTCTAGACTCAGTGCCTCTTTGTTTGACATCATAGGAAAATCAAAAGAAATCACCCAAGACTCCAGAAAAACAATTGTGGACCTCCACATGTCTGGTTCATCCATAGGAGCAATTTCTAAATGTCTGAAGATACCACGTTCATCAGTACAAACAATAGTATGCAAGTATAAACTCCATGGGACCACACAGCTATCATACCGCTCAGGAAGGAGACGCATTCTGTATCCTAAAGATGAATGTAGTTTGGTGCCAAAAGTGTAAATCAATTTTAGAGCAAAAGCAAAGGACCATGTTAAAGGGTTACTTCAGGATTTAGCATTAAGCTTTGTATCAGTAGAAAACCAGCAGTATTTTTGAATTACCGAGCTCCCCCCCTCATATCCCCCTGAGACGAGATATTTATGTATTTTTAGTCTGGAAAAAAATTTTACGTCATTTTGCGTCATCTGAGGATTTTTGGGCCAGAGGCTTAAAACTACAGCCAGTATTAGTAGCTAGTTCCACATGTTTTCACCACGCCCATATGGGGCGGGATCTCACTCACAGAATGTGAAGATAGTGTCAGCCATCTTTCTGTAGAAGCTAAGCTAACAGGCTCTTGCTCTGTGTAGAAAGTTTGTATACAAGTAGGCTAATCACGATGGCGGAAGGTAGTTTTGAAGTTGAAATGGCAGAAGGGGATTTCGAAGATCTGTTGCGAGAATCTGATGCTCGCGGCTACCTGTACGAGCCGCAATACAGCTATGAACAGTTGCGGGAGATGGAGGAACAAGAGGGGGCCGGAGCAGCTGCTGTAGCAGGGGAGCAAGACCTGCTTGGCGGTCAGGAGGAAGAGCCCGGCCAGACTCGAGTTGGGGCGGACTGGTGGTGTCAGTGCTCTCGCTGTGTGCCTATGGAAACAGATAGAGAGTCCTATTGCTGTCGCGAATTTCAGCGATGCCATTTTCTTCTGGACGAGATCGCTGAATCCGCTGATGAAACTACACCGCTAACTTTAGCATGTATAACTGAGCACCCAAGTTTTGTACCACACATGGACAGGGGAGTCCTGGAAACTTATTTTAGCATCCCGAAGATAAATTGGAAACGCCAGCCAAAGCCCGCAGGGACAAACGGACGTCTTTTGTGAGTATTTTGTTTGTTTTTCTTTTTGTTACTAAGACGTCATGTACAGAGTTTGGACACCCGGAATTATCATAATGTTCTTCCAGTCAGTCAATTTATCAACTAACTCACGATTTATAGAGTCACGATGTATCAAAGCAAGCCTAGTTGTATCAAATTTTCAAATACTGCCACCTGTAACCGGTAGGTGTGGTTTGGGAGTGGCCTCGTAAGGGCAGCAAAGCAAGTGCATTCTGGGAGTTGTTGTCTTTCAGCCACATGAGTAAAAAATAAATTTTCTGCCTTTTCTCAGTCTAGAATGCTTCAAATTCAAAAATAATTTCACATTTATACTATATAAATGACCAATTTTAAATACACATTCATCTTCCCAGAGGTGAAGTATCCCTTTAAGATGCTGGAGGAAACAGGTAGACAAGTATCTACGTATATCCACAGTAAAATGAGTCCTATATCGTTTTAACCTGAAAGGCTTCTCAGCAAGAAAGATGCCTTGGTGCGCTTCACAAAATAGATGACATCATGAGGAATGCCATGTCACTTATTTCAGTGCACAAATTTGTCAAAGCCTGTGTTAGTTACTAGTGACTCATGCTGAAGTGAGGACTATGTTCTCCCTTTTGAGTGACAACATGCGAGGATGTTGTTGGAAATGAGCAGTTAGTGTGCAGATTAAACAAATTTGTTAAACAGGCCTGATGGCTCTGTCAAACCATGTGGTCCGGCTCTTGCCATAAGAAGAAGGATTGAGGATGGGCACCAAACTTTTCCTTGTGTTTCTCTCTCCCTCTCGACGGATGTACTGTTCTCGCCGTCGAGACATGCTCCTTTATCTGGCGTGTGGCCTTGTTCGGTGCAGTTATGCTTCACGCAGGCTGTTTTCCATTGTAAAAGGTAGGCACTTGTTTAAAAATTAGGGCTGTAACCAACCAAAGAAACTCTTGGTCGACTGAAGTCCTGAAATTTTCGACTAAAAATCGACTAAATTGACGTTAGGAAAAAAAAAGTTACATTAATTAGCTGCGCACTTTGCGCAGTACTTGGTAGCCTTGTTGTCCGCCTAAATTAATTATAAATAAACATAAAAAAACTAGTAGGCTATTTTCAGTATATTAAATCGTTTTTGACCTAATTATTTTGCACTGAAATGAGTCTGACACACGAGTCTGTCGGCTCTGACAGCGTTGCATCACGTGCACCTGCTTAATATCATAGCCTATGATTTCCGAAAATAGTACTATGTTGTTAACTAGTAATATCATCACAAGAACTGTTGAGGAATATGCAACATAATTTAGACAATTCTTTTTGTCATATGTTATAATAAGAAGTTATAACTGTCACTGTCATTTCAGCCGCTCTGTGCATGTCCTCGCACAGAGCAAGGCTGAACATGAGCTCAGCTTCGCGGCTGAGACACACACGAATAGACTATTAACTTAAAGCTTTTACTCTTAATAAACACAAAAGGCACGTCCACTTTAATAAAAAATAGAATATTTATTAAACAAACCAGATCAAGCGCAGAAAAGAAATAAAGTGCATAACTGAAAAATAAAGCATCTTAGGCTCAAAACTAACGCAAACAGTGGGCAAATAAAAAAAAATAAAGTGCCCAAATCCAATAAATAATACTAGAAATAAATTTGATCTAAAAAAAATAAAGTTTGCACAATAATAAAAGGGAACCATAAAAGTAAAGTAGGCTACCTACAACATGTTATTCAGCCAAATTTTAAACGAAACTAAATAAAGTGCATACAACAACCGTTTGGATGATAAAGGAGGCTTAAAATCCAGCGTGGTCTGGGTGTGTCCGGGGGATGCTACCGTCATTGCTGAGGGGTGCGTCTAAAACGATTATTACACTAAAACATTGAAATATGCCAATTCTGATATGTTCATATAGTTTACTCAAAACAGACAGGGCAACCTAACGCAAACAAGTTAGCTTACCGCTTTTAGATGATATGTCATGTTTGTCGTCGAGCTGTGGAAGGCAAACTGTTGCTTGCAAACTTTGCATTCAACATTTCCCGTTATCAATTTTAACAAAATGCTGCCACACTGTCGATGTCTTTGTTGTTGACATGTTAGAAGAGGACTGACTATTAAATTCTCTCACAATTAAATAAATAATATTCAGCATCAAACCTTCTATAGCCTATCTATCACTCTTCTCCAGTGGGTTGGGCTAATCCAAAAAAAGTGAAAACAAGGGGGGTATTCTGAAGACAGACTGTTACCTGTGAAACAGGGGTGTCCTGAAAACACCCCCATTAGCAATTAGTGCTTTCCACCTGATGAAATGACCGCGGCAAAACTGATGAAATGAACGCGGCAAAAAATCGACCAATCAGAATTTTGGTCGAACCAGAACGTATCGACCAATGAATCGACTAATCGACTGGGACGTTACAGCCTTATTAAAAATACAAAATTTTTTCTCTTTTGTCACTCTAGAGTGTTTGCATTAATTTAATGAGTGGCGGGCGAGCTCCTGCATGATCAGTGCTCAGACCCGGGGACTTAAGAGGCTCAAAAAAGAGCATTTTTGTGAACCAATCCACGGGATGCTTCATCAGCATTAGTATTCTCCCTGAAACTCAAATGGTTGTGCGGCTGTCTTCTATTTGATGGGTGTAGAGTCACAAAATGCTATCTCTGTCCCTATTCAATGGTGGCATGCACTTTGTGCTCCTCGCTCCTTTTAAGATGTGTTAGTTCTAGACTCACTGACTTTACAGTCTTTCCGTTGTTAAGGAGTTGTGTTTTGAGTTCTCCGATGGTCACACTCTTGCTTCTCATGTGAGTGCATTTGATAAGTATCGGACACATTTGAGATTTACCGTGTTTGGATAATCGACTAGGTCATAAGAAACCATTGCGTCATAATTTATACAGAGGAAAATTGGTATCAAAATTATTCTATGGAGGTCAATTGGCATCAAACTTTGAAATGGGAAAAAAACTATTAAAGGTAGGTTATGGCTCAATTTCCCCCACGACTTATGCTGGGGAGCAAGTAAAAAAACTCTCATTCCAAATCTAGCCTCTGTTAATTTCTTTCCCATGTTCTTATATTCTTACCTGTTCTAATGCTAGGGAAGATGGGTTATATGGTGTTTTCTGCTTTAATTACATTCAATGACCCATTCTTTATATTTGCCTGATCTAAATCAGAAATCGGAATTGTACTTTAAGTAGTTTAAAAATTGTACACTTTTACTTTTACTTCAGTTCATTTTAAGTGCTGTAACTGTACTTTTAATCTGCTATTTTCCAGCCGTCTGACTTCCCAGTCCTGATTTAATTTTTATCCATCAATGTGATTGGCTAGAGAGAGTCTTCTGACTCCCATCAAATAAAATCCCACACTTGAACAGCAGCTGTAGATTTGGCGTCAACTGTGGAGGATGTGGAGGATGCCTCAAGCACAGTTCAATACCTGAAAGGGCTTTTCACAGTGAAAATGGCCAATTGCTTGATTGCTTGATTGTGCCAGATATCAGCATTAATCCTGCCTCTAATTTTAAAAAAACATATCAAGGTAAATTCTTATTTCTGCTTACTAGATTCTGTGTGTCTATAATGTTGACTGTAATTGAACTATTTCTCACTGAGATTATTGGGTGGATGTGAGAGATAAAGGCAATGTTATCAATAGGGCCGGGCGATTAAAACAATCTTGATGTTTATCTGAAAAATATTAAAGAGATTAATATTGATGATCAACTTTTGAGTAATTTTCTGTACTTAGCCTATGATCTACAACTAGACCAGGGGTGTTCATCACATCGATCACAATAGCAAGACAACCACTGTTTGGTTGATCTAGATAAAATAAATAAGATTTACTTTTTGTTTCCTGATGTCTGCAGCTGCATGCTGTTTGAATGACAGGTGGCTAATGTTTGAGCACTATTGCATTCGCGCCTAAATGGTCAAATACACTTCCGCCAATGCCCATCTGGATGAGATATTAATGTAAACAGTAATTTTGGTCTAAATTGAGCATAAACTGTGGGACAAAAAGCGTATTTGCATTATAATGTTGGACTTGAAGTGTACATGTAACCGAATTGAGCACTGTCTAGTAGTCATATAAAGGCTATTAATCAAACAACAATAGCAAGGAAACAAGAAAACCACTCACTACTTTTGGCTGAATATCTTGAGTAACTTTAAAAGTATTATTGTAATAGAATAAAACAGTGTTTTTTGTTTTTTTTTTATAATATTGTTAGTTTTTTTTTTTTTTTTATAATACTGACCCCTGATGTAGAGAGTGTGTTAATTTGTTTACTAAATTACTAGGAAAGATGATAAAATAATTTATAATTATGCTTAGCCTTTACCAAGTTTTTCTAATGCCTGATAGAAAAGTAGCAACTTTTGTAGAGCAATACTTCAGGGCAGAACATTCCACCAGTCAAAAACTTCAGAAAAGTGTGCATCATACATTAGAATGAGAACACAACTATTTCTGGCTTAAAAGATACAAGAACTAAATCAATGTGGATCATTGTATCTCAAAAAGTGTACAAATGGCCCCCCATGTGCTACTGAAAAATTAACATTCTCTCATCATTTACTCACCATCATGCCACTCTTGATGTGTAGGACTTTTAATCTTTCAGAATAAAACAAATTAAGATTTTTAGATGAATATTTCAACTCTGTAGGCCCATACAATACAAGTGAATGGATGCCATTTTGATGCTCCAAAAAGCACATAAATGCAGCATAAAAGTAATCCATATGACTCCAGTGGTTAAATCCATGTCTTCAGAAGTGATATGACAGGTGTGGTGAGAAACAGATCAATATTTAAGTCTATTGCTAGACTTCTATTTTTGTAGACTATTCTATTTTTGCTAGAATTTCTTCTCCCTGCCCAGTAGATGGTGAAATGCATGAAGAATGTGAATAACCAAAAACAAAAGAAGAATGTGAAAGTTAAAGTGGAGACTGACTGAGCAGGGAGGAGAATTTATAGTAAAAATTTACTTAAATATTGATCTGTTTCTCACCCAACCTATCATAACTCTTCTGAACAAATGGATTTCACCACTGGAGTCATGTGGATTAGGCTACTTTTATGCTGATTTATGTGATTTTTGGAGCTTCAAAATCTTGACGCCCATTCACTTGCATTGTATGAACCAAAAGAGTTGAAATATTCTTCAAAAAAAATATTAATTTGTGTTCTGCTGAAGAAAGAAAGTCATACACATCCAGGATGGCATAAGGGATGAGATGAGATGATGAGAGAAATTAGATTTTTTTTGTGTGTGTGTGTGTGAATTATTCCTTTGAAGCCTGATGTGGCCCCTGTACCAAACCACTGCTCTTACCCCCTCTATTGTGCTGGACATAAAACACCAACTGCCCCATGCTTTTTTAGTGGGTTTTCATAATTTGTATTTATTTATATATTTTTTTGCATTCATTTCATTATTTTGAACATGTTTTATGCACAACAGTAAATCTCTATTTCGGCATTAAGGAATATTTAGACCCTACACATAAACTGATTTTAATGTAATTGTTTCATTCATTATGATATTGAAAATAACTTTATCTTTTCATTTCTGTAATCATGTTGCCCTTTTATTTTTTTAAATCAGATTCATATAGTGTTTACAGTATCATAGATATGTTATGTATTTTAAAAGTTGTCAATTACAAATACCTATAAAATATCTATATTTTTCAACATCTGCCACTCCTGTAACTAACGTAATCGATCGACGTTTTACAACGAGATCCTCTATGTCAGCAAGAACCTTCGCCAACATCACCAACATGTTGGACAGTTGACGCTGGATCAAGGTCTGTAGGCCTGTCGTGCTTTCATTCTGAACACGTAAGTGTTTTTTAATGTCTCCAGAGCCCGAGAATTTTGACTTCTTTGCCTTGTTTTACCTCAAAGAGCAAATGTGTAACTGGGTGTATCGAATTTCACCTCTGTGTGGATGGATCATGTGAAGTCGACAGAGATGTGAACTCAAGAGGAATTTGAAGCTGCAGACCATCTCCACCGGTGATCTGTCGATAGTGATTGGGCTGTGTTCTTTGTCTAGTGTCCTGTCGTCCACCTCAAGCTCCTTGGTCTTGTTGACATTGAGTGAGAAGTTGTACTGCTGGTACCAGCGTGTTAGGGAACACACCTCCTCTCTGAAGGCCATCTCGTCTCATCTCTGTATCTGTGTGTGGCCACATAATTTTGGGTGTAGAGAGAGTCCAGGAGTTGGCTGAGACACAGCCCTGCAGTGCTCCTGTGTTGAGAGTCAGTCAAATAGAGATTGCTGCCCATTCTGACTACTTGGCGTCTGCCTGACAGGAAGTCCAGGATCCAGCTGAACACTGAGTTTTTCAAGTCCAGAGCCTGGACCTTAACGTCAAGCTTGGAGGTCACTATGGTGTTGAATGCTGAACTGTATTCCACAAACAGCATGTTGAGTGAAAGTGTTGAAATCATCAGTGGAGTGGTTGCCACGGTAAGCAAACAGTAGTGGATCCAGAGAGGCAGGCAGCAAAGAGCAAATTTGATCTCTGATTAGACTCTCAAAGCATTTGCTGATTATGGGAGTCAGAGCAACAGACACCAGTCATTTAAGCAGGTGATTTTAGTTTGCTTCGGTACAGGCACAATGGTGGATGTTTTGAAGCATGTGGGAACTGTAGAGAGGGAGAAGGAGAGTTTGAATATGCCAGTGAAAACACCGGACGGGATGCCGTCCGGACCCGCGGCCTTGCGAATGTTCACCCGTTTGAGAGATTGGGTTAGATCTGCTACAGAGACAGTAAGTGAACAAACCGAATGGGCAGTGTTGTTCACCTCAAAGTGAGCACAGAAGGTGTTAAGCTCGTCCGGAAGAGAGGAAGTGTTTTTATTTTGTGAGATCTATTCTTTTTTTAAGTCTGTGATGTTATTGATTCCCTGCCACAAGCTTCTAGTGTCGGTGGTGTTAAACTATAACTCCACTTTGTCCCTGTACTGATGTTTTGTCTCTGATGGTTTTATGGAGGGAATAACTGGCTTGATTTTGCTCCTCTGAATTCCTGGAATTAAAAGCTGAGGTCTGTGCATTTAGTGTTGCATGGACATCAGTGTTTATCCACAGAATCTGTTGGGGGTAGATCCGTATTGTTTTGGTTGACACCACCTCTTCTATGCTTTTCCTGATGAAACACGTTGCAGAATCTACACAGACCTCAGTGTCATCATCAAAGGTGAACTGGAACATCTCCCAGTCCACGCGATCAAAACAGTACTGTAGCATAGAATCGAATTGGTCCGATCAGCACTGGATCGTTCTGAGGGCGG
The DNA here is from genome assembly GCA_032164185.1 of Moxostoma hubbsi. Classification (NCBI taxonomy): domain Eukaryota; kingdom Metazoa; phylum Chordata; class Actinopteri; order Cypriniformes; family Catostomidae; genus Moxostoma; species Moxostoma hubbsi. The sequence continues at coordinate 24,348,446 of JAVLUX010000024.1, forward strand.
GTGCTTCCTGTTTCAGTGTCTGCCTGTAAGCGGGCAGAAGCAGAATGGGAGAGTGGTGCAATTTGCCGAATGGGGGGCAGGGGAGGGATTTGGAAGGGAGAGTAACAGTGATCTAAAACTGTTCTCCTCACGTGTTGCACTGTTCCCGTACAGTTCCTTGAGTGTGTTGGCTTGTGGGGGAGTGTACAGAGCTGTAATAATAACAACAGCCATGAATTCCCTGGGTAACCAGAATGGTCGACACAGTAGCATGAGGTATTCCATATCAGGGGAGAAAACAAGTCTTGTTGATCATGAAACATACACCATATTCTCTGCTTTTTCCTGAAAGGTATTTAGCTCTGTCCGTATGGTGAACAGAGAACCCCGTGGCCATGATAGCTGAGACTGGAACCTCCACCAATATCCAGGTCTTTGTGAGGTAGATAATGCAGCAGTCCAGCGTCTCTTGTTGAAAGAGATTTGTGCCCTTAGCTCACTCCTGGAGAGAATGCCTTGGGAGATTCCAGTCAGGATGGACATGTTGTCTCAGGCGCGGGGGAGCATTTGGCACACCTGGCCCGAGTTATGGAAATTGTAGGTTTGGCCCTTCATTGGGACCCTCTTTTGAATGATGGTTTATCCCCGCTGTGGTTGATACCATCATAAATGCTAGAACTTCTCTATAACGAGAAGGTTATATAGATTTAAATGTTGTATTTTCACCTCTTGGTGCGCAGTGTGGAGTGAGGATCCAGTCCACTGTCCAATTGGTTCAGTGCTGGAATTTTTTGAAAGAGCATTTTGGGCATTTTGGGTTACCCCGGCAATGCTTAAAGATTACGTGCCCACTATAGCAGCTGAGCATGCACTGGTGAATGGAGTTTCTTTTGGAAGACATTCTCTTCTCTCTCCCCTCCTAACTTTACTTTTCTGAGTGTCTGCAGAGAAGGCAGGAGAGGTGGGGTCTTAGCTGCTCTTTTTAAAGATGTCTATCAATGTAAGCAAATATCATTTGGGAATTACCCGTCTTTTGAATATCTGGGTAGTGTGTTAACCTTTTAACATCCCAACGGGTCGTCTGCGGGCCCGGCCGACTATTACGCAATAACTTCACGAAATGCAAAAACTCAAAAATTAAAAGATACACATATCTTACATCGTTGGAAAGCTGAGACTCTTGTGATTCGAACGATGTAAACCATTTTAATATACACTTAACACAGCGGGTACAATCGGTGTATTTATCAGACCACTTACAGCAAAATAAACGAATCCAAAATGGTAGAAACTCACTTATAATGCTCATCTTACTCTACTGATCCACTTCATTCCATCAAAAATGGTTTAGTTACACTGTAAAGGGTCCATACAATCCAATTCAACAAAGTTTTTGGTCCATAACACATTTATATATCAATAAACACCCATGTAGCATTTCGAGCTAACCGACAGAGCAAACACAACTTTGTATTCTTTGATGAATCTACCTTGAACATGTAAACTTTACAGATATTTTTATGTCAAAATGTCCACTGACCCCTGGACTTTAGATGGACAGGTCATTTGAGCCAGTCGGTGCATTTTAGAGGTGTGGCCAGGTATCAATATCCTTGAAGCCTATACATACACTTGGATAAACATGTGTAAAACACTCATTTTCTAATGTATTGTTATCAAATTTTAAATTGGGTTTGGTAAGGCTTCATGCTGTGATTTAATTGTGTTTTCCAGTTATGTCCTCCCAGCTGTAGTTATCTGCAGGCATCTTTTTACAAAAAAAAAATGTAGGCGGAGTTTATTTCCCCTTTTTGAGTGTGTTCAAAGTTCTATTACTCAATACAAGTAAGACTTACAGTGATTCTGACTATTTAGGAACAAACCTCAAAGTCTCCCCTTTCAAAAGAGACCAAAAGCATGCATATACTCCAAAGGGTTCAAGAACAGCATGCATTTTAATTTGGGTAGGCCTTTTTTAGGCGTTTTTGGCAAATATTGCAGGATGTTTAAAAGGTTAAAAGGTGCTCCACGCATTTTACTTATCATTATTTACAGGCCTCCAAAATACTCTCCAGCATTTGCTGAGGACTTTACAGAACTGTTATCAACAACCTCAGAGTTTGACTGTTTTGCCATTGCTGGAGATTTTAACATTCACATAGATAATGCAGAAACCAATATGACAAAAGAAATCAAAACTGTTTTAAAAACGTTTGATCTGACTCAGCAATGTACATGGACCCACACACAATCATGGACACACTCTAGATTTACTGATCAGTAAGGGTCTAAACATTTCATCGATTGTTATTAAGGATGTAGCACTGTCTAATCATTTCTGTATTTTCTTTGATATATTGATCTCTCCTGCCATTGAAGCTAGATCTGTGTCTGTCAAGAAGAGATGCTTAAATGAGAACACTAGTGTACTATTTATGAAGGCTATATCTTTAACACCAAGTATATCTGCTGACACTGTTGATTTTCTCCTTGATTCTTTTAACTCAAAAGTGTAATTGATGATATTGCTCCTGTGAAAGTGAGGAAGAAGAGTGGCAGTCAAAAAGCACTTGGAGAAACTCAACAGCAGTGCAAAATATGAAAAGACAATGCAGAAAAGCAGAGCGCATTTGGCGGAAGACAAAACTTGTAGTCCATTATAATATTTACAAAGACAGCATCCATGCTTTTAATATGGAACTAGGCAAAGCTAGACAGTCTTTCTTTTCGAATATTATAAACAGCAACTTAAACAACACACGCACTCTTTTTGCGACTGTTGAGAGACTGACAAACCCCCCAAGCCAGATTCCCTGTGAACTGCTCTCAGACAGCAAGTGCAGTGAGTTTGCTTCTTTCTTCTCTGAGAAAATAAATAATATCAGAAAGGTGATCAGCACATCCTTGAGTTGTGCTGGGGTCAGACAAATCAAACCACAACCTGAGAAAGTGGTTACTTTGTCTGACTTCAAAGAAGTTGATGGCAAAATTTTGGAAGAAACCGTACGGCACCTTAAAACATCAACCTGCGCCCTTGATGCACTTCCAAAATCTTTTTTCAAAAGTGTGTTCAACTGTTTAGAAGCAGATCTCCTAGAAGTGATAAACTCCTCACTTCTCTCTGGGAGTTTTCCAAACTCCCTGAAAACTGCAGTTGTCAAGCCCCTCTTGAAAAAGAGCAATCTGGATAAGACCATATTAAGCAACTATAGACCGATCTCAAATCTTCCTTTCATAGGCAAGATCATTGAAAAAGTTGTCTTCAATCAACTGAACAAATTCTTGAACTCGAATGGATACTTTGACAATTTTCAATCTGGTTTCCGATCACATCACAGCACAGAGACAGCGCTCATAAAGATAATAAACGATATTCGCTTAAATACTGATACAGGCAAATTATCAGTACTGGTACTACTCGACCTCAGTGCTGCATTTGACACTCTCGATCACAACATACTTCTGGAAAGGCTGGAAAACTGGGTGGGGCTTTCTGGGATGGTCCTAAAATGGTTCAGGTCATACTTAGAAGGGAGAGGTTATTATGTGAGTATAGGAGACCATAAGTCTGAGTGGACGCCCATGACATGCGGAGTCCCTCAAGGCTCAATTCTTGCTCCACTCCTGTTCAACCTGTATATGCTCCCAATTAGCCAAATAATGAGAAAGAACCAAATGGCTTACCACAGCTATGCAGATGACACACAGATCTACTTAGCCCTATCACCTAACGATTACAGCCCCATTGACTCCTTGTGCTAATGTATTGATGAAGTAAACAGTTGGATGTGCCAAAACTTTCTTCAGTTAAACAAAGACAAAACTGAAGTCATTGCGTTTGGAAACAAAGATGAAGTTCTCAAGGTGAATGCATACCTTGACGCTAGGGGTCCATCCATCCATCCATCCATCTTCAAACAGGGGTCAAACAACTAAAAATCAAGTCAGGAATCTTGGTGTGTCTCTAGAGTCAGACCTTAGTTTCAGTAGTCATGTCAAAGCAATAAATAAATCAGCATACTATCATCTGAAAAATATTGCAAGAATTAGATGCTTTGTTTCCAGTCAAGACCTAGAGAAACTTGCGCATGCTTTCATCACCAGCAGGGTGGATTATTGTAATGGACTCCTCACGGGCCTTCCCAAGAAGACCATAAGACAGTTGCAGCTCATACAGAACGCTGCTGCCAGAATTCTGAGCAAAACCAGAAAATATGAACATATCACACCAGTCCTCAGGTCTTTACACTGGCTCCCAGTTACATTTAGGATTGATTTTAAAGTATTATTACTGGTATATAAATCACTCAATGGGCTAGGACCTCAATATATTGCAGATATGCTCACTGAATATAAACCCAACAGATCACTCAGATCATTAGAATCACATCAGCTAGAAATACCAAGGGTTCACTCTAAGCAAGGAGAGTCTGCTTTTAGCTATTATGCCAGCCGCAGCTGGAACCAGGTTCCAGAAGAGATCAGATGTGCTCCTACAGTAGTCACATTCAAATCCAGACTCAAAACACATCTGTTTAGCTGTGCATTTACTGAATGAGCACTGTGCCACTGTGTGTCCGACTGTTTGTACTGTGTTTTATTAGATTTTTTTTTATTCTAAACTGTTTTAATTATTCTTATTTTATTATTCTTGTTTTTTTCTTTTTAATTTCTACTATGTAAAGCACTTTGAATTACCATTGTGTATGAAATGTGCTATATAAATAAACTTGCCTTGCCTTGCCTTGCCTTGCCTTCTCTCTCGTTTGCCCTGAGTGCACAGGCTTAGACCTTTTCTTCCCATCAGTGTCCCTTTATGGAATTTATCTGTAGTGTTGGAGTTGCTTTTGGCTGCACTGTTCGTGCCTTTAACATCAGTATCTGATACATTTCTGGCCCTGTTAATAGTATTGGCATCGTTTAAGAGGGTTGGTGATTTGCATGCCCTGTCTATCAATCTATTTTGCATTTATTTTGCACTTGGTTTGTCTAAGGTCATGCTGAGACCTTTTTTGGGCTGTAGTCATCTCTACATCATTTTGCTTGCAGATTATTAATATGCAGTCCTTTTCTCCTTCACCATTAGAGTCAGCGGAGCATAAGAGGTTACATATGCTATGCCCAGTACAGGCTCAAGGGCTTATGTTGACTGTACTAAACAATGGCTTAAGTCAGAACAGTAGTTTGTGTGCTTTGGTGGCTGCAACAGGGGTGTTTCAGTGTCCAAGCAGAGACCGTCTCATTGGATTGTGGATGCAATCTAGAGTGCATACGAGCCACGTGGTTTGCTTTCGCCTCTGGGTATTCAAGCCCATTCTACGAGGAGCATGGCATCCTCATGGGCATTAGCTACAGTGCATCCTTGGAAGAAATTTGTATGATGGCAGGATGGTCCTCTCCGCATACTTTTGTTAGATTTTATTATTTGGACAAGAGTTTGTCTCCTGCTTCCCAAGTTCTATCAGTAGATCAGGAGCCTCTGTAAGCTTGCCACGCGGCTTAGAGAGTTGGCAGCTACTGTTTGCATGGCGTGATGGTATTTTGTCTCAATTGCATCATTACACAACTTCGATATTTCCTTGAAAGGGAATGTCTCGGTTACTAACATAACCTTTGTTCCTTGAGAGGGAGCAAGACATTGCATAGTTGGCCATATATCTCTTGTTGCTACATAGGCTTGTGCCTTTTTCAGAAAATCTGGAGAGATGGTACCAAGTGCTCGCCTACATAGAGCCTGTTATGTGGCTCCCTATGGTCATCACTTAAGCACCACCAGCCAATAAATTGGCATGATTTTATACAGACTTCAGACCATGTGAGACCACTGACGTAGTCCTAATTGTGTCATTATACAGCATCTTGTTCCCTGTGAGGGAAGCAAGGTTATGTTCACAACCAAGAAGTTTTATATATACTGCCGTTCAAAAGTTTGGGGTCACTTTCTCATTCTTCTTTATAATTTTTTCTTCACATTTTCAAATATTGAAGTCATCAAAACTATGGTGTAACAGAAATGGAATAATGGGAATTATGCTGTGAAAATAATCCTGAATAAATAAAAAAAATTTGCAGAAACATACTCTTGGCATTTTCTCAACCAACTTCTTGAGGGATCACACTGCTTTTAAAACAGGATTAAAGGAGTTTTCATCTATGCTGGGCACTTATTGGCTGCTTTTATTTATTATTCAATCCAAGTCAAGGATTTTTAAAAACTTTGTTTTTAAATCAAATCTTAGTTTTGTAATGAATAATTAACATGTTGGCACAATTATATTTTTGTCTACAAAACTAATTTCAAACATGTAAGCATGTGCCTTCAGATCAAAAGGTTTTTAAGATCATGAGAAACATTTCAGTCAAGTGACCACAAACTTTTGAATGGCAGTGTATATAATGTGTTTGTTTGTTTGTTTGTTTTTTTTCAAGTTTTCACATTAATAGTTCACACAAATGGTCTGAAAATTCTGTCATCATTTATTCACTCTCATATTGTTCCAAAACAGTATGCCTTTCCAGCATACCACACAAAAGGAGATGTTAGGCAGAATGTTAACCCTTAGTCACCATTCAATTTGATTGCATTTTCTTTCCATACAATGAAAGTGAATGATGACTGAGGCTAACATTCAAACCATTTAAAAAAAATCACTAATTTGGATACAAGTGCAATTTTTAAAGCTATACTACTGTAAAAAAAAAAAAAAATTGTAACAAAGCTGTCAAATTGCAAGTGTTCCTTAGTTGTCAGGTAAAATCTTCCTCTCTGTAATGAGATAAGTGCACATTTACACGTCTCAGTGAGTGATGGTGCTTCCAGCTTAAGTGTTTGGTTAACGTGAGCAGTTGCAAATTCAATTCACAATGGGGTCAAGCCCTGCTACGCTAGAAAATTTTATGCATTCAGATAACAAGTCTCCAGTTTTGTTTGTTCAAGTAAAAACACAGAACCAGAGAAATACTGTCTGTTGTTCCCTGCCATCAAACTAAATCCATTACCTCATACAACGTTAGTAATAAGGCCTCTTATCAGGATTATAGCCATTAGCCCTTGACAAGGAAGGCTTTTATGGCAATTAACTTGGAAATAATTCACCATACTATAATTGGTTTCATTTTCAGAAAGAAGAGGGGAAGTCCCCAGACAATGTTTTGCCATCAATGCTTTTAAGATCGAGAGTAAAAAAAATTAAATTAGCATGCGTCTTCTACATACCATCGTAGACTAAAACCATTTCCTTGGGCTTATTCTGCACCACCTACTCAACTGTTTCATTTAGTAGAAACATTTTGAATTGAGCTGCCTTTGTTGCCAGGCAACCTCCTTGGACATTTTGTTTTAGTTATGTTCATGAGCTATTAAAGCATATGAACCAAATCTCAAAGCATGCTATTTTTAACCTGTCTTTCCACTTGAGCGTATGCGGCGTGTGATTAAGTGTATTGTTAATAACCAGCTACGGCCAAGCTCTCTATCCTCTACCCGACGTGAACGACTGGTAAGTGAAGGGTGTGATTAGGCCAGGGGTTATTTGAATCTCACAATCCCTGGATTAAAATGTACATTTTATTCAGAAAGTCTGCAGTGCAGATAGAGCATTTGGATATGTCAAAGGCGTTGGACCAAAGCAAACGCCACATATTCGCGAAGCAATTATTCTGTGTTTACTTTAAATATAGATTCTGTTCTGCAGCGTATGTTTTTAAGGTCAGTGTAAAATAAGCAATCAATAGAATTCTTCTGTTGCTGTTTCATTACAAGCCACTGGAACGGGCATTGTGCGACTGAGGTGTTGCCGCAGATATCTAAAGTGACTCTGAAATTGTGAAGTAAACAAAACAAGCTTTTGTCTGCAGTCCTTACAGACTGAATATTGGAAAACCTTTAAACCACAACCAGTAACCTTGTGTGTTAGACGTCTTTGTTAATCTCAATTCCCCAGCCAAGTAGTGTGTGAAGAGGCATGAGGTATTAAGAAGGAGTGAAATTGAATAACAGCCTCTGCATTTTTAAACAAATTTGAAATGCAGGACTGTGTTGAAAGTGCCCCCAGCATCTGCCATCCAGCACTAATTGGCAACACATTCAAGGGTCCCTTGAGGGGGATTTACCTTGCCGTTAATTGGAGAGAAGTTGGATCGATCACTAGTTCCTCTGAATAAAGGCTCTCCCATGTTGCTGTCATTCCTTATCATGTGGTAGATTTTTCAGAAGGGAATGAGTTGGACACAGGTGGGAATGTAATTGGATTTCTTCTTTGCCACTGCAGAACTTTGCTGCTGACGAGGAAACTTTTGTCTATGGCCTGCAGCTATGGTGTCAGAATCTTGAGTTTCCAATGGTGGACATTGCTCGTTGTCACGCTGTCCAGGCCTTTGTTCTTTGATACTCAGACTCTCACTTTGCTCTGTAAATGTAACAACCCTTGCATGGGATTCATACAGTGCACTATATTCAGAATGCCAGAGGCATGTTGAGATGTCACTGCCTGGGCATACTTTTACATAAGCAATTAATTACAATAGTAATACTATGAATGTTTGTCTTGTTATTTGTATCTTAATCATGCATTTGGTTTCTTTTCAGCAAAGACATACTGTACATGTATATGCATATGTGCATATCTTGATTTGATCATCACTTGACTCATTGTGTATCATGAATATGTCTGCAGTATTTTTAATAGTTTTGCTATGTAAACATGCGCTAGACGAACATATTTGACAGTTGCAGTGCTTCTTGTGAAGGAGAATTTGTAAGACTCCATGTCAAGTTAAAATAACTTAAACTTTTAAAAACGCGTCTTGGGACTTCTGCATTCTGTTCCATTTGTTGCACTGTCTAGCTTTTTATAGCACAAGAATGTTCTGTCTGATTAGACCCTAAGAACATTTTTAACCCAGTATTTTCTTATTTTTGTTTTTCTTAAATGAGATATTATATGAATATTTGTTTCAAATTTTTCTTTTAAAGGTGCACTCAGTAACTTTTTGTTTATGTGTTCTTGGACTTACAGTGATATCTAGTGGTATGAATGCAGCATCATTCAAAATAAATAGTTTTCGGTTAATTTCACTATTCACAGTCAGCCATGATTCATTTAATCCAATCCTCCCCCATGTAGAATAAAACAGCTTTTATAAGGTTACACTCATGTGAGTGATAGAGATTTTATATACATGTTTCAAAATTACAATTAATATATTTATGAGTAAAAACTCTGTGATGGACAGTCCACCTGTCAAGGGTGCGTCCTTTTCTTTGGCCCGAGACATCTGGAATAGGCTCCAGCACTCCCCGCGACCCTGCATACAACAAGCGGTTATAGAAGATAGATGGATGGATGGAGATTCTTAAAATCTTAGGATCACTATAAGATTTCAGAAGTGCTGCTCAGAATCCAGACTTAGTAGCAGCTTGCCTTGCTTGGCTGATTCATATAAAAAGCATGTAGTCTGATACATCATAGAGATGCTATTGTGTTCAGACAGAGATTCAATATATTTTTAAGAAAGAGCCAATTTTACCCTGTTCATCCATCCACCTCAGACTTTCTGAAGTGTATCACAATACACTGATCCCACTAGACATAAGAGACGGTGCTTAATATATTGCCGATTTAATATTCACAGTAATTTACTGATATGTTTAATTTATTTTTCGAAATGTCAAGTCAAGATAAGCCTTTCTAGGGTGAAAACAAATTTGGATGTGGATTGACTCTCAGTGTCTCAGACAATAGCTTCTTACACCAGTAGACAGGAAAGACAATTCATATCACAGGCTCAGTATGATAGCTTCCATGTTAAGTCTGGTAGGGAAAAAAGGCTGTAATTCCCTGTAAGACATTTTAAGCATTCATCAGATATTGTACTTGATTTGTAAAAAAGTGAAGTGGGTAAAAAACAGAAATTAAAAAAATAATGACTGTTTTCCAAACAGTTCCCCATCTGTTATTGTTTGGATAAACAGATAGTCCCACCACAAACTCACGACACTGGTTGGGGCAATGTTGTTGTGGAATTGCTGGTTGGAATGCTGTAATGGATTTTTTTTAAATTTGAGCTGATGGTTAAATGTGCGTTAAATGTAAGTTTTTGCTAATTAAAAAATGTTTTACTCATACAGACATGAAAAGCATTTTTTTTATAAGTATTTTGAAAATGATGTACTCTCACTTTCCAGTCATGTCAGTATCTCAATAAAAGCTGTTTCATTTTACATGGAGTGGGACGCCCCCTCATGGTCGCTGCCATGTTGACAACACATGACAAAACCTGTGTCAAATGATTTACCAAGATACTACCACTAATAATGACAATAAGTTTGACAATATGCTTACATTATACAGAGAAACGGCACGACATCAATTGCGGGCACACAGTGGTCACAGCCGCCAGAGAGCTCGCAAGTCGTGGCTGACCTGTCACAGTCCAGTTCACAACAACGTGTGGAAATTTGTTGTATTGAATCTAAGATTGAAAAACATAAGATTAACAAACAACTTCGGTGTGAAGCAGCAGCAGTTAGTACACAAACTTTGTGTATCCATAACTGTAGGTGTCAGTAGAGAGTCCAAAGTAACTGTTACTGTTGGGACGAGTAGAAGGCAGCTAAAAACTTTTAAATGCTGTTGGGTTCTTAGAGTACATGGCATTGCAGGTGAGCAAGTAAGTAGAAGGATGCAGATTTTACAATTCCAGTCTATCATTGGTGCTCCAGGGAGGTTTATACCTGCAATTGTCCTGCTGTAATAAATTTAGAGACAAGTGACAGCTAAATGACAGATTTCACAATAGACATTTTTTCACAATCAAGGTTTTGGAACTCGGAAGTAAACGACTGCATGGTAAACTTTGACAGGAGTGAATGGGAGACCACAGCAAATATTATTTTCACTTACCCATTTGCTCCAAGAGCAAAAGTAAAAGTCCATTATTACATTTAAATGACTTTCCAGAAAAAAATAAATAAAAAATAGAGAGTGGTGGATTATGTCAGATGGGAGAAGATGCCAAATTTACTGTCACTCTCTCAGCAGCTGTCATCGAAACCCCCTCGCAGCTGTGGCAATTCAGTTTTTAAAACTAATTCCAAGGTAATATAACACAAAGCATAATATTATAAACTTACATTCAATATTTAAAAAAATTATCATATAAAAAGGTTTGCTAGATTTACGCTCCTAATTAAGGCGGAAACGTCATCACAGTCTGTGAAAAAGGTCTATTGCTTATCATCTCAGAACCACTCTACCTAACCAAGATACCATATATAACACTTCGAATTACACAGTTTAAAATGCTACTGCATATTACAGCTGTGATTTGGAAGTGTGATGAGTTTCACAACACACCAACACAATATTGGCAGGCGCATAAAAAGTCAGCTTTCTAATCTATGTGTACTCGCAGGCTCTGTTTGCATGCTAAATGTCTCCCCAGGGACCGTTGCCTTTTAGGTCTGCACTTGCAGGATGGCAGAGCTTATTTATGAGAGCCAGTTTCTCCAAACATAATCACTGGAGGACTGCTCCTGCTATTGGACGACAGAGGTAAAGAGGCCATTCCCATGCACGCTCTCGTGCATCCTAGCAGCCGGTTGATTGATGACTATAGATTTAATTTTCCTCACCGGATGTATCTGGAACATTTCAATTCTGTCTGAAACTGCTGGAGAGTTCCTAAATTTCAAGTCAATATCTTGAATTAAAGCAATTTAGAGTAGTGGTCGCTTCTTGTTTAGCACTTTAAAGTCAATGAGAACAACTCAACTGCAATGGCTGCCTGAATGTTGTTTTCTGACAGGTTGTTGATAGTTTAGTAAAATAAAAAAACACACAAAAGGGCTGTCGATAATTTAAAAACAGGTCTTAAGAGGGCTTTGAAATTAAGTGGCCATAAAATGAACATGTGCAGAGGTGTTGTTTGATCCAATTGTTGTATTAACTTTAAATTAAGATTATTAACCTTAAATTAAGAAAATCTTTAGTTAATTGTAAGGGAATTATCACTAGAGATTGTCGTATCGGCCAAACATCGGTTAAAACATGCAATAATAAATGCCATTTCCACCTGGTATTAAGATGTGTCTTGGGTGATCCGATCACATGACACATCACTGTTTACATCTGGCGACTTAAATGCGTATCCTGTGACCACTTTTGATCGGGTTTGGAGGGGGAAGTACTGTTTCATGACATCATACATCAATCACTATGTCAGTGCGTTACTGCATGATAATAAACGTAAGAAAGTCAGAAAAGAAAGTGCAAAAACAAAACGGTGCATTGTTTCTAAAAAAAGGTCTAAAATGCATGTTAATCCATCCTATGAGTCCCAGCGGTAGCGAAGCACCACCCCACAACTGTCAATCAACCGCTGCACTGAAACAAGAGTTTAAACATTTCTGGTTATGAGTGGCTTTAGACCCCATTTAGACCTCTATTAGCGCTGACACAATGCATCTTAATACCAGGTGAAAATGGGGTCTAAGTAATCAAAAAATAATCTGATTAGACTGCCTAAAAAGTGGAATCTAAAAGATTATGTTACTGATTAAAATTTTAGTTGTGTCATTTGTAATCAGTACCATATAACATTGCACAAGTAGCCTAATATATCCGACATTAGGCATGTAGGAGAGTGATCTTTTTTTCATCTATAAAATTGGGTAGTTCTCACTTTCACCCTCATTCCTTTTCTCTTTTTTCTTTTATCTTCTTCTTCAGGTAATTAAGGATTCAGCTACAATACTATTAGACACTGGCAAGCCCTTGCATGGGTGAATGGTACCGTTTGTGGGATTAATTTTAAATGTCTTTATTTTTGGTTTCATTTATTTTTTAAATAATTGTATAATATTTTTTTTTTTTTCTGTTTGTTTTCTTTTGTTTTGGAATCTGTCATAGGACGTTGTACATGAGTGCATAGGATTACATTTGGCAGCAGTCTTGTGGATTAGTCAAATGGTTCTTCCTCCTGATTTTGGAATAATCTTTTCAACCTTGTGTAACGTTAAATCTGTTGGAAATTAGAAATATGCGTAACTGTAGTGAAAAAACTTTCATGGCAAGAGAAGGGATTAAGATCCTGCTTTTTTGTCTGCCGGTTATGGTGCTGGTTTTGAGGTTACCTAAACACATTTTCATAGTTCAAACCTTTCTGACTATGTTGTGTTGTATTATCCTGTGTTTGGCTTCTGAGAGAAACCCTTTCATTCCACATAAACTGTTGTGATTTTTCTTTGGTTCTCATTGCAGCCTGCTGTTTATAGTGCACACTTACTGAGCAGAAGTCAAGCCAAACGATGCAAAGGCTTTTAGAAGGTTTATTTTGATTTCTACTGAGTCAAGAGAGTCTTCCTGAGTTCTGACACATACATATACTGATCATCCATTAACCGACAATAGAAATGTCTCTATCATTAACAGCTTTTGAAACCTTTGAATCCTCTGGCAATGTGTTTAAGTGGAAATTTTTTTGCACAAATTGGACTAGAAAATCTCGCTTTGAAGCGTCAGGTTAATGCTTCATCCTTTCAGGTGAATGGCTTTATTCTTTGCAGACCTCTGATTACACAGTTGGGTTTAAGTCAAGGGAAAAGGTGATTTTCAGGTTTTGATAGAAAGATGAACTTAAAAGAAACTCTCTGTGTGTGTGTGTGTGTGTGTGTGTGTGTGTGTGTGTGTGTGTGTGTGTGTGTTTGCATTTGGAATGAGTAAATAAGGACAGAGTTGTCCTTTTTGAGTGAACTATTCACTTAACGTACCGCTCTGGGTACTCATAAGGCTGTGCACGTCTCTAGAAAGGACATGAGCTATAGGAAAGAAAAGGATGTTTTGGTTCTGTCAACAGATATTTACAAGTGAAAAAGAAGTGCGACTACTTGGCCCAAAGATGGCCCAGACAAAGGTCTGCTGCTGGCTGCTGACAAGATGTAGGTCAGGCCAGTTCAAAATAGCAGTAAGTCCAGAGCCATGGGAATGGCAATGTCCTCATAAACAGAAACTCCATGTGGCAGAGTATCTCTTTCGTGTTTTTCTCTCTAAGATCCTCCTTTAACCTCTCCTTGGGCTCAGGTCCAGGTCTTTTTGCCATGATCCCTTCCCAGTCATTAATGTGATTCCCTTTGACACCCTTATGAGATGTGACACTGGTACTGTAGGACTAAGGTCTGAGGGAGTAAGGAACTGTTTCAGATGCAGTGTGAATTCCCAAGACAAACCACCAATAGGTTAGCTCACCGCCTGTGGTTTGTGTAATGCCACACAGATGGACTTGTAGGCAAGCAAGTTAAAAGTTCAGCAAGGCACTTCAGTGAGCAGATGGACTGATTAAGCGTCTTGTACCAGAAATCGGCTCAAAATTATTCAGTTCTGTCTGTAGGAGGAAATGTTATCGGTGTGTGTATTTATTTATTTAATTTATTATTTATTTTTAATTGTTGCACAAATCTGCATTGTTCATTTATGGACTTAAAGGAATAGTTCACCCAAAATGAAAAATTTGGTTAGCATTTACTAAATTGTAGCCCAAAAGGCTAAATGTTAGTCTCAGTCACCATTCACTTTCAGTGCTTATTTTGTATATATAATGAAAGTGAATGGTGACCAAGAAACTGTTCGCACTGAACGTGCATTTGCATCCATTTGCGCTGTTATTCAATTGTTTTTCTATGTAAGAACAGACTTGATGTCTTTGACCATTGTGTTGCATCTCTTGTAGGAGTGTTCAGTTTTTTTTTAGATGCTTTGTCAAGTTAAAAAGAACTTGACAAAGTTGAACATGCATCTCAAGACACCTTTTTTCATGTTGCATTGCGCCTATCTTTTTTTTCATCTCCTTTTGTGTTCTATGGAAACACGAAAGTCACGCTGTACCTAAGCACATTGGTAAATTACGACTATGTATTGGGGAAGGAAACTTTGTGTATTATTGATTGGTAATTTTAAGTGAAAACATTTAGCATTGACAGTTGCATGTTCTGCATAGTAATGTCTCCTTGAATTTGAATTCAGAATAAATTAGAAAGTGGAATTGCACAGAATCCATGATGCTGCTTTCCATTTGCATCTGAAGTGCAAACCTCTCTGTGTTATGCAGATAGACAATCTTTGCAATCTACATAATGGGGGGTTAACAGAATTCTTAAGCTTTTTTTCATGGTCATTGAAGGACCACACAAAAGAAACATTTCTGTCATGAATAAGATGCCCTCTTTCTCTCGTGGCTAGACTTTGGAAAACGGCTGAATGTTTTTCAGTGTAGAGTCTGATGCCTGTAGTCTCAAACCGGAATTTGGATGTTGAGAGACATATGCAGTCACCTAACCAGTGACCTGATCAGCCTATGATACTATTATGGGTAGTTGCTGAACAGTTTGAACCACACACAGGCAAGCAGCAGTCCAGAAGAATTTTACATTTCCTCTGCACAAAGAAAATTGGGTTATATTAAGTGCTAAAGGGCAGTGAGTCAAAATTGACTGTAGAACAATCAGTATGCCTTTAATTGAACAGATACTGCCATCCTGTGGAAATGGGCTGAATTTGTGTATAGCCTTTAGTCATTTAATGTACATTTCATTAAAGGTGAGTGCACAACATCTCTATGCTGTCCTTTTATTTCTGTCTGAAACAGGCTCTACCTCCATTAAATACAATGGAACTGAGCTTTGAGCTGTAGATACATCTAATGTTGGACAGAGCACAAACACATCTATGCCCAAATCTTAACATCTCTATCTTCCATCCTATCTCATCCTAAACTGCACAAGACACCACGTCTAGGCCTCGTCCACTTGAAGTGATAGAAACACTTCAGGTTTCCCTCAGATATTCCAGTAGATATTTATAATCCTCACCTCTCTTCTCGCAAATGAGTTCCCTCTCTCCACTACATCTGCATTAGACCTCTACACTCAATATGAAATAGATAAAAAAAAAAAAAAAGCCTCAAGCCTCACATGTATTGCAGTGGCCCCAAATAGTATTTGGACACTTTTGGACACTTAAATTGTAATTAAAATGTCATTGTGTCAGATTGAAAATATCAAACCAAAAGGCTTTAAAGAGGATTGTAGGGTTTATGGTGGTACATTGTCATGGCAACAAAGTTTAAACATAACTTTACACAGAAAAGGTTAGTGAGCGATTTTATAACACCAAATGTATTATAAAATTATATATGTTATTAAAAATCATGTTATTATAGCTATAAATGATGCAAGAACTTTCTCAGAACTTTTTTCCAATTACTTTTAACCAACTGATCCAAAGGCTATTTTAACTAGTTATAACTAATTTTGAGCAGTATGTCAATTGTTTTATCAATTGAAACTTGACCAACATACTTTTGTTATATTAAATAATTGTTAGTGCTGTATTTATTTTTTAATTAAACACCACTTTATTTGATCATTTGATCTATAATGCACATTAGACTTTTGTAAATGTTTAAGTGTGGTTTAAGTGTCCAAATACTTTTGAAACTATTTATTGTTTACATAAATAGATTTTAGATCATGATTTGTTTAAGTGGTCTGACATTATTTTCTCGTGGGAGAGACACATTGGCATAGTTGCAAGGGAACAATGGATAGGGTTTGTAAAACAAGGTTAGATATGAAATCTAGTGATATTACTTTGTTTACTAGCAGACAAGTAATTGCATATTTGGGGGTGGGGGGGAGTGAAAATGCACAAACAAATTCTGTAATAATGTGCCCTTGCCAGGGTCATTAAGACAGCAGCATTGTTAGCTTTCGCTGTGAAATATAGATGTGTAGATGAGCGCCTGGGGGAGAAAGTAGTACAGGATCTGGAGAACACATTTTCACTTTGCCTGCTGGATTGAATGCTATTAATTTCATGCCAAGGATGGCTGAGCTGAGGCCCTTTTCTGGTAGACAAAAAAAAATTATGTAATATTCTTGTTTTGATTGGCTTTTCTTCATCTTTGATATAGTTAAAATGTCATGATCTATTTTTTTTTTTGCCTTGTGTTCTTTTGTCTGAATGCCACATTCAGATACCAATACAAGGCAAATATGATTGTTACAGCGAGTGTTTTCTTTGGAACGTAAATAGGCTTTTGAAATTATACAGCATTACTCTGTTTCCCGTATTATGATATTGTTAAGCATAATCTGTAACATATTGGGATTTCTCCTTGGGAAAACTGTTAAATGGCCTCTTTCTCAACTGTGTTCTCAGCCATTAGTGAATATCAGTACAACAAAAGGCGCAACCACCAGAGATTTTCTTTTACTTGGTTTTGTGTGGTGTGAGAGGTGGGCAGCAGGAGATGGACTGAGCCAGAAGGCAAAGCTGGCATCAGGTTCCTGCTGTCATTTCCAGCTGCCTGCAAAAGCCTCATCAGCGACATCACTTTTCCAGCACTACCGCACCAGCTCAATCATGCTCTCATCAGTATTCCGCCCATAAGAGGATTTCTCTCTCTCTTCTCTCTTCTCTCTCTCTCTCTCTCGACAAAGATCCATTTCCTGCTCGAGCCGTCTAAACACTCAACCCCTTCCACTCACTCCAATTTGACTGCTGTTTGCCTTTGATGCCAATAATTTGTTTTATATGGTCAAAAAGTGTCATGTTTGGCGAAAATTGACAAAGGATGTGAGCGAGAGTGTGATAAAGACTTGTTCTACTGAGGATGAATGGAGTGTTCCTCCACTATGCCACATGATACTTTTATTAATCTTATCGGGGTCCCACAGGCACACCTGATAAGTCAGACGCTCTTAAGGGCAGAGGGATCTTCTGGGGCCCACTAGCTTGGACCTTTTTGGTTAATTGTGTCCATCAAAGACCGATGTCCAATCTGTCCATGGCAATTTAAGTATTTACTGAGTCCAAGTCAGCAAGGCAATTTGGTCTCCCGCTGCAGTTGCATTTGCCATGGTAGTCGGGGGTCATTGCGTATCAGTTGCACGTTGGAGAGAGAGTGGGGTTTTGTGGCAATAGCTTGGTAATGCTGAATGAATAGAGGAGAGTGACCTTGATCATGGTGAATAAGAGCACGTTGACTTCAGGAGAAAGAAACAAATAAACATGCTGGTGTAAACGTCTTGCGACAAAAGAGGTCACTCACCTAATTGATCATGCCCCTGGAGGAGTAAATGTATGCAAGTCGTTGTTTCATGGTCAAAGCATTTTGAGAAATTTACAATGGCAAAACACTCAGGGTGTATGTTCCATGACAGCACACCATGGGTATGCTTGTTAAATCTAGGAAAAGTATACACAATGTTTTCAAAATATATCCTGCACTGCAAACTTGAAGGAGCTTCTGAAATTTTTGATTTTGAGATGTTGAGCACATTTACATGCATGATCTTTCATTGATTATTTCTAATAAATAGACAATATGAAAGGTCATGTAAACACCTTAAAAAGGAATATTCCGCATTCCGTGCAATTTTTCTCAATCAACAGCATTTATGGCACAATGTTTAAATAAAAACATATTTATATACATATATATAATGATTAAAATCTGGGTTACAGTGAGGCACTTACAATGAAAGTAAGGCCAGTCTATAAATGTTAAAATATTTACTGTTTTAAAAGTATAGCCACAATATGCTTGATTTTAGTGTGATAATAAAAACCTTTTCTGTGTAAAATGATATAAGTGCTTTCATAAAATTAAAGGCTACAAATTTTTGCTTTTAAACCCAACAAAAACAGGCCCCATTAATTTTCATTGTCAGTTCTACACTATAACTGCAATTTATGTTTTTTTTTCATCATTATGCCAAAAATTCAGCAGATTAATCATAACTTGTATTGATCCTGGATTATTCCTGTAAATAGTGTCCTTTTATCAGGGAAAAGTCATAAACGCTTTAAGCGAAAACCAGTCGGCACATGTAGATTTTTTTGCCCATTAACCCGATTTCACACTGCATGAAAAAAACCTTCACTGGCACCTTATCCAATCTGAACAAGTTTTGTGCACATGTATGTGATTAAAAATATTATTTAAACATGTTTTATTTATGTTGTCAGTAGTTTTTCAGCGTATTGGTATGCATGTAAATGCACTCGTTAATTTCACTGTGCAAAGGCAAAATACATTATCTACATATTTGTCAAAACGGATATATGAAAAATCACTTAGGGTTTATGACAGGTCTTATAGACTATGATCTGTCTCGTGATAGACAGTTTTTGCTCAACTATGCACAGATTGAGAGAAAATTAGTGTGAAAATACAGAATCCACACTAAAATCAAGTAACTTTGATACCATTTTTCTCTGTTTCAGTGTTTCTGTAGTCATGGTTTTTCGTTTTTTTAGGGCTGCATTGATTAGTGGTGTCTTTGGGTAAATTTTGTGTTGAGATTATATTTATAATACTGTGCAGAATACAAAATTGGGGAAACAAACCATAAAATAAGACTTAAATTATGTATTTTACTTGGTGCAATTTTCCTCTATTACTGTCATCTTTAAGGATAAACATATGATAATATGAGCTCTTTTGAAAAGTTAATGCAAGGACGCATAGCATACAAAATATGCATTGCATTTATTTCACTTTGTCTTTCAGGCTCCTTGGGACTCATCTTGCTCAATTGCCAATCAAGAGCAGTTGTCTGTCATCTTGTCTGGAGAGAAAAGCTGATCCCCGCTCGTGGAATTGTTCTGTCACTGCATGGATTGACTCATTCTTCAGTGTGCAGAAACCACTAACAACTACTTGTCTCACTCTGATTATATCTTAGCCTACAGATTATTGAGTTACAGACTCTATGTACTGACCTTGGCCAAGTAATATTGTTGCTGTACCTCCTTCTGCTGGTATTCCAAGACATACTATAGAGTACATAAAGATTTTGCTCGATTTCTGCATGTGACAAGCATGTTTACTTGAGCTTACCTGAGTGGAATGGAATGCAGATAGTGATGTCAAAGGTACTGGTGCTTTGTTACCAAGTCGATACTAAAATCTAAAATAAGTCATGGCACCAGTGTTTCTGCAGTACTGGAAGTGACGAGAACCGACTTAATTAGGAGCGGTGCTCTATCCTACTCCTTTTCTACTGAAATGGGCAATTAATCAAATTCAAATTGTGAAATGTTCTAGTGTGATTATTAAACTGCTAAAGGCTGTATGAGCTGCGTATTTACATGAATGTGTGTGAATGTGCTTTTATAAAATGGCCTCAACAACACAGACAACCATTAAAGCCAGCAAAGTTCAATAAAAAGTTAAACTTTCTATTAATAATTACAGAATAAACAATTATTCAGCCAAAAAATAAAGTTTATTATCCTAACTGTAGAGTGTTTGCAGTTGCCAAGCAATATAGAAAGGAATTAATATAGAACAGTAGCAGATCCTGGCATATTAGCGATACAGGCAATCGTTTAGGGCAGCAACGCTCTCTGGGGTGGCATGACAAGGTACCTGATCGGCCACCCCACACAGATATCGCAAAATCGCAATAGAGAAAGATGCACCGAGTTGTTCCTTATAGGCTACTCAGCCTTAAAGGCTCT
This sequence comes from Moxostoma hubbsi, assembly GCA_032164185.1. Lineage (NCBI taxonomy): Eukaryota > Metazoa > Chordata > Actinopteri > Cypriniformes > Catostomidae > Moxostoma > Moxostoma hubbsi. The sequence goes on from JAVLUX010000024.1 coordinate 24,368,950, forward strand.
ATATGTTTAAGATTATGGATGTTCATAATACATTCTTATATTCTTAACAAACATAAGATATCCATGATCAGTAGTATAGGTACACCGTGACACAGGATTGACTCAGTGGTCTTGAGAAAATTTGTATCAACGATGTCTTCAGAAGGGACTTGATTGGTGTGGGTGAAAAACAGATACAAATTTGAGTCCGTTTTTACTCTAAATCTCCACTTTAACTTTCAGATGTAAAAGTTAAACTAAGCAGGCATAAAATGTGACTATCCCTTTAATATATTTTGTGTGTTAAAGCATAGTTCTGTATTAAAAAGTTGTCAACATCATAAAGGAGTGCGTTAAGGCGGGCTCTATGTTGGATCTTGCCTAAGGAACTGCCACTGATATAGAATGTGCGGCCATAGGTGTGCATTTACAATCCTTTTATACAACAGCCTCAAACACAGCTCAGTATATTTGTGCACAGAAAACCTCCTTTCCCGCATTAGTCACTCTTCTCGCAGATTTCTGCAAACTAACTGGCAGATGGTAGCTTTGTGACAGGGGTATTGTCTCTGACATTATTTTAAGGGGGTTGCTCTTGATCGAGTAAACTAGTTGAAGGCTTGCGGAAGAGCTCAGCTGTGCGCACTGAAGGATTCATTTTTTGACAAACAGGAGTTTATCTTGTATTTTTTGGTCAGCATAGTCTAGACCCCAGCCAATGGCATTGTGCTTATCACATGACTGACATACCCGGTGTGACAGCCTGGAGCTAGGTGAAGACACGCTATTTCTACTCTCAATTTATACTGGCATTCTCCATTTTCTCAGCATAAAAGCCAGACAACGCAGGTGGATATTCATTTGATGTGTCCCTGGTGGAGAAAAGAGAAAGATACGCACTTGTATGTGAATGTCTAATGCTGTCATAGAGCTTGGGGAGAACTAAAATGGATTTTGAATAGCTCACAGTGATGGGAAATGCACTGTACTGCAGTGGGGTTGCATCTTCCCTTCTTTGGAATTGCATCAGTTAAGTCTGAACCCTTGTGGAATGAATGTGCTCAGGTCATGCTCTTGGACATAGTCTTCACATGTAAATGTGTCAGAGCAGAATCCGACAGACTCTTGTCTGATATTACCTTAACCGGCTGCTCTTTCCGAATGAGAAATCCATTACAAAGGATGAAATATGTTTGCAAAACACCAAAGGCTATGCAAATAAAAATACAGCTAGTCTCCTAGGTGACTAAGCAAAGTTTTCACCATCTCAAAGACGTAAGCCTTTGACTTTGAATTTCAAAGGAATTCCTTTTTCAGTGCAAAGTGTCTTCTTCACCCAGTCTTATTTTGGCCGATTGATTCAGACGATAATATTTTTAGTTTATTGCCTGTTTTGTTGTTGTTGTTTTTGTTTATAGTTTCTTTTTAAAGTGTGGCAGTAACCATGGAAACGTGCAATTAAATGAGGGTAGGAAACAGCAGCCAGGCCTGTATACACTGTGAGCCAGTGTAGCCTGCATGTGTGTTCAGTGGATGGAATCCTTTCACGCTCCATCTCACCCAGTAATGCGCTTTATGAATTTTGAAGCAAACATTTAGCACCACATTTTTTCTCCTTTTCTATTTGCCCTTCTTTTTCACTGCAAACGTACAGCACAGCATGTTTCTAATGACAAAGGTTATTATGTGGCTGCCGTGGCACTATTAAAGAGAAAAGTCATATAAATGAGAGTGGATCAGAAGGGAGCCAGTTAAATGTTTCATTTTTTTTTTATTTTTTTTTATTTATTTTTTTATATATTTATAAACACATCTCAAGAAACCTGTGTTCTGTTTTACAATTTGTTGTGAGGGGACAGTAAATTTTTTTTAGACACTGTTAACTTCAATACTTATTAACACATCTTATGACACCTGTGTTCTTTTTCACCATTTGTTGTGCTGCATCAAGCTTTTTCAGCGCTGGTGTCACAAATCGACATTCTGATGAATTTCAGGTCACAAAGAGTACTTCATGTGACTGTTATACATGATTCCAGTTTGTTTTTCACCCGGTAAAGTTTCAGCGCTTGATAAACGGTGAGCCAATGCGTTTGCCCCTTTTGCTCTGGTGTTCAGACAATAATTACACAAGTTAAATGATGAATCATTTAAAAATCAAAGCATCCTGAAGAAGTACTATAATCTGTACCGTTCACTGCTTCATGGAAAGTGAAACAGCCCGGGCAGAATTACACATTTTCCACTGTTTAAGAATAGGTCTACTACGCTGCAGGCAGTGACAGAGATTATTTTTGTTCATCTTTAATGTGATTTTATCATTTAAAGATCTATGTATTGTACTATTTAGGCTCATAACTCACTTAGCACTTTATTCCCTGCTATCCAAGATTGTGTTTGACGCATCCATGGCAATAAACTTTCTTTATTCCTGAGTCCTGACAAATAACAAAATAACTGTTTGTGAACTCTTACTGTTAACCAAATATTACAAACGGTTGCTGTGCACATAGTTGGGGTATTAAGGCACCTTTCTCTTTATCATTAAACATTAAATGCATGCACGTCTTAAACATAGTCCAGCACATATTCGGCCGAACAAATGGTATTTCACATAAGGCTGACATTTACCTGGATTTATAATAGGTATCTCAAAATAAATAAATAATTGATCTAGAGCTCGAGCCCTTTGGGTTCTGGGCAACAGCCCAATTGGCCCAGTAGTTAATCTGTCCCTGCCCCTAACCAAGCCAGACTGTCACACTGAATTCGGCAACAGTAGGTTGAAAGCTCTGCTGCTGAAAGTGGTCTGTCCTTCCTAAAATTCTAATTAATTCCCCTCAGTGGACTAAGCCAGAAGTGTATTTGAACGTGTGGGCATGAGAAGCGTCAGATTCCAGATAAAATTCCAGAGTGGCACCAAAAGCCAGTTGAATTTTTGAGTTGTAATTTATATAATACAGTATACAGGAATGCATATTTTATTAAAACTACCCTCTAACCAGGCATGTGCACACATAGACATCAAAGGGGGCTTGTCTGTTTTCTTCCTCAAGAGAAAGTGCCCTTTTTTATGGGGTGCTTTTTTTTGTTTTGTTTTTTTAAATAAATTAATATATATATATATATATATACATATATATATATATATATATATATATATATATATATATATATTGTGTTTGCGCACAGCTTCCCTGTCAAACAAATATATTTATTGAATAAAATATCTAAATATCAGGTCGGGAGATGAGACTTTGTCGTGTTCCAATGCCCTCCTTCCCTCTCTCTCTCTCTCTCCCCCTCCGCATCTCCACGCAGCAGTGCAGCACACATCGGCACATCAGACACACAGACAGTCAGACAGCAGCCCCTCCCAGCTCCTATCCCAGTTGTGTTTTTCTTGGCTTGTGTGGAGGTGAGTGGTGATGAACAAAAGAATAAGCTACCAGTGCCTCAACTTTACAGCTAATTATCCAAAATACAAATATAGTTAACATGTGTCTTGCTAACATGCATGACTCATGAGCTACCAGCTAATGTAATAAGTTAGCTAAAGTTTAGCTAAGGCAATATATCATGGCCATAAAGGCTAATGTACAGTACTTAATGGAGACATTACAGGTGAAAACAGTAAAAATTGTGTCTAATAACATCATCACAATCGCCACATTGATATGCAAATTAGGCGTTAACTAATTAAAATGCACTAATTTGCATACATTGAAGTGTTATGTATTTCAATATCACCAAAATAATTACAAATTTTTATTTCCTTGTGCAAAATAGACAAATTATTAGTGAAACTATGTCCCTCTCATTGGTACAGTCATTTGTTCTAAATATAAACTTAAAACTAGTAGCATTGAAAACATGCACATTGTGACAGAGTTTCCTTTGCTGTTGCCTGCTCTTGTGATAAACCTAGTGAATACTAAAGAAGACCATAGTCTCTGTGTGAACTGATTATTTAATAGAAATCTGTTCAGTATGAAACAATTGCGTGAGTGTGAAGGAATTAAAATAAAATAGTAAGGAAGTCAGAGTTGTGTTAATACATTTAACGTTTTGATTAAAAAATTTATTAAATAAATAATTATTAGAAGTGCCCTTTTTTTCCTTTTGTGCCCCTGCCCCCAAAAATATCTGTGCACGTACCTGCCTCTAATCCAAATCCAAACCCTCTGGCTCCAGCATCATTTTGGTGTAATAGGGGTATCTAAGGCACAGTTCACAGTCAGGGTCTGTCAGTAATTCAGCAGTATGCACTTGATTTCAGGGTACATTATCTTTCGGAAGCTACATGTCGATTTCCAGTGTGATCAAGTTGGCTCTAGCTCCAGCATCATTTTGGTGGAATAGGGGTATCTAAGGCACAGTTCACAGTTTCAATTGACTTTCCTTCCTAAAAAAAGTTGTCCGAGCTGGGCGCAGCCATTCTATTAAATGTAATAAACTATATGGAATGAAAATGGGTGGATGAAAATGAATTTTCAGAGCATACCGGGTGACATGGGGAGGATGGTGCTGCCATTGTTGTGCTTTTGCAGGAGCCTGCAGTACTTCTAAATGATTTGCTGCCAACCAGGGCCATGGGAAGATGATCTGAAAAGTGGATGAGGGACACAATTATAAAACTTACCAACTTGGTTCATGAATATTAATCAGCAGCATCATGCATTTAATATTCAAACGGTCCTCAAGTCCTACCTGATTTGCTGAGATGTAGATGATTGTAAAGTGGCATTAGCTATAGAAGGATTGCTAACATCATTTGTGTGCTGCCAACACAACCCTTTAAATTGTTGTTTTATGTGGCCAACTACAATTTATTTTCCTTCAGATTGGCTTCTTGGTTTGGCATTGTAATAAGGCACTGAGAAAGGTCACCTGTGACTGAAACGTTCACCATTCTCCAGCAAAAGCACACATTCATCACATATAGTGGTTGATGTGTTTTTTTTTTCTCAATAATTATGTGCTTTATATTTTCTCTATTTTTCTTTCATACTGCCACCAAGCAAAATAAAACTCTAAAAATACAATTACTACAAACTCGGAATGTTAGAACAGTAAGAATAGTTGCTATGTCCCTGTTACCAATACAATCTCTTTCTCTTTTTCTCCTGCTCTTGTATTCTAGGGTGCTGCTTGTACAAACCTTAAGACAGTCATTCGCTCACATTGAAGACAGACACAAAGACCATTATCTTTATCAGCTTCCATTCCTGTATTGCAGTAGCACACTCTAACGAGCCCCCATCGCCCACAACATGGCAGCTTAGAGGTCAATGAGTCTTTCATACATCAATATTATGTTGAACATTTCGTCCTGATGCCCAAGGCATTTTATTCACAAATGGAAGAAATATGAATGCTGCTGGAGATAATCAGTGTGAAACTCGGGAGTGTGAAGGAGATGGCTGGAATTGTTTTATTGATTTGGCTGTAAAGGTATGAGCAGTACTGAACTAGGTGTTGGCAAGTTGATGGATGATGCTCCGTGGCCCCACACTGGAATAAAGAACATATCGCTGTTTCATGGAAATGTGGTGGAAGGCAGAACCAAATTGGAATGACAGATCTAAATGTGTCTGACAGTGTTCTTCACACAGGCATTGTCCTAAAAATACAAACCACTGATCGGCAAATCCATCTAATGCCCACCTAGCGCAAGGGGAAAGCCCACCCGTATTCCAATCATAAAATGGAGCATCAAAGCACTGGCCACATTGATTTTTTGCCTGGTAAGAAATTTCAACATCTTTTGTTGGTTCTGGAACTACATTCCTGTCAAAGAAACAGCCCTAACCCTATCCTTTCCTTTAACCCTTACTTTAACCATAATCTAGACTAGCCCTTAATTTACTGGGGCTAGTTCACGTAAAAAAATTACATTTTGTTAGCATTTGCTTATATTTTGTATGACTTTCTTTCTTCTGTGGAACACAAAGGGACATGTCAGGCTGAAAATCTGAATGGCTGATAGTAATATTGTTACAGGTCCAACAAGGATGTAGATCCTGGAACACAAGCTAACCAGCAGAATCCCTAAAATACTCCTGTTTTTGGTATTGCCAATCTGTGTAATAACAGAATTACATGGCTGAGAAAGCAGCGGCTACAAGTGACTGCCATGCCTTTTTCATGCCACTTATCACCTCATTAATTTAAATCATAAAGTATCAGTTCAATTACATAAGCATTCATCTGCCACAGATTGCAATCCTATTTCATGCCAGGGCTCGGCTGAACCAGGATCTGTTGGTGAGTCATACAGTTTTGAACTTGTTAGTTTGTCACGGATTAGTTGCAAGATGGAATTTTGCTCTCACAGGCAGAGAAGTCAGTTCCATTACCCATCTCCCTCAATTAGGTGCTGAGGTAGGGCGCAGTTCTGGGTGATGAGGCCCTGACCATCTCTCCTGAGCAAAGCAACTGTTAAATGCTTTAAAGTTTTTCTAAGTAAATAAGATGATGAAATGGCGCTGGCAGAATTGAGGAGGATGGCGGAGTAATAAATGAAAGCAATAAACAGAATCTGATGAGATTATCCTGAGATAATAGTCTAGAAAGCTGTCACAACTGAAATGCTGTTCATTTTTGAATATATATTGAGTTTCTACATACATGCTAATCTCTCTATTGACTTTTTCATTGCTCAATAGAAAGCCACAGCCCCTGAACTTTTCAGACAAACACGTTATCGTCACTATCAGGCTATTTGGCGATCAAGCAGTGTCTCTTATTTAAAGAGAGAGGAGGTAATTATGGGAATGCCGGATAAATAATTTGTGCAGATTTAAAGGCGCTCAGACAATGAAGAGATGAGGCAGGCCCCCTGCCAGGAGCTGTGGAGGGAGGAAAATCCTCTTAGCTCATTCCTGGATATGCTGTACGTGACCAACGCTTACCTTGACTGCTTTGCCTTGTCATCGTTCAACGCGTCAACACTACAATTATTACTTAACTGATTTGGAGGCCTGCGCACAAAGGTAAAGCTGTTACGTGTAATAGGAGCAAATTAAACAGATGAAATGAAATCGAAATGTCTCATTTCAGTTCTCCATGGCATTGTGCACTTCCCTCGTTTAATTCGGCCTTATCGCGCAAGCATGAAGAACAGCATATTCAATAATGGCAATTTATAGAGACTGCCGCTGCCTCTGCTACCTATGGCCCAGATTTTATCAGTTTATTGTAAGAGTTGTCCTTGAAGCATTCCTGGGCTCTTACAGTATATTTGCAGCCAACATGCCTGAGATTCATCCATGAAATACTAAGCATATGATAACCATGTGCTAGAATCTTGGGACAGATCTGTCCCTTACAGAGGGAATAAACTAGAGCATTTGAAAAGGAACTAAAGGAATGATTCAATGCCACACATATGACTCCAACAATATTTGTGTTCATAAAAATGGGTACTGAATAATCCCATTAGTGATAAGGTTGGAAAAAAGAGGGGCTGTGAAAACAAATGGCATGGTGCCAATTTTAATTTGTGTAAATGTATAGGGGTGCAGGCAAGAAGACCTGAATGAATGGTAACCTATTACCGTTATTGTGTTGGAGGCTCATAAATAACCATAAATGTTGCCGGGGAGGAGTGTCTAATCCACTGTACAGTAGTGCTTGGCTTGTCTGTCCATCTCCCTGATGCTCTCTTTAGCCTCTGTCCTCCTCCTGTCCCCTTGCTCTCATTTGCACCAAAAGTGGGATGTTGGGTGTCAACATGCTGGGCTCTACAAGGTGGCCTATTTTGTAATGTGTTGGGTATTTAATGCATGAGGTAATAGCATCACAGCATGAGGAACAGCACCAAAAAAAAAAAAAAAAAGTGGGGCTCTGAGATGTACAGCCTCAGTAGATGGAAGGATGTGAAAATCCTGTTCAGAACCCATTTTACTACAGTAATGTGACATGTTTGCAGTGAAACAGGAAATTTTAAGAGAAAAACAATGTAGGATGGGACTTGATTGTATCCACTGAGAATTGATTGGATTGTGAAAAGTGGGCATTCCAAATCAGAATGGTGAGTTTAGCGAATAGCTATATAGCTATTGGTTAACAATAGCCTAAGTGATGTTTCAGAGGAAGAGCAAGTTATTACATTGTAATAACTGTGATTTACAGTGTAAAAACAGAGATTTGCAATTTTCACAGATAAACTGGTAATTACTGTAGGGCCTAAGAACCAGTGAGTGTCCAAAAACACAGAAGTAAAAAATGGCAATTGGTGTTTTTTCTTATCTGGAATAATTACCAGAAACATGTATTAGTAAAGTAAATATGGTGAATTTTATTTTCATGTTGACATGCCATTTAATTTTAATTTCAGTGAAGAACCATATCACTGGAGGTATAAAAAGCGATTATGCACCATTTTAAGCAATGCAAATGCTAAATGTCCAAACTCCCCAAATGTGATGTGTTTTGCTTGAAGGATAACTATCAGGCAGTAAACATCCCAAAGCTATTAGTTTATAATTTTGCAGTTACGTGGGGGGAAATTTTAAAATTACACTGTTTAATTAGGAATGATACAAAATTATAAAAATGACAACCTTAATTTGCATGGCATGCATTAAAACACCCTAATAAACATTGTGTGGCGCTAAGAAATTGGAATGCCAGGGCAGGATGGAATACATATTAAACATCATGTCTCATGGTACTTGAGAACAGTGGGGATGTAGTTACACAGAGGTCACCAATGACAAGTCCTTTAGTCTCCCTGCTTGATGCAGCTCTGTGGGCGCTGCTGCTAACCCAATTTATGTAGACTGTCACTGAGATTTTGCAGCGTTGACTCCTATCACACTGATCTACACTAGCCTCCTGCTGCTTGTGAGAAAAAAGGGAGATATTTTCTTGTCATAGGTTTGTCAGGTGTCACAGTTGCCAAGGACCTTGCAGTCGACTAATACCTTTCGAGATCTCGACCCCATGCCAGGGATGGGGTAAGTCCGCAAGAGGCCTCATGATAAACTTATATGCAGTGACTGCTAAGAGGCATGACATGGACTGCTGTGATTGCATTTCAGATCAAAGGCAGGACACAGTTAAAGTGTTAAATACAACAGGGTTAATGATGAGATAATTCAAGTGCTATTCAATGGCAATATCTGTCAGATATACAAGAGCATAAAGATGATGGCAAAAACCAAAATATGCCTGTATAGGTGGATTTATTATTATTATAATGATATCTGTTTTGCACAAAATATAGTAAAATATTATAATGAAGACATATTATAAATACAGTATGGATATTTTGAGAGAAAAACTGGATGCATATTTAGAATTATTTTGGTTTTCATTTCATGCATGTCCCTGAATACAAAAAGGTGGCTATGCCATAAAATAACTTTAAGACTGAACACATTCCTCGACATGTGCCACTTACTAGACCTACTTTCGTTGCACAGAAGCTCTAGGATTCAAAAATGATCCAGTAAATCACTTTCGAGTTGTTTACACCAAAACCCCGGAGCCAAAGTCAGGCTCAAAGGTGTGAACTTGAGAAGAATCACAAGGATGACTGTGGCTCAGGATCTGGACAGGCGCGTGGAGTGAGAGATGCAGTCATTTACATGGCACCACGTGGATACGGTCCACTGACTAGCACTCGCGCGTTCTCCGTTGCCCGTTCTGCCTCTCTCCGCGCGCACAATCGGTTTACCTCCACTAAGAAAACAGGAGACACTTTTCCTTTGCTTTTTCGCTGCCCCGACCACAATGAAATCTTGGCAGCTAATTGCAGTCGTGGGAGATGCCCTTCAGGTAAGACACATGAGCGGTGGGGAGAAAGGAATATGAGCGCGTGTTTAGCGCGAGGAGGAATTTGAACGCGAAATCGTGGGATGTTTTCCGTGCGCCGCCGTTAAATCTTCAGCTCGACACGTTTTTCCTTCTCTTTCGACTCTCGCTTGAGCCTTATTGCAACATCAAAGGTTAGTGGTGATATCTCAACAGCTTTGCTTGTATTTGCATCTTGATGCTCGCCTGAGGTTTGTGGCGTTGAGGGATATTTCTCAGGCACTTTAGAGAGAGACAGGTGCTCTCTGCATGGAATGTGCTTGGGTTATAGGCATGCTCTGAGATCGCCTGAGTTAAGGAATGGTCCATATCTCATGCAATCTCTTTAATACCCAAATGACGATACACTGACAGTTTCAAGCTAAATAAATCACCTTCGTGATGATTATTGATGACAAAGTTATGCGTGCGTACATTTACCTGGATGAGTAAGCAATGAAGCTGCTGATGCTTAGATCAGTGTAGTTTATCAAAACATAAATGTAACAGCAGCTACTTTGATCTTGATCATTTAGTTGCTGGCACGTCTGCAGCCGGAAAGTTGGTCTCAGGTTATTGTTCTCTTTCTCACACTGAGATCAAAAAATGCAGCCGTCTCTGACAGTGAGATTCAGATTGCTGTGCTTTGTCTGATATTATATCACCTGTGTAAAGAAGACAAAAAATGATATTTCGATTTTGGGTTAAAAACAAGATATTTGTAAAAATAAACAACACCACAACAAACAGAGAATAGCACCTTTCAGTCTCAGGTTGTCATTTGGAGATGGATGGATGGCTGCTTTGGCAGTGCCTTATGGTGTGGGTCTGTGTGAATAGAGTATTCTTTCATAGACGCAGGACAAGGCGCTTAGTCACAAACTGACTGCTTTTGCCACTGTATAGACTTTAACAAATATATACTTCATTTCATTTTGAGAATTTGAAGTTATGGAGAGTGTGTTGTATATGCAATGCGTGTCAGTGTAATAGGGTTGTACGTACCCAATATAGGTGTTTGGTTCTATTTTTTATTTATTTTTTTTAGTATAGAGTGAATGCAGGAAAAGTGGGACTTTTAGGTGTAGCTATACAGAATATCATTGTCTGTATTAAAGGAATAGTTCAACTGTTCACTAAAACATAAAAACAAATCTCTCATCATTTACTCACCATCATGGCATCCCAGATGTGTATGACTTTCTTTCTACTGCTGAATACGAACTATGATTTTTAGAAGAATATCTCAGCTCTGTAGGTCCATACAGTGCTAGAGAATGGGTACCAAAATTTTGAAGCTCCAAAAGCACATAAAGGCAGCATAAAGTAATCCATACAAATCCAGTTGTAAAATCCATGTCTTCAGAAGTGATATGATAAGTGTGTGTGAGAAACAGATATATTTTTAAGCCCTTTTTTACTATAAATCTCCACTTTCACATTCACATTATTTGTTTATATCACCACCTACTGGGTAGGGAGGAGAATTTATATAAAAAAGGACGAATAGATTGTCCTGTTTCTCACAAACACCTATCATTTCACTTCTGAAGACAGATTTAACCACTGGAGTCATATGGCTTTTATGCTTTGTTTTCATGCTTTTGGAGCTTCAAAATTTTGGATCATCATTCATTTGAATTGTGAGGACCTACAGAGCTGAGATATTTAGCTAAAAATCTTAATTTGTATTCTGCAGATGCTAGTCACACATCTGGGATGTATGAGGGTTTGAAATGACGAGATAATTTTGTATTTTACATGAACTATTCCTTTATGTACAGCATTAAGTTAATCTATAATGAATTGACACTGCCTTAGTTTACCTGTATTAATACCCACCCTAGATGTGACCAGCAGGGCCGAATATAGGGGGGTTGCTTTGCCCATTCAATAACAGTGAATGCCATGTTAAGCACCTGGCGTCATGGGGCTAACCATAACCATAACGCAAGTGCGCTAGAGACACTCCTCTGTCGAAGGGTTATTGCCCCCCTAATGTTACATTTCTAGATCTGGGCCCAATGACCAATAAGACTACACTGATAGTATGTCAGTTTTGTCATCATTACAGTTCAGCTGTAGCTTCTTTTAGGGATTGTTCACCCAAAAATGAAAATACTGTCATTGTTTTTTCCACCCTAATGTTGTTCCAAACATGTATTACTTTCTTTCTTCCATGGAACACAAAACATCTGCTTTTGTGTTCCATGAGAGAAAGTAAGTCATACAGTTTGGAACAATTTGACGTTTATGATTAGACAGAATTTTTTTGTTTCAGGGTGAACTATCCCTTTAACTCAGTAGAATAAGTTAGGGTGGAGTGTGTGATCTACACAGGTATTTGTAGAAATAGAGACCATGGGTTCTATTTTATGAGAGAGATTGTAACTTCTGATTTAATCAGGCTCTGGTTTATTTGACAGACTGGAGAAGGGGTCTTAACCTTATTGTAACAAACAAGAAGACTTGTAATACGTCACCTGAGTGGTGTACCTAGGTCTCCTAATGGAAGACACCTAATACCACTGTCACAAAACCATGCTCAGTGGGCTATCCCATTTATAACTTATGGGCCTACTGTATATTGGTCATCTTTTTTGGCACCCACATGGCAGTAACTGTGAATGCCATTTTTATGTATCCAGAATTCTCCTTTGTTCATTCAAAACAGCTACCTTTGACTGTTAACACAAAACCCTGTTATAGATGGTTAATTCCAGTTCTTAAATCAATAAACAGCATTTATTGTGACAGAGGGGGCACTTCATGCTTAATTAACAATATTGTAATAAGGTAATTTAAGAATCTGCTATTTTCGTATTTTTAGCCATATAGGCACGAGAACCAGAACCTACAATTTTGACTCGTAATTTATAATGCTTAATGGCCAACTGCTATAAAGCAGTGCTCCCTGCACCCTGCTTAGTATATGGCAGAAGACACATTTTCATCTCAAAGTCAATGGTTAAAAACGTGGTTTCCCACCGAGGAATATTATGTACAAACTAAACAACAACAGCTGAGCCTGTAGATGGTCCTACACAGTGCCGATGGGGGTTTTTACAACAAATGGAGACTGAATCACTATGGCTGTGACACAGTGCCAACAAATGGAAGAAAATGTGCCAAGATCCATGGCACTACAATATGTCAAAACGCTCTGTATAGTTTCTCCATGCCTCAAATGATTTATGGTGTTATTTTCCACACCAAATGAATTTGGCACTAATAGATGAACTTCTAAAAGCTTTCACAAGAAATGTCTGAAGCTAACACTCAATGCTCTGAAAGAAAAAAAAGGTACTAGGACAGTAGTGCTGAAATGACAACGTCGTCAATAAATAATTGTCGACAAAAAATGTCATTGTTGAATAGGCGTTTGATCTCATTTAACATAACATGAGATCACATTAAACTGTAATGATGACCCGCGAGAGCAGCACTGCAAATGGAGAGGAAGAATTACACAGCTCACAGTCCAGATGCACTCTAAACTTTCACAGCTTCAGGTAATGTAGATTATGTATATGTATAATTAGATAGATTATGATTTATAAGGGAATTATACAAAAATACCAAATATGTAAATTGTTGTGGAATAAGTGAAGCTGGAGCTCTTTAAAGGAAACACCCCATTAACATTACATCTTTAATGCAGTTATATTTACTGCGTTATAGCTTAATTAAAGTTAAGATAATATGGTAGCAGATCATGTAAATGACTACAAAACTGGCATTTCTCTGTGCGGTCAGCGCCTCTTCTATATGTTGCGTGAAGTGTCCCGATCTAAGGGGTATAGTCTGAAACTGCTCCCAGCTGAGGCCCACTCTGTCACAGGGACTCGAGTGTGCTTAATGCAGCTAGATTATAACCTGATGGCTCGCGACTTATTGTATCATAATATATGTCACTGTGCATTTCTTATTGTGAAGAAAATTGGCAATACACAGCTTTATTAATAAGAGAGTCTGTTTTTTGTGAGTTAAAGATGGATTGAAATGAACAGAAAGGTGAGAGAGAGGGTAGTCTTTGTACAATTATACACTGCAACAAAACACATTTTTGATTTGTTTTGGTTTTGGCTTTTTTCCAAAATAAATATCTAAAACTCCTTTAAAACAAAGTACATTTTCTTTCGCAGCTATACTGCAGAAGAAAAAAAAATTTTTTCATTGTTCAAACAACCTGAGAATATTGAATATAATATTAAAATACAACTATTTCAAAATATCTAGAAATTATGCATTCACCTGAGAAGCAGCATATACGATATTTAGACTTGCTTTTAGAGAAAAGATCTTGAATATTAGTATGAACAAGTGAAAAAATACACTTATATACAAAATGCACTTATATTTAAGATACATCCTCTTAAAGCATGTCTAAATATCTTATATGTTGCTTCTCAAGTCAATGTATCTTGTTTTAAGTATTTTTAGACAATTTCAATGGAAAACAAGACAAAAACACTTGATAACAACAGGATTTTTTTAAGTGAATTTCTTTACTGAATTAAACATAATAAATTTAATTCAGTGAATGACATTTAAAATATGATTTTGTCCACCTTATTGTTAGTAAGCATGTTTAATGCAACCTTTTTAAGTCGGGGCACAAGCTGAATAATAGGTTAAGAGCTAATGATTTATCGTTGCAATAATTGCTGAATAGTCGAATAATCACTCTAATAATCATTAGTTGCAGCCCTAAATGACAAGTATTCCTAGCTCAACATTTTCTGTTTGATTTTGTTTGTTTTTTACATTTACATAACTCAATGCTAATAAAAATTATCTCTAAATGCTTTTTTATTTATGAAGCAATGCCAAAAGATTTGATTAGATTCTTTGAAAGATACACTCTACCTATTCAGAAGGTTTTCAAATAGCTCTGCTGTCAAAAGAACACATCTAGAGGAAGAACATTTCAGAGTGGGGCAAATTATAAACGTGATTAACTGCTGTCAGTCAAATGCTCATTTCGCTGGCCAATCAGGACCCTTGCCACTTTTGGCCTTGATGGTATTGAAATCATGATGGAGTTCATGACTGCTGTTTAGGAGACTGTGCATTTCTGAAATGGAGTATGACTCTGTTTTATTTCTAAAGCTTCATTTTACTCTGCTATCTGACTTGACTCTTTACCTGGCAATTTTTCTTAAATATTTCAATTTCTCCTTTCACTTTTTTTTACTTTTACAAGGTTGTTATATTATAGGGTATAATCCAGCAGTATAGCAACAAAAATACTTTAGATGGCATATATTTGTTTGGTAATATTATGAATGTAATAGGCAAAGCAATAAGCCGCAAGTGGTTATGCATTTTAGTGGGTTTACATCAGGTAAGCGTGTTGGGCAACGTGAAGAGGAGCGGAGAGCCCCTTGTACAATTACCATAATGTACGGAATCCAGTGGGTTATTGCTTAAAATGTGTGCAAAATTTTGTGTATTTTGTCATATTGTTTAATGAAGGGAACAACAAAATGACAAAATACACCAATGTTCACAACATTAATTTAATTATATTATTTCTTTATAATTATAATTAGATTATACAATGCTTCTGTCAGGTAATCAAGTTAATTTTTCTAACTCTAGGCTGTTTCATGCAACTTTATTAATAGAGAGCAATGGTGTCCACCCACTTTTTCAGCCATCTTGGTTCCTTGCAAGGTATTTTCAAGTCAAGACAATTTTATTTGTATAGCGCCTTTCACAACACACATCTTTTCAAAGCAGCTTTACGGAAGATCAGGCATTAACAGACGATAAAACTGTAATGTCTATAATGTCGATGAATCATCATTGTGTAATTAGATAATATATGATTGTTAATCGTGTTTAAAAATATGTAATTAAATAATAATTGTATTAATAACCCCAGTGAACAAGCCGAATGCGACTGTGGCAAGGAACACAAAACTCCATAAGATGTTGGTTAATGGGAGAAAAATTGCATTGGGAGAAA
The DNA here is from genome assembly GCA_032164185.1 of Moxostoma hubbsi. Lineage (NCBI taxonomy): Eukaryota > Metazoa > Chordata > Actinopteri > Cypriniformes > Catostomidae > Moxostoma > Moxostoma hubbsi. The sequence goes on from JAVLUX010000024.1 coordinate 24,384,704, forward strand.
CCAGACTCACTAGGGGGGCCAGTTCCCCTCTGGCTAACATCATGAATATAATTTAAATATTACTTATGTATAGTGCAAATCATGATTTAAAATTATTTCACTAAGTAAGTATTAAGGGTAAGTGTTTAAACATAGATTTGGTATGAATTGTAAGATTGAATGTGAGAGGGAGGGGCCGGGTGGTGATTCTGCACACCCAGTCCCTTATCAAGCTAATTAAGCCTCAGAGAGAGGGATAAAGGCCGACTGCAGATGGTGGTGCGACAGAGAGAGAGAGATCGTTTACAGGAAGCTGACCGTCATGTTTGTGTTTGTGTCTTTTGTTTAAGTTATTCATTAAACTATTATTTATATTGTCAAGCTAGTTCTCGCCACCTCCTTTCCATTAAACTCCTTTACAATGACCAATGTCTTTGAAGTCCGTCCTGGATTAACTGCAGAAGTTCACATAGTTGCAATTGTCCTTGTTAATTGGTTGATGATGGTTTTTGTTGGCAATTGTTAGTCTATGCATTCCATTTCAAGATCATAGTCCATCAATAGACTGAGGTAATGCAGGCAGAGATCAGGGATGTGAAACGCAGTTCATCATCGACGGTAATTTTGGTGAGGTTCAGTGTGGTCCATCCAAGGTTCAGACAATGGCATATGAAGTATCCTGTGTCTTATGGTTGGAGTTGGCATCAGTTCATCCTCTGAAGTCCATCGTAATAGACTCAATTGATGTTTGGCTGGCACCGGCTGCATTTAGTCATCATCACAAAGCAACACGTAGCAGTGGAGTCCAACACAAAGCAGGAATGGAGTTGGATCCAGCTGGTTCTGGTGACCTCAGGATTGAGTCCTGAGGTTGAGACAGGGAAACAAATAAAATAATATAACCATAGATGGCTGTGGAACGCTCTCTCTTCGAGATAGGGAAAACACAGGAAACAGGGGTTGTGAGAAATCCACAGGTAACAAGTTTAATGATTTTATAATACACTTTCTGTACATAAGCTACAATCTTTCTCTGGAACACTGGGTTCCCTTGTCACTCTCTCCTCCTATCTGGAGGTTCTGTGGCTGCTTTTGTGCCGCTCTCCCTGTGCTCACTGGAATTAGAGACAGGTGTTAGACATGATTTAGCTCAGGTGCAAGCACCCTTACCGCTTTCTCTCCCGGACGGGCGCTTGACCACGCCCCCGCTGCCACATAGCCATTAAATTTATTGCAGAGTTATAAATCATGATCAATGTTTCTGGTTTCTGGTTCCGGCAGACCTAACTAAAGCAGCCATTGTGGGTTGGAGGATAAATTAGGTGTATGCCTGGCTAAATAGATGCGTCTTTAGTCTAGACTTAAACTGAGGGAGTGTGTCTTCATCTTGAACAGTGTTAGGGAGACTATTGCATAGTTTATGAGACAAATACAATAAGGATCTACCACTTTTTGTGGATTTTGATATTCTAGGAACTATTAACATGCCAGAATGTTGTGATCGTGATGGAATATAGCTTGGTTGCATGGTTTTCACATTAATTTTTTTCCATACAGATTTAATTTTAAACCTCAAAAAGTTAATTGTTTACTTCTCAAAGATTCGTTTGGTTATGATTTTTTTTTAACCATTTAAGTAAATACATACGGGTACAATCTGGATCAAGCTTAACTATCCTACTTTACCCATCTTCACCCTATATTATAAAATGTGAAACATTTACAATCTACCTTAATTAAACATAAAAATGCCACTAGATAGAGGTAACACAAGACTGTCCTGAAAATGCAACGACATTAGACAAAATGATACCAATAAACACTTTAGCTTTGGCAGCCATAAAATACTAAAAACTAAAATAAAAACTAACTAAACTGAAAAAAGAAAACACTTGAGAAAACTAAACTAAACTAAAACTAACAGACAAAATGTGAAAACTAATGAAAACTAAACTAAATTGAAATGACAAGTTAGTGTTAATTTTGTCACCTATTTTTAATTTAGTCTTAGTCTTAGTCTTATGCCAAATGTCCTTGTTAGTTTTAGTCATATTTAGTCATTCACATATCTTTTTTTGTTAGTCAAGTTTTAGTCGACTAAAAGTCTCGTCATTTTAGTCTAGTTTTAGTCAAAAGAGAATTTAAGGTATCTTAGTCAAGTTTTAGTCAACTAAAAGTCTCGTCATTTTAGTCTAGTTTTAGTCAAAAGAGAATTTAAGGTATCTTAGTCAAGTTTTAGTCAACTAAAAGTCTCGTCATTTTAGTCTAGTTTTAGTCAAAAGAAAACTCAATATATCTTAGTCAAGTTTCAAAACATTTTAGTCTTTTTTTAAATAAATTATTTCTGAGATTAATTCTGAGATAACCATTTCAGTCAAATAATGTTTCACACATCTCAAATATTGGTTAAATGTCATAATTACCTGACAAAATACACTTGTTGAATGATTTGTTGAATTCACTTTGTTAAACGTGTCTGGTTTTCTGATTTAAGAGACACATTCACAAATGATGAACTTGTTCTGAAGAGTATTTTATTAAGCAAATAAGTTACATAAAATATATATAACCTGCATAATGTATGTGCCACAACACTATAGCTAACTGGTTAATTTACAGCGTAGATGCCTAAAATCAGCATTAGCTTATGAGACGTATATTTAAGTTAACTTCCCTGAATGTGTGGGTGGTTAGCCTTTAGATGTCGCTTAAGGTTGGTGGTGTTTTTCCCCGATATTGTTTATCCGCAGTGCTTCCCGTCAGTTATAATGACACATTCTGTCTTTTTGTCAATATCATTGTACCTAAAATGCGACCAAATATCGAGCCTCTTCCTTCTACCTAGCATGTTGTCGGCGCTCGTCGCGTGTTCGCCACTGTCTGATTGTTGTGTTCTTGCTCCATGTAGTTTCATGTTGCAGCCACAGGAGTATGAGACCTGTTGTAACCGTTACTAGAGCAACAGCGCGAACTCATTCGGAATATTTTGAAGGCGTAACAGCTGAATATTCTATCTCATGATGAAAAAGTAGAGACGATTGTATACGAAAATGAAGAGAGATTTTATCTTAGTTTTTATTTTATGCAAAACATTTTAGTCTCGTCTTTTTTCGTCAACAATAATGCATGTTAATTTAGTCTTAGTCAGCGTTTTTGGACATTGGTGCAGTCTCGTTATCGTCTCGTCTTAGTCATGGAAAAAAAGGTCGTTGACGAACATATTTAGTCTAGTCTCGTCTGACGAAATTAACACTATGACAAGTTGAATATAAAATAGAAAAAAATAAAAAACAATCCAGGATTTTAATAGTCCAGAGTCATTCAAATTTCATGCAGATCACCCATTAATATTCCATAATTGTATCAAATTCTGTGCTTAAATGGGTAATGGTGCTCCTTTTAATTTTGATATATTTTTGTTAAAGTTCTATTTATTTACAGAGAGACCATGGCTGATACAAGAAGTTTTACATGGTCAATGATGATTGTCATTGACTTCTACAGAAAATTATTTAATCTTCTCTGTTCAACCTTAAAAAAAAAAAAAAAAACGGCTGTATCAGAAAGCATTCCATGTTCACAGAATCTGGTCATTTTCGGCTGTATATGATGATGGTTTAAAAGCACAGACAAACACACATGTGTTGTACCAACCAAGCGGCCTAGTGCTAGGCAATAAGCAAGTGATTTATTGTGTACTCCCAGGGTGCTAACTGTAAATGCTCTGTAAGTTTGTTGTCCAGTGTAATCAATACCGCTGCTTGTAGATGGTCTCTGAATGAAGAGGACTGGCAAAATAACTTTTTAAAAGTCACAGAGAGGGAATTGCTGATTGGATAGGGATAGGTGAGAGTCATGAAGATCTACTTGTTTTCAAACAGCATAGGATATTTTTACTTTTTTGGTTTTTATATTTTTAGTATTTTTATTCATCCCATTTAAAGTTACGTTGTTACATCCATACACATTCACATCCATACACATTCTTGCACATTTTTATGCAAGAATGCGTCATATGAAACACCTCCTAAAAACACTTTGATTTGTGTCAGGTGAACAAAATAAAACATTATTATACAAGGCTTCCTTAAGACCGATTAGCTGACTAGTTGTTCAGGCTTCCCACTGACTAGTTGATTTTGAAAATCTGTAGTTTTGTACATCCCTAGCACAGTTTATTAGAATGTATTGGCAGGTGTGAAGGCACTCATGACAACGGATTTCAGGATAATCTAATTTTAATCCCAACCCTGTTTGCATTGATAAACACACGTTCACAAATCTTAATTGGCTGTGGATTGTGGCGTTAAGCTATTAGCGTTTAGGACCTGCATCATCCTCTTAAGAAAGCACCCCTACCACATTGTATGTCAGTTTTAGATATCATGCTGGCACGGTTATTTGGGTTGACATTTTTAACGCAATTGAAACTACATTCACAATGTAGTGGCGTTCTGCCGAACCTTAAGGAGAGGATATGGTAATGAAAATGTGGTGACACCTTCCAAAAGTGCTTGTTTTAATTAGTGTTAAACAAAACCCTAGATTGCCAATCAAAACAATTATTTAATTAGAGCAGTAACTAACAGGGCTGTAGACTGTGACTAAAATGGATACAAATGCAACCAAAAATAATTGTTTGCGACAGTAATTTAAAATCTAGTCACCACTGGCAACAGTCGGGTTGTGTGCATTCATATGCGGTTTCATCAGATATCATTTTGATTATTGAATATATTTTTAGAACATGCACAACCAGTGTGTCTTGTGCCGCTTTTCACCCGTTCTGTTTCTGACGAGCTCGCTGCACCACACAGCGCAAGAGAGTCATAAACATATGACTCTTTTGAAACTGATCTTTTTCATGAATCACCCGAAAAGAACTGAGGGTTTGAACTATAATCAGATAATCAGATTCACTTACTCAGCTAATCATCTGTCAGTGAGCTCACAACTGGGAGTGAAGACATTTCAAAATAAGAGTACCATTTGGGATTTTGGGCTTCTTTATAATGAAAAGTCCCATATGTACCACTTTTTTTCTGGTAATTATTGATTGGGATTGAAATTGCACAATAATCTGCATCTGGGATTTTATTCAATTTGCACTCTTGTAGTCTCTGTTTCTGGGTCATCCAGTAACAGTAAAGAAAGACTAAGGCAATATTTTAAAACATTTAAAATTATAATTGTTATTGTGGAGTGGAGGCTCCACTAATATATATATATTAGGGATGCACCGATAACACTTTTTCTCTTCCGATTCCGATGCTGGGAATCTCAGTACCGATCCCGATCAGATACCGGTGATGGTTTTTTTCATAATCAGTTTAGAATATCTTTACATTATTGTGTGGAACTAATTGGGTGTAGTCTTTAATATGTAAAGAAACACAAACCTCTAACTACACATTATTTCAATATAAATGTTTAGCTTATTAAGGAACACTTTATTATTAACTAGTGCAGCAGCAAAATTAACAATAATTCCAGTCCACATTTCATTCACACAGTTATTTTTTGTAACCCATTCAACGTAAATATTGTTATAAATTGTAAACAAATACTAATGATGACAATAATAATAATAATAAATAGTTATTATTATTATTATTATTATTATTATTATTATTATTATTATTGACTTTTAATTTTGAATACAACAGTAATATATTTAAATTGTGCACTTTTTAAACCTTCACGCTTTTATTTTGACATTCTGAACTCTAATATATATATATATAATCAAGCTTTTTAAGACAATTGAGGAAATTGTACACAACTATTACAAACATTCATTGATGCTCAAGAAGTCACATTACTATATGCACACTATGCTTTATGTAATTATCTGTAATGTAGTTTCTGAAGAGCAGTACTAAATAAAAAAAATCTTTTATCTCTTATATTTGTATAAATTATGAAAGGGGTGTGAACATTTATGAGACAAAAGGAACGCAAACTTATCTTCTCAACTGTATATATACTGTTTACTAAACCCTTGATGAGTGGCAAATCTAAATTGAGCAATTCTGTGATTTAGCTACTAAAAACAGCTATTTGACTCCTTAATGTTTCAGTTTTGGAGTCAAAGGCTGCTAAGTAATTTTTGTCTGGAACCCGAATGAAGTACAACCGAAATGAGTCATCAATAATGCTTTCATCACTGGTACAATGAGAGGGTTTGTAAATATGTTTAACATGTCACTGTGTATGATCAGAATTGTGGTTTTATAGGTCAATAGCTCTGAAGTGCTTAAGTGAAGAATAACATGCCGCCACACTGACCTTCAGTTTGCTACATATAGGTCATTAGCTGATGGGCATTCGTGGCATGCTTAACATCGTCTTTGTGTTTGTTTGTTTGTTTTTATATGATTTAATTGGCCACATGCATCCATTTAGGCTTTTGTATTTGAGAGAGGGATACTATGTCAGACTTTATGGACATCAAGAGCTCATATACTATAGCTGAATGTTGGTGTATGTCCTCAGGTGTTCTGGGGTGGGGGCCTGCTGGTGATGATAACAGTGATAATTCAAAGTGATTTCGCACAGCATGGTTTTGTCAGACCAGTCACCCACACCCTGTGGCTCTGCTACATGCTCATGTGTCTTAAATCTGCCAGAGGCTTTACCATGGTGTGGTACGTCAGGCTTTACTCATAGGTCAGATGAGTCATTGTTTTTTATAGTTTTTTTTCTCCCCTTTTCTCCCCAATTTGGCATGTCCAGTTCCCACTGCTTACTAGGTCCTTGTGGTGGCACGGTTACTCACTTCAATCCAGGTGGCAGAGGACAAGTCTCAGTTGTCTCCACTTCTGAGATAGTCAGCCTGCACATTTTGTCATGTGGATCACTGTGTATGACACCGCAGAGACTCATGGGATGTGGAGGCTTATGCTATTCTCCACAATCCATGCACAACTAACCACGTGCCCCATTGAGAGCTAGAGCCACTAATCGTGACCAAGAGGATGTTACCCCATGTGACTCTACCCTCCCTAGCAACCGGGCCAAATTGGTTGCTTAGGAGACCTGGCTGGAGTCATGAGTCATTGTTTTTACATTATTTTTGTTTACACAGTAATTCGATCTGAGAGGTTTTTTATGGATGACAACTAGGTCAGCTCTATATTTTTAGCATTTTGAGCATATTCAATAAACATATCAATGTTTATGTATTTGAGCTGTAATGTCTTAAAAGGGTGATTTCTTTTTTCAGTCAGAAAAGCCATCATTTAAACTGAACAACCATTGTTGCTCAACTGATTAAAATTTTAATATAAGAACTAGAACACAACTTCTGTGAACATTTCACTCCGAAATTTCACTTCACTCTGAATTTGTAATACTTCCACAAGTATCTCTATATTTATTTATTAGTGTCTAATTTTTAAATTAGTCATTGTTTGGAATAACTGAACAACTTCTAAATGTTAGGCTATTAATAGGGATGCACTGAAACAACATTTTCTATAATTACATTTCAGTAAGAAATAGAGCAGACAGACAAGAATTACATAAAAAAATGTGTAGACCATTAAGAAACCCTTTATTGTTAACTTATCTACTGTATAATGCAGCAGCAAAATTTACAGTAATTTCATTCTTTTGACACTTATTTTTTTTACATTGTATGTGGACCTGGAATGAGGAATGTCTTCTTTAGTGGATTTTTTGTTCAATAAAATAATTATAGAATTACAATAACAAAATTTCAGTCGAAATTTCGGAACTTTAAGAACCTCTGGCTTTTAATTTGGTGCTTTTAAATCTTCTGGCTTTTATTTGGCATCATCATGAGCATATCATGAGCCACGTGTGCTATGTATGTATATGTATGTGTGTGTGTGTGTGTGTGTGTGTGGGCATGTTTATGTGGTTTACGAGGACAATTATGCTATAAATGTGGTTTATGAGGACATTGCTAGTGTTCCCATAATTTAAATAGCTTAAAAATCATATTAAACAATGTTTTATTGAAAATGTAAAAATGCAGAAGGTTTTCTGTGAGGGTTTGGTTTAGGGGTTGTGTTAGGGTTAGAGGATAGAATATATATAGTTTGTACAGTATAAAAATCATTATGTCTATAGAAAGTCCTCATAATGATAGGTAGACCAACGTGTGTGTGTGTGTGTGTGTGTGTGTGTGTCTATTTGTGTGTGTGTCGACAACAGAGCAGCACCATTCACTGAAGTGCACTACACATGCAGACTGTATATTTACTTATTAATCACATTCTTTGTTATTTACAAAATTATTGTTTTTCTTTTATGCTTCTTTTATGTCATATTGGAGCTTGACAGTAATGACCATGACACACAATAACTCATAATCGGAGCACTGGAAAACGTTCTTTATTACTGTGCTAATGACCAAGAGAGTGATCACTTCACTTCATCCGCGTCGCCAGGTCATTTTTCTGGGGCTTCAGTCCCGAATATTTTGACTGTAGCCCCGAATGTAATTTTAAATGTATGCAACACAAGTTTAGGTGCAGATCAACAACAACAAAAATATTTCTGTATGAATATGCAATAATCTTCATGACGCAGCCTGTCACGCAGGTCTTTGAAGAATGTAGGCTACTCGCAATAATATTGCTACATTTTGTTTTGAAGTTCACGTGGCATGACACCCTCCCCCTATGCCTCCCATAACTAGAGAGAGGCAGCTTGTGTCACTCAGGAAGAAAAATGAAATGTCAAGAAAAAAAGCAACGCAGCCTTTTGGACTTTATTGAAAAGAACAGTAATAGTGAGGATTTACTGATGTTGCCTTTATGTTTAGATTAATGTTTTTAAACTTGTGGTCTGGTCAAGTACATCCAAATGTAGGGTGACCATACGTCCTCTTTTTCCCATATATGTCCTCTTTTTCGGACCTTAAAAAAGCACCCGACCGGGATTTCTAAATTTGCGAAAATGTCCAGGAATCGGCTTTAGTTGCATTATGATGTGCATCTGGTCTAGTACTTAATTGTGTGTGCGCGCATATTTGCATTGCTTTAACCCCTCTTTGTAAGTCCCGCCTTCTCGCACACAATTGGTTGATAAGAGGCTTGCAGCAACTATTGGCCAAATTCCTGCCTGTAAGTCTCTCCGCGAAGTGCTGTTGTGTTCAGCATCAAACAGTTGCTTGACAGTAGCAGCAAATGACAGCTGATTGGAAACAATGCCAAAAACGAAAATGCTAATTTACAGAAGATTTGCACAAAACAAGTCCAGGTCGAGATCCGTGGGAAGCAGAATGTATGACATGTAAAGCTGGCACTTATGTGTCAGTTGCTAATAAATGTGCAAGTGATTTAGAAGCACAAAATAGCTCTGCGAAGCATAGCTATTTTGTGTCAACAAAAGGTGAAAGTTCATCAGGGAAATTAACAGACTACTTTTTGTGACCAGGTAAAATTGTTATCACATTGCTTCATTTTACATGGCCATTCAAAATAATATTAATAGTAAATGAAGGTACACTAATGGCATCAATTTTATTATTTTATTTTATTTTAGTACATGGACATTCAAAAGAATGTCCAAGAATTTATATTTATTTATATATATTTATGTTATGCTAATAGAGTGTCTTTTTCTCTGTATTAAAGTTTGCATTCATAGTAGCACTGTTTTGAATCCTATTATATATGGTCTGCATGGGGTGTGCTAGTCCACTTATGCTAGTAAACAGCAACCGACTGACTTAGATGTTCATAGATGCCTACTCTGGTGGCCCGCCACAGTCTCATTTGCCCCGCCACGGTCTCATAATTAACCAAAAACATTTTTACACTTCTCATCTAAAATATTTTTACACTTCTCAGTCTCATAATCAAAAGGTTGTGTTTTGCGCTCTCTCATTCACCAGTCAGCTCCTCAACCGCTGCTGTAAACTCACATGCTCACACACACTCGCAGATATCTGCACTGGAGTATTCCTGGATCTGTCTATGGTTATTTGGTTTAGGAGGAAATCTTTGAGGTAATTAACGTTAACTAACATTAAATGTATCCACTGCATTTATACACTACTCCACACACAATTTATCATCATCTGTGTACAAGAGCAAATGGATAATATTATTGCTGAAGTTACAATCATGATGATTAAAGGAAATTAACGTTAGTGTTACTAGGTTAATTGGCAAAATGTTATGCTACTTATGGCTTCACTAGCTAGCTATTGTTAGAAGTCTGAGGCATCATTAAAGATAAAAAGCTAAAACTAATATCCATAGTTTTTAACCTACTTTTCAGAATGAGCATACAAAAATATTTTAAAAGATGTCAAACCCCAGATGGGGAAGAGGCATGGTGTCTAGGTTAAATGAGGCCCTGTGAGAGATTAGTTAGCACCACAGACTCTAGCTCTGAGTGAAAAATGTGGGCCGGGTAATGTCAATCCATCTAATTTTGGCCAATTGCTTTTGGCAAGGCAGGCCATGTCAATTTAACCCAGGCTGGGGGTGAAGAGCATCATGTATGGGAAAGAATTGGGGTGCTGTTTCTCAAAATTCAATTTAATTCAATGTTGCCTGCTTACTGCAGCTTTAAGAGCACAAAATTGTTTACAAGAGCACAACACTAGCCTCTTAATTTTGCTCTCAAAGTGCACCACATGGAAGTATTTAACTTTAAAATGTACAAAATATTCTTACAGGGGAGCATGCCCCCGAAAACCCCTAGAGGATCGGAGGTCTGCCCCCATACTCTCTCAAAATCCTGTGGGAATCACTGTACTTTCATTGTAAGTAAGGTGCCAGAGTGCAGAAAAAAACATAAAGGTAGAGCGTGTTTACTTAAAATAGTGTTACTAAAAATGTTGCTTTAACCATCCTAGTATTATTGGTATTATTATTATTATTATTATTATTATTGCTGTGTAAATAAATTATAATGCACAAGTTACATTCTATATATCTTGAAAATGCTTTATTTACATTAAATTAAAAGTTCAAACATTTTAATTAATTAAGTAAATGGTTGCAATTGTGTTATCATTTTTACTTCCTTTTTATCATTAAGTTACTTACAATCATGTTTGAATTTACAAGAACCACCACAAATAAATAAGTAATAAATAAGTAGGCAATGGTGTAACGTTGCTGGCAAGGATGAAGATGATGATGATGATGGAAAGACGAACACAAGTGCAGTTTATTAAACAAAAGTGAGATCCAAAAACCCTAACTAGAAACATGAAACATAAACATGAACATGACTAAACTAGACTTGACACAAACAAAACATGACTTGACTAAATCTTGACTTGACTTAAGCAAAACTACAACAAAGTTACATTAACAATACTCCACAAAGGACAATGGCAAACATGAGGGCTAAAATACATTGACATGGGTAACAAGTTAACAAGACCACCAATGAAAATACAAGACTGAAAACAATATAACAAGACAATGAAACATGAACCAATAAAAAGACAAGTCTAATAAACAAAGGAACCAATGAGAAAAAAACACATGAAACATGGCGGGAACAGAATAATCAAACGACTAGACCAGGAAGTGAACAAATTTCAAAATGAAGGACCTGAAGACATGAACAGGACTAACTTTTCAAAATAAAAGACATGAAAAACAGGAACAAACAGAATAAACATGACATTACCCACCCCCCCCCCCCCCCCCCCCCCCCCCTCCCCCCCCAACCCCCCCTCTCTAAGGGGCGGGAATAAACATGACATAAATCCAGTGTTCTGTAGGGAGCTGGGGGGATTGTCTTGAGGTGTGGGGCGTGGTGAGATAGGGTGTGGGGTGTGGTGAGATAGGGTGTGGGGTGTGGGGCACGGGATCAAGGCAGAGTCCGGGGGGGGGCATGAGAGGCTCGAGGAGTGAGCCAATGTGGAGTCGTAGGGATGGAGGCGGGCCTGGACCATGGAGCAGAGTCGGGCCTGGACCGGTGAGCAGAGGTTTGCTTGTGACATGGAGCAGTTTGTGGTTCGACTGAAGCATGGCGTGGAGCAGACTGAAGCTTGGCTGTGACATGGCATGGAGCAGACTGAGGTTCGGCTGTGACATGGCATGGAACAGTCATGAAAAAGTCACAACCGTCGTGAATCCAGGGGTGCAAGAAATATCTGAAAAGTGGCTTCTGATTAGGTTATCACCCAGTGTCATCTAGATGCTGGCTATTGTGTAATACAGGGGTCGGCAACCTATGGCATACGTGCCAGCATTGGCACGTGGAGGGGTAATCATTGGCATGCCAGCAACGGCAAGAGAGGAGTAGACTATATTTAAATAAATTATGCACCTGCGTTCCAATTTACATCTTGATGTAAATCCTTCCTCATGATTAAGCAGCGTGTTTTCATCAGCTGAATGGGAAGCTAAAGACTATTAAAGTGTGATGAGACTTGCACTGCGCGTGCAAGCCATTCGTGCATCACAAGCCAGCAGCACTTCTCTTCAATTAATCGCTTTCAGAACAACACGACATGTAATAAGGAAAACACCACTATTAATCCTTCATCGGCACAGCCATTGACTAGGAAAATAAAAATGGCACTCCATGTCAAAAAGGTTGCCGATCCCTGGGTTGTAATATCTTGTTGAGTCCAATTTGTGTATTAAATGATTTAGTGCCTTGCAGATATAACTTTCTAGTTACAATTTTTCATATTTCCACTTTAAAGTATTTTAATGTTACACTATAAAAATGACAATATACTTTTCTTTCAGTTGAAAAACTGCCGTGTCTGCAACACCGGATAATGAGTCTTAAAGCCGAGGCGTCTTACAATTTCTTCGTGCCTCGGCCAAATATATGAAATATGTATGATTTCCAAATAAAAGTGTCGGGACGAACACAGAAAGTGAGGGGGAGCATCCCAATTAATAGTTTCTACGCCACAGTTTAAAATAGGCTGGCTTTATAGCAAGTGTTATGTTGGTAGCTAAGTGAGCAGCTATACAGCAGACCCAAAATTAAGGGGAATTTATTTAATTATTTAATTAATCAGCTATTATTGTATGTTGATGAAGAAAACGAAAAGCGTTCATATAACGTGATATTATTAACTTACCTCTGCATCTTCTGTTGGCAGTGGCTCTGGTTGACCGTTGGAATTTAAAATGTCCTCGCGAGACCAGTTTTAACCCAACTGGGTGCGTTATTATAGAAACAACCCAATAAACGTTAGGAATTACCCAACAGAATGACCAAATATGTTTAACCCACCTATTGGGTAAAATAAATAACCCAACGTTTTTTAGAGTGTCTGTCCATCCTTTCTGAGTAATTACGCTAACAAATCATTTAATTAGAAATTTTTATTGATTTATAAAAACTGAAAATTTGAACTGATTCAAAGAATTAAATAGAATCTGTTGCCTTTTTGGAATATTATCTGCTTTTTAATTAAAATATCTCTGTCTTAATGCTCTCTTGCTTGTACATTGTGAGGCAAGAAAGGATTGCAAGAAAGGAAACATTAGTCTTCCCCTGTAAAACGTTATTAAATATGGGCTATTTAATCTTGTTAAAGTGGCACTATCTTCTCAGGATTTCCACATGTTTGTGTGCTTTTACTCACAATGACTTCATTCCAATGCAGGTGTGGGGATTGGAGGTTGGGAGGTGACAGAAAAAAAAAATCCTGTTTTCTTAAATCGTTTTAAGTGGAAGCTCTCAAACTAAAATATATATATATATATTTTATGTTAAGCAGCTATTTTGTACTGGAATGAAAAGGGTATAGACCGACTAGCACAAGAAATAAGTAAAGTTTATTTTCTAATATAGATTCTGTGTAAAGCTGCATCTTCCAGAGTGCAAAACAAACACCCAGTTTGTCTGTCATTAATATTGGAATAACAGCATGAATATATAGTTTCCTATGAATCCAAATCGTGCCTTTGGTTTTTCTCCACTCGCAGCTTCATAAATGGTCGTAAAACATAGACATGCCATGTTTGCTATGCCAAAATAGATAGGAAAATGTTCCTTCCCATTAAAACAGCATCAAACAGTTGCTTTCACATATTCTCTTAATGACATTAGTTTCATATCAGCATGCATTGTACAATAAGTCATTTGAAATCATATTTCCCATGCGAGTTGGGATTTGGCACTGCACCAAATGAGGGATTGGGCCATGCTGGTAAACGGTGTTAAGATTCTGTCCTGACCTTTGATTAAACCTCTCCTGCGGACTCTGCCTCTGTTGCTGTCAGGCAGACGTTCACAGGATTATGAGGTATTATGCAAATGCTATTCCTTAAGACAACGTACATTTTCTGGAATAGGTTGACATTGTTGCTGCCGTGATTGACATTGGCTTGGGAGGAGACATTGTTTTGAAATTTTGGTGAAGACTTTGTTTCTCATTGCAATTGTTTCATCAAATTGGATTTTCACAGTTGATATTGTTAATACAGGGTTAGTCTTAACCCTGGGTGAATATAATCCTGTGTTGTCTTGTTCCATGTTTCGCACTGTGGGCTAGTAAGTAATCCTGGGAAGTCAGGTTTTGAGATTCCAGACTCCAGTGTTCCACTCTCGTACACTAAACAGCATGACAGTTTATTTTAGAGGAATATTCTGAGTTCAATACAAGTTTAGCTCAATTGACAGCATTTGTGGCATAATATTGATTACCACAAAAATTTATTTTGACTTACCCCTCCTTTTCCTTACAAAAAGCAAAAATCGAGGTTACAGTGAGGCACTTACAATAGAAGTTAATGGGGGGTCATTTGTTAACATTAAAATACTCACTGTTTCAAAAGTATAGCCAGAAGACGTAAACAATATGTGTTTAAACGTGATTTTAGTGTGACAAAATCACTTACTAATCTTTTCCGTGTAAAGTTATAGCCAATTTTACAACTTCATTGCCATGATGATGCAATGTCAAAATGACTGTAAAAATTACAATTTAAACAACTTTACAGCTCAAATAATACACAATTTGTTACAGAAGAATTAATGTAAGTGCTTTAATAAAATTATAAGCTTCACATTTCTGCCTTTAAACCCTCCAAAAATTGTCCACATCCACTTTGATTTTAATTGCTTCTCTGTAACCTTGAATTTTATGAAACATTGCTTAACATTGGGTTAAAAATTAGCTGTTTTGGAATTCAAAAATACATCAACCCAGGATTAAACATAGTGTGAAAAGTCTTAAAGGTATAGATCACCCAAAAATTACAATTCTGACTTTCTTCTTCCATGGAACACAGAAGGACATGTCAGACAGATTGTTAGCTTTTGTCAACATTCAATTTCAATAATTTTTCCTCATACAATGAAAGTGAATGGTGACTGAGGCTAACATTCTGCCTAACATCTCTAAAGACCCTAACAGACAACCACGTCAGTTCAGAGATCTGGGAACACTTTGAGAAGCAGCTGTTGGGGTTTCTAGTGTTATCCATCAAAGTTAGAGCTTTTCAGCTGTGTTGGTACTTGCAGATCACAAATGATAACAGGATGGTATTAACTCTAATGTCTAAAATGTGCTCAGCCATTTCTCCATGAAGCCTTACATCTCAGGTCCCACTAGACATTATCCCATCTGTTGAAAATGTGCTCTGTGGATTATTATCATGCGGTTTGACATGAATCAGGTTTTCCTCTGGTGCTTTTGCTCTCTCATCAGTCACATGTTCACTGCAAAAAGAAGCCTAATTTTCTAGATCAGTATTTTGTCTTTTTTAAGGTGAAACATATAAACAAAATTTGATTAATTTACCTGACAAGCAAAATTGCATAAGATATTAAGACATGTTTTAGAGAACATATGTCTTGAATTAAGCTTATTTTTCTTACCCCTTTGGCAAATAGCGTTTTATTACATTTTTCTTAATTTTTTTATGCATAAACACAAGTCTGTGCTTAAAACAAGAAGAAAACAAACAACAACAATGTGCCAATGAGGTAAGAAAAGTTAACAGTGTTAGTTCACCTAAAAATGTCAATTCTGTCACCGTTTACTCACCCTCATGTTTTCCAAACTGTAGAACACAAAAGGATACAACTTGTAAGTAGCAGATCTTAGTCTTTTCACACAGCCTTTATAGAAAAAAAGCAATTTTCAATTTAGAGTTCATGTGTGAAAATCTAGCACTGGCTATTTTCCTGAATGAGAAGTTGTAATATTACCTGAAAAGTTCCTTTTTGATTTAATGTGTGAACAGAGTAACAAGATGAATGGTTTGATCCAGTACACAAGGTCCAATTGTTGCCCATTATCAGCGGCCCTGGGTGTGCAGACACTGGAAATCAAAACTGGACCATGAAGAAATGAAGATGGTGAACAAGCACTCAAAGTTGAGAAAACATTTAAATTCACTCACCTCCTACTCATGTCACAGTCTTCATCTTTCTACTCAAGACTGCCCAAATGCGCTCGGCCTGTTTCTTTTGAGACTCGAAACAGAGTAGCATTATCCTCAATGGCAGTGATCCACTACATCCATGTTTATTTACATCTGTCATTAGGGCTGGGTATTGGTACAGATTTCTCGATTCAGTTAAATTCTGATTCACAAGCTTGGTTCTATTCGATTACAATTTCAAATTGTTGCCAGTTCATATGGGTATATTTCAGATATAATGTCCCTTTTGCTTATGAAATAAATTAACTCCCAGCTAATGCTGTTAATTATTCAGGGAACCTTCTAACTAGGAACATTATGAAAATATACAGTTTGCTAATTGTATTTTATTAGTTATTCATCATTTTGATAACATTTTGGCTTTTTAAAAATGAACACATCTATGATATCAATCATTAAATTAGATATAATATTACATATTTTATTTTTGTGACATTTTCATTGTTTAATTGCATAATTTGTACTATTTACATATATTTTAAATATTTACATTGATTTGTCGAACACGTGCTAAAACCAGTACTGTCTCTTTAAGAAAACCAGCATTTCTGTAAAGCGCCTTTGTAAATGAGAACATATTAATGAAAGAGGACTTGAATGGCTTTACATCATCTCTGCTATGCGTGATTAGAAATAAATGTTTATTTTTTTATTGTTTTTGATGAACAACTGACTGTAGAGAACAGAACGGGTAATAAAAGAGACAGTATTCAATGACAAATGGGCCACCTAGTTCTCGTCTTTGGACTCACATTAGTCCATGAGTGAAATCTAAACAATTACCAGCCCATTGACAAATATATACATTTTACTCACATAGCACAAAATTTGGTTGCAAATGTGAGAGATTTCCTTTCATTGCAGTGGAGGGTTGCACATTGAGTGCAATGCAACAATTTTACTGCAATTAACCAGGTTTCATGTTTGAAAGTTGGGTTAGGACTGGGTTTCCATCCAGACATTTTTTATTTACATTTCTAAATATTCTACTAAAGAAAATGCTAATCGCTGCATGCTTCCATTCACTATGACACACACATTATTTTGTGCATGTCGTTGCAGGTGAATGACCTCCTTGCTTCAGGGAGAGTTGTATTTGCGGTGTTGAACATAGGCGGTTCTAGGGTCAGTAAATATTTGGGGCTTAACCCAGAATGCTGTGGATATGTATGACCATCCTTTCATGAAATATCGAAAAAGTAATACACTTTATAATTGAAGCTTAAATGTTACATCGGTGATGTGTCATTTATATAATAAATCTTTACATTTTACTGAAACTGAAAATGTCCTTCCAACTTTTGCCTCATATAAGCTGCTCAAAAATCAGAAATTGCATGATTATAATATTGTTTACTTTAAATCATGGTTTTTAAAAAAAAACATGTACCATTCACCTGTACACACATTCATGTTTAAACATGTAGAATTCGGTATTTCATTATACATTGTGTACAATTGTGCAATTCAAGGGTTTCCATTCAGGTTTTCTTAAGTGCATTTAAAATTTGCATAAAAATAGTTGGATGGAAATCTAGCAAGTGACCTCAGTCATCATTCACTTTCATTGTATTGAAAATATGCAATATGCACCATTGAACGGTGACTGGGGCTAACATTCCACCTAACATTTTCTTTTGTGTGCCATAGAATAAATACAGTCATGCAGAACATCATGAGGGTGAATAAATTATATAATAATTGTAATTTTGTTAATTCAAGAACAAGCCTTACAATCTAACAACTTTTGGTTTCCAATTAAGGATGTTTAGATATTTTATTTGAAAACAAGACAAAAATACTGATGAAGAAAAATGACTTTTTGCAGTAATATTTTTGTCATTATACTTTTGCAGAGTTTGTTCTTCTCCTTGACTTGGTCTGTCAATACGGCTGGGAGAGATATGTGTTCAGTGTGCCTGAAATCTGACATGTACCTCAAACCCTGTGTGTCTCAGTGCCTGGATGGTAAACCCTTTGAGATGAGATTCATTTTCATCAGAGGTTTTCTGATGTATTCTAAATCAGCTTTTTTGGCCTCATCCTCATTCACTTCGAGCTGTGGAGGTTGCTCCTAATTCTCTTTCGGTTTAGCGTGCATAGTGAGGTTTTGATGTTTATTTTGCTATGGGCGACAAGAGCCTATGCCAGGTGGAATTGGCAGTGTATCTGCCAGAATGAACGTTATGCAACCTGTGACAACTCAGAGGACTGTGTTGGTGTTAAATATCAATATGCAAAATACAATAGCACATAAAACGCCACATGGCAATGTAAACAGAAGCAAACTGTGTCTGGGAGATAGTGAAGATAATCCCAATATAGGATCTATGGATGAAAATAGGATTCACCAAAGTGACAGTGAAAACAGCATGGCCATCTCTTCAGATCAAAAGAGCCCATGTGACACACAAAGCTAGACCTGTCTGTTTATGTCAAACTGGTGGTACAGGCTGTTCTTTTGGCACTAGGATGGCTATATTTCAGGTTTTATGGTATATTTGAGCTGCTTGGCCTCGGTTTATGCTATATGGTCTTTACTGGAACAGTAAAGGAAAAATCCTTAGAAAAAGAATTTGATGTGGATAAATAAGGAATACTTCACCCAAAAATTGTTATTGTCATAATTTACTTGCTAATACTTATGTTTTGGGAATTCTTGCGAGACTTTCTTTCTTAAGTAAAACACAAAAATGGCTTTTTTTTCTTTTTGTTTTTACAGTATATTCAGTGTACTTACCCAAGAAAGTACTGTAATATTAGGTACTATGTACTTAATATGGGTTAAGATCTGGGTTGGGGATAAGTTTAGTACGTAGTAATTACTGTAGTTGTTGTAATTATATAGTACATAAATGTAGAACAGTACTGTAAAATATAGTGCTAACAAATAGTGCTATTTATAGAGGAATGCCCAAGCTGCTCTTTTCCATACAATGAAAGTGAATGTCAACAAAGTCTATCAAGCAAGATTTTCAGTCCGTAACACAAAAGCTATCATGTGGATTACTTTTATGATGTTTTTTTTTGCCAGCCCTTGGTCCCCATTTTCTTTCATTGTATGGATGAGAGCAGCTCAGATGTTTTTCTAAACTTTTACTTTGGTGTTCCACTGAAGAAAGAAAGTCATATGGGTTTGGAATGACATGAGGGTGAGTAAACGATGACAGTATTTTCAATTTTGGGTGAACTATCCTTTTAATGCCCCAATGATTGTATTTTTTATTATGTTAATGAATATCATAACAAGAGACTTCTAATCCTCACCGAAATCGTTCCTGCCCTTTTCAGAGTGAAGTTTCAGATGAACATTTATATCTCTAACATACAGCACATGAGGCTTCATAACAGCCTGCCGAGATACAGGCACTCATTTTCTCTCAGGTGAGTCTTTAATTGCATCTTTCTTACTTGTTGACATCTTTCCTATCATGGTGCGCTGCTCTTCTATGTGACTAGGCTCGCACTTACTCAATAAGTGGAACAGTGGCAGCTGTCATTGCATGCCTTATTATTACTGAAAAAATACTTTCTAGTCCTTAAAGATCCACAAACGATCGCACTTCGATTTAGCTCACATCACAGCTGCTAGACAATCTCTCCCAGCCATATTGACAGACCATTGGCCCCAGCTTTGGGAATCCACTTCCAGGGGCAGAAAACAGCTCTTAATTACCCTCCATAAACTGTCTGGCTGCTGCAAAGCAAAAATCAATTCTTGCTCCAGGATGATTTTGGGTGTAATGGCGACCATCATCAACAGACTTCTGTCACGTTGATGCGTCACAGGGGAAGCTCAGGCTGTATGTACCCTACTCCGGGAACAACCCGCTGGAAGGAGCTCTGCTACTGTATTGGTTCCTTTCGTCACAGCTCGGTACACATCCACCAAGTTCCTAAATTGAGATTAATAATATCATCTATGGCTCCAGTTTACAGACAGCTATTTCCGCCCCTCCCAACCTTCAAAGTCCAGCGCACTTCTATTCGAAAATATGACATGGGCACAGGGAATGTTAAGATTCTTTACAGACGGCATGCATACACAAGAATCATCAGTTTTACAGACATGTTTGAATACATTGACTCTTTGACATTCAAACCTGAGATATCCTCTCCCACCAGCTCGGAATGAGCGGACAGCATGTGTGCGAGAGTGTGCGTGGGCAAAGTGTCATGGCTGCGTGCTGCCAAGAACAGCTCCCCACATTGTTAACAGTGTTTTGTGTCTGCAGACATCTGCCTGGCTGTGGATTGCATTAAGCTCAGGACACTGCCATGAAGGACAGTGGTAGAACTTCCATAAAACACAACAACTTAATTAGAATTGTCTGTTTAGAAAAGCTTCTCTGGCACTTTTTGTCTCTTTGTAAATAAAAGTAGTATTTTACTGTTTTACAGTGTACAGTACAGAATAGCACATACATTAAATGAATGGTATAGTAAAAAGGAAAATTCTGTCATTAATGGAACACAAAAGGACAATAATAAAGAATTGTCATGTAGCTATTTTCCATGTGACAGTTCATGGTGAACATTGGTTGTTAAGCTCTAAAAAGCACCATTAAAACATCATTAATAGATCCTGAATATAATATAATATAATATAATTAGGACTGTCAATCGATTAAAATATTTAATCAAATTAATTACATGGTTAACATGATTAATTAATCGTGATTAATCGCATATACAAATATTTGATGAGAAAGCCCCTCATATAACAGTAATTAAATATATAAAGATTATGCATATTTATATCAATAAATAATTATAAATAGTTATCTTTAAATATCTAAAGATATTTTATATATATATATATAAAATATTTGTATATGCAATTAATCACGATTAATATATTATATGTGTGTGTAAAAATATTCAGATAAATAAAATGCATTACATTCTTGTGGCAGAAGAGTTAATCATTGATAAGACAATACAAAAAGCGGCTTTAGAATACAATGTATTGTTTACTACCATATTATTGATAACAAGTCAATCATTGTCGTACTGTTCACAGCAATCCATTTCACAAGTGAAGTTGTCAGTCAGTTGGAGATTTATTATGAGGGCTTGTTTAAGAGCCCGTCAATCTACACCTGCGTCAGACATGCTTGTGTTGCGTCTCGGGTGCATTGCGTCATAAACATAAAATGTTTAGGTCACTGTTTCAAGTTAAATATAGTTTAATACTCAATCTTTAAACACATCTTGAGATCCCTTAGATCGCATTTGTGTTTTGAACGCAAGAATGTAACGCATGTTTGCGTTGATCTGCCTACTGTAGTGTTTTCTTCACTGTATAAACTATAATATAATATGGATGTGTATTGATACAGATGTCCCGATTCAATTTGATTCTGATTCACAAGTTCCCAATTTGATTTCAATTAGATTCAGTATCGATTCATATGGGTTTATTTCAGTTTAAATGTCCCTTTTGCTTGCATATAAAATGAATTATCTCCCTGCTACTGCTGTTAATTAGACAGGGGATATTTTCATGAACTACACAATTACTGGTGAGTGAAATGTGAACATTTACCAGCCAGTTGCCAGATATATTCACTTTAGTCGCATAGCGAAATTTGGTTGCAAATGTGAGTGATCTTATTGTGGTAGAGCTGAGGGTTGCGCATTGAGTGAATGATCAATCTTGGGATATCGAGGTTGATCAAATGAAGATTGCGATTAATTGGAAAAACTATATTTTTAACCACCCCTGTAATCAGCCCGTTCTCATTCCCTAAGCATCCAATTTTGACAATTGTGCAGAAGCTGGGGGGGGGGGCTCCTTTTCAGCCTGTTCAGTGAAATATATCAACACAAGGAGTCGCAAACACAGGAGTCTTATTTCATAGAGCTGTTTGTCAGTGTGGCATTTAACAGTGGAAGTCAAATCAACTTCATAGACAGAAAAATCCTTAAAATTCCTGGAACATGGGAAACAATTAAATCTTGAGATTTGTGGAGAATAAAAGCTTCACTCAATACCGCATCAGTGGCTTGGCCTATTTCATCCGTGATTCATTCTGCCTCTTTTTCATTTGTTTCACTTCCAAGGACGTTTGAAATAACATTGCCAGTTTGCAAAGCACAGTTTTTACAGATAATTATAATCCAAATTAGCCTCTACAAAAAGGCGGAACAAAAAATGTTTTAGATTGAATGTTGCTTTTACTGTATGTATTCAGTTACTCTAAATGGATCGTTTGACCCCAAAAAAAATTTTTTTTTAAATAAAATCATAATTTACTCACCCTAATGTCATTCCAAACCTGTATGTCTTTCTTTCCTCTATGTAACATAAAAAGAGAATTTTGAAGAATATCCTGTCCACTCATTTCCATGTAATACAAGTCAATGAGTTTTGAGGCTGTCAAACCCCAAAATGACAAGCACACCATGAAAGGGGTCCATACGTATACATATGTACAAGTCTTGTGAAGTAAGATATATGATAGCTTTGCATGAGGAACTGACTGAACAGTCATCATTCACTTCTATATGGAAAATACCTTTTGTGTTCTACAGTAGAGAGAAAGTCATATAGGTTTGAAAAGTCATGAGGACAGAAAATTTATTTTAAGGTGAACTATCCCTTTAAGCTCACATGTATTCATTTAAATTCTAGCTCTATACAAGATTTATAAAGAAACCATTTGCTGCTGACTGGTTTGCTGATGGCGATAGCAGCAGTGGTGTATCTGTTGACTAATTGGAGAGGCTGTCCTCACAGTATTCTCTGCAGAGCCTGTTGTTTTGCTCATTTGGTGTGACAAATAGTGAGGAGGATGCAAGGCCTGCGTGCTGTTCTGACCTATGACATCTCATTTGTTTCTGATAAATGGCCATTTTCTGGAGGTGCATGGTTCACTTGAGAGGCAATTGCCAGGTATGAGTTGCCTTCTTCAGCGACATAAAAAAAAAAAGCCATGGCACTCCAAGACTTGGCCAGAAATTGTTGCATTGCTGGTTGCTCTTGCAACGCTATGGCTTGCAGCTCTTGGTGTAATAATTAAATCTAGTCATTATTGCAGCAACTTTGATATATGTTATGCACAGTTAGTTTTAAAGAAAAACATGCAAAACATTGTTAACAGAGTAACTAGTTTCATCATCATTAGCTTTCAGATGTTTGAAGGGATATACTGGGTACAATACAAGATGAGCTCAATCGACAGCATTTGTTGCATAATGTTGATTACCACAAAAATACATTTAAGACTCATCCCTCCTTTTCATTAAAGAATACATTTGCAAATATTGAGGTTACAGTGAGGCACTTACAGTGAAAGTGAATGTGGGTTTAAAGGCAGAAATGTGAAGCTTATAATTTTATAAAAGCACTTACAATAATTCTTCTGTTAAAACTTGTGTATTATTTGATCTGTGTAGTTGTTTAAATAGTTTAGTTTTTACAGTTGTTTTGGGTTTTAGGGTTTGTTGACATTACATCGTCTTGGCAATAAGTTGGAAAATTGGCTTCCATTGTAAGTGCCTCACTGTAACCCCGATTTTTTCCTTTTTTTCCCCTTTTCTTTTAAGAAAAATTATAATTGTTATTTATTTTTTATTATGTGGTAATAACTATTATGCAACAAATGCTGTTGATTGTTTTTTCCTGACCTACTTACAGTATGTTAATCATCAATAACAAATATTAATTGTATTTATTTATTTATTTTGGTGCAAATCTTATGTAAAATTTTGCATTATCATAGTAGTTTTTGCAAGCAGTTTAGACAGAAATAGGTTGTTCTCATGTTTTCAAAATAATTTTGTCACATATTCACAATTTTTTATTTTTTAATTATTTACAGCCTTTATATTTAAAATATTTGGCATGGATTTTGTTGTTACTGCAAATCTCACACTCCATTTTCTCTGAATCTTAGCAGCCAAACCCATCTGTCACAGGATATATCATAGTCTAAAAGACACAATTTCATTCATAACTCTATTTTGTGTAATTATTACATTTTGCATTTGCATGGCAGTAGCGATTTCTGTTTCATAAAATCGATTAAAAAAGATTGAATCTATTTTATGCCACTGTGAATATTAAGTCTTCAGACTTACAGATGTCTTATGGTACAGAGATGGAATTGCATGCAAATAATGAGGCAAATGATTCTTGGATCATGTTTAAAAAAACAAGATTGGTATTAAACTCTACACATGCCTCCTTAAACATAGCAGAGGCATTGGTGCTGTTTATGTAAATGTTGTTGCTCATATAAAGGAGGCCATCCATTCTGTGCTGTGTTGTGGGGCTGAGTATGTATCTGTGCAGATAAGGTTGCTTCGGGACGACTCGACTCAAGCCAGGGAGAGTGAGGGAGAGAAACTGTTTGTTGGAAGATAAACAGGGCTAATTAGAATATGCATTTGTTCAGTAATTCTGTCCATAATTTAGATATTTTAATCTTTGAACATGCCAGCTATTTAGAATGTCAGCTGTTGCTTCGCATGTTGATCTGAAACATACTGTTTAAATGCGGCTTTTCAGACATGCTGGCAACATACCAACAAGATTAGCACACTTCTTCACTGACAACAACAACCACCACCATACAGCGTTTGCGGCTAATTATGTTGGGTGTATGTTCATTTAGTCACTTCATGCATTTTTACTGATCGCATAGCTATTCAATCATAAAAAGACCATGTGTAAGTGCCCTCCAAGATGTGGTTTAAGATGCATACATGACATAACTCGGCCAAATGTATATCAGGTGGTTCAGGCCACATTCGTAAACCTTACAAAACGTGCTGCACATTTAATTGCAATTGCAATAAAATCATGATTTGAGCATGTACAATTTCTAATCCGCAGCAAGCTTCAATTTTATTATTATTATTTTTTAATTCAGTAAACAGTGTCAGCATATGGAAGTTTAGGACCCCACAATCCACATGTGCGCAAACAATCATGGATGAGACACATACACTAGATGGAACAACCAAAATACTCAAACACTAATTGCCATATGGGGCATTAGACAGAATCTCAACTACAGAATCTCGCTGACTAATATTAGCATCACGGAATTGTACTCTGTTTAATGTACATATAGTGCGATAATAATTTAAATAGTCATGTGTAAATGGAAAGTGCATACCCATTTGGAAAGCAATCCGATTGATCAAGATGCATGAAGTAACTAAATGTAAATGGGCCTTAGAAACAAGCACCCATTGTCAAATAAGTGGAGGCAATCCACATTGTTTGATGAGTCTTGTTCCATGGCAATTTTAGCTATGATTGTACGGCAATAAATTCAAGCAGGCGTTATATCGCAGGAATACAGTGGCTCCCTGATGCTATCACTCCCCTAATCTAGAGAACAAACTCCTGTTCGATTCTACAAGTCGATAGCACTTCAGGCAAACTCTTGAATAGCACTTCCGCTTCACTGAGAGATAAAGGCACTGATAGGAGACATGTGGTATAGTGCAACCATTGTGTTAGATCAAGATGTGCCTTCAAAGCTGATGGGTGCTGTGAATTCTGATTCCACCTCTCTGCTGTCTCAGGATGAGATATTTAGATGGCCTACAGAAAGACAGCAGTGACTAAATTAATATGAAAATGAGTTCAGGGAAAGACAGTTCAGCTGTCTTTTAAGTGTCTAGTGGTGAATGGTGCTTTAACTGCCTAGTTTTTAACCATGAGAAGAACATGAAGCAGTAAGTTTTACATTAACAATATTGAGGGGTTAGTTTACCCAAAAATAACAATTCTGTCAGTTACGCTCCCTAGAATTTTTCTAAACCTGTATTTTTGTTTTCTTCAGTGGATCACAAAAGGCAGAACGTTAGGGAATGACATTCCATCATTGTATGGAAAACATATGCAATGAAAGTGAATGGTGACTGAGGCGGCAAGTCTGTTTGACTGTCTGTCTGTCCGTCCAATGAAAAATGGAGGGAAATGTTAGATTTCCTCCTTGAAAATGATAATTATTTATTGCAGTTATGTTGGTGAGGCAAGTAGCAAAGAAATTAAACACTGCTTTTAAAGGAATGTTCCAGGTTTAATACAATAAAAACCAGTTAAGCACAATAAACAACGTTTGTGGCATAATGTTGATTACCACAAAAAAGTCATTAATACATAATCATTTCATAAATCTAAATTTTTGTGAAGAAATGATGAACTATCTCTTTAATCATGCTTTATTTTAAAATGTACTAGAACATTATTCTGTAAGGTTAAAGTACTGAATTAACCATACTGTTCACATCTCTGTGCTAGTTGAAAATGTAGGCAAATCTCTTAATAATGGCATTGCACTTATTTAATGTAAATGATATGCAAATACAGATACAGCAAGTCTATTTTAAGGTTTTGTGTCTATACCCACCACATATCTTTTAACATATGACTGTCTCTCCATGCATGTGAAGGAGACATCAGAGAAGAGCCCCTGTCCTTTCCATTTACTCTTCTTAATGCAATAAATGTTAGGCATCGGATTGGGTTTTTGGCATGTACAGCTTGCTCTGGTTATCCCTGTAATAGAGAGGGTTTGTAGCATGCTAAGCACTCTTGATGCATTTCATAAATATGGTGCTTGCTGTTCAAACTGCAGCTCTGGGTTGCTTTGCCTCTCATTACTGCTAATGTTTTAAATGGGGTTTTGGAGGGAATTCTGTCTGCTTTACCCCAACAAAATTATGAACAATTTAAGATGTCAGGGAGAAAAAAAACAGTCCTTGGGAAATGGTAAGCAATTAAAAGTATATTAGCCGTTCAAGGCCAAAAATAATTAAAGCTCTCACACCATTGTGTTTTAGAAAATAGCTGAGGGCAGCAATCACAAGAGGTGCACAGAGTCAAAAATCACCACATAACATGAAATGTTCAGCCATGCCCCTGCTACAGTACAGCCGAAAATAAGGAGCCATCAAAGCTTGCTTTTGATTTGGTTCTTCTCATTTTCTGCGTAATGACATTTTTTCCACTGTGCTTCACGCAAGCGTATCACATTACAGAATTTAGAAATGAGATTGGATCTGCGTATTTAATCACACCATTGCAATTAGTTGGTAGGAACAGAACGAATGGAATTGGAACACCTCAAAATGCTCCCGCCTGTTGCTGGATATATGAAAATCCAGGCGCTCAAAAGCATTGAGTCTCAGGAAACAAACTTTGGGCTGTAATATTGCAGGCTGTTGTAGGGCAGAGCGATATTGTTGAAAATTACACCCAAAGGTTTTTTTTTTTTTTTTTTTTAGCCTTTTGATGATATTTTATAGATGCCTCGATATTCAGTATATTTGCTCTGAAATGGCTTTGATGAGTGATTTCAAAACAAAGTTTAACCTGTTAAGCAGCATGTCCCTTTTGAGAAAAATCAAAAATCTAAGAAATGACAAACCATTACTACAGTGGTTGCAGTTAATGAAGACTTTGGACTACAGTGATAATTGTTGTTCATTTTGAGAGGAGGGGTTTATTGTCTAATAATTAGTGTTAAATAAAGTCATAAAGAAGACAAATACTTAAATGTTCAGTTTTAAATAACCAATTTTTTACAATCTGTTTTGAACACAGAGATTGATATTTAATTATTTTAATTTAAATGCACCAGTATAACAATAAATGGTAATAAACAGCAATATTTACATATAATATTTTTTTTTAAATAACTGAAATAACAGGGGAGAAGTGTGTGAATGGGAAACGACCTCACAAGCCAGGACTTGAACTTTGTTCAACCTGATGCATCAGCACCACATGTCATGAGCACAGACCGGTATAATACATTAAAAATACAATGCAAAGGCTTCTGAAGCATTTTTAAGTGATGGTGCAAGTGAATCATGCAATCAGAATTTTGAATTAATTAATTTAAACAGACCATTTGAACTGATGGATGAATCATACTTACAAACTCTTACACTGTTAAAGTTGTTATCAGAGACTCTTATTAGAACATCTTTTTCTTAATGCCCATTTGCTAGACAATTAAGGATTGTAAATGTTAATGGGTAATTGTATATTGGCAACAAAATGATGACATGAGTGAATTTTCAATATATCGCCCAGCCGCAGTGAAATGAACCTAAAAATGATGTCTATCTAGGACAAAATAACAACACGAACAAAAAGACATCATAGTAAAACGTGTCTTTTCTGCCTATTGTACAGTCAAATATGATCTGATAAATAGCGGTACTGATGGTTTGATTGCAGGAATATGCTGCAGTGCTCTATGATACACATGTTTAAACCCCGTAAACACACACACACATACATCATGGTCCTAGACAAATCTCTGTGGGCTTGATGCGCTCAAAGGCAGTTCTTTCCACTTTAACAGGATTTGCACAGATGAGACGGGTGCCCACCAAGCACAACAGAAACATATAACCCCCCACGCCCCCAAACCCTAAACTAGCAAATGAACAATTGTATTTTCATTAATTAGTATAAACCAAGATTAAATTAATTACAATTTAGGATCAAGTCTCTGGATCAAGTCCTGCTTTATGTGGTTTTCAAATGACTGGTGTTGAGAACATGTTAAGAGAATGATATTTTCCAATGTGGCTTGTGGTATAAGCTTTTAATATATATAAACAGATACAGAGCTGATGAGATGCAGGTTTATCAGTCTGCACTGTCTGAACCTGTTCGAACCACAATGCTTTAATAACCTTTTGTCCATGAAGTACAGTGTCAGTTGCTCACGGGCAAACGAGTACCAAATTGTGTTCAATTACACTCTTAA
The DNA here is from genome assembly GCA_032164185.1 of Moxostoma hubbsi. NCBI lineage: Eukaryota > Metazoa > Chordata > Actinopteri > Cypriniformes > Catostomidae > Moxostoma > Moxostoma hubbsi. The sequence goes on from JAVLUX010000024.1 coordinate 24,413,796, forward strand.
TCCTAAAAGTGGGGTCTCGGAATGTTTGATTATAATTATAATTTTTCATGGAATGATAAATGACAGAATTACGAATCTTTGAAAGTTTGATAAATGTGGCTGATTGCACCGATTAGCTCAATCACAATTTTTCAAACACATGTAGCAGGTTTGCAGGTGCCCTGCAAACACAAAGCACAAGCTGGATGAGTTCCATATTATTTTTTTGATAAGATACTAAAATTAGGTCCCACTGAGCCCAATTTTGTTTCTTGTTTTTTCTCTGTAATCATCAAAGTTTCATGCTGGCAGAGTAAAAAAAGAAGTAAGCTTCTTGTATAACATTCTGATGAACTTGAAGACAATTTGAATATTAGAATATTTTTCAATGTTCAGAGGAGCAGAATTGATTCATTAATGAGGTATTATTTGAATGTTTCTATTGTAAGCAATACAAAGCAAGTGTTAAATATCCAGACAATCAGGGACATTCAAATGTGCTTGAGGTTTCTCCACTTTGCATGGTCAGAAAGATGGGTAGCTCAAAAGATGTAAATATATGCACAAAATGAGAGCAGTGGTCATTTAGAGGATTCCTGATGCATCCAGCTAACTTTACCACTTTACCACAGACTCAACTTAAATAACCCTGAATGAAAGGACACAGCGCATGCTTTTGCCCCAGATCGGAACAATTTGCTGCCATTTCTTAAAGCTGGGGTGACAAGCACCAATATTTTTGGACTTAGGGTTTATCTGGGGTGGTCTTGGCTTACTTGGCACATTGTGAGATAAAATATGGCCAAAGAATTGTTTAAGATTATAATCTGTATATACATTTTAGAATTCAGTACATAAGAGCTCCGTTAACCTGTTTTAGTGACGTCACTGTTTCCGAGACGTTTCATGTTTGTGACCATTAGCGGGAGAAAGCAATGGCGGTGAATGAAAAAACGCCCATGAAACGATATCAAAAAAGACATCAAAATTTGCTATTGATCCATGCCAGTCCCAGGAAAAGTGTAAACATGTCATGTATTTTTTTCTTATTAAATGTGTTACATACAGCCTGATCCTATGAAATTTACATCAACATGACCACATTTATGCAATTAAAAATGAACATGCTGTATTAACACGTTTGGCTGCAGTTTTCCAGTGAACTGTCCAGCTGGGTTTTAACGTGAATTTTAGATGGATGTTTTTAAAACATACCCACCTAACCTAAAACTTTTGCCTGAACCTAACCATTAGTGTTTTAAAATATAAATGAGTTGTTTAAAAAAGACATTCTTAACAAATCAATGCATAAATAGTGTTTTAAAATGCAGAAGCAAAATGAAAAAGTGCAGGGAATTGTACCTGGATACACATATAACAAGTTTAGCAAAAATGTATATAGAATCACATTTTCACTATGAGACCAGGTTGGCTACATAACATGACACACTTTTATACAGTGTTTAAATAATAATACATGCAACTTAATTTTCTTAAACAGATAGTTCACCCAAAAAAGAAAAATCCTTATGTTTTTCCAAACCTGTATGACTTAAGGAACACACCACACACACAAGGGGATACTTTTGTAGAAGGTTAACCTCAGTCACCATTCACTTTTTTGTGTAAAAAGATGCATATACGTTGAATGGTGACTGAGGCTAAAAATATCTGCTTTTGTCTTCCATGAAGGAAAGAAATTCATAGGTTTGACATGAGTGTGAGTTACTATCAGTTTAATAATTACGATGAAACAAATTATTTTTATTTTTTAGGAAGTTTCATTCAAAATCCGCAAGGCTCAAAAAGTCAATTTCTGTCATATACGGTGTTTATTATGAAGTGTACAGGCAATGTGCGAGAATCGCAGTCCATGTCTGAGGCTGATAGCAATGCTGTCTCCACAGGAATGAGATGACTATGCTAGGGAAAGGCTAACCGTTGCAAGTTCATTGCTGCTCTTTAGAGAGGTCAAAGAACTGACAACTTGCATAGAGGGAGGGTGTGTTAATCTATGCATGTGTATGTTTTGGAAAGGGGCGTTTTCACATTTTGTTTAATCCAATAGTTTTGGGCACACATTGATTCCAACCAATACATTTTTCAATTAAACCACACATGGTGACCTAAAGTAGGTCAGACGAGGAAAACAGACAGCTACAAAGCAAAAATATGGTGCTGAGTAGATTCCTATTGAGATTTCATCTTCAATTTTCAATTTTATTATGAATTATATTATCAGCATTTGTTTCTCATAATCAATATTTTATGAATAACTTGAGTGAAATGTATATGAATTCAATATTTTTTTTGTATTTGTAATGTCCACCTTTTTAGTTTAAAAGAAAACATGCATGGCATGGACTGCATCAGTTTATACAAAACTGATCCATGTTATCCCAGTGTAATTTGACAATATTCCAAAGAGCATCTTATGTACTTTAATAGAAGCATGGAAATCTGACCTTTGGTGCAGTCGAGTTAATATGGTCAATGCCACAAATTTACTCATTGAATAAGTATCCAAGTAAAAATTGCTGAATCTTAAATATGCATTAATTGTATTAGTAAGTCGTAATGTATCTTTGTTAACATTTTAAAAAATCTGTAAACCTCCGGGCCATATTTTAAGAGCGCTAGTATTAAGCACAGAAGTCATAAGCGTAAAGTGGGCATGACCATGAAATTTTGGTATTTTCGTGGAAGCATGTTCTAAGTCAAGGCGCATGTAGGTATGGTGAAATCATATACGCAAATGGGCTGGATTAAGTGCAATTTAATTCTGAGTTTTTTTTCCAGTTATTATTCCATAAAGTAGTCTATTCCCTCAAGCATCAGTGATATAAACAAGACAGCACATTCATAAAAGTTGATAGTATAAAAGGACTGTATGCAATGAAAATGACGCTCTTTTGTGCATTAACTACGTACTTGATGATTGTCAGGCATATTTCTATGACAGAGAGTATCACCTTTTATATGCATGGAAAATTGATTCTCCTCAGAATTTGGATGCAGGCTCCATTAAATTACAGAGAATGTACTGTAAGTATTATTAATCATTTTCATATACATGCACACAAATCATGGTAAGTATTGACAGTGATTGTATCGGCACACACTTCCCTTTTACCGGACAATTTTGATAAATTAATTTATTGAAACACGATAAAAATAAACCAAAAATATTTCTAAATTGAAATTACACTTCAAAAGAAATGAAAATATAATTGTATAATAGAAGAGGTCAAAAAAATCACAGCCTACAATTCCAAACATTTTACTCTCTCCAACTTGTTCCACTTGCCCATTTTGCAGTGACTTAATAATCACTCTATGACAACAGGTGGAAAAATACAGTTTAGACTTACAAATTAAACCATAAATACAATTGTAAATTTAAACATAATAATTAAAAATAAACCATGACCTATAGCTAGTTTAACACAAATCTCATACATGCTTTTTTTCATAAAAGACTCATATAACTCAGAAAATTTTGTGGAACATCAAATTATGTCCCTGACAATCAGAGTTTGGACATGAAATTTATTAACACCTGCTAGTGGAATCTCCAAACTGCAAATGCAGGAACTGAGTTTAAACTTTGCTCTAAGTTAAGACTTGGTTTTAAACATATTAGCGCAACAACCTCTTTCTCAGGAAAAAGTTAATTGCGTTTTGCTCCACTTATTTACCATTCAATACACCCACAGTTTGTACGCATACACCCACAATAGCGCAAACACTCCCACCCATAACCACTTGCGCTCTGTACTGGCACGATTTGTGATTAGAATTAGAAAAACATCTATATTTAAATGAGATTTTAAATCCCAGATTTTAAATGTGAACTTTTGGACTCACACTACCTACATTAAGGCTACATTAACTTTTATGCATTAATTAAACTTTTTTTTTTTTATTGACTGTTGACGGACCATGACGGACACAGTTTTTTCCAGAATATGAGACATTAGTCAGAGACAGGGCATTATGAGGTATGTATTAGTGTGACACTGTGAGTTCTTTCAGAGGACCCAGTCTTCTTTATGGTAATTCACTGCTTTTGTGGAAGCCTTTTGTGTGTGTTAATGAGACCTCTGTGCACTCCATGCCCACTGCACGACTGCAGGTTGCTTCTGTATTTCCAGAAACATGGTGGCGGGGTAGGTACCTGAACCACAGCCAGTTTGACTCCTCTGCCGGCTCATCAGACATCTCCACCATCTGCTGAAGGGGATGTACAAATTGGACGTTGGCAGAAACATAAAGGGGTACCAACCTGACCCAAAGATGAATCTGAATTACTTGAATTTTGGCTTATGCAGCCCTAGCCACTGCACTGAGGGTTGGAGAGTGCCACAATAACAACAGCTTCACTAATATTTTAAATTTGTATTACTCTGCAATTGTCATTCAATTTATTCTTCAAACATGGTTAATCATTGTCACCAGAAACAGTTCCATACAAAAAAAAGATAATAATAAATAAATACCTGAACCAAAAGATTTTCTTGACTTTTGGTTTCGTTAATGAGCTTGGATGCCTGCATTTTTTCCATTGATGTGGACTGAAAATTATTCTAAAGTAATATGACAGTGTTTCCTGCATCTGTAAATCAACAGCACCTGAGCAAAAGGAATAATGTGTTTGTTGGGTTGTGAACTTGCCTTGTGAATTTATTGTCACGAAAAAGTAAGCCAAGTGCTGCAAAATAATACAATGAAAAATAAATATTTCTATCAGGGACTAAAAACTAAATGTCCTTCATTACGGTTCATTCTGAGCAGAAACTGTAGTTTTTTATTCCAGTTTTGGCGTTCCGCTGACTCCTTTACAATTGGTAACCGGTTACTATGAAATGAAATAATGGTTAATAACATCCTTTTTTAAGAGAGTACTCTGCACTAAGGGTGGATGATATAAAAGTTGCAGTGTTATCAAATCTCTCAATTAAAAAAAACGGACCTGTACTGGCAAAACAAGCTCATAATAAGCAATATTCTTTATTTTTTATTTTCCCATTTGGGGGGAATTATCAGCATAGAAATAATAACAAGACAAGTATACGTAAAATAACATCTTTTTTAATAAATGTATATTTTATATTAAATATATCCCCTAACATATTTAAAATATTAAAAAAAATACATCTTACCATCTTAAATCAATTATTTGTCAAAATCTTGCTTGTTCGTATTTGGACTAAACATAATCTTACGTGGGCTGAATAATTATATTTTAAACATTTAGTATTTTTTTTATAATTTTATTTTAATGATTTGTTTTAATTACAGATCTTCTTTTCAGTCAGAAACTGACAGTATCAAATCCAGTATTGGATTTAGGCATGGGCGACATGGGCATCCTGCTGGAAGGCGGCATGAGGTGGCGGCGTCAATTTCGTTCATTTAAACACCCTTGGATGGAAAAGCGCCTTTATTCACCCATTGTTTTTGCGATTAATATTATTTTTCACATAAATTAAATTCACAATTTGGATGGAAACATAGCTAGTCTTTGCTTTCATTGTATGAAAAATAACATGCAATTAAAGTGAATGGTGACTGAGGCTAACATTCTGCTGAATTTCTCCTTTAGTGTTTCACAGTAGAAATAAAGTCATACAGGTTTGGAATGACATGAGGGTCAGTAAATGATGACACAATTTTAGTTTTTTGGTAACTATCCTGAGGAACAAGCAACCATTCAATTCCCTACACTTCCTGTAACTAATCCTGAAATTATTTTGTAGGTATTAGTATAGTAGACAGAAGAATGCTGATGTTCTTACTATTACTATGACTGTTGCTACCACCGTTTACCATTGTTTAACAGTCATTAGAGCTCCTGCTTGTCTTCTGCTTGTCCCGATTCTGTGACTTTTATTTGTTCTGCCATGGTTATCTTTTTTTAATCTCCCCTGTCACATTTATCCCTGTGGAGAAGTGAGCAGGTTTCCAGATAAAGGCATGTTTCGTTTTTCAGACGTGGAGGGCGAAAATAACCCGTCTGCATTGTGATGCATATCACAGATGCATTTGAGGCGTGATTTGTGTTCAAATGCAGATGTGTGCTTATTGCTTGTGGCTCAAAATGCATTATTTAGTTCTTCAAAACTCACGCCGTCTGGGTTTTCGTGTTCAAACCGACATTTACAACCTTCCTCAGAGTTTGTAGCCGTTGGTTGCTTTACAAAGCAAACTTAAAGTGATGCTATATAGATTAGTTTAAGGAAAATATCAAAATGATCGAGGATTAGGTGCATGTTATGTCAAATTTGAATTGTGGTTGAATTCCTGATTCTGATAGTTTGACATATACCCTATATTCAAAGAATATACTCTAGGGTTAATATGTTGATTAACCCTCTGATGCATGGTGTCCACTACAGATTTTTAAAAGCTATTTTTAAAGGGATAGTACGTCCAATATATCTGTAGTAATTTACTCATCCTCATGTTGTTCCAATGTACGACTTTCTTTCTTCCATGGAACACAATATATTTTAATGAAGATCTCGCTCAATTCAGTTAACAATTCAGGGTGTGATGTTACATTAAACCACCATGGGCAATTTATTCATAAATATCGAATGAGCAAAATTTCAACATGACGACGAAAGCTTTTTAGTACTGAGATAATCTGGAATGTTTACTTCTGTCCTCTATTGTACTGAAAAGAGAATATGAAAAAAGAGAGAGTATGAAATAGTTACATGTTTACAGGCCACATGTGGAGTGGAGGGGGGCGGGGCCGGGCTGGAATGTTGCACGCCCGGTCCCCAATCGGCCTGATGAGGCACGCGAGGGATAAAGGCAGCCGGTGACGACGGTTCGAGAGAGAGAGCAATCCCGGACATGTCCGTTGTGTTTGTGCTTTTGTTTTAAGTTCTTCATTATAATATCATTTATATTGACAAGCCGGTTCTCACCTCCTCCTTGCCCATCCTGACCCCACGTTACACCACATTTAAAGTATATATAAATTTGCCAAATTATTTCAAAGTGCCATGTAGCCTATTACTGCCTAGACTAATATAGCAAAGAAAAAGACAATTTCTGCAGTATTTATTCTGATATAATAATAATCCCTTACATTTATATAGCACTTTACATAGTATAGGGGAAATCTCCTAAACCACCACCAGTGTGCAGCATCCACCTGGATGATGCAACAGCAGCCATAGTGCGCCAGAACACCCACTACACACTAGCTATTGGTGGAGAAGAGAGTAGAGTGATGTAGCCTATTCAGGGATGGAGATTGGGACCGTGATAGATAAGGGCCAGTGGGAGGACTTTGGCCAGGACACCAGGATACCCCTACTCTTTACGAAAAGTGCCCTGGGATGACTTGAAAATGACTTGAAATATCTATGGAAAGCAAGAATGTAAAGGAACGCAGTTAGGTGTTGCCATGATTTCTCACAGAATTTAGATATTCAGCAAAATAAGTGTCTATAATATTCTCTTAACTGGCTCCTACCCCTTGTCAACAAAGAAACCTTTCTGCTAGTCTTGACCATAACCTGACATTCTTGAAAACAAAAACAGGCAGCTTGCTTCTCATTCATCCTGTCCTTCTCCCTGATAAACTACAGACTGTTTTGTTAATGACAGCAGTGCACTCTGGGTTGGAGACTTTAATGTGTCATTTTGATGATAAAGGTGGTTAAACAATCATCCATTATTTCATTTGATGGAAAGCCGATGAACAAACACTGGGCGTTTTCTCATTATGTGATATGAATTGACTGAGAGCCGAGAGGAGGTGTGGATCAGTCAAGGGGAGTGAGTGCTTTCTTTGTTATCACTGCCATCTCCCGGTCCGTAGTGATCACTTTTAGACTGAGCTCTCTTCTTTGTCCTCTGTAAGACTGAGCAGGGGAGAAAGAGTGCAAAGAAGGTATGAGTAGTGATATTCAACATATCCTTGAAAGCTGTACAAATGTAGAACTGCCTGTTAAAGCGGATGTTTGTTTTATTAGCATTACAATTCTTTGACGTATTCCAGCTTAATGTGCATAAGTCAACCATAAGTAAGACATCTGAATGATGATTTTACCTAAGTGTAACATTGTGACCCTGTGGTGGTGCTACATAAAACATTCCTCTGTTTTAATTCAGTGCGATATTACTGCTTGAGTAAGATATACAAACAAAGAGTGAGTAAAATTTACTTAGAGCAGAATATTGCAAAGTAAACTTTCATTGAGAATTATAACTTAAGCCACCAAGAATTGTGTGTAGCCTTTACTTTAAAATATGATATGTTAAATTTACTTGCAATATCTGCATGGAAATTGTTTCTTAGGTTTTTTAAGTAAACCCCACTCAGACACTTTTATCCAAAGCTATAGGAAAACAGCACTGGCAGGTTCATATTTAAAGCAAAATCTGCATAGAAGCAAAGTGATTAAAGTTTTTCTTTGCTGCACAGAGTTACATACTTTAATTATTTGGGCTGGAATTGTGTGGAGAGATTTGTGGTCTAATGAGTGTTAGCTGAGCACAAACAAAACAGCTCATCAGTGCTGTGTCTTTAAAATACTTCACACCATTTGTTGTCAACAAGTTGATTAATTAAAAGGAAAACAATTCTGTTTTATGAAAATTAGTCAACAATTAATTCACATATTATCCATATGTATTTTAGCCTCTGTTGTGAAACCCACCCTGGCAAAGGAGTTATTGAAACTCACCATTTGGGTGCACAATGTCAGCTCTCCTCCAACCACATGTTTGATTTCAACATTGGAATTGTGGAAATGGAGAGCATCAAAGCTGCCCTCTCCTGTATTTGCATAGTGTTTAAGCTGGTTCGAATCACAAAGACAGAGCAGTAAAATGTAGTGAAATTACTGCTTGCTGACTTCAAGTGGAAAGAATGTCAGGATGTTAATGGCGTTGTTTGTAATGCAGCGACAGTTGATATTCCAGCATGCTCAAGCAGGTTACACATGTTAACAGCCGAGCTCTTGCTGCCTGAGCTGTTTGCATAACACTGCTAAAAAACATGTGCTCGTTAGTAGTGTCGGGGTCAGAGAGGTCCTCAGTGGATTTCAGCACAAGGGGAAAAAATAAAAAAGTTTCAAATAATGATTCTGCTGCGAAAGCTGGGTGTGGGGATTGATCACGATGATTGACTAGTCATCCAAGAACCAACCAGTCGATTAGTAACATTCTCTTTCTCATAATGTTTTTTTTGTATTTCTTTATCTAAATATACAAAACAATCTCACTCCCAAGGTGCCAAAGACTGACACTTGTGCAAGAGCCCAGCGTGTCAATCTACAGATACCAAAAACACCCTCTGGCGTCAGTTTCTGATGCATCAGGCATCCATTAAACCTTTGGTGCCAACTGACTGTGTCGATGGGAATTTGAATTTTAGCATAATTTAATTATACATTGGGGTACAATTTTGTCATTGCTACATATGCTGGGGGTATGATTTTAATTTAATTTGAAATCAGCAACATTTATTCACAATGGTTAATATTTAATCTGTTGTTTATCTTTCTATTTAATCTGTCTATACACATCCTGTACTCGATTCATTCCGGGTGTATTCTGAGTCTTACAATCACTTTATGTGAAGAACAAACCTAAATGTACGTTTTTAGTCATTGATCACTGTCACCTGGCGTCCACCGTAACACATCTTGCACAAGTTTTGTTGTAACACATTAAAAATTTGCCGCCTCAAGTGTAATTACACAGGTTTGAGACTCTTGCATGTCTTGAGACCCATTGTGACAAGCTCAAATTTTTTAAATTGGCTCTCACTTGTCTTGTGACCTGTTGTGACGAGCTCAAGTTCAGTTGTATGAATTAGTAGAAGGGGGTATATTTTCACTGATTAAAACCTTCAGTTTCACTCTGCTATGCACACAATTGTATGGTTTGGAGAATTATTATAGTGAACATCTTTAACAATTTTTTAGGGCCTTGCACTCTTTTTGGAGCGACCACTTCCGCTGCATTTTTTTAGACAATGTGATATGTTAAAAGTAGTTAATTAATAAAATGAAAGACATGTCTCTGCCATTCTGTGCTGTTTTCAATTCAAGAATGGCTGTCATATAAACATGCTCTAATAAATGTGTCCAATCAGGTTCATGTGAACCCAAAACCAACCTAATTACACAGGGCTTTCTTAAGATCAGTTTGTCGACTAGCCATTGTCTGGCCAATTTTGAAAATGTGTAATTTTGCACATCCCTACTAAGGTATTATATATCATTCGTGTGTTTTCTTAATTTATCTGTTTATTGGTGTGCTTAAAAATGCCATCAGAATGCCTTTTGCCAACATGAGACAGATATTCAGTTTGACTAATGCCCACCTGCCTCTTTTTCAGGAACCAAAAGCTCAGAGTAGCAGCTGCTTAAATAAGGACGTCAGCACAGTGAGTAAAAGATGGATGCTGTACCTTTGTGTGTTCATTTCCTTTAATCTCTGCAGCTTGCCGCTGTAGATTAAACACCAAGAGGACTGGAAGTGCTTGATAGACTGTAGACCTCCCAAAACCTGACAGGGAAGAGTGTTTGGCAGAACATTTTGAAATCTTGCCCAAAGCGCAACTGAAGCTGGGAAATAGATTTTTGTTGTTGTTGTTGTTGTTGTGAATGGAAATAATGTCTGTCAGGCATTACATCTCATGTTTTAACAACAACAGAATTGCATTCAAGCCACCTTTTTAATATAGCCAGATCCAGATTGAATTCTTCATTCTATATTTGTGTTGTAAATAAAAAATCCTGTTAAATTTTACAGTAGAAACTGGCAGCTAAAAAAAAGAAAATGCAGTTGCAACCCTTTTGGCATTCCTGGAAGACTTTTTATTTAACTATATTTTAAGGTTTTTAACATTAAATGGATAGTTCACAAAGAAATAAAAAGAAAAATGTTTTAATTTATCTACTGTACCTTCATGTTGTTCCAAAACAGATTTTCTGTCTTTCATAGAACACAAAAGGTTATTGTCCATACAATTAAGTGAATGTGACAGAGGCTGTCAGTCCCTATCATTCTGCCAAACATCTCCTTTTGTGTTCAGAAGAATTTTTTTACAGTATTACATGTTTTTTCTCATTAAATCTAATATATATTTTCACACTGATGGCAACTTACAGTTAACCAATTAACAGGTTTTTATTGTAGCATTTTTACTGTCTTTTTCTGTTAAAATTGCTAGTTAATTTTTTTTGTGAAACTCTGCTATGGATTTTCATTTTTGGTGGTGGTTTTAAATTGCGTTACTATCTTTAAGGCAATAAAGCATTGAGCGCTCTTGAATCTTGACAGGATTTGCTTGGAAGGGATGAGGGGATGTAAATTGAGAGGTAGTTTTTGGTGCAGAAAATCTTTTGCTCGGCCAAGATGGAGTAAACATGTGATGGGGAGCTGTGAGTCTCCAAGCTCAGCTCCAGTTCAAAGGAGATGTGAAGACATGCCAATATTGACTGAATGTTGACTATTTAACATTTTAGTCCTCTGAGGTTTACGTTGTCTTTAAGCTGATAACAAAGCTGATCGAAGGAGTGAAAAGGTGTGTTGTTATGCTGCATTCTCTTATATTTACTCCTAGTCAGTGGCCATCTGTGACTGACTTCGGACTATGGAATATCAGGGCAAAAATTCCTAAAAGGTCATGAACATTGATGGATCAGGTATACATATTGCTTATGTTTAAAGGGATAGTTCATGCTAAAATTTTCATCATTTACTCACCATAATGACCAAAGTATACTTTGGTTAAATATGAACACTAGGAGTCTGCATACAGGATAAGTGTCACAAGGTGGCAACACTCACAGTTGAGCTGATGTTTTCACAAAGAAGCGCTAGAATAACATGTAATCGGTACTAAACGTCAAGAGATGAAGTTACAAATAACAACGGTGAATGCTGCCCATTGAGAGTGCGTGTGTGAGGAGATCAGAATATATACCAGCATTTGTATAATTAGAGCCTGAAAGAATATAAAGACATCTTTATGGGTCTAAACTAAAGAGAAATAGTCCAGTATCTCATAGAATTCGTAGCGCACATAAGCCAACCGCTTGTGTGTTTGCGCATAGTCAAATTAAGTATAATTTAAAAGACTAGCATTCGACTGTATGCAGACGCTAAATGTTTGTGTAAAAACCGAAGTATACTCTGGACTTAATGCCGTTCAAAACCTGTATTCTTTTTTTTTTAGCTTGACTGAACATTCCCCATCTACTTTCATTGCAATGAAAACTGCAGCTTGGACATTCTGACATCTCCTTTTTTTCTCCATAGAAGAAAGGAAATTATACGAGTTTCTAACAACATTAGTGTGAGAAAATGCTCATAGCAGTTTCATTTTTGGGTGAACTGTCCCTTTAAACATTAATGTCCTTGAATGCATATTCCAGTGTTGCAAAGGCAGTTGCATTGACAGTGCTTGTCAGATACAGTCTCTTTGTGCCATTGTTTCCGAGGTCCTTCCCAACATGTTTTTATAAATGTTGAGACATTTAGTTGGCCTTTGTAATTAATTAACGATGCAGTTAATGCTCATACAAAGGTAATTAAATGAGAAAGACTAATTTTGCCACTCAGGATATGCTGTATGTTATTCAATATAATCTCCATTTTTTGTGTCTATATTGAGGGGACGTTGCCAGAAATGCGATTCAATCCCTCAATAGCACCCTCAAAGTGAGCATTTGTACGACAATAGATGCTTTTAAAATAGTATGAGAAAGTATGGTTGCAGCATACATACAAACACAAAATATAAAATGTTCCAAACTGCATAGCTTTAAAGACCCGAGGTATGTTGGTATTATGGGAGCACACCTTGCCTCTGACAGATTCATCCTGTTGCTGGTTGAGAGGCACCAGAGGAAACTGCATAAAAAAAAAGTGATATGCCGATGTGTCTTGGAGCTTCATATTTCATATCCTGCAGATCAATAAGACAGGAGGCAATACGTTTCTCTGAAAATGTTGCCTTGGACTCCGCATGGAGGCTGCTGACCATACTGTCCTACAATCACAGCTGGATCAGAACTCGAGGACCTGAGTGAATGTGATATGCCGAAACCACTGAGCAATTTGTGCATTTGTCATTTTTAGTTCCTTTTCCTTTTTTTGTGTTTGGACACCCTTTTAAAATACTTTTCATGTAGTTCAGCTTTAAAAGGATTTAGTTGTTGACCTCCAACACTGGTATCCATTACAGTAATCAATAGCGAGAGGATAAGCAAGTCACTTACACTTGGTGTTGAATGCTGGTGGAATATCACTTACAAGGTTTAGGGTTTCAAAACACTGCCGTCTGTCTCCTCTGTTGTAGCAGTTTGTGATCTTTACATAGTGTGGGTTGCAATAAAGGGTGTCATTGCTACTGTGCTGTGCACTTGACTTGCATGTTTGTTTTGGAAAAACCTAATGGGGATTTCTGTTATATCCTATGGTGTTTTTTTTTTGTACTGCATAATAATAGATAGATAGATAGATAGATAGATAGATAGATAGATAGATAGATAGTAGGTAGGAAGATAAACAGACAGACAGACAGACAAATGGTAGGTAGGTAGGTAGACAGACAGACAGACAGACAGACAGACAGACAGGTAGACACAGCCATTACAGACACAAGGCAGATAGGCAAATAATGTTCGGAAGTTCTTCACAACAGCTGGATTAAGTGCTTCAGAAGGAGATGAAAGAGGCACATTTGAAGTGTCAGCTAGTCATCAGAGCAGACTTGGGAGAATAGTTAAACTGCCTTTATTTTACCAAGAGTCCCTCTCTCTCTCTCTCTCTCTCTCTCTCTCTGTGGCGTGGGTGGGGGGGGGGGGGGGGGGGGGGTGTTAGAGAGGGAGAGTCTATCAGGAGAAGCAGTTGATGAGCAGAGTATGTTAGCGAGCCGAGGAAGTGTTGGAAGTAAGAGAGGGAGAGCGATGCTGTTGTCTTTGAACTTGATAGCTCGACTTCAAGGTGGTACGCTGTGAATCCTGATGGTGTCAGTGCCACACTGGATAAAGGAAATCAGGGTAGCCCAGTTATTTATTTACAGTCTTTTTTGCATTTCTATAGCTGCTTCTCTACAGATGCCAAAAGGGATTAGAGTCCATTAGAATTGAGGAAGTCCTGGTAGTTATTCGAGAAAAAATAGGAAGAGAGAGGCATTTTTTTAACAGCCTGCACAGCAGCAGTGTTCAGCTTGACTATCAGCATGTCTCTTCATAGCTCCATACACCGTCAGATGGCACTATAGGATAAATTTGAAAGCAGCTCCTGCCGTTCTCTGTGGAAGGACTGAGAGAGAGTCAGCACGCTAGAGAAACCATCAAGAACAGATAAATGATAAAACCCATAAGCTCTCTGCAACACAGAAAAATATGTTCACTCTATTCATGTGCTTTTTGATCCTGCAAGGTCTTGCCTTGTGGATTACAGTCTCTCTTTAGAAAACACCTTTGTTTTCCCCCATTAAAGGGTTACTTCAGGATTTAGCATTAAGCTTTGTATCAGTAGAAAACCAGTATTATTTTCGAATTACCGAGCTCCCCCACCTCATATCCCCCTGAGACGAGAGATTTATTTATTTTTAGTCTGGAAAAAAATCCTCCGATGACGCAAAAATCGTCATTTTGCGTCATCGGAGGATTTTTGGTCCAGAGGCTTAAAACTACAGCCAGTATTCCTCATGTTTTCACCACGCCCATATGGGGCGGGATCTCACTCACAGAATGTGAAGATAGTGTCAGCCATCTTTCTGCAGAAGCTAAGAAAACAGGCTCTTGCTCTGTGTGGAAAGTTTGTATACAAGTAGACTAATCACGATTGCGGAATGTAGTTTTGAAGTTGAAATGGCAGAAGGGGATTACGACGATCTGTTGCGAGAATCTGATGATCGCGGCTACCTGTACGAGCCGCAATACAGCGATGAACAGAGGCTGGAGCAGCTGCTGTAGCAGGGGAGCAAAACCTGCTTGGCAGGCAGGAGGAAGAGAGTGTTAAATTATATTCAGACTCGAGTTGGGGCGGACTGGTGGTGTCAGTGCTCTCGCTGTGCGCCTATGGAAACAGATAGAGAGTCCTATTGCTGTCGCAAATTTCAGCGATGCCGTTTTCTTCTGGACGAGATCGCTGAATCCGCTGATGAAACAGCACCACTAACTTGAGCATGTATAACTGAGTACCCAAGTTTTGTATCACACATGGACAGGGGAGTCCTGGAAACTTATTTTAGGATCCCGAAGATAAATTGGAAACACCAGCCAAAGCCCGCAGGGACAAACGGACGGCTTAGTGTAAAGTGAGTATTTTGTTTGTTTTTCTTTTTGTTACTAAGACGTCATGTACAGAGTTTGGACACCCGGAATTATCATAATGTTCTTCCAGTCAGTCAATTTATCAACTAACTCACGATTTATAGAGTCACGATGTATAAAAGCAAGCCTAGTTGTATCATATTTTCAGATACTGCCGCCTGTAACCGGTAGGCGTTGTTTGGGAGTGGCCTCGTAATGGCAGCAAAGCAAGTGTATTCTGGGAGTTGTTGTCTTTCAGCCACATGAGTAAAAAATACATTTTCTGCCTTTTCTCAGTCTAGAATGCTTCAAATTCAAAAATAATTTCACATTTATACTATATAAATGACCAATTTTAAATACACATTCATCTTCCCAGAGGTGAAGTATCCCTTTAAGAATTACTGGTATGGTTGCAGATACAGGATAAAACTGTTTTTATCTTGTCAATTTAATTTATTTTATGATCTGTTTTAATATTTTAGATAGATAGATAGGTAGGTAGATAGATAGATAGATAGATAGATAGATAGATAGATAGATACACACTTTTGTTTTAAAGAGACTTGCCCTACTCTGTTGTTGCTTTTAGTCTGCACTATCCTTCCTTTACACCGACAAATACACATTTAGGCCATATAAATCCACTCCATGTATACATAATGCAGGAGCTGCAACACTGCGCAAGAGGCCTGTGAGAGGAGCTCTCATCTAAGGCAGGTCCAATCTGAACAGCAAACATGCACACTCTTCAACTCACTCTCCCCAAAAAGTGAGACATGATCTGGAGGTTGATTCACATCACATACAAACCTCAGGAATGATCATACCTTTCACACCAGTTATTTCTTGGAAATGAAATTATTTTGGCAACCTGTTGTATTGGCCATCAACAGTGTTGGTTGAGCTAGGAATCCATTACAAATTACTTTTTTAATGACTTGTCTAAAACTGTAATCGGATTACTGACTTTTCTGATTACATCATTGAATCAAGTAACCACATAACTAATTTCTTTTATCTTATATTTGATCTATGTACACTGTCCCATGCAAGTCATACATTCAGCACCACACATTCCTCCCTCACAATGACTCATAGTGGGGCACAAACCTTCCTGCTGTCACAGAAGCCCAAACAGACTTACATATGAACATACATGTTTTAAATGCATTCTACATATTTTATTTTAGAAATATGTGTAAGCCAAGTAATGTACTTCAAATTAACTTAATTGATCAGTAACTTCTTATTGTAAACTGTAGATTGCAAGAATTTAAAATGAAATGCATAACACTACTTTTTGCAGAAAAAAAGTAATTTGATTACAGTCATTACATTGTAATTAGATTACACCTAACACTGGCCATCAATGCATTGAACATATGTGCAATTGGTAAGCTGTAACCCTAATTTGTCTATCACCCTCTCAAAATGATTCATGATTTACAATAAGTGTTTAATGATTTTGAAAACATTACCAATTTGCCATGCTCTATTAGGTCCTTTTGTTGTAGAAAGCTGAATGAATTTAAATGTAGAATATTGATGCCACCATTCATAATGCGTAAATTGGTCCGCTAATATTTCCATTACATTTACTGATGAGATACCCTGTGTAATTAAAACCCATGATACTGCCAAGCTGTTTTGTTGCTGTTTTGCTCTTCACAATACATATTTAATTTGTGACCTCTTTGTAAATTTGTGTGTTTTGCCACGAATCCTTCAGATTAATATTGCATGGTGAGCTGCACTGCCATCTCCAGGCTGCATTCATTATGAACCACACCAAAATATTTCAGTCAACCCCAAATGAATCATTACAAAGATAATAAAACTAATCTCATCGCATTCTGTCTGTGAAATTATGTATTGATTTAATTTAAACGCCTTCATTCAGCCCTAGTCTGTAAAATTTGTTCATTTTGCATGCATGTTGACTGGGGCCAGTACTTGATGATCTGAGCCAGACCCTGTGCTAATAGAGGAATCAAACAGAATACAGCCATATTTGATAAGGTTTTATGCAAACACAGGTTCTGGTTGTACTTGTACAAAGCAAAGGGGAAAAGGAAGCACCTACAACAACCCTTTCCTCCTTTGTTCTCTTTTCTGTTTTCCTTTGGGTAATAAGAGAAGAGTAATGGTGGTAAAATGTCAGAAATATCATGAGGAATAGAAGATCTGAAGCATTGCTTAATGAAAACCTTTGGCCAGTGGCGGTGTGAGGCAGCAAGAGCTGCTGGTGTGGTCGGGCTCCGAGCGGTAATTTCTCACCAGGCACACTAGGCATTCCATTACGTCCGGTCAACACACAGCACACACACTGCAATACTGTAGGAGAGTGAAAATAAAGCTAGTGAAGCACCCGTAACAACACTCTCCTTACTCTCTATTGTTGTCTGGAGGCAAAAAGAACATAAAGATTAATGTGCGGAATCTACGTGGCTAAGATAGTCGGGAGCAAAAGGCCCCTCTGAGCCAAGCGTGGAGCATCAATAGAGATCAAGATCAGTGGAATGACCACTAGGAACAGGGTGCCAATTAACTGGGGCCTCAGCACCGCCTCGTAGAGCTTGTTCATGTTTTCCTTTGTACCACCTCAAACCCCTTTTTTAAAATGCCTGAAATGTGGCAATTCCCACTGATAGCATGATTCCATTAAGGGTTAGAATTAATCGATTTGCCACAGGCCTCCAATTTCATTAGCACTACACAATGCCAAAATGTCTGGTCTTGGCAGTATACAATCCTTTTAGTGCTCTTCTTGTTACCTAGCTTAATGCTGAGGGTTAGGGTTCACACGTGGCCAGCAATCACTCCAGCTCTGGTAGTTGCGCTGTTGTTTAAGTGCCACCACACGTTTTTTCTTAAAGTAACCACTTTTTCCAATTACTCTGCCATCAGCTAGCTGTGTTGCAGATAATGGTGGGGTCTATAGCCTAGGCTACCAACTAAATGTCACCTAAACAGCTTGTGTGCTATCTGCAGTTAAATTACCCTGCCAAAAGCCAGACACTCCTGAAATACAATGTAGCTTGGAATGATAGTGGAGATTTTTTCCTTCTCCTGGGTTTTGTGAAGTTGGTCTGCAAATGTGGAGTGTGACTCTAAGCATCAGTGATTACGGTCATTTATGAAACATGCAATCACTGTTTTCATTTTAGCAATGATACTGCTGATACGACGCATGCAGAGTGCTGCTTTTTGTGGCAGCCCTCAAAAGTACAAATGATGCAATCCATTTAGCTTTTTTTCAGGTGGAAAAATCCCTAAGGATACGACTGACAAACCGAGCATTCATCCTCACTCACTCCGTGAAGGAGTTGTTTTGTTGTGTGAACACATGTGGAGTAAATTCTCAGTTTGTTGTTTATAAAAAGAAAACAGCTTCTTCAACAAAGTGAAACAAAAAAACAAGATAATTCTTAGTTTGTTGTTTAAAAGAAAGAATCTTAAAAAAAAAAAAAAAAAAAAACACAAAGTAAAACTTCTGTTTTTTTTTCAAAAGAAAACATCTATACTAAAATATATATATATATATATATATATATATATATATATATATATATATATATATATTTTTATTCTAATTAATTACATGATGTCCCGATTAATTAATCGCATATACAAATATTTGCTGAGAAAGCCCCTCATATAACAATAATTCAATATATATATATACAACAATATTATTGATCATAAATCAGTCATTGACATACAGTTCACAGCAATCCATTTCGCAAGTGAATTTGTCAATCAGTTCGAGATTTATTATGAGGGCTTGTTTAAGGACCCATCAATTTCAACAAGCATCAGACATGCTTTTGTAGGCTCTCGGGTTCGTTGCGTCATGAACATAATTTTTCTAGGTCACTGTGTCAAGTTAAATATAGTTTAATACTTAGAACACATCTTGAGATCCCTTAGTTCAAATTTGCACTCCATCAAGTTTGAACGCAAGAACATAACGTATGTTTGTGTTCTTCTGTCTGGTGAAGTGTTGTTTTGTTCACTGTATAAACTGTGTGTTGCCACACAGCTGAAATTTCAATTACTGCCTTCTGGAGTAAACAGGTGGTACTACAAGCTTGCATTTCTCAGGAATCTTCCTTATTATGGTTCAATTAATTGTGTTAATATTTTTAATGCGTTATTTTTAATACAATTAATCGCACTGAATTAACGTATTAAATCGACAGCCCTAATATACATATATATATATATATATATATATATATATATATATATATATATATATATATATATACTGTATATCTCTTTAAAAAAATCATCTTAAATAATGAAACAAAAAACAGGAAGTAAATGCTCAAGTTGTTTAAAAATAGGCAAGTGCTTAGTTTGTGGTAAAAAATAAATAAATTAAAAAATAATTAAATGCTTAGATTGGAGTTGGAAAAAAAATTCAACAACAAAACAAAAAACAGTAAATAGATGTTGCTTAAAAAAGAAAACATCTTTAACAACAAAACAAAACCTGTAAATACTGTTTAAAAAAAAAAGAAAACATACAACAAAACAAATCACAGTAAGTAAACACTCTTTAGTTTTAACTAAAAAAAAGACACCATTAACAAAAACATCAAGAAAAGAAAGAAGGCAACAACAATAAAAACTTTTATTGTCTTACACTCTTCTTCAATGTGAGTCTGGGGAAAAGGTCTTTTGTTTTTTGCTAAATGCTTACCAACGTTTCCCTCAGGATATTAATGAACTTCACGTAATTACTTCTTACATGCATGCACTTGATACACTAAATCTAAATTTGCACAACTTCCATCTCAAAGTGTGCTGTTAAATCTTTATAAAAAGGGTAATCTCCAAATAATGTCAGCCACAAGTCCATGCATAAATGATATGCAACATCACTCTCCATTGCATCAGAAGGAATGCAGTGTTGTGATGAACAGCTTAATCTATGCTGCTGTGGCCTGTTTCTTCACACCCATTATTTTATTCCTCTGCAAATGAGCATGGACAGGAGGGTAATGAATTCTCCCCTCCAGTGAAATGGAAGGATTTTCTATTTGCCAGACACTTCCTTCCCCTTTAACTCTTTCATCTGACAGAGAGTGGACTTTCGGTGGTGGGTGGAGGGGGTGAGCGGCTGACTGATGGTGGGCCACAGCAGACAATCAGCAAAGAGCGAGAACCATCTGTCTTGACCGAGATGAGATGGCCCGCCAGCTGCAGTGTAAAACATAGCCCATATAAGCATGGTCCAAGCCCTAAAATTGGAATCGAGGCACACTTTTGAAAACTGTATTGCATTGCATCAGGCAATAAGCCAAAATCAATATACCCCCAGTGCTGGAATTGGGCTCAAGCGACAATCACCAGGGCCACTGTCGGAGAGACATTTTCAGACAATGTTTTTTTCACATTTCGCAATCAGTCCAGCGAGAATGGCAATGGGTGGTCAAAACAGAGCTGGTGCTCAAAGCATTTTCCAATCTTGTCTGGCATTCAGCTTCAGTCAACAACCAACAAGCCCCATCTGAACGGCTACAAGTTGACTTACAACTCAACCCCATTTATAGTCTATGGCTCCAAAACTGAGTCCCTACCTTCTGTCTCAAGGTGCTTCTTGTGAAGGACTGTATACAGTATATGGGCTATACAATAGTAATTAAGATCATGCGATGGCGGAATTGCTGTCAGTATAAAGGAATGGGCCTTGTGTACATTGGGGGTGATGCTGTGCACCTAACCTCCATCAGTGGTGTAGATGAGAATGGAGCATTAGTTTTTCAGCAGTATAGCAGCTCCGGGGCCCCTCAGCGGGTTTCTCCGCCTCTGCTTTTATTAGAGGAAAGTTGTAGAGAGCACTGCAGCAGTGCAGCATGATTCCACTAGCTGCAGTCTCATGGGAAATCAGCCGGCAGTGAGGTCCATCTGGGATTTTGACGCACATTATTTTTTATTCCTTCTGCAATTCCTCCCATATAAATACGGTTTAAAACTATTTGTTTTTATGAATCATATCTCTGTGTGCATGCATGTTGCCTGGCTGAAGCTAAACCAAATAAATCAGGTATTTTTACTGAGAATGTAGTAAATGGTAAAAGATGAAGAGGAATGTATAATTGCCTGGTGGATACAGTGAGCGGCTGGACCCTCTTCAGAGAGCCAGTTGAGATAAGTAAAGGATGTATCTGTGCATGCAGTAGATACAGGATGGATAAAACATGTTTCTGGTAACTTGTGGCTTCACCATTTCATGGGGTGACCAGAGGTTTATTTACCTAAGCACTATTTAGGATTGTGTGTGTGTGTGTGTGTGTGTGTGTATACACATATATATGCTTTACACACACACACACACACACACACACACACACACACATATATATATGCATATTTATTTTTTGACAGTGACACATCGGGCTTTGGTGCTCATGTAAGGGATGCAAGTTCGAGTTGAAGTAAAGAGGAATCGTATAACCCCTGTTCTATTCCTCACTCTCAAATGCCGCTTATAATAGATGTAATAGCCTCTTTATATATATAAGTAACATAAGTATATAAAAGTATCAGCTACTTTATATATTTAATACAATTTAATGATAAGAATTACAGAATAAAATAAAACACTCATTTTACACAGGTTTTTACAAAAATTAGACCTCAACCAATAAGAGATTTAATGGCCGTTGCTGATACCAATACCTGGAGAGCAGGGTGTCTGATGGCTGACATACACAGACACTAACATACACAGACAATTAATTATTTAATTTTAATATTAATATATATGTATAGTATCAAGTACTTAATCAAGTTTACGAGGTTTATCTCATGACTTTCTTCTTTGGAACACAAAAGAGATGTTTGGTAGAATTTTAGCCTCAGTCACCATTCACTTCATTGCATCTTTTTAGGGAGAGCTAGCAAAACTGCACAGGCTGTGTTGAATGAAGGAAACAGCAGTAAAGAGGAATTACAAATGTGTGCACGCATATGTGACCCATTTCACTTCAATTGGTTGAGTGCTTTGGGCCATGAGGGGGCAGCAAGGAGCTGTGTTGACTGTCTCCTGTTGAACGTGACGCTGTTAATTAGTTTTTTCTCCCTTATTTCTGCTCTTAGACCGGTCATTTGGGAATGCCATTTTCTTCATCACAGTATCGTGAAGATCAGCAATTATGCTGAAGCGTTGAATTCTTTTTTTGGGCAACTTTTTTTCTTCTTATTCTTGTTAATTTTTTATTCAAGCTTATTCCCCTTGATGTGAACTTGTTATAGATGCTCCAGTTGCTGTGGTAAGACAGCAGATTATTAAAATATACATTATTGAAGAATACCAGCTTTTCTGGTGTACAAGCATATTTTTAAACTTTTATTTTTAAGGTCAATGCGTTTAAACATAGTCTCCTTTCCTGTCTGTACAGCTTTTAGGATGATTGAAGCTTTCAAGTGTGTTTTACACCGTATTATGTTTCTACAACATATTTTTACCTGTGCAGTTCCATTTGCATATTTCAGTCACCCCAGCCCTGGATCGCAGCCAACTGAATACATTAGAATAAGAAAATATTACAAGGATTGATTTATCATTAATAAATTTGGGTTGATGTATTGATTGCAACTTTGGATGCCGGCCAGATTAACAATATGTTTTACAGCCCGGGTAGCAACAGAAATGAGATCATACTGGCATGATTAATGAAGTAAATTCGCTTAAGGATACAGCGTAAAACAGGTTGGATTTCTGTTTGAATGCCATATTCAATGATTCTATTTAAATATGCACAGTTTCCACACCAAAGGGAGTTCTACTTATTGTTGTCCATTTGCATAATGTTGGTACATTGCTTATATAGTCGGATGAACATTCCTTTTTGTTTATTAGTGCAAAGTGAAGCAGTTTTACGAGGTGGGTTTGTTTGAATGTTTTTTCCTGGTGTGCTTCGGTGGAGATTATAGCTATTGTATATTTACCGCTAAATGACTCTATGCAAATCAAATATGAGCTTTAAAAAAGACACTTTAAACTACAAGCCAAATCATTTATGGATTTTAGGGACACCATTTGCAAATTAATATTGCAACCTACTGGTTTACAAGCCTTCGTGTATAGAGGGGGGCCGTTTTGGTGTTTTCGAAGTACATCCACAGCAAAGCCAGATTTACACTCTGCCTGTAGGAAAACAACTGTGAAAGAATAAATGTGGAAAACACAAGTGAGCAGAAATCAAATTTGCACAAAATTAATGAACCCTATAGGCTGTGGCTTGTTCCACTGTCAACCAAATTTTACATCACATTCCAGTTTAAAAATGACTTGCACTTGACCTCCAGAGTTATTCAGAAACACTAAGATTAAATCAGTGTACACTGAAACTGACTGGAGGTAGAACTGATGTCCTCAACCTATACTTCAAGCAAAACTGCTGCATGCACATTTTTTTGGACACAGAGAGAAGGAGCCATTGGGAATGAAAGGAGCAAATTTAGAGCTGGCTGTTGAATTTTCCAATAGAATTTTAAAAAAATTAAAAAGCAATATATTTTTGCTATCTTAGCAGCCTTTGTTGAGTCAGGTGATGTTAGGTTAAGGCAGACATATTGAGAATTCTCAGGAGGTAAAGCACAGATGTCATTAAACATAACAAAAGCTATTTATTAATAATTCCATGTCCATGCTAGGCTAAAAACAAACCCTAGACGGCCAGCTCTCCCATCTATCCTGCTCTCAAATGTTTGCTCCCTGGACAATAATATGGACTACATCCGACTAAAGCTGATTACACAGCATAGGTTTAGAGACTGCTGCGTCTTTGTTTTCACGGAGACATGGCTCAGCAACAGAGTTCCGGACGCCGCCATTCAGCTAGATGGGCTAGCCTCATTTCATGACAACAGAAATGCAGCTCTGTGCGGTAAGACTCATGGTGGTGGCTTGTGTGTTTACATAAACACGGAATGGTGCAAGAACTCTATGCTAGTCTCTAGTTACTGCTCATCAATGGTGGAGCTTGTGACTGTTAGATGCAGACCTTTTTATTTACCACGGGAATTCACCACTGTCATTATAACCGGAGTTTACATTCCCCCCAGCGCTAATACTAAGGAAGCGCTCGGTGAACTGTATGGGGCTATTAGCGAACTGTAGAACGCTCACCCTGACGGACTGTTTATTGTCACCGGAGATTTCAATCAGTCTACCAACTTGGAGGAATACACATCATCAGTGATTAGCTACATCAGCAAGTGCATTGATGATGTCACTTTCACAAAGACCATCACCACACGCTCCAACCAGAAGCCGTGGATGATTGTGAAGGTGAGTGCGCTGTTGAGGACCTGAGACTCCGCCTTCAGAGCAGGCGATAAGGCGGCCCTAAGAACAGCGAGGGCCAAACTGTCCCAGGCCATCAGAGAGGCAAAGCGCGCACATGCCCTTATAATTCACAGTCACTTCCAGGACAGTGGTGACATGCGGCGCATGTGGCAGGGCATCCAGGCCATCACCAACTACAGGACAACATCAGTTGCCTGTGACAAAGATGCCTCCCTTCCTGATGCGCTGAACGACTTCTACGCTCGGTTTGAGGCGCAGAACGACGTGGTAACGAGGAAGACCACCCCTGCTCTGTCTTACAATGGCTGATGTGAGGAAAACTCTATGTAGAGTCAACCCACGGAAGGCTGCTGGACCAGACAACATTCCTGGCAGAGTGCTCAGAGGATGTGCAGACCAGCTGGCAGATGTTCTTACCAACATCTTCAACATCTCTCTGAGCAGCGCCATCGTTCCAATGTGCTTCAAGGCCACCACCATCGTCCCCATGCCAAAGATGTCTTCAGTGTCCTGCCTCAACGACTACCGTCCCGTCGTACTCACACCCATCATCATGAAGTGCTTCGAAAGGCTTGTCATGAGGCACATTAAGACCCAGCTGCCCCCTCACTAGACCCACTGCAGTTCGTGTATTGTCCCAACCATTCAACAGACAACACCATCACCACCACCCTCCATCTGGACCTCACCCTCCTATTTAAAAAGGACTCATACGTTTGAATGCTGTTCATTGACTTCAGCATTCAACACAATCATTCCTCAGCACCTGATTGGAAAGCTGAACCTACTGGGTCTGGACACCTCCCTCTGCAACTGGATACTGGACTTCCTGACTGGGAGACCTCGGTTAGTTCAGATCGTGAACAGCATCTCCACCACCACCACACTAAGCACTGGGGCCCCCCCAGGGCTGTGTGCTCAGTTCACTGCTGTTCACTCTGCTGAAACATTGTCTCGTTTTGCTGTGTACTGTACTAACTGTATATGGTTGAACGACAATAAAAACTACTTGACTTGATTTGACTTGACATTTACATTGAACCTTCTGTTCTTCAATAATAAAAAAAATTATTAGCACAATGTGCACAATTTTAACACAATGTGTGGACTTTCAGATGGTCCCTTACCACATCCTCCACACAGTATTAGCTCATTTCAGAACAATGTGTGGAATTTTTAAATGACTCAATGTATGAAAAATGTCCAACTTGTATCATTGTTACATTAACGATTAACTTCGACGTGATGCCATCTGACCAGATTACGTAACAAATCGTGTCCCGTAGGTTATTGATTTATTTGGGACACATCATTTCATAACCTATTTAAAAACAGGACAATCCCGTATGTTATGGGACATGTGGGAAAACTACCTGGAGGTCTAATACATTCTCATAAGCAAAGTGTGAATGCGGAAAATTATCGGGAGTACATTTGGAGAAGGGTGGAAAAATAGAGAAACTCAGTAAAATCGGGAGTGTTTGCAGGTATGTAGTGGTCGAAGGCAAGGGTTTCTAATTCTACACAATATTTACTTGAGTAAATATATGGTTTACTCTGAGGCTCTAACAATGAAAGTGGATGGGGCCAATCTGCAAATGTTAAAACAAAGAACTTATACACAACTGCTTTTTCTCAAATTGTTAATATGATAATATAATTTATAAATGAAAACTTTTGCTTTAAATTATAGCCTGAAAGAGTTTAAAATGGCATGAAGAAGCATATTCACAACTTAACCACATTGCTAGAAATATATTTATTTATTGAATTAATTAATTAATGTTATTTTTATTTGTTTCCAAATTTGGAAAAAACACACACCATTAAAATAAATGCTGAATCAACCAAAATAGAGTTCACATAAATATACAAATAACAGTGAAACTGCATATCTAAGATCTAGGAAATAGCTGAGCAGTTGATTCCATATTATGTGATTTCTATGAACCAGAGCTCGGACCACGGTGCAATACTGAAGCGAAACATGTTTTTGTTTGTGGGAGCACGCGGTCTTGTGCCGCTCTTATATATGCTGCCTCTACTAGCGTCTGCAACTGACTGGAGTGAAACATAATTAACTTAATGAAATATGTTTGAACAGTACACTCGCTAAATGGAGACAGAATGAGTCAAATGGATCCAACAAAAACTGCATTGGAGAACTGTAATAGGATGGATTGAAAAACGAGCATATTTTTCTTTTTGGGCGGTGGGGTTAAAATCACCTAATTTAACCCCTGGACATAATGCCGCAAACCCTAAAATGACCAATAAAATTATTACTACTTTTATTAAGTTTTAACAGAAATAAATTAAATTGCTTTCATAAAATTATAAGCTTCACATGTCTGCCTTTATACCCTCAAAAGAAAACAGTCCCCATTGTAAGTGCCTCACTGTAATAAATTATGGACGGATAATTTTTTAGAGGTAATCAACTTTATGCCACAAATGATGTTGATTGAGCTTAACTTGTATATTGAACCCAGAATATAGCTTTAAGATGAGGAGGAACTTCTGTTTCTTGGGCAAGCAGAGACAGTTATCGGCAGAAACAGTAATGTCAAAATGGCCAAATATTGGGCCTGGCCGATACATCGAGATACAGTATGTAACTTTGGAGCAGACGCAACTCTTAGGATGCTATTTTTTGAATATTTACCTTTATACATTTTAATGTAAGTATTAATTGAAAATAATTGTATTTTCAGCTGAAGCACATTTAATTATTTTAATTTGTGTAATGACTACCAGTGTTTTATCGATCCAACACACATTAGCAAAAAAATAAAAATATCTTAGGGTTCGATATTGATGTTTTCACAGTGGAAGAAAAAATATACACAATATTATCATTCACCAATAATGAATGTGTCATTTGTTTTTCCTCTTCCCATAACATTTGCTTCCTTTGAAGATTAGAGTTGTAATTATTCTGTCATCATGACAAATAAAACATATCCTCCAATCTTCCTTCAATTCAATTAAGCTGTGCTTTATTTCCTGCCTGGGTATTTGTAAGCATGAGCAGTACCCAACCATGCAGTAAATTCATTTATGTTTTTATCTAGTTTACAACTGAACATTATGTTCTGTAAATGTTCATTTTTTAATAATTCAAGCTGGGAGTCATTTGCATAGAGGAACTGCATAGGAGGCAATTTGTTGAGTGAGGCAGGTGGAGGGGTAGAGGGATATGTCACCTAAATGCATATGAATTTTGCAGTTCAACCTGAATTCCTTGCTGCTATTGGGGTTTAGGGGTCCATGTAGAGAGTATCATAAATCACTCAAGATCTCGTTCTACAATCTGGACAAACACGGTCTAGCTTGCCAATAGAAAGCTAGTGGTCTGTTTTTGCAACTGAGCTAAATGTTGCTAATTTCCCATTTTGAATGGGAGATATTGTTTATACAAGGTGTTTACAGTTGTTGTAATGAGAGAGTTTTGTTTTAAAATGCTGAGCATATGGCTTTAATTTAGACCACATTTTGTAGAATAAAAGAGCAAAGACTACCTTTTCACTTTTCCTTGAATGTCATACAAAAGCATTTGTCATCTACTTTTATCTTTAGAAGAAAAATTTGATCACCCCATTCAACAACATTAAATTTAAAATCACCGTTATCAAACCTAATAAATAGGAATTTACTGAGAAGGTAAAAGCACAGTTAGATGTCCTCTGGCATGATCCTGGGCTCTGACAGGTAATGCCAGAGGACATATAACTGTGCTAAAGTGTTAATGTGAGCTATTTTAAAGGAAAGGTTAACCCAAAACTACAAACTCTGTCATTATTTACTCATTCTGAATGTTGATTCCAACCTGTATGCAGTAAACTTTTTTCAGCTTGTGCTTATGAAAATTATGTGACCATAGCATAATTTTTGCATAACGAAATGACATGCTTTCTTACACGTTTCGCTGAAGTTTTCCAGTGAAATGTCCAGTGAGGGGTGCCAAAAGCGAGTGAAATGGTGTTATAATTGGACGAGAATTCTAAGGTGAATGTTAGATTGAGGTTTTTTTGAGTAAAATGTACCTCCCTAACCTAAAACTTTAATCTAAATCTAACCAATAGTGTCCTAAAAGCAAATGAGAGGTGAGCAAAACAGACATCCTTACCCTAAACCAACACATAAACCAGACCAATAGTGCTCTAAAAGCAAATGAAACATGAAAAGCACATTTTCTAAAGCAACCATTCAACCAATTTCTTTATATCAAAATTTTTTAATATCATAACATAGCAGTAAGTAGTAGAGTGAAAATAAGTGTTTATAAAGTCGTAATCAGCCATTGCAGTAGTGATTTGTGTGAAAATTAATAAAACGCACTGTTGTTGTAGCGCCAGCAAATTGTGGCGAAATATAGAATTCGTTACTCAGTTTGCAGTACTGTAGAGATATTCATTATATGCAACTAAGTTGTTTTTCTTTGGAGTTGCCTTTTTGAATCTCGACACTCAGGATCATGACTGTCATTGTTTGGAAACGAAATGTAACTAACTTCTGTTCCATAGAACAAAATAACATCATATTGGTTTGGAACAACTTGGAGATGAGCAAAAAAATATATTATATATAATACAATAAAATAAATATTTTCCACAGTGAAGCTAATTTGTATATTCTGATAAAATGTTAGCAACTATAAGATCAACAACATTTCTAGTATAAGCTTTAAATAAACAATCAGCAAATAATATCACTTTTTTTCTAGACTGGTCTCACCTGTTTAAAGTTTGGTATTAAGACAAATATATTGCCCTACAATATTTAGCACAAACTCTCATTTAAACATACAAATTGCTGCAGAGGAATCCATTTGATTGCTGTCTTGACAAAATTGTCCTCCCTCTTGACTGTCACTGATTGTCATTGTGTCACATTATGAAGCAGGAAGGCTATTAGTAACCCTATTGCATCTGTCATTAGAGCCAAGTGTTTTCTTCCTTGTTATTGCAAACATGCACCTTAATTTCACAGTTAAGTTGCCATCCAATTGCAAAGCTAGTTTAGTTTCTTTTAAAATTTAGAATCATGGCATTCCAAGTAATTATTTATTATACTTTGTGACACTATAGCAAGCAAAATGTAACATGCATACAAAAAGTAAATTAATAAATAACTAACACAGAAAGCTACAAGCTGCATTACAGTGATTTTACCTGGGGTAGGGGGTGTTCTTAGGCACAATGCAAAGCTTTTATAAAATGGTAGCAACAGCAATATGATAAAAGACATCAGTGTTCATTAAAGTAAAATTTAGCTTTATTAATAAGAAGAAATCAGAACAATGCTTCTGCCAAGGAATCTAATTCATCAAACTATAGCGGCAGTTCACACCAAACATGTTTTTACGATTATCTGCACTGGTTTTCTTTGTAAACATTCGCTAGACAGATGCCATTTATAATCGCAAAATGTCTTCTCGCGCAGAATCACCTAGTTAAAATGAATAAATGCCTCGAGACACCTGCATTCTGTTCTATAGGTACATTCGGCAATGTGTCCTACCCGGGGGTGTGGTATAGCATGGGGGAAAGTGAAGCCTTGTTACCATAGATACTCATACATTCCTATGAGGAAAAAGGGAAGAAATATCCAACAAATTTGGCTATTATAACAATGAAAAATATCACGAAAAGCTGTTGTGTAGTGTGCTTCAAACAATGTCAAAAAAACTGATTTTTTTATTGCCCGCCAAATGACAAATATAAGCCTAAAGAAGAGCACTGTGGCTGCTGTTGACCATATGCTGGATATGTGCTTTAATGTATTTGTGAAACATCTGAGTGGATTCAAGACTAAATATAATGTCAAATCATAACATCAGCAGTTCCAGCAGAGACATAATGATGAGCTAACATTAGAAAACAAGAACAAGATACATGAGAAAACTTGACATGAGTGGAGCTGGAGTGCTGCTTATTGGTTTTCATGCTTTAATCAATCAAACATTTCTAAGGTGAGGCAATTCTGTTCTGTTCTTATTTCGGTTTGGTGAATTGTTTAGTAAATGGGGTTTCTGGAAAGTTACTGTGAAATGTGAAATTTGAGCTGTGAACAGTAATTTCATTAATCATCAATCATATTACACGGTATAAATAAAAATGTTTTAAGATACCAATTGAATGATAAAATGTTAGCGTAACAGTCATAAACGTAAACATCTGTCTTGGGATGGTCTTGTGCTGCAGTACTCTTCTTTAGATTTCTATTTCTGTCTGTTGGTGGGCAATACAAAAATTCGTTTTTGTTTTTTTGGCATTGTTAAAAGTGCAAAAAGCATCTCGGGTCACACATGTAACCTCGGTTTCCTGAGATGAAGGGAATGAGACATTGCTGTATGCAGTATGGGGAATGTTCTTCTCACAACCTTGTTGAAATGCGATGGCTTCAAGATGGCGCCGAGTATGGCTGCTGTGCTGCAAGCTCCGATTTGGTTCATTGGTTCATCAATAGCACACTGAAAACCACACTTGATGACACTGAATTCCTCAATGCTAACCTGCTGTTTTTAAACATGACAGCGGACCCCTTTGTCTGGGCTGCCTGGCCACAAAAGCGCAGCCGCAAAAGGGGAAGGAGAGCCAGCGTTCTCATCAGACTTTGACATCATGCAAATCGACCCAACTACCCAGCATTCTACTGGCAGATTTTCAGTCTCTGGACAACAAGCTCTGTGAGCTGAGAGTGTGGATCTCTTTCCAACAAGAGACAAGGGACTGCTGAATTATCTGTTTTACAGAAACTTGGATGTCTGCAGAGATTACAGACTCAACTATCGAACCCGTGGGGTTCTCAGTGCACCGAGCGGACAGAGCGAAAGACATCTCAGGTAAGAGCAGAGGAGGTGGTGTATGTTTATGATCAACAAATCCTGGTGTCCTGGTGCCGTTTACAGGCAGAAACTGAAACAGGAAGCACCCGCCCTCAAACAATCCAGTGCTGGTCAGCTGTTTCAGGACTGTTTTGATCACATGGACTGGGAGATGTTCTAGTCTGCCTCTGATGACAACATTGAGGTCTACGCTGATACTGAAATGTGTTTCATCTGGAAGTGCATAGATGATGTAGTGCCGACCAAAACAATACAGATCTACACTAACCAGAAACCGTGGATTAATAGCGATGTTAGTGTGACACTAATGCACAGACCTTAATTCAGGGAACACAGAGGAGCATAAACAAGACCTATGTTTTGCCCTCCGCAAAACTATCAGAGCAGCCAAATTCCAGTACATGGACAAGACTGAAGGACAGTTCAACACCGACTCTAGAAGCATTAGGCAGGGAATCAATATCATCACAGACTTAAAAGGGAATAAAAACTCTGCCCTGAACACCGCTGCCTCTCTCCCTCATGAGCTCAATATTTTTTATGCTTGTTTCGAGGGAAATAACACCGCCCTCGTGGAGAGAGCTCTCGCGGCAGAAGCTACAGAGGTTAGTTCTCTCTCCGTCTCCGTAGCGGACGTAACCCGATCCTTCCGACGGGTGAATATCCGGTATTCCCTGTACACACATGACTATGTGGCAACACATAGGTCCAATGCCATCATTAAGTTTGCTGATGATACGACAGTGGGTCTGATCACTGACAATGATGAAACAGCCTGCAGAGAGGAGGTGCACACTCTGACATTCTGGTGTCAGGAGCACATCCTCGCCCTCAACATCAGTAAGACCAAGGAGCTTGTGCTGGACTTCAGGAGAAAAGACAGAGAACACATCCCCATCATCATCATTGGAGCACCGGAGGAGAGAGTCAGCAGCTTCAAGTTCCTCGGTGTCCACATCACTGAGGAACTCATATGGTCTGTCCATGGGGTCAAGAAGAGCTACTTCCTCGTAGTGACACCTGGGCAACGTCTCTGATGGCAAAAAGCTCTTAAAATCGAACTTACCATGCAATGCTGAACCAGCAATGAATTGTACACTTCAAAAAGTAAATAATCTAAGGGTCTTTCAAGAACCTAAATGTTGCAAATTAATGTGGAAGGCCTAACTAAAGCCAAATGCATGGTCATCAACCACCTGGCTCAAGAGCACAACACTCAAGTGATCCTTCTTCAAGAGACTCACACCAAAGATGATAGCAATATCAAGATACATGGCTACCAGCTCAAAGGTGCAATCCATCATGCACACAATGGAGTGGCTACCCTAGTAAAATTTGACAAAAATGCAAACACAAAGCTAAATCACCAGACGAAGATAGTACACAGTGGATTGCTATTGAAATAGAAGGCTTTACTATTGTCAACATCTGCAAACCACCTAGTACTCAGTTCTCCAATCCCCCAAGCATCCTGGTATCTATTCTGGTGATTTCAATTGTCGACACATCAACTGGGGCTATTGAAATAGTACACCGGAAGGCGAGGCCCTAGCTGATTGGGCATCCATTCAATGCTTAACTCTGTTGTTCGATAAGAAATAAGCCAACATGTTCTTCTCTGCCAGGATGCAAAGCTGAACAAACCCAGACTTGGTGTTTTTCAGCTCAATAAACAACCACATGCCTTCACAATGCTCAGTGCTGAGCAGATTTCTGAATTTGCAGCACAGAGCAGTAGTCACGTTCCACCCAGCTTGTAACACCAACTCCAAGTCATCCATCTGTTCGCTGGAATTTTCTAAAAGCAACTTGGACCGAATTCACCAAAGATACCAGCAACTTTCAACTTAAACTTCCAGATCCAAACTCAACTGATGTTAACGACTTGTACTCAATGTTCTTCAATATGATTATCTCCACATCTACCAATCATTTCCCAAGAGGTTTCCAAAAGACCTACATTCCCGGTTGGGATGAAGAATGTTCTAACTTACCCTCTGAACTTGATTCAGCAACCACAACAGAAAGAGCACAATCCATCGGCTCAGCTCTAATAGAATACCTGGACAACAAAAGGAAAAAAGAGTGGAACAACATGGTCTCTGATATCAACATGAAGCACTCCAGCAGAAAAGTCTGGTGAACCATCAACAGACTGACTGGCCAAAGGCATAAACCACAAATCCAAAACCAGGTCAAAACCAAAGACGTCACAAAGGTGCTTGTTAATTTCAAGCAAGGAACAACTTCCTGCGAAGATTAGCTGACATTAGCTGGGGTGCAAGCTTCACTGCATTACGCACCTGTAACACAGTTCACGTTACGGGCAAGGAAGAGGCGAGAAACCGGCTTAACATATAAACTTAAAGGTTTTAATGAAGAACTCAAAAGACAAACACATAATAAGACGGACGTCCGTAATTGAGCTCTCTCTTCCGATCACCGTCCGCGAGTGGCCTTTATCCCTCTTGACGGCGTAATTAGCCTAATACGGGACCGGCCGTGCGTAATCACGCGCCGGTCCCGCCCTCCACAGTGCCACATTCCTCCCCCGTTCTTTCAGGCTGGGGACCCCCGGCCTGACGTACATCCCCTGGGGGGGGAGCGCCTCCCGCGCAGTCTGCCGGCAGGTCATCCCCATTAACCTGGACGAGGGAGGGGGCAAGGGGAGGGAAACAAAAAAACAACAATTAAAAATGGGGGGGGAGGGTTCCTGCACTGGGCAGTACCTCCCCACCCATAAACACCGTAATTAAAAAAAAAGAGGGAAAAAGGCCAACGCAGAGCGGTAGCGAGAGAGAGAGGAGAGAGAGATTAATAAAAATAATTAAAAAAAACACCTAAATTACCGGTTCTCTGATACGCCGTAGCTCGTTCCTCAGCCACTCCTCCACCCTCTACCGAACGGCAGCCGTGCCTCTCCAGGCGGATTCGAGGCAGTCCTCAGCCCCTGGCGGACGGAACGCCCCGCCGCGTTCTCGGGGAGCCGAAGGGGACTCCCCCGCCCCTGGCAGCAGTTCTCCCGCTCCAGGCGGTCGGTCGCGATCCCCTCCCCGCTCGCGGACGGCGGTCTTCCCTCGACCCCTCTGCGTTTCAGCGGCTGGTAGGGGCATCCTCCGCCCCTGGCAGCGGCCCTGACCGCTCCAGGCGGTCGGCTATAGGAGCCCCTTCTCCCCTCGCGGTCGGCGGCCATTCCTCCGCGTCCAGGCGGCTGGGCTCCTCGTCCCCCGGCAGATGGCCGCGGCTGCTTCTTTGGGGTAGTGGCGAGAACTCCGCTACGGCGCATCCCTCTTCCTTCCCGGGCTTTCGGCACCAATGTAACACAGTTCACGTTACGGGCAAGGAAGAGGCGAGAAACCGGCTTAACATATAAACTTAAAGGTTTAATGAAGAACTCAAAAGACAAACACATAATAAGACGGACGTCTGTAATTGAGCTCTCTCTTCCGATCACCGTCCGCGAGTGGCCTTTATCCCTCTTGACGGCGTAATTAGCCTAATACGGGACCGGGCGTGCGTAATCACGCGCCGGTCCCGCCCTCCACCGTGCCACAGCACTTCTGTGCTTTCTCTAGCCTTCTCGGTAGCCGAGTACTGCTCTCCCACCTGGCACAACAGCAGCCACATGAAGAAGTATGACACAGCCCTGAACAACAGCATGTGCATTATCACTGGTGCATTAGATATACGCCCACTTAGCTGCTACAGAGTCTCAGTGGCATCTCTCCACCAAATCTTCGCAGAGTTGCCTCAACCTATAACTGAATGCCTTGAATGACCAGCCACCTGCTGCACGATGCTGTCTGCAACCGGAACACCACGCCTAGAAAACAGGCACCCACCTTCTAACACAATGAGGCGCCTTATGACAAAAGCAAATAATGACAATGGCACCAATTTGGCTAGCAAAAGTGTCAAGACACCTGGAATAATAACAACCACTGACTGAAACAGTTTATTGACAAAGTATCTAACAAACCTGCTGTAAATGACTTACCCAGACAAGCCTGGGTCAAGCAAAACCGACTAAGAACTGGACATGGCTGTTTCCAGGGGGTCTCACTGATGACCCAATCTGTGAATGTGGTGACGACAATGAGCAGACAGACCATAGAATGACCACATTCTATATTCCTGCTCCCGCTTCATTTGCCCCGGCAACTTTAACAATTTGGATGATGCCAGCCGTGACTGGCTGAGGCACCTGACTGTGACATTATAACTATGTAATTTCTGCGTGCTAAGCTCAAATGAAAAAAAAAAGGTCCGTCCACACTGAGGCCGTTGTGAAGAAGGCTCACCAGCACCTCTTCATCCTGAGATGGCTGAGGAGGTTTGAAATGAACCACCTCATCCTCACACGGTTCTACTCTAGCACTGTAGAGAGCATCCAGACTGGCTGCATCACTGCCTGGTACAGCAACAGCACTGTCCTCAACCACAAAGCCCTGAAAAGTGTGGTGCGAACTGCCAGACACATCATCAGAGGTGAGCTTCCCTCCCTCCAGGACATCTATACCAGGCGGTATGTGAAAAAAGCTCGGAGGATCATCAGAGACTCCAGCCACCTGAGCCATGTTCTGCTCTCACTGCTACCATAAGGCATCAGGACCCGCACCAGCCGAATTCATGACAGCTTCTTCCCCCAAGCAATCAGACTTTTGAACTCTTTATCACTCACAATACATATATCAGCACTGCACTTTATTAGTCTCAGACTGGACTCACATTTTATACTTCTCTTAATAACACACTGGCCACTGACTCAACACAACACTTCATATTTGTTTTAATTGACAATTTAAATGTTTAATGTAATTGTCATACTGCTATGTTGCTTGGAACTGCACCACTTTCACCAACTGTTTCACTTGTGTAAATAGTTGAATGACAATAAAGGGATTTGATTTTGATTTGATCATAAAACTCTGAAGTAGTAGTGCGGCCAGCTTTTGCAATGTCTCATTCTCTTCATCTCAAGGAATCAAGGTTACATGTGTAACAATTGACATTGCTGTAAGCACAAGGTGGAACGATATCCCATCATGCTGCACTATGTGACATTACATTCCCAGAGTTATGACACTAAATAGATATGTTCATAAAGAGTCATATGCCACAGACCAACAAGTTATAAGTAATATTAAAGTGTATATGAATAGTCCCACTTGGTAGATGCCTGATGGAAACTAATGTAGTGTGGGATCTATATGAACCATATATATATATATATATATATATATATATATATATATATATATATATATATATATATATACACATTATGGATTATTAACCATCTCACAAAAAGGTTGGGAAGAGGGTTAATAATAAAAGGTATGCAAGTGCTTATGACTTCAAAAGAAGCTGTTCAACAGCATATAATTTGGTGGCTGTGTTGATTATAGTCAGTAGCTCACCCATAATATGTTTAATGGTGGCTTAGACAGATCTGGAGCAAAGTGCAGGCATGAGCTGTCAGTCGACAGCGCCAGCATGTCACGCAACTGTTTAAATGAGGCCAAAGCCAATAGGAGTGCGGTCTTTAATGAAAGCACCCACCGCTCAAAAGATTCTCGAACAGGGAGTCTATGAGTGCCTTCGGCACCTGATTCAAGTCAGCACCATAGCAGGGCAAAGGGGGTTCAAATACCTCGCTCCCTTAAGGAACTTTATGGCTAGATTATGTTTGCCTATCGAAGAGCCAGTCTCCAGCCTGTGGTATGCTGAGATACTGTAGTCACAACATAAACATTGAGCATTGATGGGTAAGACCAGCACCCAGCCACTCTTGAAGGAATGTCAAAATCTCAGCTATGGGCCAATTTGTAAACACGCAGCAGTAAGTACATAGTGTTGTGTCGTGAATGGTGCTCTAGTCTGTAAATGGTATTCATCAGCGACTGAGCCAATTCTGACTTGTCCAATGTGCTCCATTCAGGGGTCACACATGTAGGGTTCCACAGCTCTGGGATGCCAAATTGTGCCTTGTGCTTGAGAGAAGGTCTCTCTTCAACTGTATTACCCATGGAGGGCAGTTTAGTATTTCTATCTTCTTCGGAAACCAGGACTGATTGGGTCATTAAGGCGCAATTAAGAGGACTGTTTTCATGTCCTCTCTGACTTTGCTGATGACAGAATGAAGGAGGCACACCAGGGGAAAGGCATTTGTGAGCCAGCGCTTACTTGTCCAGTGGGGCTTGGGACATGGAGTACCAGGGGACAGTGGGCGTTCTCTGCAGAAGCGAATAGGTTGACTTCCGCTTTGCAGAATATTTCCCAAGTACTCATCGCTGTCTGAGGATGAAGTCTCCATTCCTGGTAATAACAGGTCTCCTCCAAAATTCAGATGGCTCGGGACATGTGTCACACGTAATGAGAGGAGATGACGAACTCTAAATTGGAGGAGGCATTGTGTCACACTCATTAATTGTGGTGATCGTAGTCCACCTTGTTGAATTATGAACACCACTACTATTGTGTTGTCCAAACAAATCAGAACATGGTGATTCACAATGTCTGAATGAAAAGTTCTCAAAGCTAGAATGACAGCCAGTAGTTCTAAGCGGTTGAAGTGTCATACCTGTTTCAGCAGGGAGTTCCAGGCATGATGTGAAATGTGCCACTTGAGCCAGTACTGGAGAGATCTCATGTGTAACAGACCTAATGGTTTGAAGTTGGATGAAGCCGCCATAAAACCCAGCATTCTCTGAAATGACTTCCGTGGCAATGTTTTCCCCAGTTTGAACTGAGACAGACAATGGAAGAATGGTCTGTACACACTTGTTTGTGAGGTGCGGGCACATGCTCAAGGAGTCAAGCCGAACCCCTAAAAAGGAAATTAGCTGACTGGGGAAAAGTGT
Organism: Moxostoma hubbsi; assembly: GCA_032164185.1. NCBI lineage: Eukaryota > Metazoa > Chordata > Actinopteri > Cypriniformes > Catostomidae > Moxostoma > Moxostoma hubbsi. The sequence continues at coordinate 24,452,121 of JAVLUX010000024.1, forward strand.
GCTTGTCAACCAGTCAACACAGCATCTCTGACATGAATGTAATGAAATTTGTGAGTTCCGTGTGGACCTCAGGGAAGAATGGTGGTCAACACAACAGCGTTGAATGTTTTTCATTGTTAAAATAGCCAAATCTATTGGATATTTATCCCCGTTTTCCTCATAGCAATGTCTGAGTATCTATGGTAACAGTACTTTGTGTTCCCCATGAGTGGACAGTGCCTTCTTTACTGTTACTGTAGTGACAAGCTGTTTTGTGAACGGCCCGTAACTGTAGTCCAAGAAGCACAGGTGTGTGTTTATTGGAATTTTACAACTGCTTTTAACATGGCACATCCAATTGGAAGTTAGAGTTGGCGGAGTCTGTTTTATAATAAGAACATGAACACACACCTCAGTAAAATATTGCACAATGCCACAACTGTACAATAATGCAACAGATTTTTATTCTTAAATGCCCTGATTTGGATTTGATTCAGGGGTAGGGTAAAATTTCAGCTATTAGCACAAATGTGCAAGATCTTTACACTTACTTAATTTTCCCACTTGTTTTGATGCACCAGATGGGACTCAATAAACACTGGAGCATTTCTTGTAGACTTGCTTTATTGCTCTGCACTCAACTCATTGGGCATAACCGACAGCCTCAGATGAGAAAATGACTGCATGCTTGTTGTGTTTTTGCCTTTTCTCTCTCCTCAGCACATATAGCAAGCAATAGAAGTATGTAGCGCCTTCACTATTTAATCCAACTCCTCACTGAGAACATTACCTTTTTATGTCCCTGTGTTAAACTGTATAAAGTACCCCTCAGGCTACATCCGATCACACTCAACATGATAAGAGCTAACGGAGTGTATCAATTGCTCATGAGTTCCCATTCTCCACGAAATAAGGAGAGGCAGCGGGATGTGGATTTTGAAGCCGGCAGCACTTTCACAAATGAAGGCTCAGTCCCCGCGCCTCTAATCAATTACTTGATATTTTCTCCTCTTTACGGTATCTCGCTCGCCATTTAGCTCGCTAACAGACAGGTTTGCGGCAAAACCTATTGTGGCGGAGGATACTATAACTCACTCCTCAGTGTGGTAATAGAGGAGGAGGAAGAGGCAGGTGGCTAAGACAGAGGGTAGCGTGCTGACCAAGCAATGCCACTGCTGCCCGGGTGCTCCCTGCCATGAATTGCACTTGTGTGTTGTTGGTCATAGTAAGCGCGTGCTTCCTAATTTTTTTTCTGGCCATAAATGGCCTCATTAATATTGATAGAAATTGTGTAACTATTTGAAGTCTAATTAATCATTAAACTACAAGGTGGGGGAAAAAAATAAATAATAATAATAATAATTATTATTATTATTATTATTATTAATTACAATAGCTTAAGGTGCTAGAATACTGTATCTTAAGTATGAATGACTGAATGACTGTTAAATAAAAAGTTGAATAATTGATGCAAACAACACATTAAAATGTTAAGTTAACATACCTGTGAACACCACTGCTTTCTAAAGAATGCACAGTGGCTAATGGTGTTATTGGGTGGTATTTCAACATGAACACAAAGGAAATCTGTGTGTTAGTTCTGAATGTTTTTTCACTTAAATTCTAACCTAATGTATTGAATTATCGACTAGTGAAATTACGCTGTTTTGGTCTATATACTGTTATGGTTAGGGTAATGTTTAGGTCTGGGTTTGGATTAAGTATATTAAGTATATCAATGTAATTATAACTTAGGTTTCTGAAAATCAGTAGTACTGTGCCTGTCACATCACAACCATTCAAAGAATGAGTTGTATGGTGTTTAAAAAAGCATTGACTGATTTTAGCAGAACTAAAATTCGACCTCCTGTTGCCGTCAGGCTATTCTTCAAAAACCAACCAAATGGTTCCATTTACATTAAAGTACCAATAATGAATAAAGCAAAAAAGTGTGAATATTGGAAAAAGCTATTGCTCTAAACATTTAATGGTTTATCTTTAATCTTTCTCTCTCTTTCAATTTTCTATCTCTCTTACTCATTCTTAAACTCACTTTTTTGGCACTATATCTTAAAAAGCATCATTATGATTCTAGCCCAAACCGTACTTTTATCTAAACTGAATGCTTATATATTTGTGTGATATCAACGGTGCTTCTCACATGTTATTTGGCATCAAAGTCGAACCATAAATTGGCCACTAATCCAGCAAAAGCACTGGCGGGAAAAGTTTGGTCAGCCAGATGACCCTCTCAGCCAGGGATGTCGCTCTCATCAGTCGTGAAATTGTACCTACATCCTGCTCTATTAATGGGAATTGATTGGTGTTTGCGTGGAAAAATCGAGAGCTAGCCTCACCTGTTCTCTGATCTTATCGGCCATGAAATGAAAAAATCCACTCATCCCAGAATTAAATGCAGCATCACTTTTTTTTTTCCTGCCTTGTCCTCTGAAATTAAACTTCAGAATTTGCACTCTGCAGTTCTTTTTAAGTTATCTGAACTTAAAAGGCAAGGACAAAAGTAGGAATGTCTTTTGTAAATTGCAAATCTATGAAAGGAGAATGTGTACAATTTATGAGAAAACAGTGTTTAATTTAAACACTTTAAAAAACAAATAATATTTTGTTTGAATTTGTTTAATTCTATGCCACTTTCTGGGTTACTATAGGTAATTCAAAGAGATATGGTTCAGCTTAAAGGGATTGTTCAACCAAAAATTACAATTCTCTAATTTACTCATCCCTATTTTGCTTCAAATAGGCATGTTTCCCTATCTGTCACTCACTCGAAGTTGTGTCGATGTAATGACACTTGGGGTCCCACTTGGGAAACCCAAACACCTCTGATCTTTGAGTAAAGGCCAATGGGAATTGGCAAGTTGAATTTGCATGCCACTCCCCTGGACATAAGGGGATGTGCTGGCTCGCAACCACTCATTCAAATTTTTTTCTTCTGAGCCGAGTGGTGTTCATTCATTGAATTCAGTCATTGAATTCCACTGCCGTTCCATTCACCTCTGCATATGATGTTTGATATACGGCGCTGTGGCATCGGGGGCGTGGTCAAGCATCCGTCCGGAGAGAAAGAAAGCGGTAAGGGTGCTTACACCCGAGCTATTGTTATGTTATGTCTAACACCTGTCTCTAATTCCAGTGAGCATGGGGAGAGCAGCATATAAACGGCCAAGTGACCGCCAGAGAGTGAGAGAGAGAGAACGACACAAGTGACCAGTGACTGGCGTGTTGTGTAAAATTTTTATTGTGAAGCTGAAGAGTTTATATTGAAATTTATAGTGTCGTGAAGCTGATGACTCAGTTGATGTTAACAAAGTTTGTGTTACATGTTGCTTTAATTGGAGAGGACATAAAAAGGCAAATAAATAAAGAGCCTTACTGGACCGCATCACAGCCCCCTGTCTCGTCCTTTCCACAGGCGCATTTCAGCGGTTTCTCCCCCTTGTGCACAAATAAGTGCAGAGAATGCTTCTGGGCACTTCGACACCTGAAAAGAGAGTATATATTCTAACAATAAAAGAGTATATTTTCCTCTAAAAGAGTGCCACGGTGTGTGTATGTTTCCTGTTTGTGGTCGTTTCCTCTCTGCCTCTGATGGCCACAATTGCTTCCTCACAAGTCTGGGATACAGCCATGCTGAGACAGTGTTCGTGGAAGGCTCATGCTCTCACTGCGAGTGTGTGACCATGGCAACATTGCGGTCACGGCTTTCCTTCTTAAAGGTGAAAGCCACTCCAGCTGCTCCCCGACCCAGTCCTTCTACCTACGGTACGAGGCCACGACGGTTAGCATTGGGGGGCGATTTGGGGACCCCAATGGGAGTGGTTCTGCTGGGTAATCCCCCACGAACCAACCATTGCCCAGTACACTCGTTTGCCCCAGTCTTGTTCTGGTATGAGACAGGTGGCTCGCACCAAGGTGAGTTTGATATCTCATTCGGGGCTCGAGAGCAGGATGTGCTCTCAATCACAGCATTGGAGAATGGGCTGATTCAGTCAGATGCGGAGGACTCGGGTGTGGTCGCCCAGTCTGAGGCTGATGCTTGCCCGGGCTACCGTGAGTGTCAGGCTTGAGTGGAACCCTCCACCCTGCCCTGAGAACTCGTGGCTTGATGACTGGATCCTGGCTCAGTGCACCACTCATGGCCGGGCCCTGCCCTGGTTCCATTCTTCCCAGAGGTGCACGAGGAGCTGTGGCAGGCACTTTTTACTGCCCGGACCCAAGCTTTGAGCCTCTCTGCTCTTACTACCCTCGACGGTGGGGTGGCCAAGGTGCACACATCAATTCCCCAGGTAGACAAAGAGATTGCGGTGCACCTGTCCAAGGCCTGTAAGTCCACGTTGTCCTTGGTGACCAAGGCTTGCAGTGCCGCTGGACAGGCTGCCTCCGCCCTGCACGCCATGGCCCTCATTCAATTGCACCAGGCCAAGGCACTGAAAGAGCTGCACGAGGGTATTCCCGACCCAGGAGTGATGCAGGAGCTGCACTCGGTGATCAATCTCATCCTCCGGGTGACAAATGTCACTGCACTGCAAAAAATTCTTTTCAAGACAAGAATTTTTGTCAATTACGAGGAAGGCCTCCAAGCACCCCTGCGACGGACGACCCAGGAAGGGGAGACCTGCTGTAAGCTTGGAGGTGGTGGACAGATCACCATCCCTGGTGTAGGGGCAGAGAAAGAATATTTTATTTCCTTTGAATTTGATTTTGCCGCAAGCCAGAGGGGCTCCACCCACATTTTCAATGAAAGAGCAGTTTCCTCATTTCCTTGGTCACACAGCCAGTGTTTAGTGAACACCGAACGTTCTCATCAGACACGGTGCTATGGAAGCGGGTTCCCCACCTTTGCCCACCCAGCTACGGTACACACACACCCATGCTCAGGCAGTTGTGATGAGTCATGAGGACGTTCACCCACCTCCCCCGTAACTGACCAGTCACATGGAGCAAGGTAAGTGCTTTGACCTTTCTCTCAGCACAGCCATAAGCTTGGGACATAAGGCTTCTCAACATTGCAACTCCTGCTCCGTCCCACCGTGAGGCCCCACCCGCGGGAACGTCAGATGCAATTGTCTCCTTGGTGCCCCTTGCTCGGAGCTTGGAGGCATGGCTAGTGCTAACCCTTCGCGCTGTGTGGCCAGGACGATCTGACTCAGTTATGCGATTCAGTTCGCCAGGCGGCTGCCCGGGTGCAGCGGCATCAGCTTCACCTCGGTGAGAGGCGAGAATGCCACTGCCCTGCATGCGGAGATCATAACCTGTCCCCCCAGCTGAGATGAAGAAGGGGTTCTACAGCTCCTACTTCATCATGCCAAAGGAAGGCAGTGGGTTGCGGCCAATCTTGGACCTGCGAGTTCTGAACTGGACCTTGCACTGACTTCTGTTCAAGATGCTGACGCAGAAGCACATTCTGTCGTGCGTCCAGCATCAGGATTGGCTCGTGGCGGTAGACCTGAAAGACGCGTACATCCACATGGTTTTACATTGGCACAGACCCTTTTTGCGATTCGCCTTCAAGGTCTGGGTGTATCATTACAAGGCAGCCCTTGCCCTGCTAAGGGTTGTTGCCTTTGCATCCTCAATTATCTCGACAGGCTGATTCTAGCTCACTCTCGAGACCTGTTGTGTGCGCACAGGAAACTGGTCCTCAGGCACCTCAGCCGGTTGGGGCTCCGGGTCAACTGGGAAAAGAGAAAGCACTCCCCGGTTTAGGGCATCTCTTTTCTTGGGATGGAGTTAGACTCAGTCACTTTGATAGTGCGCCTCACAAACGAGCGTGCACAGCTGGTGCTGAACTGCCTGATGTCATTCAGGCAGAGAACGGTCGTTCCACTGAAACAGTTTCAGAGGCTCCTGGGACATGCAACTCAGGTTGATGCATATGAGACCGCTACAGCACTGGCTTCAGACTCTAGTCCCGAGATGGGCATGGTGCCGTGGCATGCATCACGTGGCCATCACGCCTGCACCTGCACCTTCAGTCCACGTAATACAGTGTAGCTGGTTGTGGCGTTTCGTACAGGGACCCCTAGTGTCACTACAGTGACACAATGTTGAGTGAGTGACAGATATGAGTATTGTCTTGGTTACTGTCCCTCTTGCCACAATGCTGAGCTACCCACTGAAATGGCCAGGACCTTGTCTCGGCTCCTCAGCGCAAAACCTGAATGAGTGGTTGACGGTTGTCTGGGGGAGTGGCATGCAAATTCCACTTGCCAATTCCCATTGTGTGAAATTCAGAGATTGATGTTTTGAAGTTATATTCTGATATTCATATTCTGTCTCATAACACCCAAATAATAAAAATTCTCTCATCATTTACTCACCCATTTACTTTACTCAGCCAGATGTGTGTCAATGTCTTTATTCTGCTGAACACAAAGTAGTTCCATACAATGCAAGGGAATGGGTGCCAAAATGTTTAAACTCGAAAATCCACATAAGGGCATCATAAAAGTACTCCAGGCGAACTCTGGTGGATACATCCATATCTTCTGAAATGATATGATAGGGATGGTTGAGAAACATATATTTTCATATTCAGCCTATTCAAAGTAAATTTTCCTTCACTTTCACCTCCTCCTCCTTCTGTTTTTGGTGATTCACATTCTTCATGCATATCACCACCTACTGGGTAGGGAAAATAATTTATGACAAAAAATTACTTACATTTTGATCTGTTTCTCACCCAATTGGCTCCAAACTACTGAATGCACCTTTAAGTAGGCTATTCTAGATCACATTATGTTATCATTCTGACCATATAAAGCAATTATCTGTCATATGCAATTTCTTCAATCTTTCTTTAATTTTAGAAGGAAATCAAATTAATAAAAACAACCAAGGTGTTGATGTTTATATGTAAATACCTTTAACCTTATCAGAAATATCCATATTTAAAAAACATTCTATCCAAAGGGCTTTCACATTTAAGTATACAATCTTTGGTATATGTAACTGAAAGATATATTAATGTGTCAGTTTAATTAGGCAGACCCACAGAGATATTGATTATTCACTAGCCTGGGGTAAAGTTTTCCTTCTCTTCGTACTCATTTATCGATCTCTCTGTGGGTAAGATTGACAGTCACTGTGCCTGAATATCAAGTGCCCCGCCATACTGAAGGCTGACAGTTTTAGATTCTCCACAGGCTGACAAGCACTCTCATCACATCCCAAAATATCTATATATCCCTTTCCCTGCGTGTAATTGATAAAATCACAGTGCAGCTTTTTTCTCCTTATTGAAATGATGTATTGCATGTAGTAAAATGTATTCATGGATGTAATATTTAAGAATGGAGGCTTTTAAGGTAATTTCAAAAGGACCAGGAATGTACAGTATATCCAGATTTCTGAAAGGGTTTTGTTCCCCTGGGATCTGAGATTGTTTGTTTTTGCTTTGAAATTGAAAATAGAATATTAATGCCTTTATTAGTTTTGTTTTGTTTTTTTCTGAAAAGTAATGATGGTTTTGCCTCAAATGCATAGACACACGTTCCAAATCTGCATGGCAGGGATAAGAAAAAGGTATCTGTGATAAGGATTATAGATTTTGACATGCAAACAAACTGTTCTCACGAATATGGAAAATTTAAGGCATGCCACCTCCACCTCAGGCAACACATTCATGCCAAGCTTAAATATCAGTGCTTTGTGTTTTGCTCTAAGTTGTTAAGGCGGAAAAAAGAAAGAAATGGGGAAAAAATTGATGAATGATTTTAATGCTACTGCATGAGGTGCAAATTATAGCAAAGCTATGCCTCAAAAAGCATATCAGAGACTCATTATGTTTCTGCGATTCTGTATATGCAGGGCTTCTCATTTATTTTTCATTTTAAAACAACCACACAGCCTCAGCGGTTGCCATTAGGCCATTAGCTTCATCTCATTAGTTGTGTAAAAGTTGGGCATTTTCTTTCATTTCTGCTGCTCCTCAACAGCTTTTTAAAATGCATTGGTTTCTGAGGTTGGATCGCATTTTATGCTAAGACTGTCACTGTGAAACCTAACACCACTAACAAAAATGTTTGTGTTTTTTGAATGCGTCCAGCAGATGAAAAAGAGCCATGAAAGATTTTTTAAAATTGCTTCAATGCAATTTTGTTAGTTACATTTTTTTTATTCATGTTTTATACATTTGATTTGGCACATTTTGACACTTTTATCCAAAGCGACTCTCAGTGCATTCAATGTGGACATTTTATCAATACATACTGTACATTCCCTGGGAATCAAACCCATGACCTTGCCATTGCTAGTGCTGTGCTCCGCCAGTATTATTAAAGGAACACTATAGTTATTTTTATACAAATCTATTCATTGTTACCTGACACTGTAAAGATACTGTAAAGATCAAGAGAAGAGCTCATTTGCATTGCACAAGTCATCTGTATAATTGCTCATCTATAGGTATGACAAAAATGCGAGCATTTCTTCATAATATTTAAATTGCAAGTATCTTCCTCTGAAAGATGTACAATTAAAGTTTGAAAGTTAAAGAGTAGTTGTTGTACATGTTGAGAGGAATGTCCAAGTGATACTTTCTGTGGAAGATTTAGAGACCACCAAACTCTATAAAGGGAAAAAAAATTAAAAATCCTCCTATGGTATTTCATCCAACTTGTGCTCTATTCCAAATCTTCTGAAGCCATTTGATAGTGTTGTGTGATAAACAGACATAAATTGTGTTAGTTCACTGAAATCTCCTCTGTCGTAGCTCTACTAATAAGCATAACTAATAAAATAAATGAAATTTTAGTTTTTATATAGTGAAACGTATCACATTTGAGTAGGCTTTCTGGACTCAGTGAATAAGTATGTAGTTATATTTGAAGCTTGACAATTTATAAGTCAGCTAAACTAATCAATAACTACTAAAACATTGTGAGTAATGAAACATATTCTGGCTACTATGGGATCTGTTAAATTCTGTGAAATTCAGACTTTAATAAAATGCCCTATAGTGTCTAGAAGGCCTTGTATAACAATATAATGTTTTAACACATTTTATGAACTGTGTCAAAGTAGTGTTTGGTTTTGAGGTTAAAATTAATAGTTTAATTATCCTTCAAGAAATCAGGAACACTTTCTTTTGTGCTGAACTGTCATAGGTTTCATTGTGCATTTTATAACAACGTGGCCGGGAGCGCTGGCAGAGACTGGGGAAAGGTCTCCATGGCCAGGGGCACTGGCAACGAATGGGGAACGGCCTCCGTGGCCGTGGACAATGCCTGGGGAACGGCCTCTGTTGCCTTGGGCATGGGCAGCGACTGGGAACGGCCCCCGTGGCCAGGGGTGCTAGACGCAACTGCGGAATGGCCTTCGCGGCCGGGGGTGCTGGCAGTGACTGGGGAACGGCCTCTGTGGCTGCGGGCAGTGACTGGGGAACGGCCTCCTTGGCTTTGGGTGAGGGTATCGACTGTGGAGCGGCCTCCATGGCTGTGGGTGAGGGCAGCGACTGGGGAAAGGCCTCCATGGGCACGAGCAGCGACTGGGGAACGGTCGATGGATGAGGTTTCAGGCACTAGCTCTAGCTCGTTGACCGTGTCAGGTGTGGGCGCTGGCTCGTTGACCTTGGCATGTGTGGGCAATATGTACACAAGAACTAACAAGGTTAACAAGACACAGCTGGGATCAATCAAGTCTGGGATCAATCAGGGGGAACACAGTGAACAGAGACACAACAATATGCCAATTTTCAAACTAAAAGTCTTAATTATTGTAGCGACCTCTAATGGCCGCTAGGGAGAATGTCCCAAGTGTTACAGCACCATTGTCCACATTAGAGCTTTTGTGATCTTTACTTTACAGGTGGTGACAAGAAAAAATGTGTTTTTTTCTGTAAGTTTAAATGTAAGTTTTTTCAAACTCCAGTTGCAGTCTCACTTGAGGTTCAATAGGGCCAAAGCCCCCCTAGGGTGTGATACCAATTTATTTTATTTTATTCCAAAATACTAAATGGCAACAAACACCAAAGCAGCACTTTCATTTGTCGCTATGCATTGCTACATTTTCTGGACCCATAATGTCATCACATGCATTTATTTATTTATTTATTTTTTATTTAATCTACTATACATTTCATATCAATGTTATAGATTTATGTAGCTAATGATAGTCCCCAAAATTATCATATGAAACAAAAGACTTGTTTTGTTGTTTTGTTTAATGCTCTTTGAACAGTTCAACCTTTGTTACATTTTTGCTCCAAAGTTTACAATGCTTGTATAATAAAAGCAGAAAAAAGGGAGGATTTGTTTTAGCGTACAGGAGATGTTATGGAATGCCAACAATTATTGATATTAACAGGTACTTAAATTTTGCCCTGTCACTATTGCCCCTGTTTGTACACTATATAGACCTTTATTTGAATCACTTTTAATCAAAGCAACTTTTTTAATAATGTATTTTTTCACAAGTTGTGTTGACTCTTCAATATTTGGATATATTTAAACATTTCCACCTTGCACTTTTCAACAAATTTCTACTTCTATTTTGTGCAATATACATTTTCAGATTCTTACAAATAGCTATATTTTGATTGTTTATTATTCTATGACTGATACAGATGGTTTGTCAGTTAACTAATAATTCTGTGGAGGATCTCGTTCCATCTGTTGCCTGTTTACTATTTCTATCGGGAAGACACGCAGGCTTGAGTGAGGTTTAAGATGCCATTTATTTGATGAATGTAGAACAGAAAAGTAATGTCTCTCTTTGGCGTAGGCCCCATCTCCGAGGGAGTTGTACTCGGAACCATCATATCCTGCCGGAGATAGGAGGCAGGGGCGAGGAGCCTACCCCAGTGCGGGACGGGGCTCAACTGGTGGTGGTGGGGTGGTGGAGGTTGGCGTGTTAGCACACTGAAACAGCAATGTGATAGATTGTGAGCAGACTTATAAAGCAATCGCTTACCTGCGATTGGCTAGGAATTACCCATCTAATGGTGTGATGATGTACAGCTGCTAGTCTTCCCGCTACAACTACGCTGCGCTCACATGTCTTTGACACATGTCTGCATGCCAGTGGCCTTTAAAATTAAACAATTCCCCCTTTCTTTTACATTGATATAATAACCAGTGTTAGGTATTATTCATTGGGACCAACAACAACTTAAGTTTTACACATCCACCTTCTCACATATGCATTTACTATGACCTCTTGCAATTTTCTCATCTTCCATTTCATCCTCTGAAAATCAATAATATAGTTTGTGTCAACAAGGTTAAAACCCTGAAATCACTCCCATTAAAATGTCTGCTGATAATTCAACACTTTATGTTCACATTTTACCTCTGTGACATTGATGTTAAGGGATTCATAAATATTTTATACTGTACATAAATCAGTCAAATGTTATAGGTTTCTTGTACACATATTTCCAATGCTTTTATAGTGTTTACTCTGAGGTCTCTTAGTATCAGACTGAAGGGTTGATCTAAAACACAATTTTCTCTTTTGTGCTGTAAATCATTAATGACACCATTTTATACGGCAAAAACTTTAACAACTAAGATCATTTCTGGAAAATATGAACATAAAGAAATGGATGCTGATATGTATGCCTCTGAGCAACATACATCTGGAAAGGGGAAGGTCAGAGAAGCATAACTTCAGTCTTTGACAGGAGTATTAAAGGCTTTATGGTGTTTCTTTTGATGGCTTGCTCGATTTCCATGACTGCTAGCTCTTTAGTTGTAAGCAGATCCGAAAGGTCAAGCTAACAAGCGTGAAATGTAAAGTCAGATTTGGGGGAGGAGTTGATGTTACAAACTAAATATTTTCAAAAACTAATAGCTGACAGGTTGCCTCAATGACTAGTTGCTTAAATGGTCTTATAGGGATAGTTCCCCTAAAAATGTTAATTCTGTCTAAAGCTAATTAAACACTGATGCAAAAATATAAAATCTATTTTTTTTAATCTAGATAAACTACTTAACCTTACCAATTGTCTAATTTGCTGTTGGATGACTAGTCGTCTAGTTGACTGTAGTAACCCATCCCTAGTCCCACTCGAGTCTAGCACCAGACAAATGGCGATGACTGATGTATCAAATCAGATGTAATGTTTCTGTAGCTGCCCTGTTTCAGCACACTCCAAACTTGCCTCAGACTGGTTTTCCGGCCAAGCTTCGGCAGAGTCCCATGCCATTCTGATCATGTAGTGTCTGTGCCACATGGTTAGTGGCTTGCACTCTTAGCCTCGGGCTGTGCTGTAATTGGCAGCTGTCTGCCATGTCACTGTGTCCAGTGGTTTAGTAATGGAGCTACTGATGGACACTTTGAGTAAAGATCAAAGGCGAATTTCACATCACTGGGCAGTCAGCTCGTTCACTAGAGGTCTGGTGCCCTGCCAGCACTGTGGCTTTGTATTAAGCTTGATTACACAAACCCAGAGTTCTCAGTTTAGAATATTTCATGAGGTCTATATCAGTGTTTCTCAAATCAGTGCAAAATGGTTGATAAGCCTGTTAAGATTGTGTAGCAAAGAGCAGGTAAATAACAAATTAATTAGGGTCATCAAATTCTAAAAGGTACAGTAGAAGTAAACACTTTCCATTTTGTTGCTGATGTGCTATGGTTCTACCATGTCTTTTTCTACTACTGGACATGTACAACAACAGTACTATGGTATTCTTAGAAATACATTGTAGTACTATGTTAATACCATGTTACAGTACATATTAAATTACCATAGCATTACAATCTGATACCATCACTACATCATATTACCGCCCAGTGTTGGGTAATAATGGACAACATTTTATTTGGATTATGTAATAAGATTGTAATTTATGTAATCAATTTGACTTTTTATGGATTACATGAATACATATGGGGTGTTGATAATAATGTTTAATGAAAGGAGTGCAAATCGGCACTTAATGCACTTATGAATATTTGGAATATTCCAGATTCAATTCAAGTTTAGATCAACTTACACTATTTGTGGCATAATGGTGATTATCACAACAAAATCATTTAGATTCATCCATCCTTTTCTAAAAATAAAAAGAGAGGCTAGAGTGAGGCGCTTTCAATGGAAGTGTATGGGGCCAATTTTTGGCGGGTTTAAAGGCATAAATGTGAAGCTTATATTTTTTGAAAAGGACACATTAATTTCATGCGGCGACCGATGTGTTTTATCGTCAAGGCAACAAAGTTGTACAATTGGATATAACTTTGAAAAGAAAAGATTAGTGAGTGATTTTATTACACTAAATCAGTGGTCGGCAACCTGTCGGCGACCTTTCATGCACATATATATTATTTTCACATTGTGAAAATGTTTCTATTTTGCATTTTTCTATTTTAATTGTTTATTTTTCATTACAGATGATATTATCAGCATAACAGTTTCAGTGAAAAATTTGTGCAAAACCCACATGTGAAAAAATCTTGCATGCAGATTTTCATAGAGCATCTTTTGAAAGTGCTTTAATGAATGAAAACCTGTCCTTTTTTACTAAATGAGTTAAACAGTTAATGTCACAAATTTGCTTATTTTATTACTGATCACAAAATGATGTGGAATCTAAAATGTATTATATCATACATTTTTCAAAACCACATAGAGGGGTAATCACTAGTGAGAGAGGAGCAGTCTATTTTATTTATATGAAGTTTTTCACACCTGCATTCAAATCTACATCTTTATGTAATCCTTTCTCATGAACACACAGTGCTTTCATCAGCTGAATGGGATGCTGAATGCTATTAAATTGTGACGAGACTCATGCTGTGTGTGCAAGCAATTCACGCATCACAAGCCGATCTACTATTTAGCCCTTTTCGGTAAATCTCACCTTCAAAATCCTAAAACTTTATTTCCAGGTTTAATTTATATATTGAATGGACTATTTCTGAACCCCACGATGTGGGTTTATGTTTTCTCTTTTAATTATTTAATCATGTGACCATGGTTTAATGATGGTGGACCTGTATGCTGGGTTGGGAACCTCAAGGATTAATTTTAGTGTTTTCCTTATTACATCACATGTGTTCTAAAAGCAAAAAGAAACAAATTGAACACGGAATATAGGCTGTCATCCATGCAGCCTGACCAAAGCAAAACGGGCGCAATAACTTGCGCGATTAACCAAAAGTGAAGCGCTGTCAGCTTGTGATGCGCAAATGGGTTGCACTTACTGCACGATTCTGTTGGTGATGCTGTCTCGTCACATTTCAACTTTTTGTTTCCAAAAAAGGATTACATCAAGATGTAGATCGGAGTGCAGGTGCGGAATTTCATATGAATAAAATAGTCTACTCCTCTCTCGCCGTTGCTGGCATGCCAGTGATTACCTCTCTGTGTGCCAGTGCTGGCATGTACCATAGGTTGCTGACCCCTGCACTAAATCATGTTAAAACACATGTTGTTTACATCTTGTGGCTATAGTTTTGAAACATTGAGTAATTTAACAGTTCACAGACTGGCCCCATTCACTTCCATTGTCAGTGTCTCACTGTAACCCAGAATTTAGCTTTTTTTTGTTGAAAGGAGGGACAAGTCAATTAATTTATTTTTATTTGAATTTATATTTATACATTTTTTTTTTTTTGGTAATCAACATTATGCAGCAAATGCTGTCCATATAGTTTAGCTTGTATTGAGCCTGGAAGACTCAGTAAATATAAATAGTCTATAAATTGGATTAAAAAAATAAAAAATAAATTAACAAGCGGTAACTAATTCAAAAGTAATCAGATTAGATGACCTAATAAGTGTATTACTTTAGTTACTCAAAGAAATTGTGACTTATTATAATTTTAGTACAGTACCAGATTACATTTCAGAAGTAACTCACCCAACACTGATACCACCAAAGTACTTAATAATCTGTTACTTGATAATATGGCTAATACATTGCCCAGTATTTAGCCCAGTGTTTGTTCCTTGTGTTATGCCTCCTACACACTACATTACTTTCAAAGACGTCGGATTGTGGTACCATTCCTATTACACAACTGTCTTTTTTCAAAATACAAGACGAATCGGTGACTGGGGTGAACACATTACAAAACATTTCACTATTGACGAATCCCCGATCCCAGATGACTTGGCACTGGTGCACCTGACAATGTTACACTAATTTTTCCTCCATTTCTTCAGTCCAATGAGACTTTCTTGATACCGCAGCCATGCTAGTTGATGTTCTGTTTCTGGTACATCAAGACTCCTCCCACTGAAACTTCCCATACCCCGTTTCTTGCTCTCTCATTGGCTGTAGGTCAACGCTGCAGTTTTATTCAAAACATATATCTCATTGCATGATTTGGAATCGCAGACTGGTCCAGATATTTAACATTCGAGATATCTCGCTGACATCGGCGCGCTTCTCTCAAATCACGTCTTTGATAGTTCATACATTGCGATCGTCCCTCATGGGGGCAAGCTCCAATTTTCCTATGATTTCTGGCTTTTGTCGCGATCTCCACAAAACTGTCGGTGAGTGAAAATCGTGTAAACTCAGCATTAGACTGGTAAATCACACCTATGCTGTTGTTCTGCATTTAGATTGCAGTTCATATGGGCCTACGCAGGTCAAGATGATCTATATAAATCTTTGTTGGATTGCTTTCTGATGTCCAATGTAAAATCTGGCTACTGAAGCAAAACCAGTTGAGAGCCACTGGTCTACATCTACAGCATATAACCAAGCTTATTCTCCATTTGGGCTCCCCAACCCCAGAAATTACATCAGTCCTCTGCATAAGTCACATTCAGGAGTTACACCACCATGCTTTCCTAACTTTAAAAGCTGCATTCCAGTGTAATTGAACGATTATTTTCTTTTTTTCCACAGTTCCATTTGACCACTCTAGTAATGGCATCCTGCCTTTGACTGTCATAACCAGCCACTTTTGATGTATTCTGGTACCATCTAAGCATGACAAACACTCAACATGATCTTAAGGACGGCACAGTGACCTTTGCAAATCAGCCAATGTCTCCACCATTATAATTACTCAAGAAAAAGCGAATATGTTCATATCGATTCTGCCCATCTCTGTGCAAATCCTTCTTTTTTTCCTTCATGCTGCATGCTTGGATTATCCAGCAGAATGTTATTATAATGTCTATTATCTATCCCATATAACCATCATCACTGCCATTATAGAATAAAATGAACAAGGGAATGGGAAAAACACACACACACACACATTAAGCTTCCTTCAATTCCACACACTCGGCTGCATTTATTTAGTCATTTCCTTGGCAGAATTTACATTACGTTAGAGTGCACAGCAGTCAGCTGAACTGTCAAGCCTGCCATGGAATCTCATGTTGTCACTCTGTCATTGTCAGAGCAGGCAGGATTTTCTCCCAGTGGATAGGCAAGTCTCTGTCTAAACCCTTACAATGCACTCTTACAGGCATCTCACGGGCTCCCATCTGCATCTCTCTACATAATATATGTTGGCCACCTGTACTGCTAGTTTCAGTTTCTTCGGTCTGAAGAGCCAGAGATATTCCAAAATAAACCAACCCAAAGTCTAACCCGGCGGCCATTATTGTATTTACAGCATTGCCGCATGTATTGCCTGAGAGCTGGTTTTGACAGACTGTCAGTCTTTGTGTCTTAAGATTCCTAGAAAAGTTTTGTGTTTGTTGGCAAAAAAAAAGTCCCTTTCAGTTGGAGACATGGCCGTGCGGGATCGGATTCCGGCTTGGGTCATTTCCTGATCCACAAACCCCCTTCCTTCTTGCAATTGTTTCCTGTGTCATCTTTGGCTCTCCTATCAATTAAATCAGCAGTTCTCAGTTGTTAATGCTTCAGAACCCTGATTTTATGTTGGGCAACAACTGGCAGCCCAACAGTACCACATTATTATTATATATTTTTTTGAAGATAAGTGCATGTAACACAACTTCTCCATGTTAGCAGTTCTTCCAAGTGACAGATCAATTTGTGTCAAAATACTGTTCAATTGGATGCACAGCCTTTGACATCAACAAAAAAAAGATGTTGGATTTGTTTTCACCTCTTTTTTTTTTACAAGTTGATAGACCTTTTTATTTTACTATCCTATTCATGATAATATAGTTGGTTACATTTTATTATTTGAATTTAGCATTGTCTTTCAATTTGCCTGCGACTTGTGACCCAGCAGCTGAGATCCGCTGCATTAAATCATACTAAATAATAAATATGAGTACTTGGTGAGCAAATATTTGGCCTGCTGCATTGCAATTCTGTTTAAGTTTATAATCTATTGTTTACATAATTTTCCCATCAGAATAAAAGAAACGGATTGTAATCTTTGCTGAGTATGTGCCTTAAAAATGTAGAAAACTATCAACTCTGTTGCAGAGTCAAGGATTTCCCTCACAGTGTTTCAGATGTTCCTCACTGTGTGAGGGAGCCACTTAGCAGTTGAGCCATGTGCCGAGACTCCGTTTCAAATTTCAAGTCTTTGAAAGTCACCTCAGATGTCAGGATACGTTTATCATAGTAAAGTGATGAGACAACTGCTCACTGTTTGAAGGTGTGGGATGTGAACGGGCTCTGGCTGCCTCCCCACACTTCTGATCAAGCCGCTCGGACCGTATGAGCTGATTTCCATACACACCTATCAGACGACTCTTAAAGTGTTGTTCTACACATCTGTCTTTCAACACCTGACATTTTGATGAATACACCGTGTTGGAAGGTTTGCACAGATTTAGCAAATCCCTGTGGGTATTATTCATTGCAATCAGCAGTAACACTTTTCTAAAGCAATATGAGTACTTTTTGTTTCTATTGTAACTTCAGCAAGGACACATCAAAAGGAGGTTTGTAAACTCAAATAAAAAAACAAAAAACAAATTGGGCTGGTGCAGATTTTATTATATTAGATTAGCATTTAATAATGAACTAGCTTAGACAGCAGTTTTAAAGGGTTACTTCACCCAAGAATAACAATTTTGTTATAATTTATTCACCCACATGTTGTTCCAAACCCATATGACTTACTTTCTTCTGTGTAAATGATGACAGAATATAGATTTTTCAGTGAACTATCCCATTGGGTTGTAGTTCCTTTTAAGAGTAAGAGTGCAATGAATTTCAATCAGACAACTGCATTGAACCTGTCAATATAGCGATATTGTAGTCTGTAGTAGCTGCTAGAGAGTATGGCCAGCTACGCAGTGTCTCGTTCCCTGGAGGGAACCAAGGCTACATAAGTAAACAGAGCTGCATATGAACACTACGGGAACTAAATACATTCACGCCATGCGAACAGTAGCTGTCAACTGTTTAAGCCTGTGCAGCAAGCATACAGGAATGCTCATGCAAGCTAAAGCATCTAAATTATGAATTTACTCCTATACTAACTGTCAGAAACTGGGAAGCCCTCATCCAGATTATAAAATCAAACAAATGGTAGAGAGGGCCACCCTGCCACCATACAAATGTCCTCCAAAGACGCACATCTAGACAAAGCCCATGAGGATGCCATGCTCCTCATAGAATTGGCTCGAATACCAGACAGCGAAGGTAAACTGTATGCTTCGTAAGCACTCAAATTGCATCAATAAGCCAATGAGACACCACTGTTGTGGCCACAAAATCACAAAACAACAGTTTTGACTTATGCCATTGGCTAGTACGGTTAACAAACTCGCAGCGACCGAACTGGGCAAATCATATGTAACTTTTCATGCTCCTCCAACTCAAATGGGGAGGAGAGAAAGCCTGAAAATGAATGGTCTGTGAGTGAAATGACGTGGAAATTACCTTGGGAAAATAGCCCAAACGAGGTCTTAACACAACCCTTGAACACCCTGGAGCAAAATCCATACACAAGGGACTGATCGACAGGGCATGCAAATCACAGACTCTCTTTAACGATGCCAATGCCACTAGCAGGGCCATTTTAAGAGTCAAAAAATGACCAATAACTGCTGTCAAGGGCTCGAACTGGGCACCTGAGAGTGCCTCTAACACAACAGATAAATCCCATAAAGGGGGTCTAAGCCTGCATGTCCTGTGCTTAAAACAAGAGACAAGAGAATGTTTACCAACCGAGACTCTATTGATAATCGCACGTTCAGCCGCTATAGTGGCAACATAGATTTTAAGCATCGCTGGGGTAAGCCCTGCCCCGAAACTCTGAAAAAAAATGCCAGCTCTGTACTGACGTGGCAGTGAACTGGATTTTCACTTTGCACTGTACAAGAAGCGAGAACACGTGACTTAAACGCATATAGCCTCCTTGTATGATGAAGCTAATTTCAAATGGTATCAACCACAGGGGGGGATAAACCATCATTCAAAAGAACCCCCTGTTGTTGGGAAACACTGGCCCAGATGTGCCAAGGTTGAGAGAAAACCAGAGGGGACAGTGCGATGTCTCGCTCAAAATGAACAGGTCCATTTCTGCTCTGCTGAACTTTCTCCAGATTTTTTCCACAATCTGAGGATGTGATGTCCATTCTCCGGGTAATAGACTTGTCTGGACAGGAGATCCACCCCTAAATTTAACCGGCCCAAAACAGACAGGCAGACAGAGGAATTAATGCATGGCTCTCTCCTGTAGAGCAAAGTGTATGACTAGATGGCGCACTTGGCTTACTTTTACTGACTGTTCTACAATCAGCAACACAGCGGAATGAGACCCTTGTGCCTTTGCTACTGTGGCCGATTGAATGAGAGTAAATAATTTTTTGCCTGTATGAAGGGAAGAATGGGGGAGAATTCTCTTTATTATATCTAGGCATGCATAAAAATTGCTCTGAAGTGTGTACACAGCATGGACACTCATGGAATAAAACATCTTCCCTGGCATGTTGAATGGGGAAGAATGATGGGAGAATTGCCTTTATTATATCTAGGTATGTGTAAAATCCACCCTGAAGTGTGTATACATCAGGGACATTCATGTATAAAATCTCTTCCCAGGCATTTTTGAGTGGGGAAGAGTGTGTGAACATGGGGGATATTAGGAACAAGCTAGTAAGCCACATTGGCCCCAGATTCCTATGGGGGGACATCGTGTGGTGCTTGTGTGACTGTTTGTTTTGTGTACACTTGTGCTTGTTGAACATCGAATTCTATTTTGTGTGTTTTGATACCCTTGGTCATGGAGACAGAGACTGAATTCGGCATGCAGTATCTCAATGTTTGCTCCCCATTGCAAGCTGCAGGCAGAACTGAACTATATTCTGGTTGTCAGGCTTTCGATGTACAATGGCAAACTCATCCCGATACTGACCAAAGGGCAAACAGGGGAGAAACGGATATGTTTATATGGTCCAATTTCGTTCACTGAATGGGGGCGCACCCTTTGTTTCACAACAAGCCCATCTGACTTGTGTGTAGACCTATTTTTTATTGTACATTGAGTTATGGAGTGGAGAGACAGACAGACACAACTTTAATCATTCGAGGCATGAAGAATGGCGAATTTGAATCGATTGTGGACTCGTCAATAAATACTTTATCAGGCTTTGACTGGTCATAAGACTGCAGTCCTCTGAACGGTGCCGATACGAATCCCAAGCACTCGATACATGTGTGTGGTGGGGTGGGGGGAGGTGGGGGGGGGGGGGGTTGCTAAACTTGATTTGTAGAAGGAGGCACACTGTCCACTATCTATCACCCTTGCAAACAAAAGCATTACCTTGACCAACTCATATCCCAGTGGGGGGGGGGGGGGGGGGGGGGGTTGAGAGAAAGTCCAAATGGAGGCCGTAGAACTGGAATTATTGGGTATAAAGCCTTGTGGTTAGATATTGCGAGCCTTGACGAAGCGTTGTTATCCTCGTCTGATGCTGTGTTAACGATGTGCTCATGTTTTTGCCACTTAACTCACGACGTGAGTCGCTAGAAACAAACACAGGCTCGATGGGACAAAAACAAGTGCCTTATGGAGTCTGTGATGTAGCTCCCTAGGGGGCATCCATCATAAGCTCCATCAGCCAATAAATTGGCATGATTGTATAAGGGCTTCAGACCACGTGACAATCAGATGGTATCATATAGCGATCATATGCAGCTCAAGTTCTACGAAAGAGAAAATATGAATGGTTGTGACATAACTAAAGCTTTTTTTTTAAAGGGACGAGACCTTTGATATGCTAGGCCCAAACTTCTTTGGAAACATTCTGGAAATATGTCAACATATAAAAGAAAGCAGCACTCGTCAAGTGATTTCACTGGGTTTTTAAAGACAAAGTTTGAACAAGTATAAAGGTTTAACAAGGATAAAAAATATAGTCCTAGTTTTTTTCTTCTCTTAAAGACACAAGGTGATCTTCACTTTGATTTCCCATTGTTCCTTCAGTGTACATCTAGGGAAAGAAAGCAAGATATGAGATTACCTTGATCCTGACCATGATGGGTCATGAAATATGTATTTATTTATTTTCCGTGCATGAGGATGCAACTTCCGCGTATGACAGCTTTGAGGCCCCACGATGATCAGACTCCAGCTCTTAACAGGATGTAGTTTCCTTCCCTTAAATATAAAACAGACTCAATCCTCAACATGCCCAACTCCTGATCGGATTAAACATGTCAAAGATCTGCCAATATACCTGTCAAAGAACAAAGGGAGAGGTCTGCAAGATTCTCCTCCTCAATGAAATGAAAGGTGCTGACGTTACCTTCTTAAATTGAGAAATTGTTTCAGCATATGCATCATAATGGTTGTGGAAAGGCAGCCAAATCCAATTCTAAGAAGGGCAAGCTAATTAGAAATCCTAGTCTAATTATGTTTCCTTTTATAGGTACAGGTTTTGAAATAACACCACCATTAAAATGCAAGGAACGCAATAATATAGATGGAAAATATGATGGAAAGGAAGGACAAAAAACAGGTTTAGAAGAAACAGATTTTTGGGGTTGATTCTTTCTCTCTTTCTTTTAATCTAGTATTAATTACCAGAAATCTCAAAAGTATAATATCCTCTTTTGTTTTTATTATACAGTAAAGAACACCCTTCCACTCAAAGGAACAGTACAATAAACCAATCTAAAACAGCCATAATGATATGACTGCATTCATAACAATTATAAAATAAGAAAAATGATAAAAAATAGGTGAATCTAGATGCCTATTCTTTATAAAACTACTTATTTTTTTCAAGGAATTTATTAGTACTTTAAATATTAAAATAGTTTTTATATATTTTAGTCAATTCTGAAGAGTTTCAGACATATTGAAAATGAAGTAGGAGTTTTAGTTGACAGTGTTATAAAGCTTGTATTAACGATATATGGGCAATTTCCATGTTTGGTGATAAAATATGAAATGTGTCAACAACTCTACCCACAAAAACACATACAAATTAGTACAATGGACTAGGATACAATGAAAGTTATCAGAGTTTTGTGTACTTTATGTACTCTATGTTGCCGTATGACACTATATTTCTATTCTATTTCTATTTCCAAATGCAGCTGTTGTTCAGAGTGGTGAGATGTAGTGTAAAAAGAAAAGTTGCTATAACCATTGTGCCCAAAATATGAATTAGGCATCTAACCTCTGGTTGCTCCATGAGGACTGTCTCTGTAATGGGTGTAATATCAAGCACTTTGGATATAAGCATCGGTTGGATGACAACATAATATTCTTGCATACTACACATACAGTAAATATGAACATGGGATTTAACATATACTTAATTACATAACAAATTGAAACTGAAATAAATAAATAAAAACAAATGTACTGTATTACAAAAATAATGCCAGTGTTAAATGCATTGAATACCATAGTAAACACATATGGGTTATATACTTTAGGACCCACAAATCCATTCTACTGGTATTGATGCAAATATATATGAATGAATACTTAAAGTGGTTGATCAAAAGATCACTTCATGTAAAAATTTGTCCTGAAAACTAGACGTGAGGTAATTTTTGTCTTACATATGCATTCTAGTGTTTAAATATTTTAAATTGAGTAATCCATGTCACACTTGAGATACATAGATAAATTGATACGCATAGAGTGAATATCCCAGTAACAATATTTTACATCTGTAGCTGGTGGCTTGTAAAGAAACAACACAGATACATAAATATCTTTTGGGGTTTTATTCTGATGGCTGTTTAAAAAAAACCTGAAAAAAACTCAAACATTGTAAATATGGTACAACGAAATGCAAAAATAAATAAATAATAATTAGAATACATATGGTAGAGGCTAATGTCAAAATAATATACAAACACGGTATTAGCTTAACCATATACTTCAACACTGTCACGATTCCCTGTTGTCAGCCTTGTGCTTTTCCCTCACTTTCACCATAAACTACGTTTCCCACATTTCCCGGCCCTAATCACTCCCTCATCATCCCCACCTGTCTGTCATTCCCTCGTTTAGTTCTATGTGTATATAAGCCCTGTTGTTTTGTCAGTCCTTTGTCGATCGTTGAATGTTGTTCCTGCCTGTCACCGTGTTCCAGCCTCTTCCCCTCGTGGTTATTTTATAGTGTTTTCCCATCGTGGATATTTCTTGGTTGCAGTGTTTTCCTTTGTTTTATGTCTAATAAAGAAGCTGCATTTAGATCCTCACTCTCCGGCTGCTCATTCGTAACAGAACGATCGACCCACAATGGATCTAGCAGCATTTGTTATGGAGCTGACCCAGGCAGATCTAACCATTCGGGAGTTCACCCACTACTTCTCCCGCGTAGCTGGTTTCACCGGCTGGGATGACAAGACCCTGAAGTCAGCTTACAGAACCGGTCTACCCATACACCGATGGTGGGAGTTGCCTGAGATAGGTAACTACACCTGGCAGGAATATGTGGAGCTCATCCTGGAGACGTACGCTGCGGAGGAGCCTCCTCTCTCGATTCCGGGTTGGGCTTCTGGGTATTCCGCGCCTGCCACGGCCAACGAGCCAACGCCCACGCCTGCCACGGCTAACGAGCCAACGCCCACGCCTGCCACGGCCAACGAGCTGGAAGCCTCGTCCGTCCCAGAGCCGGCGTTGCCAGCCTCGTCCGCTCCAGAGCCAGCTTTGCCAGCCTCCTCTGCCAGGAAAAGGAGGAGAAGAGGAGGGGCTTCTGCTCACCAGTCTCCGTCCTCCATGGCCAAGTCCTCAGAGCCAGAGCCAGCGCCTGTAGCCTCGACCGTCCAAGAGCCAGAGCCAGCGCCTGTAGCCTCGACCGTCCAAGAGCCAGAGCCAGCGCCTGTAGCCTCGACCGTCCATGAGCCAGAGCCAGCGCCTGTAGCCTCGACCGTCCAAGAGCCAGCGCCTGTAGCCTCGACCGTCCAAGAGCCAGAGCCAGAGCCAGAGCCAGCGCCTGTAGCCTCGACCGTCCAAGAGCCAGAGCCAGCGCCTGTAGCCTCGACCGTCCAAGAGCCAGAGCCAGCGCCTGTAGCCTCGACCGTCCAAGAGCCAGAGCCAGCGCCTGTAGCCTCGACCGTCCAAGAGCTAGAGCCAGCGCCTGTAGCCTCGACCGTCCAAGAGCCGGCCCTTCTTGAGCCTCCAGAGCTTTCCAGAGCTCCGCCTCCAGAGCTTTCCAGAGCTCCGCCTCCAGAGCTTTCCAGAGCTCCGCCTCCAGAGCTTTCCAGAGCTCCGCCTCCAGTGCCACCCAGCGCTCCGCCTCCAGTGCCACCCAGCGCTCCGCCTCCAGTGCCACCCAGCGCTCCGCCTCCCGAGCCACCCAGCGCTCCGCCTCCCGAGCCACCCAGCGCTCCGCCTCTCGAGCCTCCCAGAGCTCCGCCTCTCGAGCTTTCCAGTGCTCCGCCTCTCGAGCTTCCCAGAGCTCCGCCTCTCGAGCTTCCCAGAGCTCCGCCACCCAGGGCTCCGCCTCTCGAGCCACCCAGGGCTCCGCCTCTCGAGCCACCCAGGGCTCCGCCTCTCGAGCCACCCAGTGCTCCGCCTCTCGAGCCACCCAGTGCTCCGCCTCTCGAGCCACCCAGTGCTCCGCCTATCAAGACACCCAGTGCTCCGCCTCTCGAGCCACCCAGTGCTCCGCCTCCCGAGCTTCCCAGTGCTCAGCTTCCCTGTGCTCAGATTCCCAGAGCTCCGCCTCCCGAGCCTCCCAGTGCTCCGCTTCCCAGGGCTCCGCCTCCCGAGCTTCCCAGAGCTCCGCCTCCCGAGCTTCCCAGAGCTCCGCCTTCCGAGCTTCCAAGGACTCCGCCTTCTGAACCTTCCTTGGCTCCGCCTACCATGGCACCGCCCCTGGAGTCCTCCTCGGCTCCTCCCTGGCCTTCTGACCCTGTCCTGTGGCCTCCTCCCTGGCCTTCTGACCCTGTCCTGTGGCCTCCTCTCAGGCCTTCTGACCCTGTCTCGTGGCCTCCTCTTAGGCTTTCTGACCCAGTCCTGTGGCATTCTCCTAAACCTCCTGACCCTATCCTAGCCCTGTGGCCTTCCTCTAGGCCTCCTGACCCTGCCCTAGCCCAGTGGCCATCCCCTGACCCGGTCCATGCTCTATGGCCGCCTCCCTGGCCACCTGACCCACGGCCATTTCCCTGGCCTCCTGACCCTGTCCCTGCCCTATCTGTCTCCTTGCCACCCCCCCGTTCTGTCATAGTCTTGTCCCTCTGTGCCCCTTGTGTCCCCTTGGACTGCCTGTTTGCCCCTTGTGCCCTCTTGGACTGCCTGTTTGCCCCTTGTCTGCTCGCCCCGAGCCCCTCCCTCACCCCTTGGACAATTGTTTTTTTTTGTTTTGTTTGTTCTTATTTTTTCTTTGAGGAGCGTCTGGAAGCCGCTCCTTTGAGGGGGGGTTATGTCACGATTCCCTGTTGTCAGCCTTGTGCTTTTCCCTCACTTTGACCATAAACTACGTTTCCCACATTTCCCGGCCCTAATCACTCCCTCATCATCCCCACCTGTCTGTCATTCCCTCGTTTAGTTCTATGTGTATATAAGCCCTGTTGTTTTGTCAGTCCTTTGTCGATCGTTGAATGTTGTTCCTGCCTGTCACCGTGTTCCAGCCTCTTCCCCTCGTGGTTATTTTATAGTGTTTTCCCATCGTGGATATTTCTTGGTTGCAGTGTTTTCCTTTGTTTTATGTCTAATAAAGAAGCTGCATTTAGATCCTCACTCTCCGGCTGCTCATTCGTAACAAACACATAATTAATACAAAGTATATAATTATATAAGTATATAATTCACAGCATTTTATGCATTTAACACATCACTCAAAGAATTTTATAAATTTTAAACCAAGCTTTAAGGACATGTATAACAGTTTAAAATACTAAAATGATCATTACACATGTTTTCTTTACACAAGTATTCACTTATAACACATATTACACTTATTCACTAAACTGGAAAACATTTTGGGCTATAAATCATTACATAAGATAAAATACCCAGTCTTTGCATGCATGTCAAAATGTGGTCAAACTCCACACATGCAATTCATATGCATCCTTCAATAAAAACCCACAACAAACACTCCAATTTAGCTAATAACTATTGTGAAGACAGATGTAATGCAATTTATGAGCATTTTGTGTGAAATTGTATATTTATCCAAATAATTATCAACCGATGAACAAAACCTCTCTTGAACAATGTCTGTTCCCAAGAGAATAACTTTTAACACAAGAGAATGCCGGAAAGCAGGTTTTACAAACTCCTGTCTTAAAGGGGCCACGTCCAATTTATGACGAGTTAAATTACGTGAAATTTCTCCGCTTGGCTACACATGCATGTTTTTTTTTTTTTCTCTCAATTTGGCATGCCCAATTCCCAATGTTCTTTTAAGTCCTCGTGGTCACGTATTGATTCGCCTGGTGGTGGAGGACGAATCCCAGCTGCCTCCGTGTCTGAGACCATCAACCTGCACATCTTATCACGTGGCTTTTTGAGCGCATTGCAACGGAGACATAGCACATGTGGAGGCTTTGCACCATTCACCACGGCATCCACGGCCAACTCACAATACGCTCCACCAAGAACTAAGCGCATTATAGCGACCACGAGGAAGTTACCCCATGTGACTCTACCCTCCCTAGCAATCAGGCCAATTTGGTTGCTTAGGAGACATGGCTGGAGTCACTCAGCATGCCCTGGGATTCGAACTAGCGAACTCCAGGTGTGGTATCGCATGCATGCTTGAACAAACACTGCACAGCATGTTTTCAGAGCTAGAAGAGGCACGTAGATTTAAGATCACTGTTACATTAAACTAGAGATGCACCGATACCACTTTTTTTCTTCCAATCCGATTATGATATTGGAAATGTTAGTATCGAGCCCTATCCGATACCAGTGTTGTTTTTGCATAATCAGTTTAGAATATCTTTACACTATTGTGTGGAACTAATTGGGTGTATTTTTAAATATGTAAAGATACACAAACCTCTAACTACACATTGTTTCAATATAAATGTATAGCTTATTAAGAAACACTTTATTATTTACTAGTATACTGGATAATGTAGCAGCAAAATTAACAATAATTCCAGTATAAGTCCTCAGTAGAAAAGAAGCAGTTCCCCGTCTGTCGCTCACTTCGACGTTGTGTCGAAGAAGTGACAATAGGTGTCTCTCTTGAGAGCTTTGCGCATCTCTGAATTTGAGAAAGGCCAATGAGAAATTGTCAGACAGAATTTGCATGTCCCACACCCGTACATACGAGTATAAATGGAGGGAAATGTGTCTGTCCATTCAGATTTTTCCTTCGGAGCCAGGCGGTTGTGTGATCAGCGAGCTGCATTCACTGACTGTTCACTTCATCTCTACAAGGGCGTATGCTGTTAGATCTATGGCGCATATCAGTGCACAGTGCAGCTTTGCCCCTAGGCACTTCGACAGCACTTCTGAAAAGAGAATATTTTCACTAAAAGAGTTTATTTCTCTAAAAGAGCAATACACAGCAGCGTTGAACATCCTTTTCAGGACCCATCTTTATAAAGATGCGCTTCCGCCCCTGTGTAGTTCCTGGATGCAGTCAAGTTCTCTCCGCTCCTGATGGTCACAGATGCCTTGTGTGTCTGGGCAGTGATCACACCGAGGCAGTGTTTGTGGATGGTTCGTGTTCTCACTGCGAGAAACTTACCATGGCAACGTTTCGGTCACTGCTTTCCTTCCTAAAAATGAATGCCACTCCAGCTGGGCTCAGGGTTACAGCGGCTCACCTCACGGACAGTCTGCTTATCCCCTTGAGCCCCCCAAGCTGGATGATGTACTCACCGTTGCATCGGAGAGTGTTCCGGTGTCTGACATGGAAGACTCGATTGGGCTGCCACCCTCAGGTCGGCACGCCCAGTCTGAGGCTGATGCCCAGATAGCTGACATGCTTGCTCGGCTGCCATCAGCGTGGGGTTGGACTGGAACCCTCCGTCCTCCCCACAGCCTTCACGGCTAGATGACTGGTTCCTCGGGTTTGGGCGCTGCTCACAGCCATGCAAACCCCCCCCCCCCCCGGTTAATTTCTTCCCGGAGCTGCATGTTGAGCTGACGAGGTCTTGGAGGGCACCTTTTACTGCCCACAATCAACCCCCTCGCTCATCCGCTCTCACCACCCTCGACGGGTGCTCGCCGGTCCCCCAGGTGGACAGAGCTGTTGCGATTCACCTGTGTCCCAAGAACGCCACAACCTGGCAGGAACACATGGTGCTCCCCTCCAAGACCTGTAGGATGACGTCGTCACTAACCTCCAAAGCCTACAGTGCCACTGGTGAAGCCGCTTCCGCCTTGCATGCCATGGCCCTCCTGCAAGTTCAACAGGCCAAGGCACTCAAAGATATGCACTTGGGTTGTCCTGACCCCGACGTGTTGCAGGAACTGCGCTCAGCGACCGATCTCGCCCTCAGGGCCATGATGGTCCCAGCACGGACACTCGGGCAGGCGATGGCCACCCTTGTGGTTCAGGAACAACACCTGTGCCTGAACCTGATCGAGATGCAGGACGTGGACTATGCACGGTTCCTCAACGACCCCGTCTCCCAGTTCACCCAGCAGTTCTCAGCAGTGAAGAAACAGACGGAGGCCATCTCTCACATCGTGCCCCGCCATGCCACTAGCAAGGGCCGTGCTCCGTCTGCTTGCCGAGGGCGTCCTCCTGCGGCTTCCAGAAAACACAGAACTCCACCTCAACCTGGGCCCAGCTCTCAGCCCCTACGTTGAGCGCCCAGCAGGAAGCGCACACCCCCCGTCTCTTGAACATCCTCCAGGACCCTTAAGGCTCCCAAGTGTTCCTGAGACAGTACCCACATTCTCAATAAAAGAACAATTTCTTCTTTCTCTGGTTCACCTAGCCAGCACATGCCGTTCTCATGGTATCCCGGTGCCACACCTCAACAGTCCCGGCACGCCGGACGCTAACCCCCGCCTCCGGATCCATGACTGCTGCCCCCCGGCCGGTTCTGATGAGTCCAGAGGACGCCTACATGGGACCTCCTCCTCAGTCACTAGCCCGCCTCCTGATGGGTGTGCAGAGCGAGGTAAGTGCTTCGATTCCTCTCTCAGCACCAGAGCCTCGGGACACGCTTTTGCCTCCAGACGCCACGTTGCCTGCTCTGCACCGCTGCTCTGCCCCGCCGGGTACATCAAAAACGATCGTCCCTTTAGTGTCCCTCGCACGGAGCTTGGACGCGTGGCTTTCACTTCCCAACCCGTTGCACTGGTTGGCCAGGACCATCCGACTCGGCTATGCGATCCATTTCACCAGGCCCCCTCCCCCTTTCGATGGCGTCCGCTTTACCTGGGAGCACGGCGAAGACACCAAAACCCTGCGTGCGGAGATCGCAACCCTTCTACTCAAAGACGTGATAGATATAACAAATAATAATATATTATAATAGTTATATATCTCAATCGTGCACTTTTTAAACCCTAACACTTTTAAACTCTCCAGGAAGCCCTGTATGTGTCTGTTTGTAGGCAAGTTCACAGTAGTTTAATTTGCTTCTTATTCAAATTCTGGTAAAATGCACCTCCGGTGCCATTCTAAATGCATATTATAAGTGAACTGAACTATTGAGCATCTACATCTGAGATGTTATTCGTGAGTAGCCATCAAATATTGCGCATTGCGCGAAGGCTAAAAATTGTGTGTGTGTAAACAGAGCAGCACCATTCACTGACTCGCTGCGTGTGCATTTTATATATTTATTATTAAACACTGCCTTTGGTGATTCACAGAGCTATCGCATGTCTTCAAGTGGCTTTGAATAAAATGCACAAGTCAAATTAACTACATAAATGGTGTTTTAATGCTTTTATGTAATTTTTTGAGCTTGACAGTAATGAACATGACTAACACACAGTATCGGATTTCGATCGGGTTCGTCTGACCAATACCCGAAACTAAAAGCTTCAGTGTCGGAGCAGATATATATCCAGGTATGGAATCAGTGCATCCATACCTTAAACTTTAAAAGAAAAGCTTATCTTTAGTGTTTCACTTTTAGAATAGTGTCTCTGGCTTGCTTAAAAGTCATTCTACTTATATAAATGTATTCTTGCAATTTCTGTGTAGCATGCGGTTAGACGGTGATGATTACATAAACAGTCTCATTAATACTGCAAGATACCCAGTAGCAGAGAGGAAATATCTACAGAAATCTGCATTTGAAACGGTATTGTTCCACAAGATTAATATTGCCTGAGTGTTTTCAGAATGTATTTGGCATAATAAGATTGAAGTTGCAAGAAGTGCACACCAAGCACATATTTCCAGAGTATCGCTAATGATGAATGATGTATCCAAATGGATTCAAATGGAATTTTCATCTTTCTTGGAATGTTAGTGTTCACACATTCTGGCAGTTAATCTTCATTTAAATGGTTTTTAATCATTTAAAGACATATATTGAAATCTGTAACTTGATTATAGCTTATTACACGGAGTGAATTTGTTCTATGCTATGACATTAAAGAACTGCAATATCTCCTTATGCCTGTGTTAATGAAACAATTAACACAAAGCACAATAACTCTGCATTAACACCCTCTAGATTGTAATACATCAAATATAGTGAATAAAAGCATGTGGCACTGAAAACAAGAGGCCCTTACCTTATTATCCGTATCACAGAACAAAAACCTTCTACCTATATAGAAATATCTTTTTATACTGCTTGTCGATAACATGCTGAGAAATCATATCATTATGGCTATAATAATTCATTCCATACTTAAGCGGAATTCCGACAGAGTTATGCAGAGGGTATTTGATGTTTGACATCATAATATATTTATCTGTCATTTCTTTCGTTTCCCCTGTGTGAATTGATGAATGGAACCGGATGCAGTGTATGGTAATCCCTCATGTGGTGCAGGAAGCATGCAAGCTTGCAGTCATTTCTCTAATGTTCGAAGCATCAGAATTGCAGTGGGCCTCTGTCTCCGGCCCCGTTCTAATTTTTAAGCGTCTCTGTGATCCATCTGTCTCTGTCTGTTACCACACGTACCTGTTTGTCTCTGGGGTTTTGCATCCTCCTTGCTTAGAATAAACAGAATATCCCTCTGAAACCCATTAGATTATCCTCCTCTCTGCTTTTTTTAGGTTTATATTAATTAACACTCTCTGTCAGAGTTGTGGACTAGCCTGCTTTTTCTATGTAGCACAACTTCTCCATAGGCCGATGCCTTTGAAGCGCTACTTCTCGATCAGACCAAACTCTCAAAATAAATTGAACTAATAGAGAGTGTAAAGCAGACACTTTTTTCTGCATTCAGTCATGGAGTGGGACTTTAAGCAGGAAGGCTAAACTGCAGGAGAGTTGCAATCCAATTATGGCCACCAGCATGCATTCTAAGGGACAGGCTTCTCTTTTTCATTAACTGAATGCAGACAGCAGATACATCATGTATCTGGATGCTGGGGGAATAGCTGTGAATTGCCATGAATAGGAAACATTTCAAAAGTAAGTTGATGCATTGAGAGTTATCATGATTATCTTATATAGTGTTATTTATATCATCAGAATAAATCAGCTTTATTGCCAGGTATGTGTACACATACAAGGAATTTGACTCAGGATTGTACATTGCTCACGATGTGCTTACACATACAAAAATACAATAACACAATAATAAAATAAAATCAGACACAGGCTACAGTGTAGACAACACAAATATACACACTATGAACAAAAACAACATAGACATATTGACAAATAGTGCAGTGATCAGAGTGCAAAGTATGCAGGAGTAAAATTATAATTATCATTATTATGTACATGTCGGAGGTGGATGTGATATACAGGTACACATACATGCATAAATGTACACAGTGCGATGAAGCATAGTGCAAAGGATGCTGGAATAAATAGTAAACGTATTTTGTGCAGGAGCTGTGACTTGAGGTAGGTGGATTGGTATACAGTATATACAATATGGCAATATAATAATATGAACAGTATGAACAGCTCTGAAATAGAAAATGGTAAATAAATAATAAGTAGTACCCAGTAAATAGGTGGCTGATTAGAGACAGAGTTACTGGGTTATTGCATAGGAATTGTTCCTGACACTGTGAGTCAGAAATCAGCTGTTCATCAGAGTGATGGTTTGTGGGAAGAAACTGTTTCTGTGTCTGTTGGTTTTGGCGTACATTGCTCTGTAGCGCCTACCAGAGGGGAGAAGCTGCAACAGGTTGTATCCGGGGTGAGATGGATCTGCAGTGATGTTTCCTGCCTATTTCCTGACTCTGGAAATGTATAAGTCCTGAATGGAGGGCAAGTTGGCACCAATTATTGTTTCTGCAGTCCGTTGTAGTCTGCTCCTGTCCTTTTTGGTGGCAGATCCAAACCAGACAGTGATGGAGGTGCAGAGAACTGACTGGATGATGGCTGTGTAAAAGTGGATCAGCAGCTCCTTGGGTAGGTTGAGCTTCCTAAGCTGGCGCAG
Organism: Moxostoma hubbsi; assembly: GCA_032164185.1. Taxonomy (NCBI): domain Eukaryota; kingdom Metazoa; phylum Chordata; class Actinopteri; order Cypriniformes; family Catostomidae; genus Moxostoma; species Moxostoma hubbsi. Next base: position 24,484,884 of record JAVLUX010000024.1, read on the forward strand.
GAAGTACATCCTCTGCTGGGCCTTCTTGATGATGGTGTCAGTGTTGGTCTCCCTTTTTCAGGTCCTGGGATGTAGTGGAACCCAGAAACCTGAAGGATTCCACAGCAGACACAGGGCTGCTGAGTATGGTGATGGGGGGCAGAGTGGGGGGCTCCTCCTGAAGTCCACGGTCATCTCCACAGTTTTGAGCATGTTGTTCTGACCGCACCAGAGTGCCAGCTGATCAACCTCCCGTCTGTAGGCCGACTCATCACCATACCGGATGAGGCCGATGACCGTTGTGTCAGGAACTTCAGGAATTTGACAGATGGTCTCCTGAGATGCAGTCGTTGATGTAGAGGGAGAAGAGCAGTGGGGAGAGCACACACCCCTGGGGGGCGCCAGTGCTGATAGTCCGGGTGCTGGATGTGATGTTCCGCAGTCTCACCTGCTGGCTCCTGTCAGTCAGGAAGTTTGTGATCCACTGACAGGTGGAGGCTGGCACAGAGAGCTGTGTGAGTTTGGTGCTGAGGATGTCTGGGATGATCCTTCAGGTGGGCCTAACTGTAAACCTTTTTATTCACCGTGGGACAGAGTCCTGTATTACCAGGCCAGGAACACACTGACTAAAGAGATCAAAGCTGCAAAGAGGAGCTACGCCGAAAAGCTAAATAACAGCTTTGCAGCCAACGATCCTGCATCAGTTTGGAGAGGCCTGCGGACACAGGAGACCATCCGCCTAGGCCTTCTTTGTGATTTATGTCATTAAGAAAACACCATTTCACAATGAATAAGACACCCTATGGACATCCTAAATTATGTTGCAGCCAACTAATATCACCAATTGACATTTTAAAAACACATCCATGCACGAAAGCCAAAAGCTGAAATGATGCTGAATGCTTAACCCAGCCTAATTTTAACTGCAGTATGATTGTTTTGTGAAATACATTATTAAATAAGAGTTGGATATGACTCCCGAACTGACATTTAAAAATTTGAATTTGAATCTACCAAGTAGTTATGTAATACCTGGAAAAATCTGTCTAAAAATATTTGTGATTTAAATGTCGCTTTCAATATTTTTTTGTTTCGTCATTGACTGTTCAAGCAATTAATGCTTTCTAAAAATGCTGATGTTGCTATATCAATACAAAAAGCGCTTACCAATTTACTTGGTTCTCCTTTCTTGTTTAATAAAATAAGCAATCACATGATCATGCAGAACATCTCAGGTTTTTAAAACAATAAGGATCTCTTTCTCAACGGTGATAGCGGCAATAATAACATCCAACCAGAGTATGTGAGCTGAGTGGAGCTGCAACACTTTCCCCTCAGAGCATTCTTTAATCACTCCAGCTCCATTTCTCCAGCTCCAGTTGTCCATTTCCCACTCCTCGCTCACACTCCTGGTTTAGAGACACCCTGCTATGTTCGCTCCATGGCAAAATTGGCACCCTACAGCTACCTCTCCACTGCAAAGTTATTTCAGTATGCTTTTAAATATCACAACCATCCATGAAGAAGATGTATTAATTGAAAATAAATACACAATGCTAGAAGAAAAGCTACAATGTGCTTTATTGGAACACTAACATAAAATTATTTTTATATCTTACTTTTGAAACATGTCTACAACATTTCCTGATTTAATAAATTAAATATTTTACTATATATAAAAAAAAAAAAAACATAAAAAAATATAAATGACCAAATGAAAAAAAAAACAGAACGAAAACAAAACATTAAATTAAATTAAAATATATTAAAAAAACATTATTATGTCTATGTATTGTTGCGTAATTATTGCCTACTATTTTATATTATTGCGCTTTTAATTAACCTTGCTCTATAATTTTATGAACTAATAAATTACATTCTCAGAATTGTCAACACTTTTTTTTAATCAAAACTAGATAAGACTATCAAAAATATGTCATTTTAGAAATACTAGTTTTGGATTTTTTAAAGATTTGAAATCTACCTCTGTTCATGTTTGTTGAGCTTCTTCATCTGCAAATGTATAATGCATAAATTAGCCTACAGCACTAAAATAAATTTAGATAGCAATTGATCAAAGTCATACTACGCAATATTAACATATTGAAAAGTTCAGTTGTTGTTTTAGATTGTTAAAAGATTTAATGCAGGACATAGTAGCATTCAGTTAAGATTGTGATACATTAGAATAGAATATTATATGATTATTCAAAATATTTAATAGGGGCTATATATATATATATATATATATATATATATATATATATATATATATATATATGTATGTATGTATGTATGTATGACTGACCTTTAGATTTTCTCTCCACATGTGAATGGATTATCATTGTGTTTTCTGGACACGTCTTTTAGTCATTTCACATCGAACCTTTGATCGTGGCAATCACCTCCCCTCTCGTGTTCTCTTTCACCATCCTGTCATTCATTTTCACTACACGCCAGCTGATGTAGGAATAAAGAGATGAGACACAAGCATTTAGTTAACTCAAGCTTTACCCCAAGCTTTCCTTAGTAATTTGAAGTGTGAACAGAATACAGAGAGTGAAAGTGAAAGTAACGTTTGCTTGGGAAATCGAATATTACCAAGTGCCACTGGATTTAAAATTTGTACTAATTTTTTTATCACATTCTTTATGGTTATATCTGAAATTCCATCTTACCTTAATGCCAATAGTGTTTAACACTGCGTAACATGCAGTGTATTATTGCATTAAGGGCCCTTAACAGATGTTGTGCTCATGATGGAGCATTAGTGAAGCGCTCTTGAAGTGAGAGAAAACAACGATGATCCGATTTTTAAAAACCCGCTCCTCGCATCATGCCGCTCTGCTTCCACTTCACTCTGCTCACATACTTTGCAGCAGACTCTGTCAGCTTGATCTTGAGCTCTTTGATTTCGAATTACGTACATCACTCAATGCTTGGTTGTGTCACTCAAGGTCAGCTAGAAGACCTCGACTGAGACATATCCTAAAGACCTCACCTACCAAGAACAAATAAATTTATCTGATCGGCTGATGAATCTGACAATCTGACATAAGATGCCTGTTCATTTGCACTGTTAAGGGATTCAGTGGAAATTCTGATGGCTTAAGCGCAGACTCACGCGCTGCTTTGGCTAACAAGCTCTGCATGTGATGTAAAACAGGTATCACGCATTGCTTGTAAGCATCAAGGAATAAATTATGATTGGATAAACTTTTTCCCTTATTCGTTTGTAGATGAATTAGGAGTGACAAAAAATAAATATGCAAGAAGGTGAAAGAGAATGATAGGATGAAACCATTTTTATTAGGCATGTTAGGCCAGCAGAGAAGGCTTTGCTGGCTCTGAGAATTCACCACAATAATCAAAAGAAGCAAGTACAATATTTATACCATGATCAATGGAAACATGTAAATGCTTCTCACCCCCTTGTGTTATGTGAGGAACACACCAAAATTTTATTGTTAATTCACCCCTTTACCAATTGGAGACCTGACAATGCCTCAAAAAGTTGGGAGCTGTGTGCAGGACGAGCTAAAAGTTTAAAGAATGCTTAAAGAGAAAAGGCAGAGAAAAAAAATGGTTGTTGCATGTATTGTCACTATATTTTTTTAATGTGTGAAAGTGAATAAGAGTTGAACACATGACACATTGAACACATTGAACACTTATGTAGTAAGTCAATTTAAGTCAAAAACAAACAAACTAATAAAACATGCACACAAAACAGAGTTGTTTCTACAAAGGTTTCTTATGTTCTTGATCCATTCGACAGTACCTTGATAGTACTTACTGTAATGTTATTTGCATACTTAATTCCTCTGGCATTCATTCATTCGCATCTAACACAATGATGGATCATAAGATTTTGTGTTGTATTGAGTAGTACTTCTTAGTATCTTGATCCTTTATGCTGATGCTGGTCCTTATGTTGCACTTATGCTCTTGCAGCTATTGTTGATATCAATGTTGCTGAAATAATGTCTGTTGTAATTATGCATACACTCCAAAAAATGTTGGGTTATTTATTTTACCCAATAGCTGGGTTGAACATATTGGGTCGTTCTGTTGGATTATTCCTAACGTTTATTGGGTTGTTTCTATAATAACGCACCCAGTTGGGTTAAAACTGGTCTCGCGAGGACATTTTAAATTCCAACGGTCGACCAGTGCCACTGCCAACAGAAGATACAGAGGTAAGTTAATAATATCACGTTATATGAACGCTTTTTGTTTTCTTTATCAACATACAATAATAGCTAATTCATTAAATAATTAAATAAATTCCCCTTAATTTTGGGTCTGCTGTATAGCTGCTCACTTAGCTACCGACATAACACTTGCTATAAAGCCAGCCTATTTTTAACTGTGGCGTAGAAACTATTAATTGGGATGCTCCCCCTCACTTTCTGTGTTCGTTCCGACTCTTTTTCTGGGAAATTATACATAATATTTCATATATTTGACCGATGAGCAAAGAAATTGTAAGACGCCTCGGCTTTAAGACTCATTATCCGGTGTTACAGACACGGCAGTTTTTCATCAACTGAAAGAAAATTATATTGTCCTTTTTATAGTTTAACATTAAAATACTTCAGAGTGGAAATATGAAACATTTTATCTAGAAAGTTATATCTGCAAGGCACTAAATTATTTAATACACAAATTGGACTCAACAAAGATATTACACCAGGGATCGGCAACCTTTTTGACACGGAGTGACATTTTTATTTTCCTAGTCAATGGCTGTGCCAATGAAGGATAAATAGTCGTGTTTTCCTTATTAAAGATGTGCCTGAAAGCAATATGAAACAAATGAAACACGGAATGTAGGCTGTCATTCACGCAGTCTGACCGAAGCAAAGCGGGCGCATTTACTAGTGCAAGTCATCGAAAGAGAGGTGCTGCTGGCTCGTGATGCGCGAATGGCTTGCACGCGCAGTGCAAGTCTCATCATACTTTAATAGTGTTTAGCTTCCCATTCAGCTGATGAAAACATGCTGCATTTTCATGAGGAAGAATTTACATCAAGATCTGCAGGTGCAGAATTTATATAAATATAGTCTACTCCTCTCTCGCCGTTACTGGCGTGAGAGTGATTACCCCTACGTGTGCCAATGCTGGCACGCGTGCCATAGGTTGCCGACCCCTGTATTACACAATAGCCAGCATCTACATGACATTGGGTGATAGCCTAATCAGAAGCCACTTTTCAGATAGTTCTGCACCCCTGAAATCACAAAGGTTATGACTTTTTTCATGTCGTGACATTTATCACTTTTATTGTGACTTTTTATTGTGGCAGCAACATTTTGATGGTGTTCTTTTACCATTGCAGGAAGGTGCCTGGCTCGTTTTGTGATCGCCTCGTTAATGAAGCCCATGCTTGAAATTGAAATTACAAGTTGTTAATTAACTTTATATAAACTATATTTTTAAAATAGTATGTGATGGATTCATATGTGAGGGAAACACTTCAGAAGTTGAACCTTGAAACATTAATTTCTAAAAAAAAAAGCTCCATGCCATGTCACAGCCACACCTCAGCCTGCTCTATGTCATGTCACAGCCATGCCCCAGTCTGTTCCATGCCATGTCACAGCCAAAACTCAGTCTGCTCAATGCCATGTCTCAGTCAAACCCTTGACTGCTCCATGGCATGTCACAGCCAAGCTTCAGTCTGCTCCACACCATGTTTCAGTCAAACCCCAGACTGCTCCATGCCATGTCACAAGCAAACCTCTGCTCACTGGTTCCGGCCCGCCTCTGCTCACCGGTCCAGGCCCACCTCCATCTCTACGACTCCACCTTAGCTCCGCTCCTTGAGCCTCTCATTTTGTTATATTGTTTTCAGTCTTGTATTTTCATTGGTGGTCTTGTTAACTTGTTACCCATGTCAATGTATTTTAGCCCTCATGTTTGCCATTATCCTTTGTGGAGTATTGTTAATGTAACTTTGTTGTAGTTTTGTTTAAGTCAAGCCAAGTCAAGATTTAGTGAAGTCATGTTTTGTGTGTGTCAAGTCTAGTTTAGTCATGTTCATGTTTATGTTTCATGTTTCTAGTTAGGGTTTTTGGATCTCAATTTTGTTTAATAAACTACACTTAGGTTCGTCACTCCATCGTCTTCGTCCTTGCCAGCAACGTTACACCATTGCCTACTTATTTATTACTTATTTATTTGTGGTGGTTCTTGTAAATTGAAACATGATTGTAAGTAACTTAATGATAAAAAGGAAGTAAATTGGTATCACAATTGCAACAATTTACTTAATTAATGAAAATGTTTGCAACTTTTAATTTAATGTAAATAAAGCATTTTCAAGATATTTGTAACTTGTGCATTATAATTTATTTACACAGCAATAATAATAATAATGTCAACAATAATAATAATACCAATAACACTAGGATGGTTAAAGCAACATTCCCAGCAAATTAGTTAGTTTTATAAAATAAAAAATAACCCAACAATGGGTCGGTGCTATATCAACCCACCATTGGGCTATGTGTTGGGTCATTTTTAAGCCAACTGATTTTAGTGAGTATTCTGTTATCTTTATTATTTACATTCACAGATATAAATCCTTGCAATTATCAGTTTTTATTAAAAATAACTATCCAGTGTAAAAATGTCTCAGTTGAGATATTAAACCTTCTAAAATTGAAAGGCAGATGGATGGAGGATTCGGTTTGGAGGATGCAAATTGTTTTCTTATTTTTAAAGGAGAGTGTGACCAAACCAAAATTGAGAAACACTAAGATAGTGGATTGAAAATATGAATATGATAGTATAATGTAACTAAACTTATATTTATATGTATAATGAAACATATTGCTATTAAATGCATGATAAATCCAAAATAAATTCTTCGAACTGAGGACAGAATGGCATGACAATGACGTTTTGATGATGCAGCCAAAAAGTCACTACAGTGATGTCTCGTTCATGAGACTGCCCTGCTCAACAATAAGGATTTTGGCTTAATTCACAACAACAATGTTCAAATAAATCAAGTAAATCTATTCTTCTTTTATGTTTGCATAGTGACAACACAAAACTGGCCTGATAGGGAAAATGGCAGTTCTGTCAACTGGCCCGAAACTCTTTCACACTGGCATCCTTATTGCTAAACCCTGAATTAAAGTTTTTTTTTTAGCAAATTTCCTGAATTAATTTACTCCAAAACTGACCTCTCATCAATTACATATCCTCTGTCAATTGTGAAATCATCAGGACTGTATTTGTGTGGCTGTAAGTGCTGGAATATTCTCATGTGGCCCCTTTCAGACAGAATGGACGTAAAATCATTACATTTTGTTTTCTTCACCTTACTAGTGGTAACTCACTATAGGTCAGATTTAACAACCATTTTGGGCATTGTAAAATGCTTAAATGCCAACTTCACACAAGCTGTTATATTTGTTTTCAAGGAAATATCATTTGGGATCTTTGAGTGCCCCCAAGAAAGCAGACGTACATGCACAGAAATATGGTTATACTCCAAAATCTGTTGTTACCATGATTCGTACATATTTATTTCTGTCAATCTGACAGAAACATCAATAGCAAAGTCTTGTCCTGACTTCACAGTTTACGTTTAGCCTTGGAAGTTTTATTAAACTTAGAGAAAGACCAGCTTAAAGATATTTCATGACCAAGCCATTTGTTAAAATTGATTCAGTATTTTTTCCCCTCATTAAATAAGTTTTATCCTTTTTTTATTAATGATGACTCCAATCAGCCTAATATAGCCTGATTTATATTACATGGAGTGGATTGTTGCCTCATGGGTACGAACATCACATAACCTGACGAATACGACTCACTTATTTGTTAAACAAGGGCAGCTGAGAGGAGATGGCGGAAATCTAAAGATCCAGCCGATCTAGGTAAATATCAGCTTCTGCTTGCAACTTTTTCAGATAATGTTAAAGCTGCAAAAACTTCATATTACCAGGCCAAGATCAACAGCACCACAGACACTTGTAGCTTGTTTAGAACATTTAACTCACTTCTCTGCCCTCCCCCTCCACCACCTGACACATCACTTACAGCAGATATCTTCACCACATTTTTTTACTAATAAGGTTACAGCCATCAGCAATACATTCACAGCACCACACCCTGTCAAACACCCAACTCCTGTATGCAACTCTTCTCTCTCTATGTTCTCTCCTTTATCTGACACTGAGGTCTCTAAACTCCTCCTCTCCAACCACCCCACCACCTGTTCTCTTGACCCCATTCCATCACACCTTCTCCAGGCCATCTCTCCATCCATCCTACCTGCACTTACACACATAATTAACACATCTCTTCTTGAAGGCACTTTTCCCACTACATTTAAGCAGTCTAGAGTAACCCCACTGCTGAAAAAACCTGCACTTAACCCCACACAGATAGAACACTACAGACCAGTCTCTCTCATCCCATTCATGGCAAAAACACTTGAAAGGGCAGTTTTCAATCAGATCTCTGCCTATCTCTCACAGAACAAGCTGCTGGATGACAATCAGTCAGGCTTCAAAAGTGGACACTCCACTGAGACTGCCCTGCTGTCTGTCACGGAGTCGCTGAGACAGGCGAAAGCGGAATCCAGATCATCAGTTCTGATTCTGCTGGACCTTTCTGCAGCCTTTGACACAGTCAACCATCAGATCCTTCTTTCCACCCTCTCTACTCTGGGCATCAGAGGAACTGTGCTTGACTGGTTCAACTCCTATCTCTCAGGTAGGTCTTTCAAGGTAGCCTGGAGAGGTGAGGTATCCAAGCCACATCAGTTACTTACTGGGGTACCTCAGGGATCAGTGCTTGGGCCACTTCTCTTCTCCATATACACAACGCCATTAGGACCCTTCATCCAGTCACGTGGTTTCCCTTACCACTGCTACGCTGATGACACGCAACTTTACTTGTCTTTCCAGCCCAACGACACCACAGTGACCGCTCAAATCGCTGCCTGTCTGGCTGACATCTCAGCCTGGATGAAGGAACACCACCTGCAACTCAACCCAGTCAAGACTGAACTCCTTGTCTTTCCAGCCAACCCTGATGTTGAACACAACATCACTGTGCAGCTGGGTCCAACTACAGTGTTGCCTTCCAAAACGGTCAGAAATCTAGGGGTAACCATTGATGACAAGCTAAATTTCACATCTCAAAGACTGCAAGATCATGTAGATTTACACTCTACAATATCAGGAAGATAAGACCTTTCCTCTCTGAACATACCACACAACTGCTTGTTCAGTCACTTGTCATAACTAGACTGGACTACTGTAATGCTCTCTTTGCAGGCCTTCCTGCATGTGCTATTAGACCTATGCAAATGATCCAGAATGCAGCAGCACGTCTGGTCTTTAATGAACCAAAGAGAGCACATGTTACACCACTCTTTGTCTCTCTCCACTGGCTGCCGGTTCATGCACGTATTAAATTCAAGGCCCTGATGCTGGCATACAGAACAATCACTGGGTCTGCTCCAGCACACCTAAAAACATTTATGCAGAGCTATGTTCCCACCAGAAGCCTGCGGTCGGCTAAGGAACGTCGCCTTGTTGTACCAAAACAAAGAGGCACCAAAACACTTTTCCGGACTTTCAGTTTTATCATACCACGTTGGTGGAATGACCTCCCCAACTCAATCCGTGAAGCTGACTCACACTCTATCTTCAAAAAATGGCTAAAAACACATCTTTTCCAAGAGTATTTAACAGTCACAAAAAAATTTTTAAAAAATTAAAAAAAAATTAACAATCCTTGTTGCACTTAAATCGGTATTGTATACTATTCTGATGATAGTGAAACTTTGTAATATGGCACTTTTCGTACCTCTGTCTCCTTAAGATGATTCGCTTATGTTTTTCCTCTTTTGTAAGTCGCTTTGGATAAAAGCGTCTGCCAAATGAATAAATGTAAATGTAAAAAAATTTTCCCCTACATAGTAATTTAGTAAATATAATCTACACCTCAATTACATGTTGCAGTTTCATTGAACACCTGCTGTACCTGAAGAAAACTTTGGATTTCCAGAAGCCTCCACAGTATAAATTTGTAGTTGGAGAAGGCCAATTCTTTTTCTTCCAGACATTTCCACCTACTTCAGCCAAACTCACAATTACCTGTAGATTTGCTGTAGAGAGGCATGTAATGTGGTTTCATTGGCAGAGGGAAGAGCCTTATTTGGGTGGCTGTAGAGAGGAGGTGAAATTTGTGCACTTTGAGGGCCTCTGGAGGGAAAGGGCAGAGAGAATGATGTCATCGGGCAGCTCTGCTGGTTACCATTTGCTGAAAAGGGGTGACTGAACAAGGTGTCATTCCCTTTTCATTTAACATTAAAGCCATTTACATTTTATAAGGGAGAAGTGTCTCTGGCCATTAAAAATGAATCACAAGGAAGTTGTGTGGGAATATTGATACCACTCTTCTAAGAGAATGTGCTATTGCTGCAGACACCTCTCAAAAATCTTACCCTCAATTCTTCATACATGCATGTTTCAGTGGCAGGAGTTTCTGGGGTTTGTACCTGCTGATCCTTGGAATGTGGGAAGGCACTACAACAAGCATAAAACCCAGAAGAAGTGTGTATATGAGTCAGACTTTAATCCATTGGAATAAGTTGTTGCCATTATTATTGCTCTCTGTTAAGGGATGTTCACAAACCATGAGTGCTTACATCTGTTGGCAATATATTTGTTTTTTTTGTTGTTTTTTTACATTTTGTGCCATGATCGCCAGACTTTTAATATGCATCTCGAGACCCAACTATTTTTGAGTACAAGAATTATACTGTGTCAGCTTCTTGAAAAGAGCTTATTCCTGAAACACTTAATATAAATAATTGTTATAGTATGTATCTTATTTATTAAAAAAACATCATAAAATGTGATTGAGTTTAAAGTACATCATGCAGATAAATTAAACAGATACTATATCCTACTTGTTTGCCTTTGTGGGGTGTGGATTATTTTTATTAGTGTAATTCTTCAGCTGCATCTCAGGAATACTTGAATTGATTTTTTTATTTTCATTAATGTCATGCAGACCTGTTGATTTACTGATTTTTTTTGTGTCTATTCCTCCAGACAAATGTAAATTAAGGGTCTTTTTTTCCCATTGTAGTCAGCCAGGGTGTAATCCCAGTTGATCAAGACACGGTGCCTCCAGCCCCAATACATCTGCTCTGACATCTGCAGATGTCTGCTAGGGATGTGCCTTTGGCCAGTGCCCACGCGGATGCCACACTTCTCGTCGATTGTGCTCGAACCTGCAAGGGGGTGGGCACTGCCTGGGTCTGGTAAGCCAGAGAGATGGCATCAACAATCCAGTGAGCTAACCTCTGTTTGGAGACGGCGTTCCCTTTCCGCCGTCCGCCAAAACAGACAAAGAGCTGCTCAGAACATCTAAAGCTCTGCGTGCGGTCCAAATAGATTCACAAAGCATGTATCGGACACAGCAACGAAAAGGCTGAGTCTGTCTCCTCCCGGGGCAGCACTTGCAGGTTCACGACCTGATCCCCGAAGGGGGTCCTAGGAACCTTGGGCACGTAGCCCGGTCGCGGTCTCAGGATAACGTGAGTATTTGCTGGACTGAACTCCAGGCAGGTGTCGCTGACAGAGAACGATTGCAGGTCCGTAAGGACCACTGAAAGACCCCAGGAGGGGAACAGGCTTGGCCAGGGAGGATTCAGTCTCCAGGTGCCTCTAAGGAACCTGATAATCAAGTCTTGCTTACGCAAGGACTTGCCATGGTGCGTCGTGGTGGGCCGCGATAGCGGCTGCATACACCTTCAAGGTGGAGGGGGGCAGCCTCCCCTCCAGTCTCTCTCTCAGGAATGAGAGCACTGACCAAACTGGAAGAACACCATTTGAGGAACAAGCACCACTTCAGGGCGTAAATTTGCCTCGTGGAGGGAGCTCTGGCTTGGTTGATCTTGTCTACAACTCCAAGTGGTACATCACTCAGATCTTCAGCGTCCCATCCAGGGGCCAGACGTGGAGGTTCCAGAGGTCTGTGTGCGGGTGCCAGAGGGTACCCCGTCCCTGAGAAAGAAGGTCCTTCCTCAGGGGAATTTGCCAGAGATGTGCTGTCACGAGGAGCGTGAGATCTGAGAACCAAGGCTGAGTGCCAGTTCCTGCAGCACATTGGGGTCGGGACAACCTAGGTGCAGTTCTTTGAGTGCCTTGGCTTGGTGGACCAGCAGGAGATCCATGGCGTGCAGGGCAGAGGCAACCTGTACGGTGGCGCTGTAGGCTTTTGAAGTCAGCGACGACATTACACTACAGGCCTTGAAGGGGAGCACCAGGTGATTCCGCTAGGTGGCTGCGTTTTCGGGACACAGGTGGATTGCAAACACTCTATCCACCTGGGGACCTCTGTGTACCTGTGGACCGTCCCGCCGTCAAGGGTAGTGAGAGCAGATGAGCAAGGGGTTCGGTTCTTTTAAAATTTTCAGTATATTTGTTTTTTTTTTTATTTTGCTTTTGTTGTAGGATTTTTGTGCAGTCAAAGTCAATGCTTTACCTGATAGTAAACTGAACGTTTAACACCATTAAAATTTGTTTATCAAAACAATTTTTATTTGTGTTTACTAAATAATCAGTTTTTATGAGTAATGAAAATCTAATTTAATATAGTTTCATTTTTTTAAATGATTTTAATGTTTTTATTTCAATTAAATAAATGGTTTTCATTGAGTTTAGTTTTAGTTTCTATTAACAACACTGCTGCAAACTAGAACGTCACGAGTCGGACGTTCTTATGCATCATTTTTAGTCCAAAATATTTTGACAAGGAAATTGCTAGGTTGTAGCAGATGGAGGTGGAGGGTAGCTTGGCTGTGGGATTGATTGCATGTCACAGGTTCTTGATTTAAACTTTAATGGTGTATCAATTCAGCCCTGTATTTCTGCATATGTTCCATACAGTTATAGAGCTGTCCTGCCCACAATGCTCATGCTGAGCCTAACTGACAAACCCTTTTGCCTACGCAAGGCTAAGTGGGTCTGAGCATGTGCATTATTATCTGATAATGAGCATCTCTTGATTTAGAAGGCTTATTCATTTCCTCTAAAACAGATTTTTACCTTGTCTTTTAAGTAGGGCTAGCTGATACTATGGCTAAAACAATTATATATCCATATTATTTCTTAACCTTGAGATGATATTTGATTTATATTTTAGTATATACAATGTAATTGCTCTTAAATCGGTTGATGTTTTTTGTTCAGTCTGGGAAATAATAATAATTTTATTAATAATAACAAAGTAACAAAGCAAAGTAATGATTAAAGCAGGCAAAAAGTGTCTTGTTGAAAATAATCAATATATATTTAATTAAATATTTTAAAACAAACATATATTTAATCATTTTATTTATTTGCACCAAGATAACAACTACATGTTGTTGTACACATAGCAATAAACAGCAATATTCACCTACTTATATTTTTGCTAGCACATTTTTATACATGAAAAATGCCACATAAGGACTTCTGTTAATATTTCATAGAGATGACACAAACAAATCATTGAATCAGAGTTTTGAATCAATTATTAAAAAAACTGATTAACCTTATTAACTCTAACAGCACTAACAGTTATTATATTAACTTTTTGCTACTGGAGTTTAAATCAGAGATGCTATTAAAATATCAGTATTATTGCACTTATATTTACAAGGCCATATCTTCTATAATGTGATTACGTTTAAGTGATATCACATGCTTGTTTTTGTTCTTCTGGCAAGTAAGATGAAGAACAAGCTATTATCTTGTTTTATTTTTTTGCGTCTAAACTTCTTTGAAACTCACTAAAACGTCACCAACCGATTATCACTAACAAGATAATACTCTCCAAAATGCATTGTCCGCCCAAGCAAATGAGTTTTATGATTGACATATTCTCTCTCTCCAAATTAATTATCCATCCCACATGGTGCACTTTTGAACCAGCTAGCAAAAAGAAGCAGGGAATTTTTGCCTGTGAGCTCGCCTCTATTAGCCAAGCAAAGCATTGCTTTATGAGGCCATTAAATGAGTGCACGCAATCCAAAATACTCATTAGAACTCAACCTTCTAAGTCCTGAAGTAGCATTTTTATTATCCACACCAAGAAAATAGTTCCCAGTCAGCAGTCCACCCTTTTCCAATTCCTACCTCCCTCACCCCCTCCAATCTCTTTTATGAGCTTGTACAATCAATAAAGAATTGAAAAAGAGGACCTAATCCTGTTGGGAACATAATTTGTGTCAGAAATGTCTACTGTCATACAATGGTATTTTGACTTCTTAAATAAAAAGCAGGATGGAATATATTGGGAGGGAGCAGGGGTGACAGTGAATCACAAGGCACTCTTTTTATGGAATATTAAGTTCAGTATTATTGGGCATGCACAAGCATCAATAGGGTGGCAATTTCCGATTCTTAATTAAGGTCACACGCACATGCAGTCTGCCATCATGTTAGCATTATGCCGCTTCAGGAGTTTGCGTACTCTGCTGTAATTTTATGATGGAAACATTAAAGAAAGTAAGGTGGGAGATGAAATTGTCATTAGAAAGATGAGGATGGATGGATTGATGGATGTGGTGAGGCAGATTTTTATGGAGACACGCTTTATAGGTGACTGAACACTGGTGAATGATAGTACTACAGCGAATGGTCCTTACAACAACAGGCCCTGCCCATGGTGCATGATGAAGAGCATGCACTGTAAAAAATTTCTGTAATTGCAACAGTAAAAGACTGTAAAATGCTACAAAAAAAAGTTATTTTATTAACGAGTATTAACTGTAAAATACACAGTAGAATGTTTTAATATATTTTAAAAGACCATACAGAAGTTTTTACAAATGTTTTTTTTTTTTTTTTTTTAGATTAACAAACATTATTTAAATGTCACATGTGTTACCCTGATGGTGTTTAGTGTTTTTGTGAGTGAGCACTGTCTTTACATGTTTATTGGTCATTACTCCTGGAAGAGCCACTATTGATGAACTTAATGTCATCTTGTGCTCTTCTGTAATTTGTATGATGAATAACAATATCTTATAAAGTAAAAAGCAGGTTTTTACAGTTTTAGAAGGTTAGTATCAAATTTCAAAAGAATCAAAGTTTTTAACTGTAAATTTTACAGATTTTTTTTTTTTTCAGTGCCAGCGTGGTCATGTAAATTACAACGGTTTTAAACAGTAAAATTTACAGGTTGTTCTGAAAGTTGTTTAAATTTTTACTGTATTTTTTACATTATTATTCTGGAAACCTGGCATTAATCCAAACAGGGGCCCGTCCTGTGGAGCACCTATTCCAGTACAGAGTAGTTTTCAGTATCCATAGTGGGTCTGGTCGGGGAATTCCTCCGCTGAATTTGCAGACCAGAGGGCTAGGGAGGAGTCATCCAAGGAGATGAGTTAGTGGGATCTCCTGGGATAAGAGCATACATGATCGCCTCATTCGAGGGGAAAGGCGCTAGGTGCAAGCGGTACACCCGATCAGTTGTTCCGAGTTACCGAGTTATACAGGCTCGGACCTGAGAAAACACGGGACGAGACTGACTCAGCCCTGAGATTGTAAAATCTTGTAAAGGTATTGGGTGTTGCCCAGCCCGCTACTCTGCATATGTCTGCTTGGGAGGTGTCATTGGCCAGTGCCCATGAGGATGCCACACTTCTTGTCAAGGGGGCGGGCACGGCCCGGGTGTGATAGGCCAATGCGATGGCATCAACAAACCAGTGGGAAATCCTCTGTTTGGAGATAGTGTTCCCTTTCCGCTGTCCACCAAAGCAGACAAAGAGCTGCTCAGAACATTTAAAGCTCTGTGTGCGGTCCACATAAGTACGCAAAGCATGCACCAGACACAGCAACAAAAAGGCTAGGTCTGCCTCCTCCCAGGGTAGCTTCACTTGCAGGTTCATTACTTGGTCCTTGAAGGGGTTCATAGGAACCTTGGGCATGTAGCCCGGTCATGGTCTTAGGATGACATGGGTGTCTGCCGGACCGAATTTCAGGCAGGTGTTGCTGACAGAGAATGCTTGCAGGTCTGGGCATGGATGCCATAGGGTGCCTCGTCCCTGGGAAAGCAGGTCCTTCCTCAGGGGAATTTGCCAGGGAGTTGTTGTCGTGAGGAGCGTGATATCCCAAGAACCAAGACCGAGTGGGCCATTAAGGAGCCACTAAGTTGACTTGTTCCTCATCCTCCCTGACCTTGCACAGCACCAGTGCAAGAAAGCTCACTGGGGGAAATGTGTACTTGCGCAGCCCCTGGGCCATTAGGTAGTACCAGATCTGGCAATGGGAGGTCTCCTGTGAAGCGATCAGGTCTATCTCTGCTTTGCCGAACCATTCTCAAATCAGCTGGACCGCCTGGGGGTGGAGCCTCCACTTTCCGCTGAGCGTACCTTGTCGCGGCAGTGGGTCCACTGCCGTGTTGAGGTTGCCTGGGATGTGAGGGGCGCACAGTTACCTGAGTCACGGCTGGCTCCAAAGGAGGAGATGGCGGGCGAGTTGCGACATATGGTGAGAGCCCACATTTAACTCTTGGCAGCTGATGTGCCAACGCAGCAGGGGCCCTTTCCAGGAGCCAGCGACTGCGTGCCCATTGCACAAGGTGCCCTAATCCTGTTTGGAGGAGTTTGTGGTGGCCAGAATGTGTTGGGACACCTGCTGTAGGGGGACTCCTGTCCGCAGAAACAGAGTTCTGTCCAGGGGTTGAAAGTTTGGTGGCAGGTGGGGGTGATGAACACGCGGTACTCGGGTCTGGAGCCAGTGCTGAAGCAGTCTCATATACATCAACCCCAGTGGCGTGACCGCCGCAGAGGATACCATATGCCCCAGGAACCTCTGGAATTGTTTTAGACAAACCGCTGTGCCTGGCTTGAACAAGGTGAGGCATTTCAGCACTGACTGCATGCGCTCATTGAGACTGAGTCTAACTCCATGCCGAGAAAAGTGATACTCTGAACCGGGGTTAGCTTGCTCTTTTCCCAGTTGACCTGAAGCCCTAGACGGCAGAGGTGCCTGAGCACCTGGTCCCTGTGGGCGCAAAGTAACTCGAGTGTGGGCCAGGATGAACCAGTCATTGAGGTAGTTGTGTGTGTGGATGCCCACTTCCCTTAGGGGGTCAAGGGTTGCCTCTGTGACTTCGTGAAGACGCGAGGGGACAAGGACATGCCGAAGGGGAGGACCTTGTACTGATATGCCTGGATGTCGAACCCGAACAGTAGAAGGGGTCAGTGTCGAGGCAAGATAGAGACATAGAAGTTTGCGTCCTACAGGTCTACCGCTGAAAAACATTCTTGCTGCCAGATGCAAGTTAGAATATGTCTTTGCGTGAAAATTTTGAACGGGAGTTTGTGCAAGGCCCTGTTGAAAACTCGAAGTCCAAGATCGGTCGTAAGCTGCCGCCTTTCTTAGGTATGATGAATTAAGGGCTGTAGAAACCCTTCTTCATCTCGGCTGGAGGGACAGGCTCTATCACGTCTTTGAGTAGAAGGGTCGCGATATCTGCATGCAGGGTGTTGGCATCTTCGCCATGCAATGGTGATGATGCCATGAGGTAAAGCGGACACCGCCGAAAGGGGGCAGGGGCCTGAGAACTGAATCGCGTAGCTGAGTCGGAGGGTCCTGGCCAAGTGAAAGCCACGCATCTAAGCTCCGTGCGAGGGGCACTAAGGGGACAATCGTTTTCGACATTCCTGGCGAGGCATCGTAGCAGGGCGGGGCAGGTAGTGTGGCGTAAGGAGGCAAAAGCGCATCCTGAGGCTCTGGTGCTGAGAGAAGACTTGAAGCACTTACCTTCTTCTGCACACCCGGCAGGGGGTGGGTTAGTGACTGAGGAGGAGGTCCTGTGTAGGCATCCTCTGGACTCATCAGAACCGGCTGGCCGGGGGGCAGCAGTCGTGGGTACGGAGGTGGGGGTTCCATATCCGGTGTTCCAGGACTGTTGAAGTGTGGTACAGGGTTACCGTGAGAATGGCATTTGTAGGCCAGGTGACTCAGGGAGAGAGGAAATTGTTCTATTATTGAGAATGTGGGAACTGCAGCCCGAAGCGAAGGAGTGGTCTGCTTACCAGCTCCGGAGCAAACTTCTCGTTCCCTGGGTCGTCCGTCTCAGGAACGCTTGGGAGCCTTTCGGGTCCTTGAGGACGTTTGGGAGACGGGCCCAGGTTGAGGTGGAGCTGCCTGACATTTGGAAGCCGCAGGGGGACGCCCTCGGCGAGCAAACGGAGCGCGGCCCATGCTGGTACGGTGGCGGGGCATGATATGGGAATGGCCTCCATCTGTCTCTTCACCACTGAGAACTGCTGGGTTGTAAAATACTACCCTCAAAAGAGAAGATCCAGTCAGGTACAAACCAGGCCTTGTGTTTGCCGTTCATTCTAGAGTAGAAGAAAAAAAGAAAATGTGAACACCTAGAATTGACACTTGCATAAAATACGCAATATCCCTGGCATGGTTGTGCAATACCTTTAGAATTACCTTAAGATAATTGTGACGTTGTCATGCAATACCCTTTGTTGAAAGGTATCCCATGTTAATTATGAGCCCTCCAACAATGGCGAGCTAGGTTTTTACGTATGCAAAGGAAAACCATTATTGGGATTGTGGAAGCCTTGGTGAGGAGGGTGGATATGGTTATGCGGTGTCCATGCAGGACAACAGACTTGCTTAAATTTGATAATAGTGTGGGAAAAGATGTGGATGAGCAGTGAGAGCCCCCGACCACCACCAGATAGGTATGAAAACTTCTGGCTGATGGAGAGTTGAGCATGTGTGATGATATGAGTGTTGGGTCGAATATATTTCTGGTAGGAAAAGACCAGCGGCCGAGCATCTGATTGTGGGTTCTGATAGTCCTTGATGAGCAGCCGTTGTGGCTGCACCAATTCTGAATGAGTGCCCCAAGACTAGGGGAGGGGATCACAATATTTGAGGGGTCAGATGCGGATTGTAAACTTGTTTTCAGAAATATGTAATGGTGTCGAGGCAGGAGGAGCTGGTGATTATAGATATCGTTATGATATAACTGCACCCTGCTTGGTTTGTTTTGGAGTGTTTGAGAAAAAAGGTTTAAATGAGCGTGGACTGGGCGAGTCTTTTCTGCTTGAGTTTTAGTGGAATCTACAGGGGAGAAATGCAGTGCTTATTCCGGTAGAGGTTCAAAATGTGTGGGCAGGGGACAAGAAGTATGCTGGTTGAGGGACATAGTTGATGGAACTCCTGAAACGAGATAGAGAGTAGTGATTGAAGTGAAAAACCCAGGAATGTGCTCGGCTGAGAGAATGGGGTTCAGTTGATGCTCTGCTATGTCAAATATCTCAGTAGGGGCTAAGGATGCCTTTGATGATCACGACTACGGTGGTGGTGTCACAAAAACTACTATACATTTGCATGCCCAGGGGAGACCCCATAATATGCTGGCAACGAGGATGGGGTGAATTTCGAAGATGTGGATGATTTGTTGGTGGCACAAGGGGGGACCTACACCTTATTAGGCAGGTGGTTTTAATGTCGTGGCTGATCGGTGTATATATAACAATAATTTGGATTCACAAAATCAATCATATCCACTCAAATGCTGATTTTGCTACTGAAGTTTACGTGAGATAAATTACAACATTAAAACATCCTTCTCTTAACATTGTCATCACTTCACATTAAAATTTACAATATTGCTTTTTATATAATTGTATGTTTGCAGCTAAATAATCTCACATGTCTAGCATATTCATTACTTTATAGCCTATCGCACAACCCTTGTGTGGAACCAGCGGGTTTTTTGCTGGCGTACAAGCCAGAAGAGGTCTATAGCAGATAAAGCTAAATTAATCTGCAAACAACATACTGTGTGATCTGCTAAGCCTTCACCCTTGCTTGTCAGTGGCAAGGTAAATTGCAAGTGTAGAGATCAGTGCTGATGTTGTCGACAGTGACCCCTGACTTTTCAACTCCTGTACTGTGGGTGTAGGGAAGATTCTGGGAGCTAATCAATATATATCAGCACTCTAATACAACGGCAGGCATGGAAAGAGAGTTTTGCCCACCCTTCCAAATTCAAGCTTTTGTGTGTGTCTCTGGCGCTTAGATACAGACTTTTGCAACCTTGTCAGAAAGTGTATTTAAAAAAAATAAATATTCCTACCAGCAAAAGAGCTGACACCCACTACAGCACACAACAGCACCACACATGTTATTTGTGACATCATCTGCCAGCTCAAATGTAGTTGAAACTGAACTGATCCTCCTCAGAAGGTACACAGAGTCAGCAGATTTTCCTGTAATTAACTACAGTCCTTTTGTAATGCATTTTATGACACAAAAAAAGTGAAACCCATATTGATGATTTGACTCCAATATGCATGGCAAGCTTTTGCGCTATTCACTCACTGCTCTGCCAGAATTAATTGTCATTATAAGTAATTTTGTCATTTTTTTTCATTTTTTCATTTGAAAAGCAACTTTGCAAGATACTAAAACCTGTTTTCAGAGAAAATGTCTCGAATTAAAGGAATAGTTCACCCAGTAATGCAATTTTATCATATCATATTGTTCCAAACAAGTATAACTTTCCTTCTGTAAAACACAAAAGATGTTAGGCAAAATGTTAGTCTCAGTCACTATACATTTTCATTGTACAGAGAAAAAAAAAATAATAATAATAATTAACTTGAATGGTGGCTGAGGATGTCATACCTCTGAACTTCTTATATTGTGTTCCACTGAAGAAAAAAGCCATACGGGCTTAGAACAACATGAGGGTGATTCAATTATGACATAATTTTTATTTTAGGGTGAACTATCCCTTAAGTTTACTTTTCTTACCGCATTGGCAAATATTTTTTTCTTGTTTTAAGTACAAACCTCACACATTTTTAGTTATTTATGCTTAAATCAAGAAAAACTCATATGCCAACTTGTTTCTCGAGTAAATGTATCTTGTTTTAATTATGTTTAGATATTTTTTTACTGGAAAACAAGGCAAAAATACTGATTAAGATTTTTTTGGGCATTATGCACACTCACTTTCACTATCATTAGTTTTACTCATACCTCCCATGTTCATATTACTCAAAAAATGCATGTATTCAATTTAACTTAAACTAAATGTGTTGATTCAACTAAAAATGTCTTGTCAGCTTTACTTAATATATTTATGTTGGTACATATATATGCTTTATCCATTGAGCAATTGCTTTGCTAACCATAGCATATTTTTAGCCTGCTAACATTTTTTGTCACTAACTAGCATATCACTAAAAGCTTCATTTGAGGTATTTTGATATGTCAATATTATGTTTTGCCGGGTTTACTTGATTCAGTTATCACGTCCCTCTACTAGAATTTTTAAAGCAGTAATTACATGGTAATTTTAATTTAGGAAAACATTCATTTCAAACATGTAAAACCTCTGCCAATGATCAAATCAAGTTTATCAAAAGGGTAATTTCTTTTGGTGTATTTATTCATTTGAATAAGATTCTGAAATGCGATCAATACAATCAATATTAATCTCTAATTTTAAATAGGCAATACAAGCCTCCAGTTCTGCATTAGACAGCAGGCATGTTTTACAACAATTCCCTCAGTACATCCCACATGGATTTGAATGTGTAATAGCGGGCATTGCGTGGTATCTTGAGGTGCACGCGTGGGTCCTGAATGCTGCAGCAGCTGAAATGCCTGTCCAGGGTGGAGAGATTAAAGAGCCCGCATTCCTGCTCTGGCAGCTTTGCTGCGGGAGGCAGAAGTGTGACTATTGTTCTGCAGTTAATTGAGCCCCTATGGCTTGGGGAAGAGCTGCACCCCCGCCGCAGGAGACAAGCTCTGGTTGGTCGGCTAAATGGCAGCATGGACGATCCGGACACTACAGAGCAGTGTGGGGTGGTGAGAGGTGGAGACAATGTTGCTCTAAAGGGAGGATGTCTTCTCTGTGAATTTCAGTTTCATCTGCAGTTGCGGCAAATGCTGGCATGAAGCTAAAGGTGGTGGCGTAATCCTCACTTTAGTGCTGCTCACACAGCTTACTGTGTGTGAGAAACCTGCAGGCCTGCAGTTTTGCATGGGATACAGTGTCGTTCAATAGTCCACATTGGAAATGTGGGATTCAAAGTCTATTTTAAATCAGGAAATAAAGAAAGGAAATAAACATTTTAAACAAAAACATTTTTATGATTCTGCACAATGTCTTGGTCACTAATCAGATGTAGCCAAATATGTGACATTAACATGATAACTCCTTAAATCTGACAGGTCAGATGTTTTTTCTTCCACCAAGGCTCACTGGATGCTCTTTGGAAAATTTTTAAAATCAAGCTGGAATAATATGGATAATCAGGTTTAGCACAAATTTGTGCAATCCATTCCATCTTGAATGCATGCTGTTATTAAAGCAAAAGGAAGGCATAACAAATTTACATTTTGAAATTCATGTCACATTTTTGCTCAAAGTGTGATGCTGAGAGTATTTCATGTAATGACAAACACTATTAAATTAGAAAAAGGCAGAATAGAAGCATTTTCACAACAGCTGAACTGTTGAATCCCACTTTCTAGTTTCTAGTACTGAAATTGCTCCTTGGGCGTTCATCCATGCCACTGAATAAATAATGCTGCTTTTTACATAAGGTGAATTTGCATTTTTCTATTTGCTTCTCTGATATACAACTCTGGAGGAAGACAATTGTAACACTTGGGACATTCTCTCTAGTGGCCACTAGAGGTAGCTAGAAGAATAAAGACTTTTAGTTTGAAGATTTGTTTTGGTTTTTGTTGTGTTTCTGTTCTCTGTGTTCCCCTTAAAAGATCCCAGCTGTGTCTTGTTAACCTAGTTAGTTCATGTGTTTATATTGCCCTCATGTTCTCTCTGTCTTTGTCAGTTGTTTACCTTTCATGGATGTAACGGTTTGTTCAGTTGTCATGTTTTGAGTTCTTTTATGTTTATTTCTCAAGAGTTTTAATTAAAAAGCCTGAACATAGATACACTTTCTCTTGACTCTTTCTTTTGCAAAAGTTACAGAACAACCGACCAGACTATGGATCTAGCGGCTTGGCAATTGTTGTCTCTCAGACAAGGAAGTGATACCATCAAGCAATATACAAAGCAGTTCTGTTTCATTCCTACTGACCTCCAGATGCAGTGTAAATACTATTGGATTATCGCAGTGCCAGCCAGATTTGTCGAGAGAATATACCAACAAAGTCACGTAGTGACGTATGCTGAGCCCTGGGGGTTATAAACCACAGTAGCTCAGCACTCTGCCTCTTTCGCTTTCTCGCCTGGTTGAGATAGGTTGTTTTGGTTAAGTGATATATTACGCTGTAAAGTGCAGCTTGCAAGATTAGCGAGATATCGTCCTCACAAGCTGTGTCAGCACGCATCTACCCCACTTCAATGGATTTAAAGTATTTTAGCCACGTTTTAGTGAGTTTTTCTTCGTACATACATTCTGTGCCTCTCGGTGCTATACGGTGGCTGGTGTTTTCCACGCTATAAATTAACGGTCTCCCATTGACATTATCATCATCCATTCAGTAGTTCTGAATGTTTTTTCCTAGAACGTATGTGATACTCTGTGCTCCTCGGTTCAATCCATCTGCCATTTTAAATATATATTTCTTTTCGTGAGATATTTCTTGACATTACCTGTCGGTTCACCAGGAGGAATCATATAATTAGTATTTTCCTTACCTGTCTTGTGCTTCATTACCATCATTCTGCTTGACTTAAACCTTACGGTTATATTTGAAGGTGTTATTAGCGAATAACTATGGCTCACAGCTCGATTGCCCCTGGTTTCCCACTGACTTGTAAGCTGTGCCCTAATAATCTCCTCCCGGACGACGGTCATGACATCTGCCCGTTGTGTTTGGGTGTTCAACTTCCGTTGCAGTGCAACCCTACCCTTAGCATGCCAGCAGTTCAGACCCGACATCGTTATGCCACACCGGAACAATATTTATGCCAGAATGCTACACCTCACAGCCCCCTCAAATGCCTCGTGTTACTGAGAGTTTTTTGGCCACCTCATTGACATTTGCTAGGAGGACCCCATCAGCATCCCCCCGCAACCACTAAAAGTCGCACACATAAAGCCTGAGACACTCAGGCCGGTGGTCGATCGTTTCTCAATAGAACAGTTAGAGTACTAGAGGACCAACACAGCAGACCCTTGGGTTTTGACAACTTTGCAGAACACTTCAGTTATGAAACAACAGTTTGCAGCTAGATTCCACTAGACATTGCCATCGACTGATTGTAATTTCTCACCGTTGCATACGTGCGTTGAGGTGGTGGAGACAGGTAGATTTGTTGAAGACAGGAGTGCCCCTGGGTGTTGTTCCCTCTCAACTGGAGTTGGTCACGACTGATGCTTCCCTCACAGGATGGGGGGCAACATGGAACCAGAGGGGTATTTGCGGGTGCTGGACACTGACCCAGGCCACAGAACATATCAGCCTACTGGAACTACATGCAGTGTTCATGGCTTTAAATTATTTCATGCCAGTCCTGGCAGGCTGCCATTTTATTGTTCGGTCCGACAATACCTCAACAGTGTTCCATCTGAACCACCAGGGCGGCACGAAATCCCTCAGGTCTCTACAGTTTACTCACGAGAACCTGACATGGTGCCAGCCGTGACTCGCTTCACTGAGGGCAGCTCATATTTCAGGAGCATGTAACCAGACAGCGGATGCTCTTTCCAGGGATCAAGTACATCCAGGAGAATGGAGACTTCATCCAGATGTTGTGCAGGAGATTTGGCTATGATTTGGAAGACCAGAGGTGGATCTTTTTGCTTCAGAGATGACCACTCACTGTTGTCTATGGTTCGCAAGGACAGAAGTTTCCAGCCCCTTGGGCCAGGATGCACTGTCTCACGAAAGGCCTACTGCCTACTATATGCATTCCCACCTATCCCACTGTTATGGTAGGAGTTACATTATTCAACATTTACTGGAGGAGGGCTATCGGCTTCCACGTTGAAAGTGTATGCCTCTGCGATTTCTGCATATCATGTTCCAATTGGGGATCTTCTCTTGGATCTCACAGTCGTGTCGGCAGTTTTCTGAAGGGTGCACGCCATCTGAAGTCTACTCGGAATCCTCACTTTCCCATGTGGGATTTGCCACTCTTGCTTGCATTCCTTTGCTCATCTCAGTTTGAGCCCTTGCAAAGCATTGACATTAAATGGTTAACCTTGAAGACTGCTTTTTTGTTGGCTATTGCTTCTGCAAAATGAGTCAGTGAGTTGCACATGCTGTCTATTAGGGAATTGTGCTTGCGTTGGTTACCGGATGACTCCGGGGTGGTCCTACAACCCAATCATTCTTTTCTTCCAAAAGTCCTTCATCCTCAGTTCATAAACAAGCACATTGAACTGGCCTCTTTTCATACTTCTTCAGAGTCTTATTCAAGTGCTCAACTTTTGTGTCCTGTTCGTGCCTTGAAGTGTTATGTAGACACTATTGCTCAATTTAGACAGTCAGACCAGTTATTTGTCTGCTATGGTGGTGTGAAGGAAGGTGCTCCAGTGTCAAAGCAGAGGTTGTCAAACTGGATAGTGGAAACTATTACACTGGCTTGCAAGGCAACCATTGCCCTGGGGGTTAACTTGGCATTCCACTAGGGCCATCTCATCTTCATGGGCTGTTTTTAGAGGATTTTTGTTGGTGGACATCTGCACTGCCGCTACCTGGGCTTTTCCATGCACGTTTGCCAGGTCAACCTTGCTGCTCATCATGCTGTGAGTTCTGCAGTTCTTCAGGAGCGGCCTTAATTTTTCATCAGGTCAGTGGCATTCCTCATGACTATGTTAGTATGTGTCATCCAATAGTGTTTACACTGCCTCTGGCAGTCAGATGGAATGAAACAGAATGTTAGTTACACATGTATCTGTGGTTCTGTGAATTCCGGATTACCGGCAGAGTTCTTGGTTCTGTGGTTTATAACCCCCATTTGTCTCAAGGACTGCTATTTGTTCAGACTTAATGAGCCTGAGAAATCCTGTGCCGCTACCAGTGCCAATGCCTGCCACAGTCAACAAGCTAGTGGCCATGCCTGCCATGGTCGACGAGCCAGCGCTCACGCCTGCCATTTTCAACAAGCCAGTTCCCGAGGCCTCAACCATCCCAGAGCCAGCGCTTGAAGCGACGGCTGTCCTACTGCCAGCGATTTCGGCCATGGAGGCAATTACCACAGCAGTGCTCCTGGCTGTCCAGAAGAGGGGGAGAATAAAGGCCCCTGCTCTCTAGTTGCAGCCTGCACTTACGGCCATGGAGGCCGTTCCCTTGTCGCAGCCTGCACTCATTGCCACTGAGGCTGTTTCCCTGTCACTGCCAGTGCCCATGGCCATGAAGGTCACTTCCCTCTCACTGCCAGTGCTCCCAGCCATGGAGGCTGTTCCCCAGTCGCTGCCAGCACTCCCAGCCATGGATTCCATTCCACAGTTACTACCAGCTCTCCTGGCCACAAAGGCCATTCCCCAGTTGCTGCCAGCTCTCCTGGCCATGGGGGCCGTTCCCCAGTTGCTGCCAGCGCTCCTGACCCAGAGGCTGTTGACGAGCCTGTCCGGTTCCCTGAGGCTGTCCACAAGCCTCTCCAGTTCCCTGTTCTCATTGTGCCTGTCCAGTTCACTGAAGCCAGCTCTCCCGGACACAGAGGCCATTCCCCAGTCGCCGCCAGTGCTCTGGAACCCTGAGTTTGTTGACAAGCCTGTTCTGTTCCCCGAGACTGTCTGGTTCCCTGAGCCTGTCTGGTACCCCGAGGCTATCCACAAGCCTGTCCAGTTCCACAAGCCTGTCCTGTTCCCTGAGGCTGTCCACGAGCCTGTCCAGTTCCCTGTACTCATTGAGTCTTTCCATTTCCCGGAAGCTGTCGACAAATTTTTCCCACCCCCGGTGACTTTTGAGCCTGTTCGGTCCCCTTTGACCATCGGCGATCCTGTCCAGCAGCCATCGACCAGTCTGTTGCTCAATCCAGTGGTCAGTATCTGACAGACACAAGTTAGCAGTCTGTTCAGTGTCCAGTGGCAAACCACTTCCAGTATGATTCCTATCCAGTGGCCATTTCCCAGTCGCTGCAAGCACTCCCGGCCACGGAGGCCATTCCCCAGTTGCTGCCAGCGCTCCTGACCCAGAGGCTGTTGACGAGCCTGTCCGGTTCCCTGAGGCTGTCCACAAGCCTCTCCAGTTCCCTGTTCTCATTGTGCCTGTCCAGTTCACTGAAGCCAGCTCTCCCGGACACAGAGGCCATTCCCCTGTCGCCGCCAGTGCTCTGGAACCCTGAGTTTGTCGACAAGCCTGTTCTGTTCCCCGAGACTGTCTGGTTCCCTGAGCCTGTCTGGTACCCCGAGGCTATCCACAAGCCTGTCCAGTTCCACAAGCCTGTCCTGTTCCCTGAGGCTGTCCACGAGCCTGTCCAGTTCCCTGTACTCATTGAGTCTTTCCATTTCCCGGAGGCTGTCGACAAATTTTTCCCGCCCCCGGTGACTTTTGAGCCTGTTCGGTCCCCTTTGACCATCGGCGATCCTGTCCAGCAGTAGTTGACCAGTCTGTTACTCAATTCAGTGGTCAGTACCTGTCAAGCTACCAGTCTGTTCAGTGTCCAGCAACCACTGCCCAGTCTGCTAATCTCTGTCCAGCTACTCCACCCTCCGAGTCTCCACCTCCTGAAGCTGTACCTCCTGCTGCTCAACCTCCTGCAGCTCCACCCCCTTTGTCTCTGCCCCTGATCTTCTTACTCCTGCAACTCCACCACATGATCACTTGCCTCCTGTGGCTCAATCTCCGGAGCCTCCGCCTTCTGCGTCTCCACCACCTGAACCCTTGCCTCCTGTGACTCTATCTCTGGAGCCTCTGCCTCCTGCGGCTCCGCCCCTGAACCCTTGCCTCCTGTGGTTCTATCTACTGGTATAGTTTTATATGTTATGGAGCGTCAGGAGCCACTCCTTAGATGGGGAACTCTATAACACTTGGTACATTCTCCCTGGCGGCCACTAGAGGTTGCTAGAAGAATAAAGATTTTCATTTGAAGGTTGGTTTTGGTTTTTGTTGTGTCTCTGTTCTCCATGTTCCCCTTGATTAATCCCAGCTGTGTCTTGTTAACATCGTTAATTCTTTTGTATATATTGCCCTTGTGTTCTCTCTATCTTTGTCAGTTGTTAAACTCTCATGGATGTAACAGTTTGCTCTGTTGTTGTGTTGAGTTCTATGTTTATTTCTCTGAGTTTGAATTAAAAAGCCTGCACATAGATCCTCCTCTCGCCTCTTTCCTGCAAACGTTACAACAATATGCTAATTATGTTTTCTGACAAAAGATTCCATTGAGAACGGTTAATGTCAGCAGCATGCAAACTAGTAGCAATCATTTTATGAGCAAAGGAGCTCCTGTACCAAATCAGTAATATTATCTATTTGGATGGGTTCTGAGGGCTTTGAAGGCCACTTAATTAGTCTTCGCAGTAGTGACTGGATATTTGACCTTTAAGAGTAAATTGAGTCTTTTACTGTGGTTTCTCTTAAGTGGGATTTCTAAGAGTAAAAAAGGAGAGAGGGGCAGACGGAGAACCAAATATTTCTTGATATTTCCATTGAAGATTAGGTTTAACCATATAACCTGACAACCAAGGAATGCATCAACCACATTGCTTATCACAGTGTGTACGTATGAGTGTGTTTGCTTGTGCTCAGTGAACTCATGGCAGGAAATGCATCACAAATTGTTAATGTTCTTTTTCGCCAATCCATTCCAATGCTGTGCAAATTGCTCCATAAGTCACGGCCTATGCTCATTGGCTGGGATTGAAATGGAGGCACCAATCTCTGAAGCTTGCCTGTCTTTATGTTTGACTGTGGCTCACAGTAACTTGGCAGAAATACTGAGCGACGCTGATGCCATGTGACTGCCAGTGCAATTCATTGCTTAGCCTAAAAAGCTTTGGATGCACTTAAGAGGTTCCTATGGACATAATGAATAAATGAGTGCTATGAAATTACTCCTTCTGGGAAAGCACTTACTTTCAGTGTTGGTAAGTGATCACATATATGGGTGCTTTGGACACCTCTGTAAACATATAATTCTCCCAGCTTTGACCAAACTCACAACTAATCATTATTACTACTTCCTCTCTTAATCAAGAGTGCTTCTCCAGAATGATCCGTCGCCATCTTATATACATAAATAAATGGAGATGGAGAGCATAGGAGTGGTTAGAATTTCTTAGATAGCACACACATAACCAATGCTTGTTTACTACCATAACTTCATTAGAAATGATCTTTGAAAGTCAGACGATTATACATAGCCTCCAAATGCATCTTAAAAGAATAGCTCACCCAAAAATAACAATTCTGTAATTATTTACTTACTACTTTCCATCTATTATGGAACGCAAAGGAGTATATACCGAAATATACCAATGTAATGAAATCTAAGTTTTTCACTGAAAGTCTTGATATCTAACTTAGCTCTCCATGGCACATTCATCAGAGAATGGTCTTTTGTGGTTGGTTCTTTTCAGTCCCTTTTAAACTGTGAAAGCTCCAGTCCCCACTCTTTGTAATTGAATGGACATTTAAAATTGCTCTCTTTTTTGTTCCACAAAAGAAAGAATACAGGTTGGATTTACATGAGCTTGAGAAAATAATGGCAGAATTGTATTTTTTGGGTGAACTTTTCCTTTTCAAATTCTCTCATCTCTCATCCTCATGCCATTTCAGATGTGAATGACTTTCTTTCTTCTGCAGAAGACAAATTAAGATTTTTAAAACAATATTTCAGCTCTGTGGGTGCATACAATGCAAGTGAATGGTGACCAAAATGTTGAAGCTCCAAAAAGGGCATAAAGGCAGCATAAAAGTAATTCATACTCCAGCAGTTAAATCTATATATTCAGAAGCAATATGATAAGTGTGTGTGAGAAACAGATCAGATTTTAAGTATTTTTCTACAATAAATGCTCCTCCCTGCCCAGTAGGTGGCTGCGATAAGCACAAGATTCTGAATATATGGATTAGTATATTAGTACTGGAGTAATATGGACTACTTTTATGCTGCCTTTATGTGCTTTTTTCACTTCAAAGTTCTGGCCACAATTCACTTGCATTGTGAGGACCAACAGAGCTGAGATTTTCTTCTAAAAATCTTTGTTTGTGTTCTACAGAAGAAAGACATACACATCTGGAATGGCATGAGGATGAGTAAATACTGAAATAATTTTTGGGTGAACTACCCCTTTAAGCTATGATAGGAGAAAATATTTAATTCAATCTTAAATAAAAAAAATAGTACTTCAGCTCTAAAGCTAGAATTATGCATTTATTATGTAAAAGTTAAAAAATCTCTTTAAAACACAGCTTTCCTGAATTTCTGTTTTTGTCTCTACCCTGTGATATCCATACAGTCTACAGTATACATATGAAGGTTTAGGAAGGAATTGAAAACTAATGTAGAAATTTCTAAGTTAGTTTGTTTTGTACGTCTCTGCATATATATTTTTATTTTTAATTTTTCATAGTCAAGTAAATTTTATTTGAATAGCGCTTTTCACAACACACATTGTTTCAAAGCAGCTTTACAGAAAATATTGCAGTTATTAAAAATTTTGCTGTGATGCCTTAAAGTTCTAATATTGTGTGGTTTAAATGAAAGATGTGATTGAAAATCTTGCCTTAAAAATGATTGTCTTTAGGCCCCCAGTGAGCAAGCCACAGGGGACTATATATTGTATATAATGAAGGTTCCACTAAAGATGTGCTTTAGAGGATATGCAGATATTTGCCTGTGTGTTTTCTCCCCAGCTATAGCCACGTCATCTAGCTGCAGACCCCTCTTCATTGCTGTGTGCTGTAAACTTCTTTCTGATGTCCCTGAAAGTGCAGCCTGTACCTTAGACGTAAAGGTGTGAAGGCCCCACCAGTCCAGATATTGTAATATTGATGAGAAGTCTTAAAAGGCTTAGATCTGGCTGCCTCTTCCCCTCCACTCTCTCTGATAAGCTTAGTGTTGTGAAAGTACCAGATCCGTAGGGTTACAGCAGCACTGTGAATTTCTGCTGGGTCAGCTCGTCATTCCTACTCCCTCCCTTTTTTCTTATTATTCCTCAGAGCAGTGCATATATTACTGGTGCCTCTCTCTCTCTCTCTCTCGTTCTTTTCCTCTCAAACATTTTAGAGATGTATATGTCGATGCTTAGTGGGACTAGCATTTTTTAAGCATTACCTTTGATCTAACATCAAGGGCACTGATTGAAATAAAGTGCTGTTTTTTTCATTGTATAGAGAACTGCAGGCAACTTTTTTTGGATCTTTTTTTTATTGTAGCATCAGTGAATTTCTATACTGTATGTTGTTGTCAACGTTTAATCCCTTACTGCTGGAAGTCATGATTATATCTCTCAAGTGGCTCCTGCTAAGTGTAAACACTTTCTACTCTGAAAAAATATATCCTTAAAAGTGTACTTCATGTGGTAACTACTAAATAACATGTTTTATTCAAGTCGACAATATAATTATTTAGCATTACTGAATCAAACTGAATACATTACACCAATAAAAGTAATTTTACATGTTAGACCATGTAGAAAGAGCTAAAAGTGACAATTCCTGGTTACCACTTTTTACAGTGCATGAAGTCAGTATATATAGTCAAGTCAAGTCAATTTTATTTGTATAGCGCATTTCACAACACACATCGTTTCAAAGCAGCTTTACAGAAGATCAGGCATTAACAGACGATAAAACTGTAATGTCTATAATGTTGATGAATCATCATTGTGTAATTAGTTAAAATCTGATTGTTAATCGTGTTTAAAAATAAGTAATTAAATAATATTGTATTAATAACTCCAGTGAGCAAGCTGAAGGCAACTGTGGCAAGGTACACAAAACTCCATAAGATGTTGATTAATGGAGAAATAAGGCTATATAACACATAAACAAGACTTTTGAGAACTAGAACTTGTAGCCTAGAGTTTTTGCAACAAAATGATGTGAAAACCATCATGATCACTCATCAAACAAAACAATGTAGTAATTTAACTTTTGTAAGACACGTAGTGTTAGAAAGGTCATATGCAAGGAGGCATGAACTATCATGAATATTGATTGTAATTCACACCTGAGGAGACAAAAGACTCTCCCCTGGGCCTATCACTGAGTAATGTGACAGAAAGAATTAATGATCAAAATCAAGTTTTAAGTTAAAATAATTAATATGACTATAAATTTTCTTTACATAAAACTTAATTTTAGACCTACACTACCATTTAAAAGAAAGACTACATTTATTTGATCCAAAATACAGTAAAAACATTAATATTGTGAACACTTTTTACAATTTAAAAGAACAGTTTTCTATTTGAATATATTGTAAAATGCTATTTGTGATCAAAGCTTAATTTTCAGCATCATTACTGCAGTCTTCAGTGTCACATGATCCTTCAGAAATCATTATAAGATTGGGATTTTCTAATATGGGCATATTTAAAGTGCATTTTACTCATTTAACCTGAGCACATATTTGCAAGCACAAGCTTTGTTGATGATAATAAGGCAGCATAAACATTAGATAAAATATAATCTAAACATTTATGTTATTTTGATATCATATTACATACCATATTTATTTCATACAGCATACAATTTAAATACCTGCTTTAGCCAAAACAGCATTTAAATATAACTAAATCTTGCCTATTAGGACATATTTCAAATTGCAATACTCTGAATCCTGGCTGGCTAGTCTGAAAACAGTCCCACTATTAAAATATGTTCATGTTTATATAAAATATCATGTCAACTAATGAAAACGAAATTACTTACTCGTACAAAATTATATCCTCGGCTAGATCAAGTCTCTCTTCAAAATACAAACGTTCATCTGAGTCCCGCTCTTCTTCTGAGGAAAATGTTAATTCTTCGTCACTATCCAGGAGTTTCCTCGCCTGTGTATCTTGCGATCTTTCAAACGCGCAGAAAAGGGAATGAACTAAATGTTCCCCGTCGTTTCGAAGAAGCGACACTAGGGGTCTCTCTTGAGCACCGAATATGCCTCTGATCTATGAAAAAAGGCCAATGAGAAGTTGGCAGACAGTATTTGCATACTCCGCCCCAGACATAAGGGTATAAAAGCGGGGAAATATGTCGAATACATTCAGAAATTTTCTTCGGAGCCGATAGTTGTACTGCAGCGAGCTGCGAGTCACAAACCCGTTCCTGTTCCTCTGACTCTCTCTGCTATTGGATCTACGGCGCACTGCAGCAGCTTTCTCCTTACTTGCATGGCAGTGCAATTTGCCCCTGGGCGCTTCGACAGTGCAAGAGCATATTAAAAGAGTGATATCTCTTTTAAAAGAGCAATACACAGCGTCTTTTTCAGGATGCGTCTTTATAAAGATGCCATTTCCGCTCCTGTGTAGTTTCTGGATAAGGTGATTTCTCCCCACCTCTCACGGTCATAAAAGCTGCCTCGCATGCCTGGGCTGCGATCACATGCAGGCAGCGTTTTATGAATGGTTCATGTTCTCAGTGCGACAACATAGCCATGGTAACATTGCGGTAACGGCTTTCTTTTGTCATGAGAGAAAGCCACTTCAGCTGCCCCCCACACCTCGCCTCCTTCCTACGGGATTGGGGCAGGTGCTGCGGGTGATGAAGGTGATTTGGGGATAATGACGGGCTCTGTTTGCCGGGTAAACCCCCTCGAACCACCCGCCTCCCGGGCACGATTGTTTGCTTCCGTCTGAGCTCGGGATGAGTGATTTCTCTCCAATGGTTCATGTTCTCAGTGTGAGAACATGGCCGTTCCAGCATTGTGGTCGCGGCTTTCTTTTGTCATGAGAGAAAGCCACTTCAGCCGCCCCCCGTGCCTCGCCTCCTTCCTGCGGGATTGGGGCAGGTGCCGCGTGCGATGAAGGCAATTTGGGGATAATGACGGGTTGCGTTTCGCCTGGTAAACCCCCTCGAACCACCCGCCTCCCCAGCACGCTTGCTTTCTTCAGAATTGGATGACATCACTGCTGCATCGGAGAGCGTTACAGCGGAGTCTGATGCTGATGACCCACCTGGGCCGCCACCTTCGGGTCTGCTCGCCCAACCTGAGCTTGACGCACAGAGGTCCGCTATGCTTTCCCGGGCTTCTTGATTGGTCCCGCGGGCATGTGTGCTGCTTTGTTCCCGGATGTGCATGACGAGTTGAGTAAGCCGCGGCTTTCTCGATCCACCATTCTCACTACCCTCATGATGGAGTGGTCCCAGACCACTTCCGTCCTGCATGCCACGGCCCTTCCTGCAACCAACACCAGGCCAAGGCACTTCAAAATTTGCACTTGGGTAGTCCTGTTCTTGATGTGCTGCAGGAACTGCGCTCGATGACCAACCACACCCCCCAGGCCACGAAGGTCAGAAGCGCTGGTACTCGAATGGGCGATGCCCACCCTTGTGGTTCAGAAATGCAATCTATGGACCAGAGCTGGTCCCCCGGTGGAGGGCCGGCAGGAGAGTTTTTTGTTGAATTTATTTTCACACACAGAGCTATTTCCTTTGTCTCTGGGTCACCTGGCCCGCAAATGCCGTTATCACGGCACTATGCCGCCATATCTCAATAGTCCCAGCATGCTGGACGCGGACCATCCGCCTTCAGCCCCACGACTGTTCCCCGGCCGGCCAGTTCCAACGAGTCTACAGGTTGCCTTCGCTGGACCTCCTCCTCAGTCGCTAACCCGCCCCCCTGCCGGGTGTGCGGAGCAAGGTAAGTGCTTTGAGTCTTTTCTCGGCACCAGAGCCTCGGGACGCGTCTTCGCCTCCCGACACCGCTTTACCTGCTCCGCCCCACTGCGAAGCCCTGCCGGGTACGTCATTCACCATTTGCATTGATCGCCTCAGCACATTACCTTATGAATTGCACACTCTGCCTGTGGGTGTGATCACATTATGTATAATTAGCTGAGCCAGGAGAAACTGTACATCGCTTTGTTTCATACAGATTACATTGCAGGAGAATATTTGTTTTAAATTTGATTTTTTTAATTTAAAAGTAGACATTTTATGCTCTCTTTAGACATATGTTTCATGTTTGTATGATGAGTATTCGCAGAGTTTCAGTTCATTTTTGTGAGGTGTTTCAGATACATGCTCGTGAACACAGAAACTGCTGTAAGCTCACCCTTTTTACTTACTTTAGTTTACAAAAGTATAAGGTTTTGTTTTGTTATTGTTATTATATTGGGGTGTCCGTCGACCCCAGAGGGTTAATAAGCGGTTTGATAACTGCCATTTTAAAGTTTCTTGGGACATGTCCTAAGCATAGCAATGAGTTAATATTATTTAAAAGAGGTTCTGAAATTACAGGAGATACCTCTTTTAAGAACTTAGTTGGTATTGTATCTAACAAACATGTTGTGGCTTTTGATGTTTCGATAAGTTTTGTTAGCTCTTCATGACCTATGACAGTGAAGGATTGAAGTTGCACGTGAGGAAAATTATTAGACACTGTTTTCTGAGGTGCTATGACAGATTATTGCATAATTCTAATTTTATTTATTATATTTTTAATAATCATATTTTTATGATTATTTCAATTTTATCTGTAAAGAAATTCATGAAGTCATTACTCTTGTGCTGCAACATAATATCGGGTTCTATTGAGGCTTTATTCCTAACCAATTTAGCCACAGTACTGATTAAATGCCTAGGATTGTTGTGGTTATTTTCTATGAGTTTGCTAAAATATGCTGTCCTGTAACTACAGACACTATCCTTCCATGCACCACAAAATACTTCTAATTTTGTATTCTTCCACATGTGCTCCATTTTCTGAGCTGCACTCTTGAGAGCATGAGTGTGATCATTGTACCATGGTGCAGGGCTTATTTCTTTAATTTTCTTTAATCGAAGTGGGGCGACACTATCAAGAGTGCTAGAGAAGATTGCATTTATATTTTTTGTTATTTCATCAAGTTCTTCTGGGCTTTGGGGTTTATTGAGTGTATGAGATAGATCTGGAAGCTTATTAGTGACGCTGTCTTTAGTGGTCGAAAGAGTAGTTCTACCTGAATGGTAGCATGGTGTAGATTGAGTAACATTAGCTGATCGCAGCATATAAGAGACGAGGTAATGATCCGAGATGTCATTGCTCTGCTGCAGAATTTCTATATTATCAACATCAACTCCATATGATAGAAATAAATCTAGCGTATGATTATGGTGACGAGTTGGTCCTGTTACATTTTTTCTGACTCCAAGAGAGTTAATATCGATAAATGCTAATCCCAATGTATCATTTTCATTATCTATGTGAATGTTGAAGTCACCAACAATTAAACCTCTATCTACAGTAACTACAAGATCTGATAAAAAAATTAGCAAATTCAACAAGGAAATCAGACTAAACTAATATATTAATCCGGTTTAAGCCAGGTTTCAGTCAAACAGAGCACATCCAAACTATGATCTGTAATAATTTAATTAACAATTAGTGCTTTGGTAGATAAGAGATCTAATGTTTAGTAGCCCTATCTTTATATGATGTTTATCTTTAATTTGTTTGTTTTGTTCAAGTTTGACCTTAATCAAATTTTTTCTAAATTATTTAGTGAGGGTTTTGTGGTTGGTAGTTCGGTGAACAGACACAGTCTCTATGAGATATCTAGGATATACCGTCTCTATGTGTTGTAGATTATGTGATAATCAGCATAAGGCAGCTAGAAGATGCCCAGATAACCAGTTTGTCTGCTTCCTGACCTGGGCCCCAGTTAGTCAAATACCATCATTATTAAGCCTATGAGCCAAATTACTAGAGAGGAGAGTGAAACCTTCCTTGGAGGGATGGAGTCTGTCTCTCTTTAGCAGGTCATATAACACATTTTAAAACTGATCTTTAATGCATTGCATTCATAATGCCTCATAATAAACCTTATAAGCATTTTTATGATATTGTCAATAATGGTAACCACCATTTTAATACATTTTATGTAATACATGGTATATAATGTATGTACACCAACCAATACATTGTTTTACCATTATATATTATAAAAGTAAATATATTGTATAGTCAGTCATCACCGCAATATGAACCCCGCCAGGGTGATCAGGGTGATTTATTTCGAAGGGGTTTATTTTGCAATAATGACCAGCTGACAGAACACTGTCCTGTTTATTGCATTGCTACTTATCAAAAAATGAAATTAATTCACTTCAAATATTTATTTGAGTTTAAATATTTGTATTATCTCTGCAAAGTGATATGAGAGACATGATGGTTGCGCACCCCCACTGCATGGTGTTTTTATGTCTCTGGTCTTCTGTGTCAGCTTAATAAAGTCATTCTACACTGTCAAGTCTGCCGCTTGTACTCAGCCGAGTGCTACTTATTGACATTTTTTCGTTCAGATTTTTGTATTTTTTTTTTTGCTGAATGGCTAAGACCAATAGAGCTCATTGAGGGACTGACTAATTCCTGCTCTACCTCACTCTTTCTTTCCTTACCTCTCCATCCCACAATGATATGCCACAACAACTCAGTATTACTCTCCATCTCTGTCTATATCCCTCAAGCATTCGAAGCAAGTCAACAAGCAAGCGAGAGAGAGAGAGAGAGAGAGAGAGAGAGAGAGAGAGGGAGAATAGTATATTTCTAGTGAAAATAGGGGAAGCAGACCATTAGAGGTAAAGAATAAGCAAGCTCTTCGAGAGCCCTTTGTCCTTTCATACAGAGGAGAGCTGTTTGTGCTGCTATTGTTGGTTTTCCCCTTCATTTCATCTGGAAAGTATCATTATTGAGCAATAGCCTCTTCAGTGCTGTTTAAGGCCATCTCCACACAGAATGCTTTGGTGGAATTGTGTGTGCCTGAGAAGTTTTGAAAAGGGAACTTGGAACAATTTACACCCTGCTCGCCATCAGGCTCTATTCAACACATAAGCTCTGTTCCTGCCTTGTTGCTTACTGCCTTTGTAGGCAGCTGCCTTATTAGGGAACGCATTTACTGTCATGGAGCCACATAAGTTACTGAGTGTGAATGCTTTACTAGGCTGCTGACCCAGTTGAACTACATTTTTGTAGCTTTTTTGTAGCCCTGCCAACATTTTCGCTGGTCCCAACACATTTTTATTTAATATTATTTTTCAGCAATGTTTAGTATTTTTTTATGTGTGCTAAATAAATAAATAAATAGTAATTAGCTGTTAAGTTCTCTTTTACAACCAACAATAATTATGTTATTTTTGCTGGAAAATTATGGCATATGATACATTAATGTTTGGTTTAAAATAAAGTTTGAACACATTTTAACTGATGCTACTAAGACTATCACAAGTTATCCTTGAAATTTGAACAAAATCTAGATTATGTTATCTTGGTGACAAGTTAAAAAAAACTGCAAAATTTGCAAAGACTTTGATCTAATTTTTCATGCACAGCAATGCAATAAAGACCAACAATGTAAGAAATCCATGTTGACACTGGATTTGAAATGTATCATGTATCATGAGCACAAAACCTTTGCACATTGGATAAGCTGGTAAGAACACCAGTAAAGGTGTTACATTCAGAGCGAAATCAGGGTAATGAGCTAAAATCTATGTGTGCTGATTATTATATCCTTAAACCAGTTAAAACCATTTCACAACAAAAGAAAAACAATTAAGGCATTTATATGATTTTCCATGTCATCGGCTTATTAAGCATAGTTAGTTTAAGAATGCGTATGTAAATGTGCTTAAAATGCTACAGAAACCAGTGCTTAAAATGTTACAGAAACCCAAATGTTTATGTTCAATATACAAATGTACAAATCAGCAAACATAAAGAGTTATGTCTCTTTTGACAATGTAGCACTGGCCAACAGGGCAAGTGACAGTTCTGTCTCTTAACCTGGTTATCCTTATTGTTGAAAATAAAAATTCACAAAGCTCATCACAATGAATTCAGGGATTACCTTCTCTGCAAAGGATGCATGCCTTAGAGTCTGGCTGAAACAGCATAATTAAGGTGCATACCCTATGGAACATGATGCCTTAAACTGTACCTCAATTGGCAACTCAATAGGTTTTGGAACAATGCAATAGAATTTAGATGATCTAATAATATATGACATTATAACATAACAAAAGCATAAAAACAATGTTCAGCACTTGTCAATCCGTGTTAAAAATAACAGGAGAAAAAGATGGTTTGAATTTCAAAATTCAGCACAGGAACGTGTATAAAAATGTATGCCAGCAGTCTGAATCTAGAAGCTTGCAGTGTGCTGTCTGCCCTGAGCTATTGAGAAGCTTCTCCTAATGAACTGCTAGAGGCCGTTGGCTGAAAGGAAAGGTTTACCAAAACAAGTGAGCCATCATTAAGGTCAGTGTCGCTTAAGAATACAATTCCTGCCTTTCAAGATGGTTCATTGGTGCCATTTATTTGCCTAAAACTTTCTCATGACCATTATTTGAATGGTGTAGCTTTTGTTCCTAGATTTTCTTTTTACAATTGCTAAAAAAACACTTTTTTCATGAAATATGAAATAAGTTTCCAATCATGAGTGTTTTCCTAAAAATTAGCGAATGGATGTTACCGTAAGTCTTACTACTCATTTGATACGAAAATATTTAAATGTGACAAGGTTAATGCAACCATTTTTTCCCCTCACATCGTATCAAATCAAAGCCATTTCCCTGGCATTTTTTCCCTCTATCTGCAGGTCATAATTTTCTTTAGGGTTTTTCTGCAGCCATGTCCAGTTACTAAATGATGAAAATCATATTGGGCCTCACTCAGTGGCCTGACTAATGGGAGATGTGCACTTTTAAAAACAGCTAAGTGGTTTAGGCTGTGAGGAGAGTGAAACTATTAATATCATTACATTTGAGGAGAGTGTTTGTAAGGCAGATTCTGTTTCTTAAATGAACACTCGACCAGTGCATTATGGACATATCAACGGCAGGACTACATGAGGGAAAAATTATTGGTATATCCAGGAAACCTCTCAGTGTAACCAAACCCAAATATTTTAATTGTGTAGTTCTCTTTCATACACTCAACAAGCATTAACACAATTAGAAATGTGTTTTTTTCCCCACATTTCTTTTTTTGTCGGCTGAGTGAACTGTGCATCAAGGCATGTAGAAATGCTCTCCTCAATTCAATTCAACCTCTCATTATTATCTCATTCTCATTATTTGTCAAAAAAGGAAAAAATTGTTGTCTCCCGTTTCTAGCATGGAAATGATGTCTTGCCTGTTTTTATTACCTGCACTCACCACCTTTTGCATGGTTCCATGTTGCAAACCTCAAATTTGACAGATCTCATTTTGTGGCCCCTCAGCCTGTTCTAGATGATTGACTTGTAATTACTGAAGGGAGGTGCTGCATTTGGTGTGTAATATGTTACTCTAATTTGTATGTCTCTGTTGACAGATTCCAGGACAA
Source organism: Moxostoma hubbsi (assembly GCA_032164185.1). NCBI lineage: Eukaryota > Metazoa > Chordata > Actinopteri > Cypriniformes > Catostomidae > Moxostoma > Moxostoma hubbsi. The sequence continues at coordinate 24,525,276 of JAVLUX010000024.1, forward strand.
CCAATGAGTTGTGATACGGACCAGCTCAGGGTAAGTGATGCCTCTGTGTCTTTGGCTCTGTATGTCTCTGTGTGTGTGTAGCTGATTTTGTGCAGTGTTAATGTGAGTTCACGTGTTCTAACAGTGTATTTTGATATCGAACTCTAAATTAACCAGTCCACAGAGCACATGGTGATCAAGCTGAGAGATTCAGTCATGTAAAGCCTAATTATTTTGTTACAACAATTTTAGATTTTTTTTTTTTTTTTTTTTTTGTGAAAATTAATGTTCACTTCTCAGACAGAGATAAGGGTGATGTTAAATCAATGGGCAAAAACAAAAAAACTTCAGTTTTACTCTCATACAAAAAAACAGTTATTCTCTCATACTCTTCTGTGTCCATATTAAAAATACAACAAAGCTTACCTTGCCTTCTCATTAAACTTTAATAGCGGCTCTCAAACCCTCCTGCTAACTCACTGTCCTGAAAAGCCAGGCTAGCAAAGGTGTCAGCTTCACTTCATGATGAAAACTCTCCCAAAGATTTTCATCTTCTTCAAACACATGATATCTGTGCGTAGATGACCGTGTGTCCTGACGGCTCTACCTTGAGCTGTTTATATAACCCACAGAGTGTATATACAGCAATGTAGAATAGAGATTGACTGATATTGGTTGTTTATGACAGATACAATACTGATTATTTTTGAGTTTAAATGTACAAAAACCGATATGCATAACTGATTTTTACTTAATAATTTATCACTAACCTCTGAAGCTGAACATCTTTACAACACTACTGGTAATTTTATACACAAAGGAATATTGTGTCTATAAAGAATTAATTGTACTGTTTTAAGTTGCTATATAAACTTTTGCAAAACCCCTTACTTTAATTAATATTTAAGACTTAAAGTCTATGTGTATTACTTTATCAGTACTAATGAACCGGAAACCGAGATAGTGGAAATGTGAAAATGTTGGTTAAAAATATAAGATTATCGGTCTCTCTACTGTAGAATCACGAACAAGTGTAGTCTTTGCAGGAATTAAGCTGCAGTCCGCACTCAGTGCTTTAATTTATCATGGTTTGTTGAGGGATTTTAAGTCTGATTGGGCTTTTATGATTAATGCACAGACGTTCATGCTCATACATAGCCATTACTCTAATTTTGGTGGCAAATCTTTGTTTGTTATTTGTTTTTTAATGATCTGAATTCTTCTGAACTCCTTTAAAATTAGAGCAGGGAGAAAATGGGGACAAAGCGGATTATGATCAAAAATAGAATTTTCATTGAATTTCCAGAGGGCAGTGCTAATTTGACTCTTAGAAATCTGAAAACCCCTTTCTTGTTTTTGTTACCATCTCATTTTCTCTTGTTAGTGACTCACTCTTCAGTCAGAGGACAGCTGTTTCCTAAGTGCTTTTGGGAAGCTTGCCCTTCATTTATATTTATTTGAGATGAGCAAAGATGATGTATATCCGGTTATGTGCAATTAGCATTTCCAGCCGAAGAACTGGGATTTTTAGTATTGATTATTAAATATTCTTAATAAGAAGGTTCTAGGCCTGACAAAGGAATTGGTGCACTACTCTTTAAAAGGTAGAAAAGGTATAAATTCTGTCATTATTAACCCGAATGACTGTGAAACACAAAAGATACATTTGTAAAATAGTAATAATAATTCCTTACATTTATATAGCGCTTTTCTAGGCACTTAAAGCACTTTTACCTAGTAAAGGGTGACTCTCCTCAACAATCACCAGTGTGCAGCATCCACCTGGATGATGTGACGGTAGCCATAGTGAGCCAATACATTCAACACACACCAGCTATTGATGGAGACAAGAGAGTGCTGTGATGTAGCCAATGGATGGATTGGGATTATTAGGAGGCCATGATTGAGAAGGGCCTATGGGGGAAATTCGGCCAGGACACTGGGGTTACACCCATAGTCTTTACGAGGAATGTCCTGGGATTTTTAATGACCACAGGTGGTCAGGGCCTCTTTCTGGCCACTTTGGCGGATGCCGTTTTTTCAGGGTTTTTCCTGCATTTAAATGTTTTTTTTTTTTTTTGTTTTTTTATGCAGTAACACTAACTGGTAACATGCATAGGTTAATAATAAATCTGTTAGGTGAATCTATTAGACTTACATTTTATTACAACTGTGAAAGTTGTAGTAAAAGGTTTCTAATTGTGTTTAGTCTATTAGCTTTTTCATAACAAATACATCTATTTATTTTATTTTTTTTTAGAAAGAAAGAACTATCAACATTAACCTAACCACAGTAATGTGAGGCCACACATGGTCTTTCATAATGGCCTTGTCATTGCAAATGTCACTGTTAAACAATGGTAGAACAATGGTAAACTTCCATAGGTATTTTCAATTTTATGGGGTTGAAACTTCCATGAACTATGGAAAAATTATTGACAAATTTTCCTCCTGTTCTCTCCTACTGCTGTTCTAACTGGCATTTGCCTATTGATATTTTATAGGTTACTTAAACCATTAGGCCTGTGTCCTGCTGAACTCACATTATTCTTGTTTAAATAAAATGTCCAATTAAATGCATGAAATGCATGACCTTGGAAAAGTACTAGCCACGGTGCCCGGTAAGCCAAAAAGTTAATTTCAAACCCTGGCCCTATTGCAACAGGAATTTTGTGCTCATCCCATTGTTTTTATGTAGCCAATATCCTTAGCAGTAGCCTTTAATTTGACATGCTAGTCAAAATTAGGTAGTATTAGTGTGATTGACATTCTCATTCTAAAGATCATATGATTGGACAAAATGCTTGAGTGCACTATGAGTGGTCAATATTTTGGTCTGTTTTTCCCAGAAGAGAAAAATTGTTAAAGATTTTAAAATCTGCTAAAAGCGAATGATGTCAAAGTTTAGGACTACACTCGCATATAGATGGCTTCAAAGCGAACAGACATGGAATTAAAGCCTCAAAAGTCCAAGTTTTGATTTCATTGTGTTTATTTTAGCTACTATTTTAGACTTGTAGCTTTTTAATTAGGTTAAAGGGTGCATTCAGACTGTGGAGACAGCAGCAGTATTGGGCTGCTCCATGTAAATGGTCATGTCTGTAAGCAGCACTCAGTTTCATTGACCATTAGACCTTTCTTGCCCTGAAGTAAAAACATTTAACCAAATTGTAGGTTGAAGTATGTTTCTTTTGCAAGAGTCTTCACAAACAATGGACAGATCATTATGCCATTTATTCTTGTTTAATAATATTGCACCATGTCAAAAGTAATTTAGTGTATTGCACATGTATTGAATGGATGTCTTTGTACTAAGCCTTTCATTCTGAATTGGGAAGACTCCTTTTTTACATTTTACATTTTTTACATTTTACAAGTAAAGGCCTTTTCACACCAAACGCAAAACCTCGACCTGATTTCTCGTCGTGATTACATTTTTTACGGAAAAAATGGATTCCTAATGAGCTCTTCATACCTGGAATGAATGTTCATACTGAATTGCATGCTGACAAAGCAAAGGTTTTTTTTTTTTACAGTGAGAGTGTCGAATATTTTTTCTTCGCCTGACGAAGAAATGCTCCGGCTATTAAAATTTGAGCCTCATTTGTGCCCGCCTCCCACGCCGGAGATGCTGGTTCGAATCCTACTCAGAGCGGGTCAAGCAGGACCGGTAACTGTGGCGCCGTGACCCGGATGGGAGTGAGGTTTAGGGGAGTGAGTGTAACGGTGGCCAGCTGGTACATGCTGTGCTGTGTATGTAAACCTCACTCCCCTGGCCTCTAGAGGTGCACTAGCGATTGACGCTAGAGGCTGTTGCCTGTAGCCTCCTCGTTAGCGCACCTCCCATGCCGGAGACACTGGTTCGAATCGCGATCAGAGTGGTTCGAGCTGAACCGGTAACATTAACATGTAAATGTTATTGCTGCATCACTGCCTTGCATCCCCTTTAAAAAGCTCTCTGATCTTACATGGATTGTATTTGTATATTACTGTATTTTTTTCCTTTGCACTTAATCTTAATCACCATTGTAACACCATTTTTAATAAACAACTGTACGTATCTTTATTTGCCAAATATTAACAAATTGAATGCTGTGACTTGCGGTGCAAAATGCCTTTGTATACCAAAAACGTGGTATTTTCTCCTCATAATCGTTATTTCTGTACAATTGTTTATAGTCACTAACAGCTGTATTTGGCAATTATTTGTATCTAATAATGGGTCAGACTGAAGATGTTTTGGGTGAAGCTCAAATTGATAACATCTTTTTCAACAGTCATTATACATGTGCGTTGCAACCCGATATCACGCCAAGGCATGAAATAGACACGCTGGTCCACTAGCGGATGCGTGTCGGTGTCACGCTTTGCCTCCTCTAGGCGTGTACATGACGCGCGCGTGTAGTTGCAATACCAGCAGGGGGCAATCATTTCCTCAACGCCAACAACTCTCCGCGCACCAAAGAGTAAGCGATACCGTTGTCATATTGTATGTTCGTACGGGCAGGATGATGGCCAATTTCGCTGGTTACTTTCACTTGTGACTATGTGACAATAAAGGGTTGCTACACATACTACGTTCAGGACATATTTGTTCATTATAGTGCTGTCATGAAGAAATCCTAACATTGCTGTAGCCTAATGTTATATTTGTGTGTGGGCTGTGGAGATGTTTAATCTGTGGTGCTGTTAACGTTACTGTGGTCAATAACGTTAATGGAAATTAATCACAGAAAGCAGCGTTCGATCCTGAAATATCGATACTGATGTTGTCGAGTATCCTATGCTGATGTTATATATCGTCACGTAAAAAATAAGCTTATAAATGAAAAAAATATATATCCTGCTAATCGGAATTGGAGAACGCAATATATCGCTTTCTCTTTGGTGCGCGGAGAGTTGTTGGCATTGAGGAAATGATTGCCCCCTGCTGGTATTCTACCTAGACGCGCGCGTGTCATGCACACGCCTAGCGGAGGCAAAGCGTGACACCGACACGCATCCGCTAGTGGACCAGCGTGTCTATTTCACGCTTTGGCGTGATACCGGGTTGGTGCATTACTCAGCAAATAAAAAAAAAAACTTAACATACATGCGTGGCAGTGGCATATAATCACTCTCATTTCAAATAATAACATGTTTTAATTGTTAATATTATTTTTTACGCAAAAAATTTTTGTAATCACCCCTCAGACTGTGTACAACTCGTCCAGCAGATGAACTGAAATAGTTTGTGAAATGTTTCCAGTGTTTCTTTCTCATTCAGCAACTCCACAACAAACTCTTCATTACTTCTGCAACTTGTAGACAAATCAGTTTTCTTTTTTTTATCTGCTTGTGAAGTACCTTTTCTTGAAAATTCCTTAAGAGCACAAGCAGTGGCAAATTCCTCTTTATAAAATGCATAATTCCAACTTTAAATTGTGATTGGAGCCACATACTAAGCCGTTACAAAATGCCAATAAATGCACACCTGAGACTGCGTATTCTATTTTAATGTGCCAAGTTGATACATAGTTTGTCAACAGTAAACAGCTTGCAGTTAATTATCCATATCACTAATGAACTATAATGTACTTTAATGAACCGTACTACATGGCAGAATAATTGTTTATTCCAAGTGTAATTGTTAATAAGTTTAACTATTTATGGAACATTGGTGTCTTTTTTCATTTGCAGTTTCCACCATTTTTTAAAAGCAATATGCCAATCAAGGCTGTACATTTCAGTGATTTACCACGGTAAAGGGGATTTCCGACACTATGCCTTAAGAACACCCCTCAACCATTGTAAAATTGCTGTTACGCACAGGCTCTCGGCTTTTTGCTTTAATAAGATGCTATAAGCGCTTTTGTACATATTATATGTGTGCTATATGTTTGACTGTGTCTGTGACCATCCTTTGACTCAATAAGTTAATATTAATAATTACGTTTGTATCTCAGACACATAAAACAGAAGAAATGGACCTTGCTCATAATTCTATTTTGCCCCCTGTTGATCTGAAATATCCTTTTACAATCTGTTATTTTCTCTGTTACTCTCAAGTTTCTCTGATACCTGTGTTTGATTAGAAATCTCTTCCCCTGTCTGAACAGTAGTAATGAGTTTTAGTAGCATATGTGCTCATTGAGTTATGACTGTGGTTTAGCTGCAGCAGGCAGGGCTGCTTGTCTTGCTGCTTCTCTGAAAGTCTCTCTGTAGCAGTAGCATGGTAGAGTCAGCAGATGGCTGTATAAAGTGCTGTAAGAAGGCAGCCAGTGCGTCAGAGCCAGAGCAACCCGAGCGGGAAGGCCTTGGCCCCAGTGCACGCTGCTTTTATTTCCAACACATTCACTTTAGATAAGGAGGAGGAGAAGAGGGGGAAAAAGAGCCCAGGCTGCAGATTCAGGTGCAAGCTCCACGTTTAGAAGAGGGTTGTGCTTTCTACCTCCTTTTCATCCTGTTGTGCAATTTTTTATCTTGATTTGCTTGAGATTTTTTTTATTTTTCTCCTTTTTCTACCTTTTTTATTTACTTGGATCTCACTCAGCTGAGATTGCTGTATTTTCTGGGAGGAAGTTGAAGCTTTCCGGTTTGATGTGTGCCCTCTTACCTTCCCTCAGGACGAAAGATAAGTCTTTTGATGTCCCACTGATGTCTTCCCATACGTGTCAACTTCTAGAGGACCGTGTCTGAAGATTTGAGCTGCATTTTGTAGAATAAAAAGACCTTTTTTGGGCCAATTCTGCTTTGGATCATCCTACCATCTGTCTACACTGCAGTGTGCATTAACGTAAAGCGTACCTTTCTTGAGAAGTGTGCGAGTTTGTTCTCGAGAAACCTATACCATTACCCCACCACTTCCTCTTTCTCTCTCTCTCTCTCTCTCTCTCTCTCTCTCTCTCTCTCTCTCTCTCTCTCTCTTTCTCTCACTCTCTCTCTATTTCTCTCTCCATCTCTCTCTCTCTTTTTTCTCTCGCACTTTGAGTGCACAGTTTATACTGGACTTTCTTGGTGCACGGATCTTCTCATTAAATAGATACGTCAGAAATTGGTGCCTAAGCAGGGGTTGTCCGTGAAAGGGTGAGCAGGACCAAGTGGGGAAAGGAAAGAAAGAGCAAAAAAAAAAAAGAAGAAATAAGGAGAGACGACCAAGTACAAGACTGCTAGAAGCATTTCAAATCTTGTGAAGTAGCTGCTTCTTCCTCTAAGTGTCAGTTTTAATAAGCTCTATTATAGTGACATAATAAATTATACAAAAGAACTGTGAGCCTGAGAGAGAGACGAAACAAGAAGGATTCAAATTGGTTTCCGTAGCTGAGCACAAGAAGTTAAAAGAAGCCAAGTAAGGAAGCGTTTTCTCACTGTCGGAGAGCCCCTGACTCCTCGCTCAAGATGATGATGTATTTGTGGGTACGTAACAGCCATCTCAGCTGATTGTGGTGCACTCGTTGGTGTTCATGTGCTTCTGTGTGTGTATATGTACTGTACAAAACTGCTGTAATTATATGGGATTGTCAATATTGACATGTATGTATTTTCCCATTTGATTTGTCTAAGCTTGTCTGTGTTGTTCCTCGCTTGTACAGTTGCATGTTTCAGGAGAGTTTTTTGGATCTGTGATGCACACATCTTATATCAAATACTGTTCACATTAGTGGACAGAATTTGTCTTTTTCAATTCAAATAACAAGATATTGGATTCTAGCCACAAGATGACTGATTCTGGCCACAAGTAATCGATAATTTTTAATCAGTCCAAAGGAGAGATGTAAAAAAACAAAACAAATAGCATGTCCCAACTGATTTCCTTCTACATGGGTTTACATGCCACCGACCAAACGTTTGTTTAGAGCTAAAGCAAAGGTACAGATGTGTTTGTGTATGGGTTCATAATCAGTCTTTTAAAGTTTTATCCCTCTCTTTTCTCATCTTTGGTGAGACTACTCTTTCTTTGGAGTGTCAGAAACGGTGCATGACACGTTGATTCATAACTGCAGGGTTAAAGCACATGAAGTAATTTTAGTGAGCTGTAAGTGAGTGTGTCTTGGCCTGCTCATTATCTGTCTCTTCACCTGCCATTATCACTCAAATTCAGTCTTTACTGAGGAGATTTTGCTGCACTTAATTGCCCATGGAATAAATTTAAAGCACCCTGATGGCTTCTTCACTGTAAGGGTTATCAGGAAATTAATCTCATTTTAACCAATCTTAATCTGATGGGCAGTGCAAGTGAAAATAGAAATAAGGTACCAGATTTATCCTTTACATAATGTGTCAGATGAAAGGTCCTTTCTTTTTTCACTAAAGATAAGAGCTATCTAGATTTTTTTTTTTTTCATATTTGTTAACAGGTGCACCTGAAGTACAAAGAACCTAAAATAACCGAGGCAAGGCAATAATAATGAAAATAATTATAATATTAACAATATAAAAAAACAATTTCAGCAACCATATAGATTCACATTCATAGGAGAACAATACTTTGCAAGCCGTGGAAGGAATTTCGTTATTTTTTTATAAGGACAGAGATAATACTGTATTATTACTAATTAATAGTTTGCTTATGCTTACAGTAGAAGCATGCTTTTAAACTTTGATCAGAAGTCAAAAGAACTCAAATTCAAAAGACTTACTAATAAGACTAAACAATCTCCAGTTACATACTTATGCAGCTACACAGCAAACTAAAATTCTATATTAAGAAAATGACTATTGTATGTTTAATTGGAACATGTATGGTCTTGAAGGAATATGCTTCGACTGAAAAATTCAAGGATTAAATTTCCCAGGAGATGCAGAAATTACTGTGCAGTATGAAAGTGTACTGTTCTTAAATATTTAATTTGCATCATTTAAGGTGCCTCATGACTTGAAATTCACTTCTCTGCTGGTTTATTTGAAGAGTGAAAATCTTCTGAAACAAACAACCTAACTAACATTGTCATATTTAAATCAATGAATGCATAGACTTCTACATCAGAGACTCAGTAATACACAAAGTTCTCTTTTAATTTACATACCTCTCTAAAAAGACTTTCTAAAGAGGACAAAGTAATATGAACAAAATAATGTCCAGAGGCCTAATATTACAATAAATGGATATTACACAAATTGCATTCCAGGTAAAGCTATGAGTGTGATGTTTTGTTCTTTTAAGATGCCTCTGGTAACCAAAGACTGTGCCATGTGACAGTCCAGTTCAGTCTTTATATGTCTGCCCATTCAGTATTTCTTTAGTTATAGATCATATGGATGTAAAATTGAATTAATTGTGTTGGCGCTTCTTCTTCCACAGTTTTTTTTTATCTTAACGCTGTCTAATGGAGAATCTGAACATTGTGCCACATCCATGTACTTGGTTATACATCTTAGATTGTAATAGCTTTGTTTTTTTGTTTTTGTTTTTGTCTCTTTAATTACTTTTCCCTCATTTTTAATGCATTTACCAGAATTTCACTATATATTTCAGTATATTGGGCTTGTCCCCAGCATAAACATTTAAACTTGGCCTATATAATTCAAAAGTGGGGAAGATCAGGGAAATTTTAAAGATGCGTTCTGCATTTTTTAAATATTTCAAATATAATCAAACGTCGACCTAATTGAAGAATTGCTCATAAATTGGTCAAATGAATTTAATAATAATAGTATTAATATTAATAAAAATAATAGAAAGGAAAAAATTGTTCATTGTTATGCCACTACCAATTGAAGCCAATGGAGATGGGCTGTAGTCTAGATGAGGATTGAATCACAGAGCTGCAGTGCTGTCCAGGCTGATGTTATTGCCTTTCTTACTATTTACTCCCACTGCTGCTGGAAAAACTGCTGTGGAGGCACTTCTAGCCCCTTGTAAGTGTTGTCTTTCAGTAGATGCTATGAAAGCAGTTTATTCAATTGATTGATAACAGCTGCCCTCCATGATAACCAATAGGGGAGCCACAGGGCTGTGTGGTGTGTATGAGGGACAATTGCGTAGATTTGGCTTGAACAGTGTGGGGGGGGGGGGGGGGGGGGGTTGCTGTGTGCAGCATTTACATGTTTCCATTGATCATGGTATAAATATATGTTGGGGGGGGGGGGGGGGGGTTAACTTTGTGACAACAATACACAGCAAAGTCATTTAGCAAGTCAGTCCACTGTCAGCCATCTTTTGAACATTCTCAGGAGGCTATTTCCAGTCAATCCAGGGCTGCTCCTATCTACTTGAATGGGGGAACACCGAAATCTCAAAAAAAGTTGGTCAAGATTATGATCAAAGAACATATTTCAAATCAGCAATACAATTTGATAATACTAGAATCATAAATTGTGCTTCTTTACCTCATATTACTCTAAAACACGCAATTGTCCCGGTCTGTATAGCTAATGCGCGTAGAGTGTATAGAGTTGATTGACAGGTGATGTGTGTATCTAAAAGGTGATTGGCTCTTTTACCTGTAAGGCGGGACTTCCTTTCTACAACTGTTGACCATTGGGTGCCATAGAGCTTCTTGGTTGGGCATTCCAGTTTTTCCTGTTCATTTAAATGAACTGAATTGAATTGGCCCATCTCTGCTTAATAGTCTCTGTACACGATCACCCAACCCGATATCACGCCAAGGCGTGAAATAGACACGCTGGTCCACTAGCGGATGCGTGTCGGTGTCACGCTTTGCCTCCTCTAGGCGTGTGCATGACACGCGCGCGTGTTGTTGCAATACCGGCAGGGGGCAATCGTTTCCTCAACGCCAACAACTCTCCGCGCACCAAAGAGTAAGCCATACCGTTGTCGTATTGTACGTTCGCACAGGCAGGATGATGGCCAATTTCGCTGCTTACTTTCACTTTGTGACTATGTGACAATAAAGGGTTACTACACATACTACGTTCAGGACATGTTTGTTCATTATAGTGCTGCTTTCATGAAGAAATCCTAACGTTGCTGTAGCCTAACGTTGTTATATGTGTGTGTGGGCTGTCGAGTATCTTATGCTGATGTAAATAAATATATATATATATATATATATATATATATATATATATATATATATATATTTAAAAAATATGTTTATATAAAAAAATATATATCCTGCTAACCGGAACTGGAGAACGCGATATATCGCTTACTCTTTGGTGCGCGGAGAGTTGTTGGCGTTGAGGAAATGATTGCCCCCTGCCGGTATTCTACCTAGACGCGCGCGTGTCATGCACACGCCTAGAGGAGGCAAAGCGTGACACCGACACGCATCCGCTAGTGGACCAGCGTGTCTATTTCACGCCTTGGCGTGATACCGGGTTGGATCACCACACAACCTCGTCACTATTGAGTCCAGAATCTAAACTAAATATGTTCTAAATTCTCTTGTCATTTGTATAAAAATTATGTCACATATTAACAATTTAAACAGTTGTATTCACTGTATTTGATATCATAGGGTGCACTATCTGTAATGCTTAGTGTGAATGTTGTGATTGAAATCTTAAGCCTACAGCAAACATTTATTAACAATTTATTTTCATAATTGTTATTTTCAAAATCTGTATTTTCATAAAAGTTTTGGTTGTCCTTTGTATAGAACATACTGTATATATATATGAACCAGATACTCTCAAGAATTCATTAATCTAATGCCAGTGTAATTAATATATATATATATATATATATATATATATATATATATATATATATATATATATATAACACATGTATATAACACATATACATGTGTTTTTTATGATATTAATTAATTCCTGAGAGTAGCTGGGTAACAGATAAAAATGAGGATTAAGAACATTTAATGTTTTCGCAGAGAATATAATTTACGTTAATGCAAGGCAATTCAGCACACACCATATGGTATTTATGCATCTTCTAATTCCCTCTTTCTCCCTGACAGTAATGATGGGACCTGGGTAAGAACACTCCACTGTTAGTTACTATCAAATATGCTCTTATTTAATTAGCTGTCTTGCAGTAGAGCGCAGCTTATATATAATAATTCTTATCTAATATACTCAATCCTGTATTATTTTATTTCATTGACTGTGCTGAAGTGCTTAACTTGTCTCTGGTTTCAGAGGGCCTGGCCATGTTGCTTTGAAAATGGAGAGCAATTGAATAGTATTAATGCTAATGCCACAGCCATTGAGGCATTGCTGCAAAGATTTTAAAATAGCTTTTCTTTACTATGTATGACAAATCAATGCATAGCATTTTCATAATGAATGGCTTTGGCATTTGGAATGCCATTTCATGACCAAGCTTGGTTGCTGACCTGTGACAAGAAGTGGTGTTATATTTAATTACATTCTACTGAGCTACAGTACATTCACTTTTATGCCCCTGTTTGTGTGTGAGGGCATGGCGGCCCCTGACTGGTCTTCCACTGTCCCTGCATGCAGTAGGGAAGTGAACAGTGTCACAATAAGGCAACGTTCCAAACTCGTGTGCCTGAGGATATTGCCTTGAACACCAATGGCCATTTCTGAGGTTTACTTGGCATTGTTTGTTATTAGATTACAGGGACACGAGGATAGATTAAAATAACCTGCCATGTCATTACCTGTTTATTCAGGACCACTGAAAGCACAGTTGTGTTGGTCATTATCTGTTGTCAAGTAATGACAGTTTGTGGCTCTTTTTATCGGTCTGTTATGATGATTGATGGAGACAGGTGGCTGTTCTTTACAGATGGCAACATATCAAAGTGGCATCATTGTAATGACAGAGCGAACTATGACAGATATCAAACCAGGGACAGAATGCTTTAATGTTAGACAACTCAAATTCCAGAAGTTTTCTATTCCCTGTTGGTCATTGAAACCTTTCATCTGATTGCTCAATGCCAATGTTTGTTTGTTTTTCTCTGCTTTGTGATATGGGAATTACGTTTTAATCTGATTCACAAAATTAAATATATATATATATACACAGTGCTTTTCAAAAGTCTGCATTGGATGTCTCGGATTAAAAATGTTATTAAAACCTGGAAGGTTTTAGGATTTTGAAAAAAGTAAAAACTTAAATAAAGCAACATGCTTAAAGAAATATTTAAGAGTCTACACTTTTTAGGTCACTAATTAAATAACTTTGTAGATTTCTTTGCTTCCATTGAAGCTCACAAGATGCTCTTTGAAACATTGTCAAATCATGCTTAACATGGACATCAAGTTTTGCAACTTGTGAAGTCTATGACAGCTTGAGTCCATTCCACCAATAAAGCAAAATTGGGAAATAACAAATACTTAGAAACTGTGAAATTTATGTTATTTTTTCAATTAATCTTTTCGCTCAAATTGTTATACTGATCATATAATTTGTTATGAGAAACATTTGCTATGTTAATTTAGAAAAAAAGTTGACTTTGGAAAGACAATGTATATAAACCTCACCAGGATGAGACCATAAATGCAAATAAAGAGTAATACCAAATATAAAGATCACTTTTCCTTCTTCAATGACAATTTGAAAGATCGTCTGCTTTGTTAGATATACTAAAATCATTACCTTTCAAATGAAATTTCCTGCAAGAGAAAACAAAAAGCGGAACCGCTTTTCATAAACAGCCTTTATTACATAAGTATATTCATCACAATAAAAAGCATTGGGCCCATAAACTTATGGTCTAGAGCTTGCAGTAGATTTTTATGGGAGGCCATAAAATACAATACACTATTGGCACATACCACAGAGAGAAAGAAAATCACTTTAGCGCCTTACATTTTTTTCATTCTCTCTGATAAAACGGTCAGGCCAGGAAAACACCTTTGCGATAACAATGGCGGCCTGGCAGCCTAAAGCACTTTGAAGCCCCAGTAAAGGCCCGGATGAAAATGGAGATTATTGCTATTTTGATCAATGAAACTTTTCTAATAATCCAATGTAGGAGAACCTCTGGGGATGTGGTATTTATCTACAAATATCAGCTCTGGCTAGACCAATTGCTGCGTTCTGGTGCCCACACTAGTTCAGTTGACCCAGATGATATTGAATGTTCCTTGTATTAAAAGGAAGGAATGAAGAAGGAAAGAAATAAAACCTGATTGGGCTTATGAGCGTTTGAACAAATGGGGACATGCAGTTGCACTGAACATTAAAGCATTGATGTGCATCAAAAATTTTAATTTTATAAATATGCATTTAACCATTTTTTTAAAAAAATTATTATTATATATTTCAACATGGCTTAAAGGGATAGTTCACCCAAAAATAAAATGCTCTCGTCATTTATTCACCCTCATGCCATCCCAGTTGTATATGACTTTCCTTCATCTGCTGAACTCAAATGAAGATTTTCTGATTAATTTCTCAGCTCTTTAGGTTTAAATACAATGCAAGTGAAAGGGTGCCAACATTTTGAAGCTCCAAAAATCACATTAATCTGCATAAAAATAATCCATAAGACTCCAGTGGTCAAATCAATATCTTCAGAAGCTATAAGAAAGGTGTGGGTGAGAAACAGATCAATTTCACAAGGTTCTACTTGTGTTTGTTTTTTTCACATGGTTCATGCATATTGCCCCCTACTGGGTAGGGAGAAGAATTTCAAGCAAGAAAGGACGTAAATATTGATCTGTTTCTCACCCTGACCAATCATATCACTTCTGAAAATATGGATTAAAACACTGAAGTCATATGGATCACTTTTATGATGCCTATATGTGATTTTTGGAGCATTGAAATTTTGGCACCCATTCAGTTGCATTGTATGGACAAACAGAGTTGAAATATTCTTCCATAATTCATAAATTGTCTTTTATCGAAGAAAGTTATAAACATCTGCAATGGCATGAGTAAATGATGAGAGAATTTTCATTTTTGTGTGAACTATGCCTTTAATGCCAATTTATACAACATTTATTTATTTTCGTCTGAAATATCTGATTGAATGAGCAGCATTTCAAGAGTGCTGATAACCACATAGGATGCATTACTGTTTGTATATCTTCGCTCACATGATTGATCCTGCTTTGGCTTCGTTTAGAACTATTTTCATCAGCAGGGTATACATAAACTAAATAACTGGTCATATTACATCTAAAAGACTTTCTTTTATGAAATAAAAGCTTCAGTCACCATTCACTGTATCTTTTTGCCAGGCAATCAATCAACATTTTGCCCAACATTCCCTTGTTTCACAGAAGAAAATAAAGTAATTTGGGTTTGGAACAACATGGGGGTTAGTGAATGTTGATAAAATGTTCATTTTTTTGATGAATTGTCCCTTTAATATCTCATGAGTGCTGTCATGGGTTTGTGTTTTAATGGGTGTGCTCATATAATGACGAGGAGCTTTACTTGCAGTAAAGAGACAATTAAGGCAACAACTTGAAAAAATTAGTGTGTGTCTTTCATGATTTTTTTACCCATCTTGAAGCATACACTTTGTAGTCGTTAATTTAATTGCTGATATTCCCTGACTCCCTGAAGAATATAAAGGATAAATCATTCAGTTCATTTCGATGAGAGATATGGCCTTAAGTGAATTGCAGTTTTACCAATTTAACCCTGTCTGCCCCTGAATGTGACAAGATTAACATTTTCAATTAGCAATACATAATTGCAGTGCACATTCAGTGGCCTGCCCACATCCTCAAAGGTAGAGGGGCCATTTCAATGGGCCACGCTTATAGATCTAACGCAGTCCTGTCTATTTAACTGCATCCTCAGCGTTCTATCATCAGTGATGGCCAGGAGGTGTGTAATTTCAGAGTTACACTCTGTAGCTGATTAGACTGCGTTCACACAGTGACACATGAATTGACCTGTTCATACAAAAGCGACTCAAATACTGTCTGTAAGTATACGCTTATGGTTTTTCAAATATTACCTTTCATGTAGTGTTTTATATAGCTGTTTGTGAATGTAAAAAAGTCAAAAATAAAAGTGCATGAAATATGGAGTTATTGACACCCAAAAGATAGAACTGATTCTGAACACCTGAAACGAGTCGTTAGTTTTTCCAGACTTACTTCCTGTACTAACCTACGTAATTTGGTAAACTAAAAACCCACCTCTGGTCTGTTTACATGTACAGCCAGTGCACGCTGTTAGCCTGTTAGCTGTTAACCTCTGCTGACCGGCTAACTCACGCTATTGTCAAACTATCGGACTCGGACACAGACATTTTTTCAGACGGAGATGAAATTTGGATATGGTAGTGGGCGTTTCCTTTCTGACACTTACTGTAAGTGGTAGACCAGTCACAACAGACTGGGGCATCTGACCAATCAGAGCAGAGTAGGCTCTCTAAAAGGAGGAGTTTAGAATGAATCCTTTAGAACGGATAATTGAAGGAGTTGTTTTTGACACTGGGGAAAAAAATTATTGTTTTTTGACCTTGGATGCATGTAAATCTATTGTATGAGACCGTTAAAACTAAATTAGACTTGTTTAAACCACAATAGGTGCGCTTTATAGTGGAGATTGACTGAGCAGGGAGGGGGATTTATAGTAAAAAGGGACTTAAATGTTTCTCACCCATACCTATCATATCGCTTCATAAGACATTGATGTAAAAACACTGGAGTCTTATGGATTACTTTTATGCAGACATGTGTAATTTTTGGATCTTCAGAATTTTGGCACCCATTCACTTTTCACAATGAATTCTTCTAAAAATCTTAATTTGAGTTCAGCAGATTAAAGAAAGTCATACATATCTGTGATCACATAAGGATAAATAAATGATGAGAGGGTGTTCATTTTTGGGTGAACTATACTTTTAAGATTCCTAACATTCTTTAGTTAATATAATTTGATTTAGAATGTTGGGAAACATAACAAGATAACAGGGTTAATGCACTGATCCAACAAAACCCAACAGCCAGGGCTTAATTTGTGCTGAAAAAAAAAGAAAGTGCTGTCACATCTTATCACTTATGCACGCTCGCAAGGTTGAGCTCCTCTAAAAGGAATAGTTCACCCCAATATGAAAATTATCATCATTTATTCATCCTCATGCCATCCTTGATGTATATGACTATCTTTCATCTGCTGAACACAAATTAAGATTTTTTTAGAAGAATTTCTCAGCTGTTCCCCCTCTGTCGCTCACTTCGACGTTGTGTCGAAGAAGCGACACTAGGGGTCTCTCTTGAGCGCCGAATATGCCTCTGATCTACGAAAAAAGGCCAATGAGAAGTTGGTAGACAGTATTTGCATACCCCGCCCCCGGACATACGGGTATAAAAGCGGGGTAATACGTCAAGTTCATTCAGAAATTTTCTTCGGAGCCGATGGTCGTGTATGCAGCGAGCTGCGAGTCACAAACCTGTTCCTCTTCCTCTGAGCTGATTCTGCTGTTGGCTCTACGGTGCACTTCAGCGGCTTTCTCCTTCTCTGCACAGCAGTGCAGTTTGCCTCTGGGTGCTTTGACAGCGCAGTTAAAAGAGTTGTTTTCTCTAAAAGAGTTAGTTTCTCTAAAAGAGCAAATACACAGCTGGCGTTGAACATCCTTTTCAGGACACGTCTTTTTAAAGACGTCTTTTCCGCCTCTGTGTAGTTTCTGGATGCGGTTGATTTCTCCCCACCTCTGACGGTCATAAAAGCTGCCTCACGTGTCTGGGCTGTGATCACACGCAGGCAGCGTTTTATGAATGGTTCATGTTCTCAGTGCGAGAATAATGGATAATGACAGGGATAATGACAGGTTCCGTTTCGCTGGGTAAATCCCCTCGAACCACCCGCCTCCCCGGCACGCTTGCTTACTTCCATCCGAGCTTGGGATGAGTGATTTCTCTCCAATGGTTCATGTTCTCAGTGCAAGAACATGGCCGTGGCAGCATTGTGGTCGCAGCTTTCTTTTGTCATGAGAGAAAGCCACTTCAGCCACCCCCCAATGCGCCTCGCCTCCTTCCTATGGGATTGGGGCAGGCGCAGAGCGCGATGAAGGCGATTTGGGGATAATGACAGGTTCCGTTTCGCTGGATAAATCCCCTTGAAGCACCCGCCTCTCCGGCACGCTTGCTTGCTTCCCTCGAGCTCGGGATGAGTTCGGCCTGCTTCACGGCCGGCCGGCCAGTCCCTTGAGCTCCCGGAATTGGATGACGACATCGCCGCTGCATCGGAGAGCGTTACAGCGGCGTCTGCTGCTGATGACTCGCCTGGGCCGCCACCTTCAGGTCTGCTCGTCCAGTCTGAGCATGACGCACAGAGGTCCGCTATGCTTTCCCGGGCTACCGTGAGCGCGAGGCTGGACTGGTAAACCCCCTCTCCCTCGCAGCTACTTGATTTGTCCCGTGGGCATGTGCGTCGCTCACAGCCGCGCCCCCTCCCCGGTTCCTTTCTTCCCAGACGTGCATGACGATTTGAGTAAGCCGCGGCTTCCTCACTCCTCTGCTCTCACTTTTCTCGACGGTGGAGTGGTCCCAGACCGATTCCGCCCTGCAGGCCATGGCCCCTCCTGCAACCAACGCCAGGACAAGGCACTTCAAAACGTGTACTTGGGTAGTCCTGTTCTTGATGTGCTGCAGGAACTGCGCTCAATGACTGATCGTGCCCCTCGGGCCACGGAGGTCAGAAGTGCCGGCACTCGAATGGGCGATGGCCACCCTTGTGGTCCAGAAATGTAATCTATGGACTGGACCTGGTCGAAATGTGGGAGGTAGACAAGGCACGCCTTCTAGAATGCCCCCGTCTCCCAGCTTCGTCCATTCGGTGGCACCGTTGACGACTCCGCCCAGTAGTCCTCAGTGGTGAAGAAGCAGACGGAGACCAGTTCACACATCCTGCCCCTCCACAAACCAGCCCTTACTTCATTGTACCCAAGAAAGGCGGCGGCTTACGAACAATCTTGGACTGGCGAGTTTTCAACCGGGCTCTGCTCAAACTCCGCTCAAAATGCTCACGCAAAAACACATCTTAACTTGCGTCCGGCATCTAGATTGGTTCACAGCGGTAGACCTGAAGGACGTATTCTTTCACGTCTCAATTCTGCCTCGACACTGACCCTTTCTACGGTTCGCGTTCGACGGCCAGGCGTATCAGTACAAAGTCCTCCCATTCAGCATGTCTCTGTCTTCACGAAAGTCGCAGAGGCAGCCCTTGCCACGCTCCGAGAAGCCGGCATTTGCATACACATTTACCTCGATGACTGGCTCATTCTGGCCCACTCCCGAGAGTTACAGTGCGCTCACAGACACCAGGTGCTCAGGCACCTCAGCCGTCTGGGGCTTCAGGTCAACTAGGAAAAAGCAAGCTCGCCCCAGTTCAGAGCATCTCTTTTCTCGGCAT
The DNA here is from genome assembly GCA_032164185.1 of Moxostoma hubbsi. NCBI lineage: Eukaryota > Metazoa > Chordata > Actinopteri > Cypriniformes > Catostomidae > Moxostoma > Moxostoma hubbsi. The sequence goes on from JAVLUX010000024.1 coordinate 24,544,456, forward strand.
GGAGTTAGACTCAGTCTCAATGTCAGCACGTCTCACCAACGAGTGTGCGCAGTTGGTGCTGAGATGACTTGCCACTCTCAAGACAGGCACAACGGTCCCTTTAAAACTTTTCCAGAGGCTCCTGGGGCATATGGCATCCTCCACGGCAGTTGCGCCAGTGGTTGGGGCTCAGGGTTACTGATCAGAAGGTCAGGGGTTCAAGCCCCAGCACCACCAAGATGACACTATTGGGCTCTTGAGCAAGGCCCTTAACCCTATCTGCTCCAGGGGCGCCATATCATGGCTGACCCTGCACTCTGACCCCAGTTTAGCTGGGATATGTGGAAACTAATACATTTCACTGTATATATGCAAAAAAAAAAAACTGTGTGTATAATGTGTGACCAAAATAAAGGATTCTATTCTATTCTATTCTATTCTATTCTATATGAGACCGCTTCAGCACTGGCTTCAGACTCGAGTCCCGAGACAAGCATGGCGCCACTGCATGCACCGTGTGATGATCACTCCCGCCTGCCGCCAAACATTCAAACTCTGGACAGACCTCTGCTTTCTGTGGGCAGGAGTACCCTTGCAGCAGGTGTCCTGACACGTCCTGGTAACGACCGATGCCTCTAAATTGGGTTGGGGTGTTGTGTGCAATGGGCACGCAGCCGCGGGCCGTTGGAAAGGGGGCCCCGCTGCGCTGGCACATCATTGGAGTTGCTGACTGTTTTCTTTGCCCTTTCTCCCATTAGTTCGAGACATACATGTCCTAGTCAGGTCAGACAGCACCACCGTGGAAGCGTACATAAATCGCCAAGGCAGCATTTTCTCCCATCGCCAAGTCGCTGTGTGCCACTCACATGCCCGTCAACCTCAATGTGGTAGCGGACGCCCTGTCACGACAACGCTTGCCCAGAGGAGAGTAGAGGTTTCACCCCCAGTCAATCCAGCTGATTTGGGAACGGTTCGGCAATGCCCAGGTACACCTGTTTGCCTCCCGAGAGACCTCCCACTGCCTGCTCTGGTGTGCCCGAACAAAGGCTCCCCTTGGGGCAGACGCACTGGCACATAGCTGGCCTGCGGGTCTGCGCAAGTACGCATTTCCCCCAGTGTGCCTTCTTGCACAGGTGCTGTGCAAGGTCAGGGAGGACGACGAAGAAGTCACCCTAGTGGCTCCCTTTTGGCCCACCCGGGCCTGGTTCTCGGACCTCGTACTCCTCGCGACAGCCCCTCCCTGGCGAATTCCCCTGAGGAAAGACCTTCTTTCTCAGGGACGGGGCACGCTCTGGCATCTGCACCCAGACCTCTGGAAACTCCACATCTGGCCCCTGGATGGAACATGGAAGATCTAGCTGGTCTATCACCTGCCATCGTAGACACGATCAACCAAGCCAGAGCCCCCTCTATCAGGCATCTTTACGCCCTGAAGTGGCGGTTGTTCACAAATTGGTGTTCTTCCCGGGCTGAAGACCCACAGAGGTGCGCAGTTAGGTCAGTGCTCTTATTTCTGCAGGAGAGGTGGGAGGGGAGGCTGTCCCCTTCCACCTTGAAGGTGTATGTTGCTGCTATCGTGGCACACCACGACGCAGTAGATGACAAGTCTTTGGTTAAGCACGACTTAATCATTAGTTTCCTAAGAGGCGTCCGGAGGTTAAATGCTTCCCAGCCAAGCCTATTCCCCTCCTGGGGTCTCTCAGTGGTCCTCTTGGGCCTTCAGAGACCCCCCCTTCTAGCCGCTAGAATCAGTCGAACAAAGCCCTCTCCCTGAAGACGGCCCTCCTGATTGCGCTCACCTCCATCAAGAGGGTCGGGGACCTGCAAGCGTCCTCTGTCAGCGACACCTGCCTGTAGTTCGGTCCGGCAGACACTCATGCTATCCTAAGACCATGACCGGGCTACGTGCTTAAGGTTCCTACGACTCCCCTCAGGGTTCAGGTTGTGAACCTGCAAGCGAAGCTACCCCGGGAGGAGGCAGGCCCAGCCCTTCATTGCTGTGTCCGGTATATGTTTTTCGTACCTACTTGGACCGCACGCAGAGCTCTAGATGTTCTGAGCAGCTCTTTGTCTGCCTTGGTGGACAGCAGTAAGGGAACGCTGTCTCCATACAGAGGCCTTCCCACTGGGTAGTGGACACCATTACATTGGCTTATCACACCCAGGCCATGCCCCTCCCCTTGCTGGTCCGAGCACACTAGACAAGGAGTCCTCACGGGCACTGGCCAGAGGCATCTCCCTGGCAGACATATGCAGAGCTGCGTGTTGGGCAACACCTAACACCCTTGCGAGATTTTGCAGATCTCAGGGTAGAGTCAGTTTCATCCTGTGTTTTCTCAGGTCCAGTAGAACTTGGAAACATGCTGACGGATTGACCGATTGGACCGCTTGCACCTAATGTCCTTTCCCTCGGCCGAGGTGAAATCGTGCGCTTTTTCTCCTAGGAGATCCCACTAACTCGGCTCCCTGGATAACTCCTCCCTAGCCCTGTGGGTCAGCGGAGGAACTCGATGACCCAAAATACAGGGTACTCAAATCTACCTTTCACTGGAATAGGTGCTCCACGGGTCAGGACTCCTTCGTGGACATCCTCCTGTGTGTATTTTCCACGGTACGGTCCCCTTACAAGTGAACCCGTGTCTCCCTTAGGCAGTTCCAGCTGCACTCCGGTTGCCGTGTTGTAGCAACTCCCCCCTCCTTGAGGCTGGATCTATAACCGCCCCACTTTCCACATGTTGCCTAAAAACCCATGTGATTCGCCACCCTTACCTCCCCCTTTCGTGCTTTTGTGGCCTCCGCAGGGTCTTTTCCCCCTGAAAGAATAGGAAACTATTCTGGGGCATTGGGGAAGGGTACGTGCAGTCTGACACAGCTGGTCGCCTTTGCATGTAAAATACTTGCCCGCTCCTGTGTCAGCAGAACACGTACACGGCTCAGCACATGGCGTGATTTAAATTGGACCCCTAGTGTCGCTTCTTCGACACAACGTCGAAGTGAATGACAGACAGGGAACGTCTAGGTTACGTATGTAACCTCCGTTCCCTGATGGAGGGAATGAGACGTTGTGTCACTGTTGTGGCCAGACCATTTCTGGCTCCTCAGAAAAATCCTGAATGAACTCGACGTATTTCCCCGCTTTTATACCTGTATGTCTGGGGGCGGGGTATGCAAATGCTGTCTGCCAACTTCTCATTGGCCTTTTTTCATAGATCAGAGGCATATTTGGCGCTCAAGAGAGACCCCTAGTGTCGCTTCTTCGACATGACGTCTCGTTCCCTCCATCAGGGAACGGAGTTTATGTACGTAACCTAGAAGTTTTGGTTCATACAATGCAAGTGAATGGGTGGCAAGATTTTGAAATCCAAAAATCACATAAATCAGCATAAAAGTAATCCGTAAGACTTCAGTGGTTACATCAATGTCTTCAGAAGCCATATGATAGGTGTTGGTGAGAACCAGTTCAATATGTAAGTCATTTTTTTCTATAAATTATCCTCCCTGCTCAGACAAACTCCACTTTAACATTCACTTTCACATTTTTCTTCTTGTGTGTTTGGTGATTCACATTATTTGAGCATATTGCCCCCTACAGGGCAGAGAGAACAATTTATTCATTAAAAAAATACTTAAATATTGATCTGTTTCTCACTCAAACCTATTATATCATGTCTGAACATTTGGATTTAACCACTGGAATCTTAAAGATTACTTTTATACTCCCTTTATGTAGATTTTAGAGCTTCAAAATGTTGGCACCCATTCACTTGCATTGTATGGACCTACAGAGCTGAAATATACTTCTAAAAATTTTTATTTGTGTTATGCAGAAAAAAGAAAGTCATACACATCTGTATGCCAGGAGGATGAGTAAATAATTAAGAGTCCATCTGACCGATGTTTAAAAAATCATAGAAGTAATCTTCCTTGCTTGCATCTCTTGCTTGCAGTTCCGATTGTGTATTAAACACATGTCAATATCCCAGATACATCACCAGTCCTTGATCCGACACCTCAAAATTAACAAATGAACCAACAACCTTTGGAAGTTGTTTGTTAGTGTTTGTTAGGGCAGTATGAACTTGCTTTAAAACAGACCTTACAACAGTATTTGTAGTAAACTTAGCCATATTGCTTAAAGCATAAATCCCTGCATCTTTGTAGGAAAAGAAATCTGTGGATTAAGGAGGAAATAAACAAAATCATCATTGTGAGTATGATGTAAAAATTATTCTCAGTTGTGTTTGTATTGATAAGACAGAGCAGGACCAACAGTCTCTCCTCTGTCTGGTTTTATGCTTTTTTACAGTTATTATGATTTACTGCTGAGACAAAATGTCTCGGGTTACTTAAGTGTAACCCTTGTTCCCTGATAAAAGCAGAATGAGATGCTGCGCTGAGAAAAGCACTTTGGAAACAACTTTAGCTGTGAATATGTGTGCAACACTTCAATGAACATTGACCGGAATTTATAGCCTCTGCCGGTGTAATCATTGGATGCACCTGGGGCAGGGCTATAAATAGATGCGTCACAGGAGCATCGTCAGGTATTTTGTCTGAAGAGCAGTCCTGGGGCATCCCAGTACGGTAGTGAAGCACAGCATCTCATCAGCATCTCATTCCACTTTTATCAGGGAACAAGGGTTACACTTATGTAACCCGAGACGTTCCCTTCCACAAAGCTACACATATGATGCTGCGCTGAGAAAAGCGCTTTGGGAATGAGAACACCCACGACCCCTCTGTTAGAGTGAGTCCTGATGCCTATTGGCGAAGCTTGACCGCGCGCCTCGTAGGCTAGGGCAATAGCGTCCCTCACCCAATGCAACATAGTCTGCTTGGTGGCGGCCGCCCACCTGTTGCAGCCCCCATGGCAAACAAATTGTTGCCCTGACTTATGCCACTGGCTAGTGCGGCACAGACTGGACAAAGTCTGTGAAGTCTTTCCTGCTCCGGCGTTGTAAACACCGTGGAGCAGAAGGCTTCGAGAGTGACCGGATTTGAGGTCGAGAAAGGCACCTTTGGCAGGTAGTCAGGATAAGGGTGCAAAATTGCTTTGGTCATTCCTGGGGTAAACTCTAAACAGGCTGGAAACACAGACAGAGCCTGTAGGTCCCCAGAGGTAATCGCCATAAGAAAAACCATCTTGAGAGTCAGAAGTCTGTCAGACGGTGACTCTAGAGGTTCAAAGTATGTCTCCCCAACGGCACCCTGTCCATCAAGGCGTGGCAAGCCGAAATTCCAGAACTGAAGCAATCTGGCAGTTAACTAAATCTGCATTATGTGTGCTGCACCATTTTTCAAAGACACCCCATTTATTGGCGTAACTTCTAGTAGAGGGAAACACATACAGGTGCATTCTGGGCCATGTATTCGCCATCGTCTCCGGCCCCAGGGGGGGCTGGGTGACTCAGAGAGAAGTAGAGGGGACATTGCGCTGTTTGTTGAGGTGAAGAGTTCCTCTTCTGCCCTGTAAAATCTCACCCAGATTTGCTCCAAGTAGAGGGAGCCCTAGCACTTAAAATGGTCTCGATAACCTCAGGTGAAAACCCTGTGTCCCTCAGTTGGTACCCTTCAGGGGCCAAACATGAAAGGTTCCACAATTCGGGCCTGAGATTAACTATTGTCCCCTGTGCCTGAGAAAGGAGGTCCTTCCTGTCCGGAATCGCACAAGGCGAGCCGTTGAGGAGAGATATTATCTCCGAGAACCAGACCTTGTTTGGCCAGCGCAGCGCTGTCAGTAAGAGGCAAGACCCTTGTTGAGTGTTCTGTGTCCTGGACTAAGGCAGGAAGCAGCGATACACCCAACATTTCGCTGGAAGCCTCTAACTCCAGAAACACCAGAGGCGGCGGGAATGGAGAGGTTTCGTGGGGGTACCGGGTGGGCCGAAGTGGATGATACACATGCCCCCTTGTTGGGACTACCCCCACAAGGCTGGATGCAAAACCGTCAGTGTTTTCTTTTTGAAATAACTGCCCTGAGGTCTTGCTTTGGGGGCTGCTGAGGGCGACAAACCGGCCCCCTGTCTTTACGAGGAGAAGCACGATCCGCCATGCCTTGTTTTTGAGCCTCCCATCTAGGAGGACCGGGATGGGGCTGGGTGGCCGACAGCCCCTCCCCCTGAGTGTGGCGAGGAAGAACTTGCCTGAAGGCTTCCTCTTGACTTTTCGCCTCCTGGATCCTGGTGATAGCTACATTCATAGCGTCACCAAATAGGCCAGAAGGAAAAACCGGGTCATCGAGAAGGAAAGTTTTGTCCCTGTCTCTGATGCTCGATAGGTTAAGCCATAAGCATCTCTCCGCCTCCCCCACAAGCGTGGAGGTGGTCCTGCACAGCTTTGTGGGGAGAGTGGGTCTCTTTAGCGATGACGCCTAGCCAGGCGAGAGATAACCCGCAAGTGTCACTTCTACCGGCTACATCTCCGAATACTTCATCAGATTAGCCTAGTACACCTGTAACACTGCCATAGTGTGCAGGGCAGCACCAGCCTGACCTGATGCCTGATAAGCCTTCCCCACAATCATGGTGGTGGTCCTGCACAGCTTTGTGGGGAGAGTGGGTTTCTTTAGCGGTAATGCCGAGCCAGGCGAGAGATAACCCGCAAGTGTCTTTTCTACCGCCAGCATCACCGAATACTCCCGAGCCTCAGCACCCACGATTAGTTGAATATTTCAACGTTGAGGGCATGAAGACACGGGAAGTATAAGGATTCCTCCATGGATGAGAATACTCGTTATGGAGGTCATAGAAGAAAGGAGGAGACTGATATAGCGTTCCCTTCGTCCTTTTTTTATTTATTTCATTTTCTTTCTTTCTTTCTTTATTTTGGCCACCAGACATAAATCTTTCTTCTAGTTTGAAGCGTTTAGGGTGGGGGGGGGGGTCTCTTAATTCCACGAGCGCGAAGCATTTTGACCGAGAGCAGATTGCAATGCTCGCACCCGCTCTGCCCCAACGCGAGAGCAGCATGCTCTTCCCCCAAACAAACAAAGCAAACCTGATGCGTGTCCCTCTCAGTCATAGAGCGGAGACAAGGGAACACACATTGTTTGCCCTGACTTTCAGTCATTTTTTTTTATTTAATTTTTTTTCTTAGAAAGAAGAGAAAGAGAGAAAGGTCTTCTGCGCACTGCCTAAAAAATTCTAACTCATAACAGAGGAAAGAAAGTTCTGACAGGCTCGTGATAGCACACACACACACACACACAGAGTGATCTGAAGACAAAAGATCTGACGATGCTCCTGTGACGAATCTATTTATAGCCCTGCCCCAGGTGCATCCAATGATTACACCGGCAGAGGCTGTAAATTCCGGTCAATGTTAATTGACGTGTTGCACACATATTCACAGCTGGTCACACCTAAAGTTGTTCCCAAATCGCTTTTCTCAGCGCAGCATCATAAGTGTAGCTTTTTGAAAGGGAACAGATCTCTTCAGATGTCACCAACAACATGGAAATGTTGTTGACAGTATGGATGAGTCGGAGACTATCCATGCCTTCTGCTTTCAAATCCAGAGTTTGGCAGCATTTTGTCTTGTCCAGGGTTTCTTCATTAAAATAATTTTTATATTCATCTAGCTGTTGGCGCTTTACAATCACTAAATATGCGCTGTGAGCCTTCACAGACCCACTACCGCGAGGGAATCGGTCTGCTGCGTTCGCCAAAATAATGTGTCAATAATGATATAATGGTGTTAGATATTATGAAATAAACAGGCCTTGTTTGCTTCTGGTATTCATAAAGATTCCTTAAATTATTAAGAGCCCGATGAAAGGAAAACAACATCTGTTATGGAGTTGGAAACAAATCATTTTAAGGTGTTAATTAAATAAAATAAAATATGGTGTTAATTAGTTTTAGTAAGATTTTACATGGCACCTTAAATTAAACAAATGTCTGTGAAGAAACAGATATTTATTTAATCACACCAGATTGTTGCAGGACAAATACCTTGAACGTTGAGGTCATAAATACTGCAGATGGACTCATGAGAGCCTTTAAGCACAACCTTTTGTGGTCCCCACTGATGGAGGGGCCCCTGTGAATTAAGAGGCAGGGGATGACGGCAAGTTTATATTTTGGAGAAAGGTGACTGATTTCACACCTTGAGATTTCTGCTGTGTCCTGCACATGCTTGGATCTAGGCAGATAGCAGGGCAGCCACATATCAGCCCCATATTCACCACTTTCCTTCAAGGTGTTTACTGTCTGATCGATTGATAATAGAAATGCTGCTTTTTAAAGCTGACACTGTATTCATGGCTTGCCATCTGTGGGGCATTGGATGCCTGCGCAGACAGATGCATTCTGGGTCTAATGTTTGAGATTCTGTGGAAATTGAGAATACTTTGAATTAACATTTGTTTGCAGCCATGACAGGTGGTAAAAAAGTGCAGAAGTTGCCTAGTGATATGTCAATTTTATGTCTTAACGTATGAATTCATAAATGTTTAAAATAAAAGCCTAAAAGCAGCTCTGCCATCCATTTGATACAACATATTGTGTATCATTCACTCATAACTGCATGCAAGTGTTCTTACTTAAATGGGTCATGACATGAGGAATCAAATTTCCCTTGATCTTTTGACATATAAGAGGCCATAGTACTATAATTACATACTGTAAGTTTCAGGGCTCAAATCTTCCTCCTCACTGCAAAAAGAGTATTTGTTGAAACCAAGCTGCCAAAACAACTCGTTCCCTTATGACTCGGTACACTTGACAATGCATTCTGCTAACGCATATGGGAAGTGTCCTTCTACATGACCTAGTAGAAACCTCTCTACAATAACACCAATATTCTAATACTGACTATGGTGTTTGAGCCCCACCCTTTTAGGCACGAAGCTGTCCAAATAATAGCAGGCGTGCTAACACCATTCCTCAGATGTTCTCGTCTTTTTAAAGATGTTGTTCTGTAAGTGTTTTCTTATGCAAGGGACAAATCCCACCATCAGATCAGCATGAGAGCTGCAGTCACTGTATGGGTCACGGCCATGCAGAGACAGCTGTCATAGAGACATAGTGCCCTCACTGTTAGGGCATGAGTCTCAAGACGCTTCAGTCGTGAATCGTCCTCGTTCTGAGGGACGATACAGCCTCAAGCTTCATCCCACCTGCCTCTTCTGTGACACCTGAGGGATCACACAAGGAGACACGGCTCGGCCACAAGGTCGAGCAGGATGAATTTGAGGTGGACCTTGTGCAGGCACACACACCGCGAGCCCATGAAAATCCACCCCGTTCAACTTTCTAAGCCATGTCGTCTAATGTCCGCACTGGAAAAATTATTTAATCATAATTCTTAGGGGGTGGGGCAGCTAAATACCCCTCCCCCAGCTACATCACCGACTTGGGACCTAAATTGGTCCTAAAAGTGCTTGTGGGGCCTCCCTTCGAGCATCTGGACTATTTTGAATTGTGTGTTATTTCTCTTAAGACCACATCACTGTTGCTGTTCACCTCAGTAATATGGGTTGGTGATTTGAAAGCAAATTGTCAGTTGACAATTCATGTCTGGAATTTGGTCCGGGCCTTTCAAAACCACTGTCAAAAAGGTTATAGCCACACCCTTCAGAGCACAGGTTGTTCACCTTCAAGACATTTTCCCTCCTCTATTTAATTCAGATGATGAACAGTCCTTGCATTTCTTATGCCCTTTGCGAGCGCTACACACATACGTTGGGTGCACACGCTAGTTCAGACTGTCTGACCAACTCTTTGTATGCCATGGACGACACATGAAAGGAATGTCCATCTCCAAGCAAAGACTTTCTCACTGGATCATTGATATGACCACCCTGACTTACGAGTCACAATGTGCAAATTGCCCAATTGGTGTTAAAGTACACTCAACTAGAAGTGTGGCCTCTTCATGGGCATGGACGAACAGTGTGTCCTTACAAGACATATGTTTTGCACCAGGATGGTCTTCTCAAAACACAATCACAAGGTTTTACTACCTATACATAACGTCTCTCTCCAAAAAAGTCCTCTCTGTCTAGAGCACTTGCTATTTTATTGGCCAAATATACTGTGTACTCATGCATTTCTTTTTTAAGGACGGGCTCCCTGTCACTTTACACAACCACCTGCATTTGGACCGTTGTTCTCCCAAAGTTACAGGCACTTCATTATAAATAAAGTTCCTTTCTGAGTGGGTTCGTGAAAGGGTTAATCAATATTATATGACTATAGTTCATATATATACAATCTGAGCGTTCCCCTCCTGGTTGACCATGAGGGTCATTCACTTGTAGCAGTGTGGCATGATGGGACTCTGTTCCTCATATGCATTAGCAGAACGCAATGTCAAGCGTACTGAGTCATAAGGGAATGTCTCGGTTACGTACGTACCCTTGGTTCCCTTAGACGAAGGGGACGAGACATTGCGAATGCTGACCACATTACAAGACTCTTACAAGAGTTCTTTGAGGTGTGAGCGATGTGCTCTTTGTCCCTCTGTCAGTAAATTCTGAGGATTGGTGCTTGCACACCTGCTTTTATAGTGGACATCTTCGCGCCTAATAGGGTGGGGCTCAAACATCATAACCAATATTAGAATATTGGCGTCATTGTAGAGAGGTTTTAATTGGCATAGTCTATGATGATATGTCTGTGATCAGATGTTTTTTTTTATGCAGAACCAATCCCAGATTGATTTTTATCCCATTATTTTTGTTACTCTGAAATATGTAAGATGTAGTGTCACTTAGTTATTCAATTTCAAACAATGATGTGTACATATACTATGGCTGTCAATCGATTTTATTCTTATTTCATTGAACAAGCCAACAGTTGACAGCAATCTGTTTTGCATCGAGTTCCTCAATATGGCCAGTTCTTACAGTACGCTTTCTTTCATTCTGTCTGTGTTATTTTTAATTTTTGCTCTATGTACATATGCTTGCCTCAGATGGACACATTTGGAGCATCTCACTGGTATTCAGTATCATAAATAGTGCATTTTTTGGACGCTTGTGTCAAGTTAAAAGTAGTGGAAACTTTGAAAATGTAATCTTAACATTCCTGTATTATGTAGTGCTTCATCCACCTGTTGTTCTTCCTCCTAACTAAGTTTATTGAGACGCTCTGCCACGGAATTTACATATGCATCAGGGGGCATAATTAATTGTGTTAACTTTGTTTTGAACACATTATATTTTTTATACTTAATTGCACTAAATTAACACGTTAAATTGACAGCCTTAATATATACACATTGTATACCCACACAAGCACACACGCGCGCACACAAAAACACATCAGATAATGGAGACATCCTAATTTGTTTGTACTGTAGTGCATCAGGACCAGGATTGCCTACCACATGCTTAGAAACCTGAAATAACCCATATTTTCCTTCAGACTGGGCACAAATAACAAACCTTTTTGTAAATCCAAGCTCCCATTTATCCTCATTATATCTATTATCTAATTCAGACTTCTCCATATTGTAGAGCAAGAATTTGTCCAGCTGTAACAGAACAACATGAAACCAGGATTACCCTAAAAGAACTGAGACAAGAAAGGCAGTTTTGAGGTGGTTCAGATTGGCTCTCCTTTCATGTGCATCCAAATTGGAGTCAGTGTTTGCAGGGAGGGTAAAGAGGGAGCTTGCAGTGCTCATTAAGCCTCTCTTTCTACTCAAGTTGACCAGTCTCCAGCTCTGTAATGAGCTGGACATTATGCACAGTAAAGGGGGTGGGGGTGAGGGGGTTGTAGGTTAGTCGGTTGAGTGTCAGAGAAACATCACATCCAAATGCTTCATAATGAGAGCCAAATTCTGGCCCACAATGGCCTATCTGACAGCACAATATCAGTGAATGATGACTTAATTATATGAATTGACTCATCTTAGTGTTTTTGTCGAGGTTCAAGAGACTATTTCTCACTGCCCCATCCCCCTCCCTGTCAACCAGACATAATTTGCAAGTCATAACGTCTGCTAGCATCATTCACGCAACTGCTGGGTGGCCCTGCGCAGTATGTCAGTGAGATGTAGTTTTAACCAAGCCATCAATTGCCTAAATGATTAAACAGCTACAGGTTAAGGGGTTGCACCAACTGGTCATTTAGTTCTCCCACTTATCAACAAAGAGTTTTTGTTGCCTTGTTGTGGATCACAGTGGTAGGAAAATTCCTGTCCACAAACTGCATTCCAGAGTAGCTGTATGAAGGTTTTGTATAGTAACCTGTAAAAAGCAAACACATTTGGAATTATGCAAAAGTGACTGTAAAGTGAACCAGGAGTGCTTTGCGTTCACAAAGCTTGTTGTAACCAAACCAATCAGCGGCCTTCTAAGATGTATGAGTTCCTTTGAGTGTTCAATCATAAGCCAAAATTCTTTCATACTGCCCTGAATTGAATCCAAATTTAAGTGATTGGAACGTGGCTGTTTTTTACACAGTTTATGAAAATACAAGCCATATGAATCTGGTAACTGCTGATGCTGCACGTCTCATGGGTAATCATTATAAAAGATAAACATTGACCTGCCAACTAGTTTATGGAAGACTAGTCAACTAGTGAAAAAAATAGTAATCATTAAAATCTGTCAACACAACCACTGATTGTAAACTGTGTATGGTGAGTCATTTACCTGGGGTAAATGTTGACCCGGCAACTTAACGAGTACTTTTCTGGACAACCTGTCAACTAGTGAAAATGATTAGTTGTTCAAGTCTGTAAATAAATCCACTGATTGTGCAAGGGTTTCCTGGGAGACTAATTGACTATTGAAAATTGTTAGTCATCCAAGTTATTCAACACAACCTCTGATTGTGCATGGTGTATGGTGAGTCATTCACATAAGTTAAACATTGAGCTGCCAACTAGTTAATTGTTTTCCTGGAAGACTAAACTACTAGTGAAAATTAGTAGTCATTCAAGTTCTTTAACACAATGCTGGTGCTTCACGGCTTGAGGTGAGTGATTAACATAATGTAAACATTGAGTGGCAACCAGTAGACTACTTTTCTGAACGACTAGGTGACTAGAGAAAATTGTTCAGTCAGTCAACCAGCCACTGTTTGTGTATGATTTATGGTGAGTAATTCACATAAGGTAAACACTGATTCGCCGATTAGTAGACTGCTTTTTAGGACAACTAGTCGACTAGTGAAAATGATTAGTTGTTCATGTCTGTCAGCACTACCGCTGATTATGCATGATGTATGGTGAGACATATATAAGGTAAACATTGACTGCCAAACTAGTTAACTACTCCTTTGCTAGACTATTTAATATTTAAAACTGACCCAGAGATGGAGTCTTTCTCGTTAGACAGGTAAGATATTTTTTTGACCGATAAAATTAAGAGACAGGGTTGGACCTTTATTGGACTGTCTCTTAGCACGGTAGTTGTTTAGACTGTGTTATCATTCAAGTGGGACATTTTATTATGGATTGTGGTACAGCAGTACTTTCAGTTGAATTTTTGAGGAAAGACAATGGGAAATTTTTTTACTTTATGCTGGTAACAATGACAATCTTTAAACCACCTTGGTCTATTTGCCTGCTAGCCAAGTTATAATTTCCACTGTTTGCAAGGTTTCCACTGTTTGACTTCATCTGATATGACCATCGTTATGTCTAATGTCATTGTTGCCTAACTTTTGTAATGCTATTTATTTTAAAACAATTGTTTTCAACAAGTCAAAACAACAGTGGAAGATGTGCTACTTATCTGCTATTAAGACATATTTTTTTAATATCCGTTTCTTCCTTGTGTTATTTTTAAAAAAAATTTTTTTTAGGTAGTTTGCAAGTTTTGTTGTTGTTAGTGACATTCACTCTGATAAGTCGATCACCTGTAACCATGGTTACACTGGTGGCATTCAAACCATCAGATTAATCTACGCAGAAGAGCAGAGCCAAAGCCTGACTGACGTATTTACCAAAACAGTGTGCCTCTGCAAGTAACTTGCAGTTCTATACCTTAACCACTAGAGGGACACAAGTTACATAGTGTTGCTTTAACTAGTTAAAATTGTAGTTGTTCAGTGTAGTCTGTTAACACAGCCACTATTTGAACATAATTAGTCCTTTTAAAAGGTAATCACTGATCTGCTTAGTCAACTCATTTTCTGGACGACTAATTGACTATTTAAAATTAGTAGTTGTACATGTCCATCAACACAACTGATTGTGCATAGTGTTTGTTGAGTCATAAGGTAAACATTAAGCTGCCAGCTAGTTAACTACTTTCCTGTATGACTAGTCGGCTAGTGAAAATCAGTAGTCTTCAAGTTCATCAAGACAACAGCTGCACGGCCTGAGGTGAATCATTTACACAATGTAAACATTGACCCGCCAACTAGTCGACTACTTTTCTGGATGATTAGTCGACAAGTGAAAATTAGTGATAGTTGTAGTACAAGCACAGGGTACTGTTTAGATTACACGATTTAGCTAATATTGCTAATAGAAGTCCTTTAGAAATGGTTTAATATACTGCCTGGCTTTAAGTTGGACTACTGCTATTTCATCCAAGTAATGATACCTCCCACCACCTCCCCATGAGAAGAGTTAAGCTTGTGATCAATCAGGTAATGGCCAGGAGGTTTTAAGTGATGCAGGTTCCACATGGATTAGACTATGGATCACAGTCTGTTTGTGTTTCAGTGTAATACAGGTTTCATGATCACCACTGAGCGATGTTGAGAAATGCTGATTGATTCTGATTGATGAAGACTTGTGTCTTTGGGACTGTGTGAAGCTGAAAGTATGTTGTGGATGCATTAGCCTTTGCAGACACACTAATCATACACAATTAATAAATCATTGCTAGTTCAGTTAGTAATTAGAGAAGGGAGGGCTATGAAGCAATTAGAGCCATGAAGTAATTAATGGGCAGGAATCTTAATGAAGAAAAGGTATTCTATGAAATACACCAGCACTCACAGGTTAATTTGTGCCATTTAGTTATTAATACAATATAAAAAGCAAAAAAAACAAAAACAAAGCAGAAATAAACCTAGTCAGTAGGGGTGGGAATCAGCAGGGACCTGGCGATACAATTTTAGATAGATAATATTTGTTGCAATTCAATAATATTGCATTACTTTATGTTTAATGTTTTGCCATTTTACTCTTCCATATATTGCAATCTTTTTTTATTTGCCATTCATCTTTGTTGTACTTACAGTAGGTGCTCTGCACAGCAATTTCCTATTTTACTTGGTTGTAGAGGAATAGAAGTAGCATAAAGTTACATACTTTAGGGTTTTCAAAAATGTTGATGTCACTGACACCTGAATGTATTGATCCCTTTTTAACATAATATTATAAAGACAAAAACTCTCTAGTCTGAGATTACTGCTGATGCCTATCTTGAGTCTGGCTAGCTTTTTTAGCATTGCTTATCTATCTGTTTTCATCTTTTAATCTTTAATCTCTGCCATTTTGCAGCACAAATCAGTTTTTTTCTACATTATTCTCTAATCCTGATTAAACTGTGTGCATTTTATTGTGCACACCCATTTTCTCCTCTTTGTTACACGGATTATTGCATCGATCACAACACACCGCTTCTCAAAAACAACCATAACAACAAACAATTGTGTGAGGGATTCACATCGATCACAAACCCTTGTTGCTCGAGAACAACCAACAACAATTGCGGTAAGTCATGGCATCCGCTCATGTTATTGCTTCCTGCATTTCATACCACATGTTTACAATAGCTTATTTTGTCAGTAGTAAGGGATTTACATGTGATAAATGAAAGGAATTAGTCAGGCTGATGGAGAAGATTAATGAGTTAGAGACATGCATTTGAATGCTAGTGGAGGTCAGTGAGAAATAGAAGCCGGTAGGTACTGTTTTGGATGCTGATAATACAGTGAGCAACACAAACACTTTTGTTCCAGCTGTAGAGCCCTTGCAGCAGGGCATTTGTGTGACGTCTTGGTGGCATACATCCTCAGCAAAGCGACACCACTCTCAGGTTCCAATCGATTTTCCCCACTCAGTGATGCACCCACTGAGAATCGGGTAAGAAAAAGCAGTGGTTATAGGAGATTCTATTTTAAGAAACATGGAAATAGAGACTCCAGCCACTATTGTTAAATGCATTTTGGGGGCTCAGGCGTCTGACATAAGATTAAAATTACAAGTGCTGACTAATGCTAAACATAGATTTTCTAAAATTGTTATTCATTTAGGCCACGTCCACACGAAGCCGGTGCGTTCCCTATCCGATTTTTTTTTTTCCTCGTTCTAAAAAAAAATTCCGTAAACACGGCGTCGTCTCAAGAAATATCTGCGTACACACGAAACCACTGAAACCGACTGAAAACGGTGTAGTATATATGCCAGACCAGTATGGGGCGCTGTAATTCTGCCACAGAGATACACTATACACGGAGAAGAAGACTTTGAGCATGCGCATAACCTTGCACGCTGTTGTTGCTGTTACGTGTGACGCAGCCAACACGTGATGTGATGACATCATCGTTTCACAAAATATACGGATTGGCCGTACACACGAAACCGCAAGGGTGTCGTTTTCAGATTTATCCACTTTGGGACCCGGTTTCAAAAAATAGCGGTTTCACTCTCCCAAAATGCCGGATCCGTGTGGACGAAACGCCAATACGATAAAAAATGTATACGTATACAGCGAAACGCGTCTTCGTGTGGACGGGCCCTTAGTTAGTTATTTAGTTGGCACTAAAGATGTCTGGCTTTGCCAGTCAAAAATCACTAGAGATAATGTTAAAGAGGTGTGAACTTGAAATAAACGATGTCAGACACTGTAATATGCTCTGGACCCCTCCTTTGCTTGTTGTGGTGACGAGGTTTATAGTAGATTCGTGTCACTGAATGTCTTGATGTCTGAGTGGTGTCTGGAGAATTGCATAGGATTTATAGACAATTGGAAGAGTTTTTGGGGTAGACCTGACCTGCTAAAAAGAGACAGACTCCATCCCACCAGGGAAGGTGCCGCTGTCCTCTCTAGTAATTTGGCTCATAGACTTAAGAGTGATAGTATTTGACTAACTGGGACCCAGGTGGCTTAACCATCTGTTTGCAAGCTGCCTTGAGACATTACACAGGTCACATAAACTACAACACATAGAGACTGTATCACCTAGAAATCATATAGTGTTCCCCAAACTACAAAACACAAACTCTTACTAAATTATTTAGAAAAAAATCGGATTGGTAAAACTTGAAAATAACAAAACAATTTAAGATAAACATCATATGTTGGCTGTACATATGTCTAGTAGGGCTAATAAACATTAGATGTTTTTCAACCAAAGCACTGATTGTAAATTAAATTATTACAGATCATAGTTTGGATGTGCTCTGTTTGACTGAAACCTGCCTTAAACTGGATTAATAAATTAGTTTAAATGAATCTACTCCCCATGTTATTGTTATAAACATGAGCCTTGTCTGAAGGGCCGAGGAGGAGTGGTTGCTACAATTTACAGTGGCAAGTTTTTGGTGTTACTCAGAGAACAGGATATATGTTTATGTCTTTTGAACTAATAATGTTTAATGTGACACCATCAAATACAAATAGTAAATTTCTGTCGTCTTTTGCCCTTGCTAAAGTAGATAGATCACCTGGGCCATATTCGAATTTCCTTGGAGAATGTGCAAATTTTCTATCAGATCTAGTAGTTACTGTGGATAGAGTTTAATTGTTGGTGACTTCAATATTCACACAGGTAATTAAAATTGCACATTGGGATTAGCATTTATCGATATTCTCAACTCTCTTAGAGTCAGACAAAATACGACAGGACCAACTTATTGCCATAATCATACTAGATTTCATGTCATATGATGTTGATGTTAATACAATAGAAATTCTGCCACAGAGCGATGACATCTCGGATCATTACCTCGTCTCTTATATGATGCGATCAGATTGTTACTCAATCTACACCAAGCTATCATTCAGGTAGAATTATTCTTTCGACCGCTGAAAATAGCTTCTCTAATAACTTTCCAGATCTATATCATTTACTCAGTAAGCCACATTGTGCAGAAGAACTTGATGTAATAAAAGTCAATTTAAATACAGTCTTCTCTAGCACTCTTGATAGTGTTGCCCAACTTCAATTGAAGCAAATTAAAGAAAAAAGTCCCACACCATGGTAAAATGATCACACTCATGCTCTTAAGAGAGCAGCTTGGAAAATGAAGCACAAGTGAAAGAATACAAAATTAGAGATTTTTCACAGTGCATGGAAGGATAGTAGCTACAGACAGGCACTAAAAGCTGCCAGGTCAAAGTCATAGAAAAAAAATCACAACAATCCTAGGTGTTTATTCAGTAATGATGCTAAATTGGTTAGGAATAAAGCCTCAACTGAATCAGATATTCTGCCACAGCACATTACTAATGACTTGAATTAAATGAATAATTAGAAATAAAATTTAAATTATGCAATTGACCAGAAACATTGATCATGATCTATAACATTGTAAAAAAAAAATAATAGCATCTACGCTGATATTATTCTATTTGTATCCCTGTCTCAACCTCTGGATTCCTATTCCAAGGTCACCAGAACAGGAAACATCCAGCTTGGTTACGTTCCTGCTTGGTGTCGGACTCCACTGCTACTTGTCTCTGAGTGATGACGACTAAATGCAGCAGGTGCCAGCCAAACATCACTTCAGTCTATTATGATGGACTTCAGTGGATGAACTGATGCCAACTCCAACCATAAGACATGGGATACTTCATTTGCCTTTTCCTGAACCTTGGACTTAGGATAGACCTCACTGAAATCACCGGCCGGTTGAACTACGATGCACCTCACTCATCTCTGCCTGCACGTCGGTCTAATGATGGACTACACTTCTGAAATGGAATGCCTACACTATCAATTAATTGCCAACAAAAGCCTTCATCAGCCAACTAACAAAGGACAATATATCTATGTGAACTTCTGCAGTTAATCCAGGATGGATTTCAAAGACTTTAGTCATTAATCTTACAGCTCATACAAAGTCTTTGTTTAAACAGTGTTTTCATTTAAAACCATGACTTGCACTGCACATAAATAAGTAATATTGGCATTATTCATGTTGTTTAGTCAGAGGGGAACTGGACCCCACTGTGAGCCTGGTTTATCCCAAGGTTATTTTTCTCCACTAACCAACATCTTATGGAGATTTGTGTTCCTTGCCACATTGTCCTTCGGCTTGCTCACTGGGGTTCTAAATACCATTATTATTTAATTATTTATTTTACACAAATTAACATTCATATTTAATCAAACTACACAATGATGACTCTAATACTATATATATATATATATATATATATATATATATATATATATATATATATATATATATATATATATATATATATATTACAGTTTAATTATTTGTTCTGTAAATCTGCATGTTGAATTGATGCGTGTTGTGAAAAGGACTAAATAAAAAGGACTACTTGACCAAATTTTTTTTTGTGCAAATTTAAATAAATGACATTTATATTTTCATTACCCTAAAGTGAAAATAATTGATTCAGTGTTATCTAGAAACATTTCATTTTATTATTAACATTTGAAGTTGACTGTGTATCTTTTTTCAACCTAGTATTCGAATAATGTTAGATAAACCTGAAGAAAAGACAAGTTTAACTCAATTAAAATGTATTTGTATTGCACTTTTCACAATAAATATGGTTCAAAAGCAGCTTTTCAGGGAATAATGCCTTCCATACCTCCTTGTGAGTTGTAAAGAGGATCTGTACAGACATTCTTACAAATAAAACAAGTTATAGTTATAGTTAATTTTGAGGTTTCATTTCAGATAGTACATTTTGACTATCTGGTGGCCAGTTTCTTTTTTGCCCAAAATATGAATGTGATCTATCAGCAATCTAATGTCAATTCTTGGCGTTAGAATATCAATACAGTATAATTAGTATTGCATTCCCCCCATAGGCTCAAAGTTTCCAGACACTCCGACTGTTACATGCACACACAAATTCTAACACAGAGGGCATCAGTTCTCTCTCAACAGTATCCTGCTTGCTTTGCACCTCACACACACACACACACACACACACACACACACACACAGACACAGACATGCACACATGCCATTTGCTTGGAAACCTTTGAAACAATAGGGTGCATCAGTAGCTCACTGGAAAACCCAGCACTGATTGAATAGGCGAGCAGAAAGGGTGTTGTGTCAAATAGTCAAAATGGAAAAGGCAATACCCACGGGAAGTGTTACTCCACCTCTCAGTCTATTGACGTGCAGAAAAAAGGGGTGGCACTGGGGAACAACAGAGAATAGGCCGTATCTCAGCGCAGTCCTCTGTTAGGAGCCTGTTACATTACCAGTCAATTTATCTTAACAAAACACAATTCAAATGAGTGGTCCTGATGGATTTGTGTGACTTAATTTTCATAATATTGTCATCTGATCTTTTTTCATTCACACAAGTATTTTTTCACCACTAATTGCACCACCAATGGAGGACAAAAACATAATTTATATCTGCCTTATATATCAATAAGTATGTGCCTTTTCTGCAATTTAGTGTGCATAAGTAGCCCGATTCTGGACTCTAGAATCTGCACACTTTTTTCACACATTTTATGCTCCGATTGTGAGGGAAATTATGGAATGCAGAATAGATTTAAATACAGACAATGATTGACTGTTAACTCCTTTTTACAAATGGACTGATTTCTGTGCTTCCATTAAAGCACACAAGATGCTCTTTGTAACATTCTCAAATCATGCTTTATAAATATGAATCATCAGGTTTTGGAGTCCATGCCAGCTGGAGTGCATACTGTTTATAAAACAAAAGAGGGACATAGCAAATACTAAGAAATTTTTAGTATAAACATTTCAGTCAAATTGTTATACAGATTGTATAATAAAAAAAAAAAAATGGAAATTCGAACAAAATAGTAAAATCCAAAATAAAAGCATTTTCCCGAGTGATCCCAGACTCAATAGAGCATACTGTAAAGTATTAGCAAAGTCTTTCTAGCAAGTCGGTCCACCATCTTTGAAACAATCTCAATACTTTTTCCCAGTCATGCCAGTGCAGCTCCTACGATCAAAGATCAAACATATTTCAAATCAGCAATAAAACTTGGTAATACTGGAATTATAAATTGTGCTTCTTTACCTCAAATTACACAAAAAAAACTACATTTTCTTGGGTTGTATTGCTAAAGCGAATGCATGTTCTTGAGTTGATTGACAGGCGATATCTGTATCTTAAAGGTGATTGGCTCTTTTACCTGTAAGGCAGGACTTCCTTTCTACATCCATTGACCATTGGGCGCTCCGATTTCTCCCATTAATTTAAATAGAAGTTACCCGTCTCTGCTAAATTGTCTCTGGTATTGGTCTCTTATTGGTTTCTGAAAACATTTTCAAATTTACCAAAATATCTAAAAAATAATAACAATAAAAATTAGGAAATGTAAAACTTTCGAATTGATGGGCATTCAAATGTAGTGGAATTCTGAGGGTGCAGTTTCAGTTAATCAATAGATTTATGAAAATATTTTGATTGTCAAGACTTAGCAGCAGTTTGGATCCAAAACAAACCATTCTTCCATCCCATTGATTGGCATTTTCTTAGTTGTGAGTGTTTCTTGGAAGCTAATGATCTTCAGTTGTGTCCACCCCAATGCTAGCAGTAGCATAGGGAGGGTTACTTTTGAAATGTATTCCACTACAGATTACAGAATACATGCTGAAAAATGTAATTTGTAACATATTCGGTTAGATTACTCAGTAAAATATTCTAAATGCTTTGTATTACTTTTAGATTTTTTCACTTCTTTTGACTATACCAATTCTGCCAGTACAGTAAGACAAAATACACATGTTAAAAATACATTCTCTGAAAAACCTAAATATCTTATGCAGTGTTGTTTCTAAAACAAGTTAAATCAATCTTGTTTTAGGAATTTTTTTATATTTATACAGGAAAACAATACAAAAATTATTATCAAGAATATGATTTTTGCCCTATTATCAAAGGTCTTACTAGAAAAAAGTAAATTATGATCTAACGTGAATTAAAAAAAATAAAAATAATATGATCGTGTCATAACATGTGCATGTAAAATGGTTAGAAATAGCATTTTAGCTTAGTGTAAAGCTGACAATTTACACAAGGTTTATTTCTATTTCTTCTGCTCCAAACTTACTTCAAACTTACTTCTCTGTCTGCTTGTATGAATGTAACACATCATAAGAAAGTGTTTCACCGCTGTTCAAATGTACTTTGGATTGCATCATTTATATGTACGTATATATTATATGTTTTCCATCTGAAAAAACTAAATATTAAATTAAATGACAATAAAATGCAAAGTAATCTCTTTAGTAATCAAAATACTTTTTAATGTAACTATTCTAATGACCAGTTATTTAAATTTGAACTGTAGTGGAATACAGTTACTTATATTTTGTATTTTAAATACATAATTCCGATACATGTTTTCTGTTACTCTTCAACCCTGCATATAGGTGTGATCTGCAAAGCAGAAGAGCAGGTGGGGCATGCACACAGATAAGCAACACCTCTGCATTGTTATAATGAGACCTAAAGAAACAGAAGAACAAATGCATACTGTGTGTTTCACTGTAAATTATTTAGTAGGAAGCTGAAAGCCATCTTTAATAATACTTTTTTTTACTGACCTTAGAATGTATAATGTATAGCTTTAGCGAAGACCTGGACATTAAAGGGGTTTAAAGAATAAAAGTACACTTTGTGCAGCTGTATTTGTGTTCAGTCATAACTTAAAATCAAATGGACTGCATCTTAATCTTTGAGGCCAACATCTCAAGAGTGTTTGGTTTTGACAGTTTGGCATTCTTTGATCAATGAGATTAGGAATAAACCAGTACTTTTAGTTCACAGTAAAACAAAGACTGTAATGGGCCTCTCCAATTGCTGAAAGCATTGTATGTGTTAGGACCTTTATCTTATAAAAAGCAAATTCGTCGACTTTGAAATAATTACCAAAAAGTTCCAAAAAGACTATGTGACTATGAATATATAATCCATAGGAAATGGGCGAGGGTATTAATCAGAATGATGGGAACAGTTGATAGGCATAGAATATAACTTTGATCCATAAAGACGAGGTGACATTTTTACTCACCAGACTTGTAATTTATTAAAGAAATTTTAAATTGACATAATCCAGCCCATAATACGAATAACACTAAATAAGTTATTATACCTAATGTCTAACCTTATATCATTTTTATTGCCACATATAATACATTCATTATTACTCAAAGGACAAAATATTACTTTGGAGTCACAGCAAGTCCTTAGGATACATTTTGAATATTTCTATTCCACTCCGTGGCTGATGGAAAACTCGGGAGAACAAGGGCATTTCACAATTTTGCAAGGTCTTTAATTTGAATTGAGTGAACCTTTAAGCTAACTTTGCAAACTGAACTTGTAAATAAATTTAACTCAACAAAATAATCAAAAATAATTTTTGTCAGCAATAAATACTGCATTTGGAGGCTTGCTTGAAAAGATTTCAAACAAAAAGTGTGGCAGATAAAGGCAATGGCAGTGTACTGTGTAGTGGTAACATTATAAACCTGACTCAACAGTTACAGACCATGCCAATCACTTACAGTGCCTAATTAAACTTATGCATTTGCTTTTAAATTGTATTTATTTATTTTCAGTTTAGGCTTTATTAAAATGTAAACCCAACATATATATATATATATATATATATATATATAGAGAGAGAGAGAGAGAGAGAGAGAGTTAACAAAGCTATATATTTAGACTTTGCATAAAATTAAATGGTTTTGAAAACCTGTAATAAAAAGCACATTTCTTATTTCTAAACTTCATTCAGACTCTTAACAGTCTCCATGTTGTGTCATAATCTTGTTTTTGTTTTGTTTTTTGAAGGCATGTTCTCATAATTAAAAACATTTCTGTTATATTTGTAATTATAAAATGTTTTAGTCATTGAAATAGCCCCAGTCTCTTATTTTGAATTACTCTTTAAATGCACAAAGGTATGTGTGGACACAATTAAGATAAGGGTATTGCAAACTATGTCTATTTACTTGTTAACATGTGAAGTTTCATGTAAGCTTCTTTTTGGAACTGATTCAATAGATGAAGGCCAAAAGGAAAAAGAGAGGAAGTGATGGATGTGACAATACCTGTTAATTGCACTATGAATTACAGCAGTCCTCTTTTTAAGTTATAGGTCACCATGTGCACTTCTGATCTTGTCAGACACAGATACTCATTTCCATTAAGTGTGGCCTGCACACATGACTGCGGTGAACAAAGGTTTAAATCCATTTAACTTCTCAGCTCTATTTTAGAAACAGCAATTCCAGCTCTGTCACAATCCAAGCAGAATGACAGAAAACACTGCCTGTCTGAATTAAAGATAATGAAAGATCATTCTGCGGCTAAAAGCAAAAGACTGTGATGATCTCCATCATTCTGTTTTTTTTTTTTTGTTTTTTTTTTCTTTTTTTAGTCTGTGAGAGAAAATTGTGTTATTTGTAATTCCTTTGTGTAGAATAGAACAATTAATGAATGAGGTGGGGTGTTGGGTGTCTCAATTGAGACCCATGTTCTGCTACCATTGGGCATTTATTTCCAGTGTTTGTGTTTAATCACACAATCTCATCCATGATGCTTTTGACAGGTAATATCCGTAATGCTGCTGACAAAGATGGATTACATTGAGGCCTATTTTATTCTATGCTTTTGTGTGTGGGTGATAAGACCAGGTAAGGGTTATCTTAGTAAGAGGCTAGCTACTTAATAAGTCCCTGGATAATACAGTGTACACATTGAGGGAAAAGTTATGTGATGACAAGAGCAGTAGCCTCTCCTGCAAAATCGAAAACAAAGAATGAAAAAAAGATAGAAAGAAAACAATGAACAAGCAATGGTCAAGTTTATCGAGATGCAATGGCTGTGTTTGAAACCTTAAAAATGTTTGCCTTTGCAGGCAGTATATGGACGTATGAAGGCATCAAGTCACAGCCAAATCCAATGTTTGTGTAACATCTTGTCTACTAAGATGCTTTAATGTCTGGTCTTCATGTTGCTATAGTGGATGTATCCTTTCTGCCTATGGGATCCGGTGCATGTGATTCGGTGGGTGGTCGCAAGAATAAAAAGAGTTTTGGGGGTAAAGTCATTTTAAAAATTTAGCAGCTCTAAATATTTACTTAGTTATGTCTAAAGCCCACTTGAATTTGTTCTATATCATTAGGTATGATGTTATGATGCCTTGGAAGCCAGTCTGAAATTAGTTTCTTTAGAAGGTACCTTCTTAAAGAAATTCTGTCTGTTGTCACTGACTAACTGGGCAGCAAAGCAGGTTTGGGACAATCTGTGACTATTTTCTCATATCTCAAACTCTAACAGGAAGGGCATGTGTAGAAAAAGTGCAATTAATAAATTACATGTGTGGTAACTACATTAGGATGCTGTTGAATAGCCAGCAGAATAATCTTTAGAGCCATCTGATAGACTGGAATTATGTCTAGGTATTCTTGTTTATAATTGGAACCAGCGATGGAACAGTTGGAATATTTATGAGTTTCTGAGTCGTTTAACATTTATGGAGCCAAGGCAAAGCAACATGAGTCCCATTGTGGACCTCTTGTAGTGTTCTATCATCACTGTGGTACATTTAATAATTGGTACTCATTTTCATCCCTGCCACCCTAGTAGTTCAGCAGCTGTGTAATTACTAAAAGCCAGCTTTAAGACTATGCATATCAGAGCATTGTGTGTGAGTGTGTACGAGTGTGTGTGTTCCTCAACATGTTTGCCAAATAGTTTTATCCATTACTTCCCATGTATCTTTTCCCATTTCACTCAAAACTACATTGCACAATTCACTTCTGTGTAACACACTACAGTGTGTTACATCACATGAATACAGGAATTGCATCCCTCAAGAAAATGCTGGCACTCGAGAAGTGAAATTTGCGACAGAGGGCTGAAATCTGTGGTCAAGGACTGTCATAATAAGACAGTGACATGATGTCCGGATGTAATCTATGGGCTTCAAGTTAAACCTTTGCTTATTGTGCAAGGCTTTAAGGAAGATCTTCTCCAAGTCAGACTTAAACTTATTTTAATGCAGCATGGGAAAAGGGGATGTTTTTTTTTTTTACATTGACATAATTAATCAGGAAGCAGCATGCTCTGTCAATTAACACCACAGGGAAAAGTAGAATTGGCCTCTTTTGTGTGTTGTGGCAGATTTAAGGACCTTTGCTGAGAGCAAACAAATGGAGGGGCCTTTAATGAGCAGTGAGAGTTGGAAGAATAAGCTGGAAAATATACATTTAGTAAACATGCAGTACTGTGTGTGTATATATATATATATATATATATATATATATATATATATATAGTACAAACAGCAGTTATTATAAATACAGTAGCAAGGAAATTGATGACCATACTAAGTGTTGTCACGGTACCAAAATTTTAGTAGTCGGTATCAATACCAGTGAAATTTCACAGTTCTCTATATCTATTTCGATACCACAGCAAAAATATGATAATATGATAATATGCTATTGAACACATGTTAGTTTAGTTATTTTTAATTATTTAATCATTATTTTAATAAATATAATTTTCCAGGACTTCATATTTTAAAATTGTATATAATTTCATCATCAAAATAGTGTCTTAATTCTTAAAATGTTTAACAATTGGACATAGAACTTCAATGTCATTGCATTTTTTTTTGCCAAACTTTTATTTTATTTAACATCAGCCTTGCTTGTGATATATTGCTTAATTATTATTATTTCTGTGAATATTACATTTTACTGTACAGTTGTAATATATATCTTTCAAAATTTCTTCCATGTCACACATCTAGATTTATTATGAATCGTGCTTTTATTATGATGTGTGTTTTTGCCAGAAGCCTTACTTTGCCGGATAAACAGTTTGTGAAATGGCCCAGTCTGTAGGATCGTCTGTATGATGTCATGTCTGACATCTCATCTCTTTACACTGGCCTTAGAGTCTGACAAATGAAATGTAAGACAGTTTTTGAGTGTTTGTATGTTAGAATACTGGTGTTTGTGTATGTGGTCATTTTAAATGTTATGTTTTACATTTTATTACTGTGAAGCACTTTGGTCAACTTTGTTGTTTTAAATGTTAATTAAATGAAGTTGAGTTGAGATTAAAGTTTTGATTTAATTATATAAATATATAGTCTACATGTAATACATGTTTTGCTGTCGGATTTATATACTACACAGCACATCCACACTAAGAATGTAGCCTTTAGCAGTTTAATAAATCACACTAGGACATGTCACGATTTTAATTTTATTAATTGTCCATTTCAGTTTAAAAGGAGTAACTAATAAAGCCTGTGAGTATTTTAAAGTTGTCGTGTGTCAGTCATACTGCTCGCTAGTACCGGATAGAGTCGGCACTACCAATACTGCAGAAACACTGATATAGTTGCATGTTTTTTTTATTTTAGTATCGACTTGGTACTGGAGTACCAGTACTTTTGACAACACTAATCACACAGTAGAGCGTTGCAATTGGAAGTCAATAAGTATTCTATAGGCTGTTTGGGTCGCCTTTCTTTTTGCTTTTTCAGCTGTTGATTTTATATGTCTTTTTGTAAGTATCACTATGCTAACATGCTTGGCGTAAGACAAAATCAAGCAGAAATGTTTTTGAAACTAGATTACTTCAGCCAGTGTATGATGTCTGTAAAGCTTTGCATCAAAATTTGATTCTGTCAAATCTCATAAAACATCATGGAGCCATATTTTGCTGGTTTGTTTGCCTATACACATGAAAAGTAACAGAGGAAACCGTACCATCTGTCCTCCTTTTACTAAGACTGGCTGGCATAGTAGTTCAGCGCAAACATCAGACATTTCAATATAATTTGCCAGCTGCTGGGTTAGCTGGCGTTTGAATTACAGGTGCCATTGCAGCTTGGTTTGAACTGAGGGTGTATGAATGAGCAGGGCATGTCTCCATGCAGCAGCTGATGAATACAGGGAGTGGTCTCAGGAGATGAGTACTCCTGCGATTGTTCCCTACCTCATGCAGCCTCTTAAATGAAGGCGAGTCCCACCGGAGGGCCTTTGCTCTTTTGCAATCTTCTTAAGGAAGTGAAAGCTAATTAATGCTATGCTATTGACTTTAATGCGCCATCCCTTTGCAAGACTTTCTCAATATTGATGCACACAAACCAGCGTTGTTTTACACTGTGGAAAGAGATGCCATAGTAACTAAATCACTTCAAAATGGTTCTCTTGTTTTAAGGCTATACCCTTTAAAAAAAACAACTCAAATAAGAAAAAAGCTGAAGCTTTTTATTTTTATCGAGTTTTTATTAAAGGTGCACTCATTAATAAATAATGAATGGTAATCATAAAATAATGAATAGTAATCATGCAGTTTCACATGAAGTGAAGACTAGCCATATCAGAAGGCTTTAATTTACAAAGAGCAGGTTGCCTCATGGTGGCTGTCATGTTGAGATCACATGATCAGCCAAATACTACTTGAAGGGGAGGTTTTATCGGATGCATTTGCTTGCAGAATGGCACTGTTAACTAAAAATTACTGATTTAACAAAGTGATGCTGCATCAACTGTCTGATCAGTCAGCACAACATAAACAAATAAATTACTGAATGTACATTTAAAACTGCATTTCTTTTTTAAAATCCACTCACTAATAATAGAATGTCCACTTTAATGTACAAGCATGCAGATCCATGCTGCAACCCTTTTACATAATTTATCTTGCGGTTGGAAAGGTTTTTCATTACTGGTGTGAATCTTCCTTTATGCCAAGTTTCTTTAATAGGATTTTTTTGTGGTTTGCTCAGATCAAGACAGCAGCACGGGAATTTCTGAGTTCCACATATTAAGCTGTTAATTAATGGACTCCTGTCCATGCGTCTCAGCCGGATCCGTGAAGGAGACGCCTGCAAGTCAGCTCTGATGAATCTCAGATCCGTCAGCTCTGAGGCTTTTCCTGTTGGTCAGTGCTGAACCATTACTGCATGTGACAGCCCCTGGTCCTGTCAGAACGAATCGCCCCCCTACTCACGGGCTCTGCAGCAAAGGAAAGTGACACGTTAATGGAAGCTAAAGCACTCTAATGGCTGTGCCTCGTGAAAGCATGGGAAAGTCATCCACAGCATTTGCCCCAGATCTCTAAGATGTCGCTCCCAATCGCTGTCTGGCCATAAAGAGTGCCCGTCTTCGCCCAGCCCTGTCCACAACCCTTCCCCTGTCCCTCTTTGTACAAATATCCTTGTCATCCACAGCTTTTCCACAATGTTTATTCAACTCTCTGTCGTTCTATTTTTTTATTTTTTATTTAGACAGTACAGTATATCTGTTCTGGACCTTTGGGGTTTTGATTATGAGCCAAAGAACTAATTGGTATAAAAACACTTCAGCATTACTTATGATTTTAGCACCCACAAACATTTAATTAGCACTCTACCACTGGCCTCCATCTTTTCTGAGTGTTTGTCTTCTATTTAAAGGATATTCCGTTTCCATGGTTTTCATATATGGGAATGGTGGAAAACAAGGAAGAAACTGGAAAAAAGTAGCAAAGGAAATGGTTATTTCTCACTGCGTTTCCACAGAGGTGATTAACAGTGAGATGGGATTGTTTTTGTTGGCAATTAAAAAGACAGCAAAGTCTTAATGGTTTGAAATGAGCACAGATCAGCAGCTGCTGTCAAGCCAGAGCCAGGGATTGACAGCTAGCGTCTCTGAATCTTCAGCTGTAGGTAACCAGCTGTGTGGAGGTGATAAGGATCGCTTGCCTTGTCCCACCCAGTAATCAACTGGCATGCCCCTAGCACAGACTGCAGTGGGGTAACAAATGACTTGCATTTCTGTTGCATCCAGACGTGCACACTCAAGTGCTTTAATGAAAGGCAGTCTCAGCTGCCATGCAATCTGCCTGCACTCCTCATTGCCCCTGAAGTCCCTGATGCATTGAGCCCATTGTCTCTGCGCCACTGTATTTTTGCAGGAGCCCTGTCTGTTTCCATAATTACTGTCATGTAAACTGACTTTTCCAAATTGTGCAATGTGCAAAGTAAAAGAGTGTCAAGGAATCTCTGATTAGCCTCCAGGCGCTGATCATCATCGATGCAGCTGTCTGCATTTGGAAAAGTGTCACATATTGGGAGCTAGTTTGAATTCCTGTGCAGACTGTGACTATGCAGACATGTCAGTCTGTCTCCCGCCACCGAGTCAGCCTGCCGTGGCTTTGTGCCCTGCCATAGTCCTGCTGGCTGCTATTTCCAGCCACAAATCTTGAAAATCTATCACTCCGATACAGTTATGGCACTTTTTTTATTTTATTTACCTATTGGAAATGATTGGGGAAGTTGCCAGTATTCTCCTGCACCTGAAAGAAACAAGCAATACTATTTACAATGAGTCTCACCCATCATAGTCCGAATGTCTGACTCATCAGTCCTACTCAGCCCTGCAAGATAATGGCTGAAATTCTGTACAAAACCCATCACACTGTGGCTGAGGATGTTAGCCATCAAACTGACTTAGGATTTACATTAACCAAGCCGGGATGGTAATGAAAAATAACACTAACAATGACCAAACTGGCTCCCTGCAATCCACCTCCGTGTGACTTCATCAATCTTCCCTCCACGTTCGGCACCTGCCGCAGTCCTGTCAACTTCCTGACATGGGGTGGAGGCAGCCAGTCCTTCCTTATTAAGCTGTCAGTGATGGTGATGTTCACATTGGCTGCTCCGGCTGAAATACAGCCCGGGCCTGTAGCACAGCACCCTGCAACTGAAATACTCTCAACCTGATCCTAAATGACAATGTGGCAAGCACTGCCACAGCTCATTTACTCAGACACGTAGAGGGATCTAAACATGCCAAAAGTTGCGTTGCACCTCGCGATGCTGCTGTTGTTTGCTGCAAACATATGAAGGATGTGTTTTTTATGTCATATTTGTGCATTCTATTCTAAACTCTCAACGGTTTATCTTCATTTTTTGTGTTTTGCCCTCCAAAAGGGACAACAAAAATGCAGAAAGTATGTGCTAGCTCATTATTTAGCAAGACACACATCTCCATCTTTGACATTGTTTCCCTGTTGTTGTGTGTTTGAGAGCTTGCTGTGTCATTAATAATTAAAATAACATAATGGTAACATCCAACCATGCTCCCCTTTAACAGCAGAGTCAATTTGTTGTGGTGGGAAGCATTCTTGTTTTAGAAACAGAATTCATGAGGAGTGATTTGCGTTCTTTTTGTCACATCTAACTGATAACACCACAACAGAATACTAAGCCTGTATTGCAAATGAGCCACAGAAGAGCAAAAAAGTAAAACGGATTAGCCATTGACAACATTTTTTTTTCTTTTTGTCTCCAGGTGCATATGTAGGCCTTTCTCATTAGCGTTGACATGTTCTGTGGCACACAATAACAGTTATTACACATAGCTCACTTCTTCTGTCAGTTACTGGAGCTATAAAAATACCCATGAAATTATATATAAACAGTGAAGGCTTGAAATAACTGTGAACTATATTTTCAACCTCAGTCTGAGATTAAATTCTTTTCTCACCTTAAATGCTTTCTTCCTTATTCTCGGGTTCTATTATTGTTACACTATTATATAAAAACATACAGAGTGTAAAATATTTAACAGTGCTAATAATCTGTCTAGCTCTATCTAAGTAGAACAGGTCCAAATATTTATTTTCAAATTATTTTAAAGGCAGTATGAAACAAAAGTTGACCTTATTTACTTTCTTTAAACAAATTCTCTAAATTTCCTTGTATGTTATTTTATGGAAAATAACAACTGTTTTTTAAACTTCCATCAGAATGTAATGTTCTCAACCTTTAAAATTACTTTTTTTACTGATGTAATCCAGGCTGCGTGGGTGAAGAGAAATAATATCAGCCAATAATATGATAGCCCACTCTATGCAATTCAAACAAATCCCAATGGATAGAATCAAGTCCCGCTAATTATGCTGTTTCACTAGGAAATATGGCACATTATGGAAGTTGTTAATACAGTTTCATGTTTTGTTTTGTTTTTTTTTATGTCAAAACTGTATTCCTAGACCAGAGGTAGAACAAACTGTTATCTAAGTCAGGGGTTTTCAAACTTTTTGATGCCAAGGACCCCCTATATATGATTATCATCAAGGGAGGGACCTCTTTCTCATAAAGGCAGCTTTTTATTTTCTTAAAGACCCATTTTTACTTTGTAAGAAAAGTAACAAGTCTTATATGATAAAGACAAACAATGTTGTGTTCCAAAATTAAATAATTTGCATTTATATTGTCATTGCACTAAATCTAAATTCTAAATTCTAAAAATATTATTGTAACCATTAAGGAGGTAAGGAGGAAGCTGGGGACCGG
Source organism: Moxostoma hubbsi (assembly GCA_032164185.1). Classification (NCBI taxonomy): domain Eukaryota; kingdom Metazoa; phylum Chordata; class Actinopteri; order Cypriniformes; family Catostomidae; genus Moxostoma; species Moxostoma hubbsi. Next base: position 24,576,882 of record JAVLUX010000024.1, read on the forward strand.
CTTGACAAACACATAGACATTTATTGGCACTTTTCTGTGTACAAAGAAACAAAAAAACGCACTGCTTTTCAGCCAACTGCGTCAAATCATTAAAACACTCCGACACGCGGACAAGCTTTGTACATCTCTCTCCCGTCTGCCACTGTCTGTTCTCCTTAAATACTCCTGCCTCCCCTCGCTGGAACACGAGGCCGGTGTGGCACGCAGGTGGAAGTCATTCCTCACTTATTTTCCCAGTCTCGCTCTGCCCAGATGCTGCTCGGCTCCACTCTGCCCACCACAATTATGTTGAAAATATTTACTTTTTATTGTAAGTTGACAATGTATCATTGCTGTACACAGTATTAGATAAATGCTACATGTATAAACAAAAATATATTTTAAACTCAACTCAAATTAATGTATATAGCTATTTTCACAAAAAAAAAACAAAAAAAATAAATAAAATAAAATAAAAAATAACATTGTTCCAAAACAGCTTTACAGGAAATATATTTACAGACAACAGTGATGAGGAGAAACTAACTCAATTTCATAATTGACAATCTTTAGAAAGCAGAATGAAACAGTAATAATGTCAATTTCAATACATGTTAACATGTTTACTTTTTTCTGAAATGTTCCACTTTGTCCCCTAACACTTCCTTGTGCCCCACTTGGGGTCCCTGGACCCTAGTTTAAAAAATACCACTGATCTAAGACATCCTGCAGTCTTTTAGCATGGCAAATCAGTGCCTTTATTTAAATTATTCAAACTAATTTAATAGAAACAGGATTTATGTTATGCTTTGAATTAATTTGACATTTGGCTGTTCTCAAGTGTATCCAGTTGTATTAGCCTATATCACATATATGGGCATTATATTGACAGCCAGTCCCTGAAGAAAAGCTTTAAAACCATGTTGCTTCCCTCCGCCCACTTCACACCCTGTCTCTCCCCCTCTCTGCCCATCACAGACAGACCAATAACACAATGTACACAAGAAATCTGAGAGTGAGGCATCACTGACAAACAAAGAGATAAACGAGGTTTCTCTCTCTCTCTCAATATGCAGTCCCTGCTTATTTATTCAGTAAAGCCGAAGACAACAGACACACTGCAAAGGGCAGCCATGCCTCATCACATGTCAAAGGCACAGTGACACGCAGATAAATAAACACTACTATCTATGATGAAACACCAGGCGAATGCTCTTTTATTTCTTTATAAGCACAAAAAGAGTGGGAAAAAAAGTTGGACTGGTGCATGTTCCAGTTAATATTTTGTACTCGGAAACATCAAGATGAAGAAAAAAAAAAACATAGGAAAGGCCGAAGAGATGGAGAAGACACGTCTATGGGCGGGGGGAGAAATAGTCTTGCCTTGAGGCTATGAGTGGGGTGGAGAAGCGAAGGGTAAAATGGAGCAAAGCAGTCTGCCGCCCTCTCCATAATACATGTATCCCTGCTCCAAAGAAGCCAGTTTTAATTACGGACCCTCGTGCAACATAGAAAAGCATTGATTTTTATGACTTTGCTCTTAAAATAACAAGGATATGAAATCTTGCAATGCATGTGCGAGTCACCATGAGTTGTAATGCACTGGAAAGAGGGAGAAAGGTGAGATTAAAGAGAAAGAGCATGAATAATTAAAATCCCCCACACACCTACTGTATCTTTGCAGTTTGTGCTCAGACCTTGTTTGGCTTGTCAGTTAAATTTCAGTTATATTTCACAGCTGTTAATGATTCCACACAATAAATACCTTGCTGCTGACTGGGAGGTGAGGCCATAAGCGATTATAAGACAAGCTTAATGAACAATAAAAGCAAACATTAGTCTGTGGTTTAGTAAATTATTTAGTGCCTTGCATTTGCACTATACACATAAATGTTCTTTTATGAGTCAGATAAGACAGAATTGCGTGTGTCTCGTGCATGTTCCTCTTTCAGAATTGTATTTATTTATTTTTATTTTTACCATGGAGTGAGGCTTCCTCTACACCATTAGTCACTAATATGGCTTATCCCAAATTTTTGTTGCTATTTTAAAGGTAGTGTATATTTCTTTAGTCTCTAACCATACAACTAAATGCCGCATTGTTTGAGTGCTAAGAAACAGCACTTTAAATTAACTTTAAATGTGTTAATGTTTAATATTGGTGTGGTAAATGTGTTATACATTTTGTAAAGGCATTATGTTGGAAAGGTTGTCCTTACAGTGCAATGCATAACGGCGTGATGCCATATGAAATTATTTTAATGCAACGCAGACGAGGTGGCAGTTTGTTTACATGATGAGATGTATCTTCAATGTATTTTCTCTGCGCAAGCTTTATGTGGCGCGCGCGCATAGATCACATCATAATAAATTATCAGGACAATTCAGTTTCACGTAAGAGAAAAAATGCAGAGATTCCCCCACATCCCAACCCCATTCAAAATGAATGTGTGATTTAGGCTTGGCCCCCGCCCCGCATCTCTTTCCCCCTAGGAGATTCAGATGCTGCTCAATGAAACAGACGGTGCGCGCGGACGCGTCTGACAGTGAATGGAAAAACAGACCCGCGCGGCGCTCAACTTAAGTACGTCCAGTCACCAACTCTCTTACCTCTTTCCCGCGGCTCCGTTTATTTAGAAAACCCGAGAGCGAGAGCACCAGCAGACTAGCGTTTCGTGTGTGTTTACAAGGGCTTCGCTCAAATTCTGACAGAAAAAAGCAGACGCGCGTTGTTGTGTACATTCACTTTACCCGGTTCTCCAGCCGCGTTTATACACACTCCGCGGGGTGCTTCGAGGCATCATAACTGCAACCGGTCCGGCTAAAGCAGTGGAACAAACGGACGAAGCAAACACGATGCAGCATCCCTTGACGGGCGGAACGTGCGTCGCCCTGCCGAACGTCGTGGACATGTGTCCGCAGCTCTCCTGTGCCTTGACTTTCATGTACTTACAGCAGGTGAGTGAGTGCGCCGCCGTCCCACTCTAAACCCGCGGAATCCATGAGCAATGAGCGAAGTGTGTGTGAGTTTGTGTGTCTGCGAGCGTGCGTGCGTGTGTGTGTGTGTGTGTGTGCGCGCGCGTGCTTGTGTGTGTGGGTGTGTTACTATCCTCACAAGGGTAGTAAAACCTGAGATCACCTACATTGTTGGGACCAGCCATTGGTCCCCATGAGGAAAATGGCTTATTGAACATACAAAACGATGTTTTTTGAAAATGTAAAAATGTTAAAAAAAAATCTGTGGTGGTTAGGTTTAGGGGTAGGGTTAGGGCAAGTTGATATAAATTATTGTTAGATCTGCATAAAATCCATAAGTCTATGAAAAGTTCCTACGATGACATAAATTAAAAAGTGGGTTTGGGTGGTTTACGAGGATATTTTTTTTTTAGGTTACAAACAAGGTAATTACAAGGTTATTATGCTATAGATGTGGTTAATGAGGGCCTTTCTTGTGTCCCCATAATTGAAATCGCTTTAAAAAATCATACTAAATTATGTTTTATTGAAAGTTTTTTTTTTTTTTTTTTGTGAAGGTTAGGTTTACGGGTAGGGTTTTGGTATAGAATATATTGCTCATACAGTATAAAAATAATTCTTTGGAGAGTCCTCATAAGTATAGCCGCACCAACATGTGTGTGTGTGTGTTTGTGTTTGTGTGGCTGTGTGCCCAAGTGTAAGTGGAACACATGAAAGTAGACAGATAGTTGAGGGATTTGTTTACTAGTGAGTGCCTGTTGTTTTGCCACCTTTGGGAATCATCTGTGATTATTTAAGATCGATTGTATGAAATAATCTGCCAGTGTCATCTTTTTTTTCTTGAATAAGACTTAAAAGAAGTTTATTATAACCTTGCATCCGAAGATTGTTTTAAAGAGTGTGAGATGATTTTCCACTTCTCAGAAGACGTCAAATACTGTTTCATGTGCTTTCGCTGGGTGATAAATAATTATGCTGACTCTTAGAACTTTGCTACATGATATTCTCTTGTGCTCAGCTTAATGTGTGTGCATGTTGTCTACATGCTTGTTAATAATTACAGTACACTAATTAAATCAAATAATCACTTATTAGATCATATTTAAATCATTGTACAATTAACCTGGATCAAACTTCAAAATGTAAAAAAATTAAAAAAGTTGTAAGAAGTTATAAAGAAGACTCATTAAATTGCTACTCTAAGGGGGAAAACATTAATAAAGAGTCATTAATGTTCTAGTTTAAAAAAAAAAAAAAAAACATTAATTAAGAGCCATTAATGTGTTGGTCTGTACTCCTGGGCATTGTTTCAGCCCCTGATTTTCTGATACACACTTGATTGTCAACAGTGATTTTCCAAACAGTGAATCAGCTCCTAGAGTGATGACAATTCAAGGGGATTTATCAAATCAAAAGTTAATCTATGGTATTGATCAGTCATCAGGTCTTATGTGCCAGTCCATGTCTCTTTCCAGACTCAACGTGACGGAGATCGGTGATCTCATTTAACTTTCATCCTTCGCACCGAGCCACCATTAACCTTCAGTGACATCTCTAACCTTTGTCTTATCCAATAGAAATTGCATTCCTTGTCACTTAAATTGCAAATACATCTAAGTGATAAATATTTTTTTTTTTTAAAAGAGACAGCATTCATTGCTCTAAATGAGGCAGAATGTGCCAATCATGCATGACTATATACAGCAAATACTACTATAAATTTATAATACTCAAGTAGTCACGTTGCGTAGCAAATGATAATTTCTGTATAATTCTTATTATCACATTTTTTTTTTTGTGATGATTAATGCTTTTTTTTATATATATATATATATATATATATATATAACATTAATTTCATATAGGGGAAAATTAATTTAAAATGTTTCTCTATTTTCTTTCTTTACATCTGGATAAACCCTTTTCTGCTTCACTAAAGAAAGATAGTCATATGGGTTTAAAACAACAATAGAGTGAGTAAATAATGATTGAATTTCCTTTATTGGGTGAACTATCCCTTTATCTATTTAACAAATGTTTACATCAATTGGCTGCATTATTTTCATCAATGTAAACTTATTATTCACATTTTTTTAGTCCGTCTCTTGGAAACAAATGACAGCTTAATGTGGAACTTGGTCATTTAATTATTTTCTTTTATTAGATGTCTTTGCCAAGGCTGCATATATAGTATACATTATCCCTTTGTAAATGCCTTATTTTACTAAAACATTTTAGCAACAATATATGTATGTTTGTGTCTACCCTTAGGACTGGGGCATTTTGTGCAGTGCTTGTGTCAGTAGCAGGGCAGGTTTTAGCAGCTGCCAGCTAGACCTTACCTGACCCTTTAATGCCGGGGGCTTCTTGCACCTGCTCCTATATCCCTCCTGCCACAGGACCCTTGCCTGACCTGGAGTGGGTGGTGTTGGAGGTGTGGTCGCCTTGTCTTCACGGCTAAAATCAATCCGCTCTCCCTCTGGGCCAATGTCACATGGCTGTAGCTTTCTTTCAGCAGATATGTACATCCCCATCTTTCTATCTCTTACTCCTCCTCCTCCTCTCTCTCTCTCTCTCTCTCTCTCTCTCTCTGCTCTGCTTCTCCCATCTGTGCTGACTATGTGTAACTGCTCATCTCTCCTTCCTTTCCATTACATCTGCTCAGTGCTGTTCTTTTATTTAAGTACCCAGCACGCCCATACACCATCACACCTCCTGGACACTTCTGCTTTTCGCCGGTTCTTTCTCAAAAGGCTCGTCTATCAAAGTAATAAAATAAAAAGGGTGATAAAGGCTTGGTGATATTGTGTAGAAGGGTATTTTTGCATTGTACAATGCAACATTAAATTCACTCAATTTTAAGGTTGGTCTATTCATTTGTATGATTTTATCATTTATATTTTTATTGCTTCATATCATAATTTGCATTTATTTTACTATATGCCTAAAAAAAAGTCTAAAAGTATTTTAAACATTTAAAAGACACATTTTTGTATAATTATACATGAAGTTTTTTTTATGTCATATTAACTGATAGACAATATGGAATACTATGTTGGTTCTTAAAAAAAACCCAATATAATTTGTCACAGTAAATGACCATTAAAAGGCACAAACTTGTGAAGAAACACATGAAATTGTTACCAGTTACAGGACATAAGATACACTTTCCCTTATAGATTCAAATAAACTTCAATCCAAAATGATGATGTTGCTTTAAATAAGTCACTCAAAACATGTGTCAGCTACTTTACCTTTTTAAAAGCCAAGCTTTTATCAATCAAAATAATGTTTCTTTTTATGGGTTTTTTAGCCTTCATGTTTGTTAGATTCCCCCCCTCCCCCCCCCACAAAAAAAAAAAAATGTGTAGTAGTGTTCTGTTTTAAAAATTATATCTAGACATTCTGCCCAAATCAAATTATCGATTATTTAAATGATCGACTATATTATAAGCAATATCACATGAGTAAGAGTGCGAAATGGCCCAACATCAGCACAGCCGAGTAGGTAATCACAGCAGTGCTGATGTAGGGCCATATCGCACGATTGCGAGTGTTATTTTGTGATATTGCTTATATACAACAGTTCAACAAACATGAAAATAATAAAGATAGAAAGAAATTTAGGTCTGTCATATAAAATTTACTTGTGCATGGAACTACTTTCTTACGCCAAACAGCAGGATGTGCTGTTGCAGTTCAAACGATGCGCTTACCTCCGATGTTCGAAAACATCATGATAGAACTACCAACAAGGGCACTGGCTGTTTCTAACAAGTTTTGACATTAATGAGGCAAAGAGTGTGTGTGTGTGTGTGTGTGTGTGTGTGTGTGTGTGTGTGTGTGAGAGAGAGAGAGAGAGATTATGTGTGTTATCAGTGTGTGCAGTGACTCATATACTGTACAAAAAAACAAAAAAGCTAATATAAATGACATTTCAAACACAGTGTAGTTTGATAATTATTTAATTCTGATTATTTATATATTATTTATCCATCGATGAACAAGAAGTTAACAACTGCATTTTACATGCAATATGGTCAGGTATTTATTTTATTTTTCATATAGGCTATATATTTTCCATCCTTCAATAAACAAAAAGTTAACAGTTTAACTCATAAACAATATGGTCTGATAATTATTAGCATTTTCATTTACATTTTTCATTCAATAAGCTTTAGAAAAGCAACAAACATGCTGGCAGCTGTTGACAACAACCTAGTGCATTTGCTGGTCCTTCGGACTATTGTACACATTTATTTGTACATTCCCGTTAATGGTACATCCTGTGAAGTAGTCATTTGGAGATGGAGTTTTTTTGTCGCTTTGCTGGTACGGTTTCCTCCTGATCTGCTAGGACTGCACACGTGCACACGTTTTTGCACGTGCACTTTATATAGGTATTTTATATAGGTATTTTATTTAGTCTGTGTAGTCTCATGTGGTTCTGTGTTTGTCCTATGTTATTTTATGTAGCACCATGGTCCTGGAGGAACGTTGTCTTGTTTCACTGTGTACTGTACTAACTGTATATGGTTGAAACGACAATAAAAACCACTTAACTTGACTTGACTTGACTTGACTTGACTGCACTCCAGTGTTTTCTTTTGTCAAGTGATGGTCTCCAATACGACTTAAGTGAGCTTTCTGACTTATACAAATAACTTTTGTTTTAAACCAAAACACGCAATTTGTGCAATAAAACAGCACACAAACCTGTGCCCACTGACGGCCATGATCTCTCTTGCTTCCAAGCCTGCATTGGAAAGTTTCTGAATTGTAGTGTCCCTGATGCTGTGGTTCGTGTATGATGAACGCGTCTCAACTTCTTGACAAATTCTTTGCAGCATTTGACATTTACTCCAAGAGGAAAGCTGTGTACCAGATATTATAATTGGCCACAAACGTCTTTCTTGTCTACAGGTAGAGTGCTTTTGCGTCAGGTGGGATTTTATGGGGACATTTCTCCATTGAAGAAACTGGACACAAGGAGTTACCAGGCTCTTCAAACATAGCACCCATCAGATTTTCTCTGTCAATCTCTCGTGGATTTTTGTGGATCTTTGTTTCCTCGTTGAAAGTCATTGTAAAATATTTTGAACCATTTTCATCACGCTTCAGAGCAAACAAGTCCGGTTTTAGTTGTCTATTACCCTCCTTCCCCCTTCTACCCTCCTTCCCCCTTTGTCCAAAGTGGAAATGCATGTTATACCAAATTTTATTTAGTAATCCTTTTGGGTTACCAGGGTCCAGTGCAGCCAAATTCTTCAGTATTCGCTGGTCTTCGGGTGAAATTGTAGGGTAGTGTGTTGATTTAACCTTACAGGCTCGTCGGATCGGTTTTACAAGGTCTTTAAAAATGTTGTTGGCGGGCGTGAATTTGGAGTCTTGCATTAAATTCCATTCACTGCTCATTGATGTGCTGATTCAACGCACCCTGCAGACTGAGGTTACTGCTAATGCCGTACATTTCTCCTTTATTCTTCCAAATGGATGCATAAAAATCTCACAACACCGAGCTTAGTTGTGACTGTTCAATGGTTTAAGGTCTATATGAGCTGTTTTTCATCTAGCCAAGTTTTGAAACAATTCAAAGCCCACAGTGTTTTCCTCACAGTTTTATGTTCATGTCGGCTTTTCTCCAAGTTGTCTAAATCATTAGCTGTGATGGTTACAATTCTTGAAGTTTGTGCTGTTAAAGCCGGTTTCCCTCCGTTGTTTTTGTCGCCTGACGAGCTTTCGTAATTTAGGTCAAATTATATATTCTTTTATATAAAGATGTATAATTTGAGGAAAACTTTGATTTACCAAGTGTTGCAAGCCCCTTGTTTTAAAAGGTTAATGTGGCGGAGTGATACACACACAGTGAAACGTCCTAGATTGCTGATGGTGTCAGACCATCAGTGCACGTGGAACGTTTCTCGTCCAATCAGATTTGAGGACCGGAACTAACTGTTGTATATATATATATATATATATATATATATATATATATATATATATATATATATATATGAGGAAGATCTCTGTTAGGGCAAATATGCAGACAACGAGTTATGCATGTACAAACAAATACAGTGACTTTACCACTTATCCTTCTTTTGAAAAGTGTCCACTGTAGACATGTGATTTTGTTGTGTTTTAAATGCTTAAATCAAGATGAATTAAAAGAAACCAGAAAGTTTAATTTGGATTGTTCTCATGGCATTTAAATCTATATCCTTGTTGTAGTGGTATATCATATCATATCATATCCAGTCGCTGAAATGAGAGATTTTTCATGTCATCAGGTCTTGATGAGTTTTCAAACCCTTCAGTAAGCATTGACAGGCAGGTAAAGGCCAGCACTATTGCACTTGTCTTGTGCTATAACTTGAAATGATCACATCCTTTTGTCTGCTGTGTTTGCATGCTCTTAGTAGAAGTTGGTTATTGCTTGAATGCAAACAAGAGGATAGTGGATGTCCTAGGTCATGTGTGTGTGATGTGCACCGGTGCATGGCCCTCTGGGAGAGCTAGATAGAGTGAAAGGGATAGAAAGAATACTAGTGAGAAAGAAAGAGAGAGATTGGTGAGGGACGGAGAGAGAAAAAGAGAGAGAGAGAGGTGATGTGTGTATGGAAATGGGGGCGGAGACCATCTGCCAGGCCTTGCTGGGCACATGTGCTCATGTTTGTGTGTTGAAGAGTGATTAGGCTAGCACATTGATAATGTCTGTTTGCTTTTGCAGCTGTTTAGCAATCACATTTTTTTGCGTGTCTGCATTGCAAAGGCAGCCTCTGTTCTCTGTGAACATTTTACAGTTCACTTGAAGCATCTTTATAGTGGCTGTGGGCTTGTTTTATTTCAGAGGGACTACTTCATGTGATCATATGCAAGATAGACAGACAGACAGACAGACAGACAGACGGACAGACAGACAGACAGACAGATAGATAGATAGATAGATAGATAGATAGATAGATAGATAGATAGATAGATAGATAGATAGAAATTTTTCACTTTATATTATACAGTGGAATATTTTGGGTGCGATTTATATATTCCATATTCAAACACTGCCGCAGATGGGTGATTTTGCTTCAACGCTTCACACTGCTCATTTTCTGTTCTAGACACGTTGTAACTGTAGGTTGTTGGAGGTTGCCAAGCAGCACTGTAACTTGGTGGATTAATACAGAATTCAACTGATGTTTAGTAATACTATCACATGTGTGCTTATATCAGCTATTTTAAAATGGCTTCAAATGTTGCATATCTGATCATAATTATAATGTATTATGATTTTGAGTCTTTTGTTTTTGTATCATATATAAACAGCTGTTTTTTTTTTTGTTTAGTTTTTTTTGGTTGACAGATGTATCATTAATTTGTTATGAATATGAATTTTGTTGTAAATTTACTGTAACCACAAAATTAACCATGGCTCCTATATTACAACCATATTACTATAGAAACACCATTGTTAAATGGATTAAAACAATGGTTTCTGCCACAAAACATGGTTACTACAATATTACTATAGTAATACAATGATGAAATCTACATACAAGTGATGCCGAGCCACGGAAACGATTACGATTGACAGACCCCGTTTCCGGATCAAACCCTTCTCTGCAATCCCCGACATTCACTGTGACCAAATCACTGTGATAAAATCAAGATTTATGTTCATTTTATATCTATTATTTAAGCAGTATTAATAGGAAATATTAAGAGTGGAAACAGGAAATCGGATGGGGAAAAAGTGTGGGACAAAAGGCAGAATCAAACTGAGGTCGCTTGGACAACAGAACACCATCTTTACACACCACGCCACTGCAACGACACCTTTTGTCTAGTTTGTCGTATATCCCTGTGGTTTCACCAGACTATTGGGTTGAAAATAGCTGCACTGTGTGGCAGATGCTATATACACCGGGATGTAAATAGTCCCTCCATATTAAATTACTCATACTGTGATGTACAGTAAGATTTTGGTCAAATTCCACACCTCTATTCACCATAAAACTGCCTTGTGGTCAGCTCAGCAGTGGTCATAATTGCATGAGGTCACTGTTTGGTGCTCATGCCACATTAAGAAGCTCCCATTTTCGATACCTGGAAATATCAAAACACAATAATAGCCACACCTGCATGTAATACTGCAGACAGAAATGTGGAGAGAGACAGAAGAAAGAAAGAGAGGCAGATGAAAGTGTGAGAGTAAAAGCGCTGAGCACAGAAGCAGACGGAGGAGAGATTGAGCCAAAGCTCCGTAATGTGCTCATGGTTCGTGTTTGTCTTCTGGCTGCCTGAAAGTAATTATCCAGCTGCTGAGCGGCCGGGCTCGAACGATGTTTTATGAGCTTCTGTGTTTAACACATCCAAATGAACAAATGTCAGCTCCCATCGTGCTGGTTAACTTCGTCCAGCAGGGCCTTCACTCAGCTGTGACAGGCCTTGCTTAATGTGAGCACTCCCTGCTTATGGTCAGTCAACAGAGAGAACGGAGCCCAATGCGAGGAGGAGGTGGAGTTGGCATGTTGAGGGCTTGCAGTAGATTACGACCACTGTAATTGCTCTGAAATGGAACTGCATCCCAGCCAGCAGGCAGCTCATTAGAAACAAACCCCAACATATCAAGTAAACCTCAAGGAGCCATGGATGGGGAAAAAAAGGAAAAAAGGCAAAGAAAAGCAATGAAAAACAAACCTGCCTTGCCAGCCTCCACATCTTCAGCTGTGTCTGTTCAGGTCCTAATACAGTTGTTCATTTATTTGGATCGGCAGGAAAACTAGGACAGTTGTTTTGGCGGGATGGAGAGGGGTTGGCGGCAGCCTGCTCATTAATGTTAATCAATATTTAATCAGATGCACAAATATGGCACAAAAAACAATATCATGGTGAATCAGTATTTTGCCACATTGCTTTAGCATCACTTTCTTTAGCTGTTTAAGCAATCACTGTGTACTGTACTGTCAATCAAAGTCTAAATAGGCAGCATTTTTGTATGATTTTACCTCATAAGGAAACTAGTTTCAGACAGGCTTCTATGGCACCATATAGTCATGTCTGATACTATAAAACTAAGTCATGAGAGCTTTAGAGGTGACCTAGCAAATATTTAGTTACTACAATCTTATTTCTCATTCATAGAGCTTTATAGAGACCACTGAAGAGAATGTAAGTCTATCCCTCATAGAAATTAAATATGGCGTGACTCTGATTAAGGTCTTTAGACAGTAAGGAAGTTATTTACTTATTTCAACATTTTTCTATTCTTTCAACTAACCTACAACATGCCTTTTTAACTCCATATACTGCTTGCTAAGACAGCATTTCAGCTTAATTTTACACTTGCTTATGTGCTGTTGTACTGAATATCAGCATGACTGTGATTCGCCAGTAAAGCTCGACTGATATGGGATTTTTGAGATGATACCGATTTTAGAGGGGACAAATTCACTGGTGAATATGGTGGCCGATATAGATCATTTTTGAGCTGGAATGAAAAAATACCATTTCTATTTGGATTGTGCGCTGACTTTGCACTATGACTATGCAAAGGTACTCAGAAGGCTGCTTTCTTAAACAAATATTTTTATTGAATAATATTTGACATTATACATTGTCAACCAATTCTATATATAAAAATAGATAACAATTAAAAATACAATAAATAGCTAAATAAACATCAGTACTGTTTAGTATTAGTCAGTTGCTGACCATTTCAATAAATAATAAATAAAAATAAAATAAATAGCTAAATAAGCACCAGTAGTACTGTTTAGTTTTAGTCAAATGCTGACTATTTTAATACTGCCAGTCAGTTACACCTGCCGAGTAAAGAGATAAACAGCGGCAGTGGTGTTACACCGTATTCTGCTATACAAGTTCAAGAGAAACTTTTAAATATTACATTTTGTAAATGCAACGACTGGAATTGTTTGGTTGAAGGGGGTATCAAACTGTGAATCCTGAACAAAACAGTTTGGTGAATACATGTTTATACATTAGCTTCCACTCAGAGGTTAGCGAGTTAGCTATAAGCTTGTTGTCACGGAGAGTAAAAGATGGACTTTATTTACTTTCCAGCATTGCATTTTACCATCTAGGTAACAATGTAGTGTGAAATTAACACTCAACTGATACAATCCACCACCACATCATTGTCTGTTGAGTTGCAAAAAGATGCTTGAATGCCAATGCCTTCAAATGCCTAACATTTCAATCTGCTACGTTACTGACTGCACTGACCAACTTTAGCTGGCTAACATAGCAAACAGATGTGACAAACATGAGTGACATGATTGTCAGGGGCAGGGTTAACATTATATTAGTTATATTGAAAAGGAAAAATTATGGGGTCATTGTTTAATATCTTTCCTGTATTTATTTCACAAACTAGTTAACCCTCTGGGGTCGACGGACGCCCCAGCGCGGCCTGCTGGATTTTTTCGTCATTACAGCGGAAACAACATAAAATTCTCCATCATTTTGGGGCATACAGATAAGTGTAAGACATCATTAGAGACTATAAAGGGTTTACTTTTATTTGTGTACACCCACAATAACAACAAAACCTTGTGTTTTTGTAGAATAAAGAAAATAAAAAGGAGTTGTAAGTAATCTCTGGGTTCGCGAGCATATATCTGAAACGCATCACAAAAATGAACTGAAACTCTGCGAATACTTACCACACAAACATGAAACATATGTCTAAAGAAAGCTTAAAATGTCTACTTTTAAATAAAACAATTCAAATTTAAAACAAATATTCTCCTGCAATGTAATATGTATGAAACAAAGCGATGTACAGTTTTTACTGGCTCAGCGAATTATCTCTAATTGTGATCACACCCACGGGCAGAGGGCGCTATTGATACGGAAATGTGCTGAGATGATCAAATCAAATGGTAGACGCCCCGACTGTGCCTTAAAAACAAAGTCATTCACTTTTCTGCACATTTGGAAGACAGCACAATACACAAGTGAGAAAACTCAAATATTAAATTGACAAAGAGTTAACATTTTCCTCAGAAGAAGAGCGGGACTCTGATGATCGTTTGTATTTTGAAGAGAGACTTGATCCAGCCGAGGATACAATTTCGGATGAGTAAGTCATTTAGTTTTCATTAGTTGACGTGCTATTTTATATACACATGTACATATTTTACTAGTGGGACTGTTTCCAGACTTGCCAGCCAGGATTCAGAGTATTGACATTTGAAATATGTCCTAATAAGCAAGTTTTAGTTACATTTAAATGATGTTTCGGCTAAAGCAGGTATTTAAATTGTACGCTGTAATATATAAATATGATATGTAATATGATATAAAAATAATATGAATGTTTAGATTATATTTTAACTAGTGTTTATGCTGCCTCATTATCATCAACAAAGCTTGTGCTTGCAAATATGTGTTCAGGTTAAATGAGTAAAATGCACTTTAAATATTCCCATATTAGAAAATCACCATCTTATAATGATTTCTGAAGGATCATGTGACATTGAAGACTGCAGTAATGATGCTGAAAATTCAGCTTTGATTACAAATAGCATTTTGCAATCTATTCAAATAGAAAACTGTTCTTTTATTGTTATTTACTGTTATTTTTTCAAAATATCACTGTTTTGTATCTGTATTTTGTGTCAAATAATTGCATCCTTGGTGAGCAGAAGAGACTTCTTTTAAACGGTAGTGTAGGTCTAAAATTAAATATTTATGTAAAGAAACTGTATATTCATATTACTTCTTTTAATTTAAAACTTGATTTTGATCATTAAGTCTCCTCACATTCATTCTCTTTCTGTCACATTCCTCATTGATAGGCCCAGGGGAGGGTCTTTTGTCTCCTCAGGCGTGAATCACATCAATATTCATGATCATTCACGCCTCCTCGCATATGACCTTTCTAACACTAAAAGTTTCTTACAAAAGTTCAATTACTATATTGTTTTGTATGAATGAGTGATCAGGATGGTTTTCACATAATTTTGTAGCAAAAACTCTAGGCTACAAGATCCAGTTCTCAAAAGTCTTTTGAACCAATGTGTATTATGTGTTATATGGCCTTATTTCAATGACTTAAAATTTTAGTTTTTTCAAAAACCATGCATAAACGTTATTTTCTCAAAAATACAAACATGTACACACATGTTGCTCACATATCATTGTAACCCAGTTTGTGTTGAATACAGTGTAATCAGACTTTAGACATTAATGTGTTTTTAAGCAACTGAAAAAAGCACAAATGTCAAGGCATGTCAAAACTTCTCCAGAGCCCAAAACACCCTCAGACCCGAGAGGGTTAACAACTTACTGTGAAGACACCGCTTAACTCTGGCACATCTTAACTCCACACTCTCTGCAGAACCACCAGAACCAGAACCACGTCAGCTCAGCTCTGTAAACAATGGAGTCAGAGTGCACTCTGCTAAACAAACTATGTTATGACACCAATTCTAAATCATCCCAAGCATTGTTTGCTGCATTATATGTTCTGAAAAAAAAGAGGTTTTCATATCTGCGCATATCAGAAAACATATACGGCAATACTGATATATCTGTGAAAGGCTAATATCGGATGACCAATAATATCGGCCGACCGATAAATCACCAGTAATCAAAACCATGTAAATATTCAGGACAGCAGAACAACTCTGACAGTCAGTACCCAACATTTTGCCTTTTGTGTTTCACGGATGAAAGAATGTCATACAGAGATGGAACAATATGAGGGTGGGTGATGACTGGGTAAATTAATTTTCATTTTTGAAAACTTTAATTGTGTGCCCAAGTGAGTCTCCAGAGGAATGCCGTCAGTGAAGGGCTCTCCTCTTACTCACTCACATCTGACTGAATGAACACCCAAGCGGTGGGCTCACGCCAGCCTCCTCAGGCACCTCCCTGGCAAAGGGCGCAAAGACAGGCTGTTCCACTCATGCAGTAATTAGAGAGGGAGAAACTGCACTACTGCAGTGCTACCCAAAATCAAGCATGCTGTACCGGCCCCCAGCTGAGCTGAGATCTCACAGTGTTTTGATCTCGCTTGCCTCTTGTGTTTGCATATTTCATTAATATCTGCTGGAAAACTGCTGATAAGATTTGGTTTTATTGAGGCTGCATTTCTTGTTTGGATTTTATTTCATAAACCCCAGTCATGTGAGACACTCGAAGCCTGTGATGTGTTTTATTTGAGGTGACGGGAACGAGTGCAGAAGTTAATTTAAATGGAATAGATGGGGAGGAAAAGATAGTGTGTGGATATTAGTAATTTGAGCAGGGAGGTTGTAACATGGCAGCTTGGATTAATTAATGCCCTGCTTGAGGGGAGGGAGAAGTCAGGGAGGCAAGCACAGGCGAAAAAGCTTTGAATTCTCTCCACTTACCTTAACGCTGCAGAGAAATATCAAGTACAAAATGAACAGGATGCTTAACCTACTCGTTGCTTCTGTGCTGTGAAAAATGCCAACGGAAATATGTTTTAAAGCATTCACAAAAGGAAATTGCTTTTTCATGTCATCATTCACATCCTAATGTTGTTCCAAACCGGAATGAATTTCTGTCTTGAATGAAACATGAGAAGATATTAGGCAGAATGTTAGCCTCAGTCACCATTCGCTTACATTGGAACTTTTTTCCATTCAATGAAAGTGAATGGTGACTAAGGTTAACATGTTGCCTATTTTTGATTTCCCCGGTAGTAAGAAAGTAAAAAGGGTTGGCAATGACATGAGGGTGAATAAATGATGACAGAATTCATTACTGGGTGAACTACCCCTTTAAATTCATGTTACATGATATTTAACTGTAGGGTTATGTACAATATTGTATTACAATGTCATATTGATGAAGAGTTGTTTTTGACATTGGTTTATTGGCAAGTTTGTCTTTTAATTTATATTACAGTAAATTTAGTTAGGCCCTTAGAGTTGTTGTGGTTTTACTATGAGCTTGCCTTTGTGCATTTATTTTTTCAGCTCTGTAAATTCATATGTAAACATTAGTATTCCATTTAAGAAGCATTTCTGGGATTGTTTAATAGCAGAATGAGTGAAACACTGCAAAGTCGTTCATAGTATTGCATTGTTTTTGTAGAGTAAATAGTAATATTACAGCTTTAAAGACCCCATGAAATGTCTTGACAAGTGATGCTTTCTTCCATGTTTTCTGTCCTGACGCATTTCCTATTTAAACTGAATGTCGGGGCGGGGCATTTTGAAGGACTCGTCACTTATTTTTTATAAATAGCCAATAGCATTTAGTTAATGTTAAAGCCATTAGATATGATTTACTGCATTTGGTATTAGGAGGAGGGACATTCTTATTTTAGAGAACATTTGACTGGACAAAAATCTGTGTAGACAAGATTAGACTTCAATATTTTTGTTCCAGAACAGAAAGACTGTAAATATTAAATTAAAATATCTGCTAAAGTAGGTGTGGGCGATGTACCGATATACATGATAAGCCAGTAGAAAGTTGGACACCGGTATACATTTTGGATCATCATCTGTATCATGACAAGAAATATGCACCTCATTCTCTTCATTTCACATGCATCTGATACACATTCTTTTGGAGAAATGGAGAAGGAAGTTGGAGCGACTTCAGTTGAGACTAAGAGATTTGAAAAAACAGGGTTTTTCAGGTTGGATACTGACAAATTTTCGGCGGACACGCAAGCTAAACATTTGGGCTGCAGAAGCAAATTTAATGACATTCATTTTGTGTTCTAAATAAATGTGCTTCTCATCTGACACATGCAGCTGTGTTATAAGTGATTGTCGCGTGCAGGTTATATCTGAAGCACGAAAGTGTCCTGGACTTCTATATCTGAAGTACGAAAGAGTCCTGGACCTCACCGTTTGTGCTTCACAGACAGGAGATCTTAATGCGGGATCACACCACTCAATCCAGTTTCTCTCTATCAAGTTCAAAATGTGCATTAACCATTTACATTTTTTACCTTAAAGCACATTTGTAAGATTTTGTAAACTACGCATCATCATCAATAAAAATCTGTTTGAATGATGCTAGATATTAGGAAACAAACAGGACATGTTTGCTTTCAGATACTCAAATATTCTCTACAGTGATAACCAAATGAAGAATGTGTGTGTGTGTGTGTGTATACAGTATATATATATATATATATATATATATATATATATATATATATATATATATATATATATATATATATATTTAAGAGGAAGTCGTTTTCATTTATAAAGTACTTAATAAAATATTTAAAAAATATGTATTCAAATATGGTTAATTAATATATAAACCAATTTTTATTAATTTGTATCTTTAAAATAACTATATTGTGATGTATATCGTTATCGTGATGTAAAATTATTCATATCGTGATATGACATTTTGGTCATATCACCCACCCCAATGCTAAAGTTACAACATTTACGAGAACACTATCACATAGATGGCCAAAGCTAATTGACTAAAACCCACAAAAATGTTGATATCTTGCGATGTTTAAATGAGAAATTAAGACAACACCTTTCACTCATAGTTCCTGTCCTATGACAGTCCATGGCCAGCGGCAGCTAAAAGCCCATGCAGGCATTTAAAGAGTCCTGACAGTTGTGTCGTCAATCAAATGGCGTTCATGACAGACATTTCACCAGGTGTCCATGGCAACTAATTTCTCTGTCTGGTATGGGATGAGTGGCCCGGCTTTAGGCAGTGGACAGGTTCGTCCTCCACAAGGCCCACCCACAGAGCGCACTGATCAATATCAGCAGACATCAGCGCAACAATAGGGAGGCCTTATCACCACAGCAAGGGCCCTCAATTGGCTTCACCATTTTGAACTTTTGTGCCTTTGATATTCAAACATAGTGCACTGAATAATTGAAGAATGGCCATCATTACAAGATGACTAAGCCTTTCCCCCTCGAGTAAAAAAAGTGCTAGTACATGCAGGGTACTGGTCACAATTGTTAGACTAATTCCACATAAAGTGACAGAGAATCAAGGACTAAGTCCACCCTATTAAGGGCAGAAAAACACAATTAGGTTCTCTTTTTGTGATCTTTCTGAAGATCTTATGGTGACCTAATTATTTTGTTTTGCATCTCTGTGTTGCACAACAGAAAACCCACTCAAAAAAGAGGGAAGGGAAGAGCAAAGGAAAGAAAAAAGTGAGCAAGCATGCTCCCTCTATTCAACCTCATTATGTCTACTGGCATTTTAACTCCTTTTAATGATTAAGTGAGAAGAGAGGAAACAGGCTGCGTGTTGTCTTCTCATTTCTGACACATTGTCTCTGCACTCTGCTTTCCCCTTTGTTTCTTTACAAAATGTGCTTTGGTTGAGAAAGAGAGAACTCTTTAATGTTGGATTCCCAAATGCACTAAATCCTTTATTTTATCTGGGTCAAAACCGCCTCAAGAGCCTCATCAAAGGCCGAAAGGGTACGGAGGTTCTGCCTGAGACAAAGCCAAGGTGGAAGGCTTTAAATAATCTTGCCTTCCCAAGTATTTTGTTTTATCCCTCTGCCTGAATTAGAAGCTGCAGTGTTCACGTTTTTATTATTTGGGTGCGCCTCTGGACACTATCTCCTTTTTTCTTTCATCCTCCTATAAATGAGGACAGTAGAGTCCGTCTCAATCTGGCATGCTATAAAACGCAGGGAGATCTAAAGAAACGGGCACTGCAGGAATCCTTGTTGCACTAGTCAAGCTTAATGTATGGGCAAGGTGCATGCCAGGGCCCCTATGACCATACAGAGAAGACAAGGTCAGGTGACTCTGATGAAAAAAAAGGTGTGCGTTTGTATCTGTGTCCCAAAGCTGAGTGAGTAGTGCATTGTACGTGGCTGTATCCACAATATGTAGCGCTAGATGACAACAGCTGTGCCATTGTGTCCCCTGTTTGCACACAAGCCAGTGCAGTATAGGATTATATACGCTGCAGTAACTAAGGGGAAGGAGAATAATAGGCAGCCATGAAAGGATCCCTCATGGCTAACCACAGCAGCTGGACAGTAGGCTGGCAGCAACCTGGAAACAAGCATATGCATTTGATAAGTGGGCATGTTGACTTTTTTCCAGAGGATATACCAGTGGGCGGCTTGGTAAATGTATAGTGGGATGACATTATTCTCAGCTTTTCTCTGCATGCTCCAAAAAGGAGGCACAGACCGTTTTTATTATCGACCAATGTGTCATGAAGTTGAAAGTCTTAAGCTTCATCAAAGTACGAGACACATTTTTCTGCATCATACAGAATATGTAGACTATTTTCCCTGCTTTGTCTCCTCTGATTTTGAGGTGAAATCTGTAGAATTAAGTTAAAGGGATTTTAAAGGGGCTGTAAGCAATTTGTTTTATGGATTGGTTGGCAGAAACTGTTCCTTCTCCCTAAAAAATATATCACTGAAATAAGTGTCCTGAGATATCTTACTGGTCTCTGTGGCAGCAATAGACAAAATGTTTCTGACCGTGGGCAGACTGTTTAGCCAATCAGAAGACTTTGAAGTGCTCTCTGCCTGTCAACAATTTTGCGCGTTCTCATAGTGTAAAAGTGGAAGTGGTAACTCAGATTTATTGGCATATTCAGATTTATAATTCATATTCAGTTGCCAGTTGATGGGACTATTTTGTTACTGGAGTTTTTGACAATGTGATAAGATGCCCTGCTGCTCTTCTGCTGGTTGACTGTCTCAATGGTACAATGGTATCTCTGAAGTGTGTAGTTTTGGAAAGAGATGGCGTGTCTAGATCCATGGCTCAGTTTGACGGACGTTGCAGAATGGTTAGCAACACTTAAATCACCTTTAAATGGGAAAATATTTTATATAGAGTAGAGCACCCTACACTTTTATTGGTAGCTGGCAGGGATGCATCACAATTGTAGACTAGGCAACTACTCATCCAACAGTGAGGTTGACTACATTTTTTATTTTTGAATTTAGATTATTTTGGAAAAATTTAGTGGCTGTGCTTTAATTAGCATACTGACAGAAAACCTAAGCAAAGTTGTCTTAAAATATCTCCTCTTTGAAGCACAACCACTACAGCCATACATCTTCAAACAGGCTTCTTTGGGTCATATCTGCCATTGCTTTTTGACCATCTCGCCACGATGCGCAAAATGGTGTGCAAATTAAAAATGATCCAACTTTTAATAACTTGTCCCAGGTCACCTGCATTCTGTTCCATTCAGTGAATGTCATTTGATCACTAAAAATTAATTTTATGTAAACACCCACTAAGAAACATGTCCCAATTGTGGTCAGGCTAAATATGAAACCGGCTTAATTATACAAGTCTTAACAACGTCTATACCTTAACACCATTTAATTGACTAGTCGTTTAGACAACCGACCAATTTTGAAAATATGTAGTTGTTCACATATACTTTGTTCCTGAAAACATAATCAAAATAGCCAAAGTATTAACGAGTACACAAGGGGCTTTGTGAACATTAGGAGTTTTGTATGGTGAGACATTTACTGCTTTGCTCACATTACGTAATCTCCTCAAGGACACAGTAGCGGCTCTCCAGCCAAGATGTCAACACACTGCAGCGTGGACCACTCTTGCTGTTGTTCCCAGCTGCCTCCTGCAGCCATTGGACTGATCACTCCTGCAAACACTCTGCTACTGTAAATTGATCCCAGCGTGGACTTATCAGAGCTAGCTAGCTGGCAGGTCCGCGATTTCGAAAAGCAGAAACTGTATTAACATTAAACACATTCTCCCTGTCCACCAGCAGATAGCAACAGCATGTCAAAACCCATCTGCCCGACATCATTGTGGCAAGGCCAGGGCAATGATCTGAGAATTGTTCGCTAACGTGGGGTCTGAATGTTTCCCTGTCTCGTAAAATGTTTTGGGAGGGAAGAAAAAACCTTGTTTTTGCTCATGAAATCTGGGAGGCGAATGTCAGGGAAAGGTAGTGGTGATGAGGGGCAGTTAGAAAAAGGTTCATGGCTTTGTGTGACAAAGAAGAAACAGGTGCAGGCCAGGGTGGGTGTCTAAAGCCCTGGATCACAATGTGGCATGCACTATGCAATTCATATCCTTGGCTATTAGCTAGGGCATCTGTATAAAGGCAGAAGGACAAGCTAAAAAATAAATAAACGAGGAGCACTGTATTCCCCTTAGATAGACTAATTTCCTATGAAAATAATGAATGCCTTGTGTACAGTATGTGTAGAGAATTAAATTTTGATGAGAACCCAGTTAGGAAAGAGGTCATTAATCTGTTACATTTCCTTGTTTATCTATTTAGAGATACAGAGAAGGAGAATAAAGTGCCTCTCCTCGGGTTAGGTCATTTAACAAAGCCTATTGCGTTCATCATTGGAAATAATAATTATCTGGCATTTACTCTCATGAAATTACTTGCATAGCGTGAAGAGAAAAGACACAAGTTGCGAGGCTCAGTGAAACTGAATACATTTAAATGCTGGATCTGATAACAGTAAACAAATTGATTTTGGCTCAGTGGCTTCTCATAGGGAACTTATAAGTGCATAATCCAGGCGTGAGTCTTAATTCGGCTCGCCTCTTCACAACAAGGGAAGGAACAAAATGTCTTAACAAGCGAGCCATTTCACCTCCGTCAAAGTATACAGATACTTTATGACATTCGCTTGAAAAAGATTCATGACGACCATGGGAGTGATTGCCATCAGCTCCTATACATGCAGGAAGTGAGTTTTAAAAGTTGATATTCCACTGTGAATTTGCATGATGAATCCTGGGTCATTAATATTCAAATCTGATGGAGTGCTGGACTTAGTCGGGGAGATTTTTTAAAGATGCCAAAACATAACTCAGGAGAACCTTGTGTGGCTGGGGCTAAAAGAGCCAGTGGTGCTGCATACCAAGGCGGTAAATTATTTGGATCTCCTGAATGCAACACTGCACCTTCACCACCATCCCTGTAGCCCCTCGGGCCATGCAATGTGTGTGTCTGTGTGAATAAGTGTATAGGCTCTTGTGATAGGAGGACTCTGTGATGGGCTTATGGATAGCTGTTACAAATCTTTGGTTATGAGAGTTATTAGGTTATTTGTTTACTTGCTCAATGCATGACCTTTTAAAAGGGGATTCATACAGTTGGTAATATTCTAAAAGCAAATCTGTTCTGAGGGCTCTAAGGAGCCATGTAGCTTGTTGCTGTTACAAGGATGCAATTGATCTACAAATGCTCACTCAACAACACATAACTTTATACTCTATGCCATTTATGAAAACAAAGGGTTCTCAAATAGGGTTCAACTGTAGGCAATTGTAACTTTTTCATAACTCCCAGGTTAATACAAAGGTTCAAGCCATCTTTTGATATAAGTAAAATATGAATGTACCAACATTAATAGTAGGCCTACTATTAAAATATTTAATTTGAGAACAACTCTATCATAATATTTTAGGCAATAATTTTGACAAGAAGTTACAATGTCCCTGGTTATGTGTACATTAATGTATGTTTAAATCAAAAGTCAGAGTGATACCTACTTTATAATTATTTGAAATCTTGGTAACAATTTACAATAAGGGTCCATTTGTTAACATTAGTAAATGCATTAGGTATCACGAACAAATAATAACAATATATTTTTATAGCATTTATTAATCTTCGTTAAAGGGATAGTTCACCCAAAAATGGATATTCTTTCTTAGTTTTCTCACCCTCATGCCATCCATTTTTAGAAGAATATTTCAGCTCTGTAGGTCCATACAATGCAAGTGAATAGGTGTCAAAATTTTGATGCTCCAATAAGCACATTTAATGTAGTTAATAAAAATACAATTGTTCATTGTTAGTTCTTGTTAGTTAATAATGCATTAACTAATGTATACGAATACAACTTGATTTTAAAAATGTGATTGTTTATGTTGAAATTAACATGAACTAAGATTAATAAATGCTGTAAAAGTATTGTTCATTGTTAGTTAATGTTAAGTAATGTTGTTAACTAATGTTAATTATTGTAACCTGAAAACCTGTAAAATGTTACTGAAATCTTTTTTTACTAATATTGATCAGCTGGAAAGTCACATACAGCCTATATATTTTACAGATTGTATTTAGACATTTTACAGAATGTTTCATTTCTAACTTTCTAAATATTCTTTTAAGAGATTGAATCTTGTAATTCAGTCATATATTTATGACTAGTGTTGCAATTGCAATGTGTCACAAATGAATGCCAGCTTCCAGCAACTAAGCCTAGCTTTTAACCAGCAAACTAGAGATGAAATAGATAGAAGTTTAAATTAAAAGACACTCAAACATTAAATACATTTTTGAAAACAAATTGAAAATCTGTGAAAGTTAAATGATCACACTTATTTTGTATGAGGCACAGAGGGAACTTTACTGAGCATATGTTGAATACGTGTCACCACTCAAACTTGTGTGAGATTGAAAAAATGTAGTGCACTGCAATTGCTCCCTGTTACAATTGCCTCCCCTGTGCATTATGACAAAAATGACACACAGGAATATAAAAAAATGAATGGCTTTGCTTCAAGCAAGCCACTGAATCTTTCTTGAAATACCATGAAATATCGTAAGAGATTTATAAATACTCTATGTTCTCCCTCAGAAATCCGATTGTTATTTCAACAGACTGCAGCCATCTTCCTGTAGTGTGGTGGTCCATTTAAATAGTCATTGTATGGTTGTGTGTGGAGCGGGCTGTTCTCTGTGCACTTGATTCATTAGTTAATCTCTGGAGTGGGCTGACGGCAGGAAGGGGTGCTCCTCTGTCACCCTAATGGGAAGGAAATTCACTTACATATACAGACGGCTGCTGTGTCTGTGCACAGACATGTGAAGGCGCCAAAGGGAGGTTTTCAGCCTGCCCTGATCTGATTTGCTTTGATTGGAATCGCTTAAGGACAAGCGTCATTGTGTGCACCTCTTGTTTACAAGTGCCGAAGTTACGTTAGCTCAAAGCACATGAACGTTACGCCTTTGAAGCGTTTATGTAGGTGTAAATGTATGGTGTAAGTGTATGGTGTAAGTGTACGCTTCTAGGCAAATCTAATGATCTCAGCAGGAATACAAACAGTGGAAGAGGTGAGAAGTCAAGGTTGTCCCTCTTAGTATCTCTCAGATAATTTTAAATGTGCAGTATGCTAGTAAGTACTACAAATGCTACGCTGTTGAAAAAGCTTGGAATCAACAATGAATGCTCTGATATAGAAACATCAGCTGACACTTTTTAGCTCTGTTAATGCCAGTGTTGGGTGTAATGTGATTATAAAGTAATATTTTACTGTAATCTAATTAATAATCTAAGAGATTATGTTTTGAATTCATGTAATGTGGAATGCATTTAAAATATGAACGATTTACATGTGAAGTTAGTCCAAAAAAGTTAATCTTATATAAAGTTTTTTGTTTTTGTTTTTGTTTTGTTTTTTCAAGAAAACGTCTCGGGTTACATGTGTGACCCTTGTTCCCTGAAAAAAGTGGAATGAGATGCTGCGCTTGCTAAAAGCGCTATACGAACGATCTTGCATTGTGACCAGCTGTGAATATATGTGTAACACGTCAATGAACATTGACCAAAAATTTATAGCCTCAGTTGGTGAGATCATTGGATGCACCTGTGGCTGAGCTATACATAGAGACGTCACCAGCGTGTTCGTCAGAGTACGGCAAAGAAGAACAGCATCTCGTTACGCTTTTTTCAGGGAACAAGGGTTACACATGTAACCCGAGAAGTTCCCTTTACAAAAAGCTTCACTATGATGCTGCGCTTGCTAAAAGCGCTATGGGAACGAAATACCCACGCCGCTGCACTGGGGCTGTCCGGACCCCTACAGTTGTGAAGTGTGCTCACAAGAACGCGAGATGTCTCAGACATGATCTTGAGATGTTGACTCAAGGGTGTAAAACCCGGAGTAGCAAGAACATCTAAACCACAAAATTGATGAATGTGTGCGGAGAGGACCAGGCTGCCACATCACAGACTTGCTTATACATGAGCTTCAGATGTCGACTCAGGGGCGTAAGAGCCCGGAGTAGCATGAACATCCAAACCATAGAGCCTGAAGAATGTGTGCAGAGAGAATCAGCCTGCCACATCACAAACTTGTTCAAGCATGAAAGATTTAAGCCATAAGATCTGAGAATGTGTGCGGAGAGGACCAGCCTGCCGCATCACAAACTTGCTTAGACATGAGCTTAGATGTCGACCCAAGGGCATAAGAGCCCGAGGTAGAATGAACATCTAGTAACATGACTATAAAACCAGATGAATGTGTGCGGAGAGGACCAGCCTGCCGCATCACAACCTTGTAGAGATATGAGATTGAGATGTCGACTCAAGGACGTAAGAGCCCGGAGTAGCATGAACATCTAAACTATAAAATCTGATGAATGTGTGCGGAGAGGACCAGCCTACCGCATCACAAACTTGCTGCAGAATGACCCCTCTAGCCAAGGCTTTAGAGGAGGCGACCCCTCTGGTGGAGTGAGCCCTGACACCTACTGGCGAAGTTTGAGCACGCCTCATAGGACATGGCAATAGCATACCTCACCCAATGCGGCACCCAATGCGGCCCCCATAGCAGACAAATAATTGCCCTGACTTACTCCACTGGCTAGTGCGGTGGACATAAGGCTGAAGGGCACGGACTGGGCAGATTCCTTGAAGTCTTTCTTGCTCCGGCTTTAAAAACGGCAGGGAGCAGAAGGCTTCAAGAGTGACAGGATGTAGTGTCGAAAAAGGCACCTTAGGGAGGTAGTCAGGATGTGGATGCAGAATAGCTTTGGCCATACCTGGGGCAAATTCTAAACAGACCGGCAAAACAGACAAAGCCTGTAGATCCCCAATCCTCTTAAGAGAGGTAATCGCCATAAGAAAGACCATCTTGAGAGTCAGAAGTCTGTCAGATGCTGACTCTAGAGGTTCAAAGGGGGTCTCAACCAGACCCTCCAGGTCTATTGCGAAGTCCCAAGAAAGGAGTTCTGGTCCTAACAGGGGGCCTCAATCCCATGGCTCCACGAATGAAGCGAGCGAGTAGAGGATGTTTCCCCAAAGGTACATCGTCCATCAAGGTGTGGCAAGCCGAAATGGCGGCCACATAAACCCTGAGAGTAGCGGGGCATATGCCTGCTGACAGTTTTTCAGACAGTTAGCTGGTTCTGCAATATGAACTTAGTAGGGAGGGGGGGGGGGGGGACTGGGTGACTCGGGGAGAAGTAGAGGAGACATTGCGCAGTTCATAGAGGCGAAGAGGTCCTCTTCTGCCCTTTAAAATCTACCCAGATCTTCTCCAAGTGGAGGGAGCCCTAGCACTTAAAATGTCCTTGATAACCTCAGGAGAAAGCCCTGTGCACCTCAGTTGGTACCCAACAGGGGCCAAGCATGAAAGGTTCCACAATTCGGGCCGGGGATGAAATACAGTCCCCTGTGCCTGAGAAAGAAGTCCTTCCTGTTCGGAACCGCCGAGGCGGGCCGTCGAGGGGAGAATTTAACTCCGAGAACCATACTCTGTTCAGCCAGCACGGCGCTATCAGAAGGAGGCAAAACCCTTGCTGGTGAACCTTGCCAAGACTCCCGGGAGCAGAAAAACGGGGGGGAAAAACGCATACAGACGCATTCAGGGTCATGTATGTGCCTTTAAGTCCAGACCCAAGGGGGCTGGGTAACTAAGGGAGAAGTAGAGGAGACATTGCGCTATCATAGAGGCGAAGAGGTCCTCTTCTGCCCTGTGAAATCTCACTCAGATTCGTTCATTACTTCAGAGTAAATCTTCTCCTACACACACGGGCATCCAGGGACGGAACTGTCCTGAGTGACAGAAGCTGCCCTGGGCCCCAAGGAGGATCCAACGTGCCAGAAATTCAGCTGAACGTGGATCCCCCCGATGGTTTACGTAAGAGGCTACCGCTGTATTGCCCACCCGCACCAAGACATGGCAGTCTCAGGAGGAAGTATTTCAGGGCCAGAAATACGGCCATCAGCTCGAGACAATTACTGTGACAACCGAACTGACGACCCTCCTATCCCTTTAAGCCGGATGACCACTTAAGGCCGCTACCCAGCCTGTCAGGGAGGCGTCTGTCGTTAGCAGCCTGCGACGACAAGACGCACCTATAGTGGAACCCAAGGTAAGAACCGGGGTCTGAACCACATAGAAAGGGAACGAAGCATGTGGTGCGTAACCCTTATTTGCCTTAGGGGACCGGCCCTCGGATAAAACACCCTGGCTTCTAGCCACAGCTGAAGTGGTCTCATGTGCAGAAGGTCCGAAGGGATCACCGCGGACACCAACGCTATGAAACCTAGTATTCAATGATACTGACAAGCAGTGCAACCTCGACCTAGCCTGACCTTGCTCAGGGTGTTCTGAATGTAAACGATTCGTGCGGGAGACGATTGTGCCTGCATCGTGACCGAATTCCATATAACCCCCAGATGAGTCAAGACGATATCCCTGTGCTGAACTGCCAGTTCTTGGAACTGCGCTAGGATCAGCCAGTCATTTATATAATTCAGAATGCGGATGCCTTGGAGTCGCAGAGGAGCCAGTGCTGCATCCATGCATTTCCTGAATGTGCGGGTTAATAGGGCTAGGCCAAATGGAAGAACCCGATACTGGAAGGCTTCGCCCACAAAAGTGAACCTCTGGAACTTCCTGTGCTGTGGCTCTATATGAAGATATGCGTCCATGAAATCGATGGTGACCAGCCAAACGTGATGTTGGGCTTGTGACACGATCGTCTTGATAGTCAGCATCTAGGACTTGAACACCCTGACCGAGCGGTTCAAGCCTCAAAGATCTAGAATCGGACACAACCCCCCACCCTTCTTGGGAACCAGGAAGTATCTGCTGTAATAGCCTGACTCTTTCTCTGGAAGGGGAACATGTTCTATGGCCCCTTTGACCAAGAGATTTTGCAGTTCTTTCCACAGTAGACATGCCTGTCCCGGTTTCACGGTAGTGGGAACCACGCCGTTGAAACACGGAGGATGGCGAGCAAATTGAATTCTGTAACCTCTTTCTACTGTTTCTAGAACCCACATAGAAATACCTGGCAGAAGTTTCCACGCTGCCAGGTTTTCTGAGATGGGTATTAATTCTGACACTTCCTGTTGAGGGGATGCCGAGTGTTCCACGTCCTGGATCAAGGCAGGAAGCAACAGTACACCCAACTCTTTGTTGGAAGCCTCTATCACCCGAAACACCAAAGGCGGCGGGAGTGAAGAGGTTTCGTGAGGGTATCGGGAGGGCCGAAGTGGATGATACACGCGCCCCGTCCCGAGGGGAACTACCCCCACAAGGCTTGTTACAAGACCATCAGAGTTTCTTTCTCTTAGAAGTCACACCCCTGAGGTCTTGCATTGGGGGCTGCTGATGGTGATGAACTGGACCCCAGTCTTTACGAGAGGGAGCACGATTCACCACGTTTTGTTTTAGAGCCTCCCGTCTAGAATGACTGGGGCGGGGCTGGGAGGTCCTTCAACAGATTTAGCCTGCGCTTGTAACACTGCCATAGTGTGCAGGGCAACACCAGCCTGACCTGCTGCCTAATAAGCTTTCCCCACAAGCATGGAGGTGGGTCTGCACAGCTTTCTGGGGAGAGTAGGTCTCTTTAGCGATGATGCTAAGCCAGGCGATAGAAAACCCGCAGTTGTCTCTTCTACCGGCGGCATCACCAAATACCCCCAAGTTTCAACACCCACGATAGTTGAATACCCCAATGTCGAGGGCAGGAAGACACGGGAAGTATAAATTTCCTCCATAAAGAAAATACTTGCTATGGAGGTCATAGAAGAAAGGAAGAGACTGATATAGAGTTCCCCTCACTCTTTTAATTATTTAATTATTTTGGCCACCAGACAGAAATGTGTTTTCTAGTTTGGAGCGTTTGGGGGAGGGTCTCTTGTTCGCGTGGCCAGTCTAGCTGTAGTCTGGCCACAGCCCGTGTAATTACCTCGAATCATTTTCCAGCCGCTTTATTATTGTGCGTGAAATTTACAGAGGTTCAGCGCCCTGCCCCCCTCGTGAACCGAAGAGGCGCCGTAGCACGCTTCGAGATCATGGGAAGGACCAGCTGGGTCTGGGGAGAGAGCGAGGGAAAGGGATGAACCCGTCTCTCGCTCCTCAGCCAGATCCATGCAAGAGCCCCACGAATGAAATGTGGGCGCTGACTCCCGGAAGTAAGCGAGGCGAGCTCGAAGCATTTTGCCCAAAAGCAGATCGCAATGCTCGCATTTGTCTCTTAATTCCACAGCCGCTTTATTATTATGCGCGGGATTTACAGATGTTCAATGTCCTCGTGAACCGAAGAGTCACCGAGGCGCATTTCAGGCTTACGAGGGTCAGCTGGATCTGGGGAGAGATCGAGCGAATGGGATGAACCCGTCTCTCGCTCCTCAGCCAGATCCATACGAGAGCCCCACAAATGAAGTGTGGGTGCTGACTCCTGGAAGTAAGCAAGGCAAGCGCGAAGCATTTCGACTGTAAACAGATCGCAAGGCTTGCACCTGCCCCGCCCCAACGCATGCTCTTCCCCAAACACACAAAACAAAATCTGGTGTGTTTGTTTCAGCCATAGAGCTTAAACATGGCAACACACACTGCTTGTTTTGTTTATCAATCTTTTTTCTTTTTCAGAGGAAATAGAAAGGAGAAAAGGTTCACTGCGCTCTGCCTTACAGAATCTAACTTCTAACAGAGGAAAGAAAGTTTGACAGGCTTGTGAGACACAGCACAGTATGCTCTGAAGAAAAGAGATCTGACGTACACGCTGGTGACGCCTCTATGTATAGCCCGGCCACAGGTGCATCCAATGATCTCACCAACCGAGGCTATAAATTTCCGGTCAATGTTCATTGACGTGTTACACACATATTCACAGCTGCTCACAATGCAAGATCGTTCCCATAGCGCTTTTAGCAAGCGCAGCATCATAGTGAAGGTTTTTATAAAGGGAACACCTGTAGAAGCTAGTACGGTGTAAAAAAAAACAAAACAAAAAACGACAACAAAAAAACAACTACCAAATACTCATACTCAACATTCATATATCTATTTGCAATTCTGTGAGAACTTACAAATCATTTTAAGGGAGAAATACAGTATGTGGTGTTGAGTGTAAAATATACATGTGCATGTACATCAATAGACGGGGAGGAAATGTAGACATTTTTTTATTTGTTAAGCAGAAAAACTAAAACTTTGCTGTGGAAAATGTTTTCCATGAAAAAGCAGGATTACAGTTTTAGAGAAGTAATTATTCATCTTCAGTGGATACATTATTTTGAGCATCTTACCCAACACTTGTTAAAGCAAAATCAAATTTGCCAAATTATTTAATAAATGAGCATGCAGGGGCTAGGGCATGTTTACAACTTTGCGAATGACACAGGATCCAATACTGCAAGAAATTTGACTTCTACAGCCCCAGATTAAGTATTGGGTTACTGGTAAAACAGCTAAAATTGGCCAATACCAATAAAGTCACTGATTTACAGTGTAGTGCATCTCTATTATCAGCTAATTTCATGTTTACTTCTGTGGTTGCCCCACACAGTGCATTTCAAACATAAAGCTTCTTTCTTTGGGTTATAATACGCCATCTCTGCAGTTGTGGATTGCTCCTTTAAATGCTTAAAAAAATTGTGTTTTTGGCAAGATCTTTGGCCATCGTTCTGTGGTTAGACTAATTACAGGTCTTGCAGTGGAAGCCCTTGCAGTGCTCTGAAAGTGTAACTGAGTGGAATCATTGCCATATTTGTATCCTCACTGCAGAGCCTCATTCTGTCAGAGGTGCTCCCACACATTTGGACATGCTACAGCAAGCTGGATTTCTCAAGCAAAGAGGCCTGATACTGGAAATCAAGTGACAAGCACAAATGATTTCTGTATCTCCATTTGCTCTATTGGCTGGTTTGATAACAGAGAGATGTGTTGAACTGGCTCTCTCAAAGAGGACGAGATTATCAAAGGCCACTGTGGCTTCTCTCCTCTGCTTTGTGAATTAAACATGCTGATTTTGACAGACTCACTGAAAGAATATTACACTAGATTTTTTTCTGCCATGCATCTTATGTTAATTTACCTGTTTGAAAGCATAATTTAATTTCATAATGAGCTCAGATATGAGCAGAAGGGAAACAAATATTTTTCTTTTAAAAAAGTCCATTGGTCCTATGATGCATTGAAATCATACTTTTTATGAGCCCTTTAATCCAATTACTATGACTGTCTTGCTCTAACACATGCTGAAACCAGAGATTGCAGCTCCCCAAAGGCATCTGATCTTAAATGTGAAGGCATGATAGGTTATGGGCAGTATGCCTGCTAATTAGTGGGGACTTCAATCCTTTGAACCCTCACAATATGCCACATGTCCAACCTCTGCCTTGGAGTTAAGAGTCAAATTTATCTCTGAAGAATTATTCTACATTTGCTATTTGTATTTTAGGTTTGGGGTTTGATTCGCCATACCCTGAGCACAGTGTATCCCAGTTTCTCAGTTTGTGATGAAATTTGGGAAAAACATATCTGCTGGCAAATTTGTAAACAAGATTATTTTTATTTTGCCAACATTTTTATTATTACAAGAGTTCAGGGGTTAGAACGAACACATGTAAGGATGAAAACAAATGACTAATGGTGGCTAGTTCTTGCCAGGAAAGTTAGGATCACATGATGAGAAGAAGAGTGAGGGAAAGTATTTATTTTCTGAATAGGACAGCTTAGACCAGCTTGAATGTCCATGTTGGTATATGGTAAGTGCTGGCCTAGCTTGAGGACTAGCATAGCCATGCTATTCACCAGTAAAACTTGGTCAACCAAGGAAGTCTTGCTGGCTAAACTAGCTAAAGGGATAGTTCACCCCAAAATGAAAATAATTTCCTTAGTTTGTTGTTTAAAACCCAT
This sequence comes from Moxostoma hubbsi, assembly GCA_032164185.1. NCBI lineage: Eukaryota > Metazoa > Chordata > Actinopteri > Cypriniformes > Catostomidae > Moxostoma > Moxostoma hubbsi. The sequence continues at coordinate 24,609,716 of JAVLUX010000024.1, forward strand.
ATGACTTTCTTTCTCCCTTGGAACTCAAAATTAGATGTTAATATGGTCATGAATTGAGAAATCAAAATGTCCTTGATCTTTTGACATATAAGAGGTCGTACTACTATAAAAACATACTGTAAGTTTCAGAACTCAAAACTAGTTCATTAGTCCAAAAAAAGGCTTTATTGAATCTAATATTCCTAAACCACTCGTTTTCTACTTCCTCGTCTGTATTACGTAATATATTTGAATACATCAGGACAAGTCTGCCTCTGCATAAACAGGTCAATGCCTACTTCTTCATTGCCTCTTTGGGCTGCCCACAGGTTCGTGGTTAGAGCAGTAATAAGATGAGTGTTGACACGGAAGGGATAAACACAGGGATTATTGGAGCAACAAGAGGTTTGAGATGCCTGCAAAGTTTACAAACACATTGTGCAGTGCCAGATTGTGGAAAAACAGTCTCTTTGCATTTTATTCCTAATAATCCCAAGATAAGAAAAGAGTGGCTGATGTTTATATTTAATGAAGTCCCGGATCACGTCAGTAAGACAGTGTTTGTTTGTTCGCTTCATTTTACTGTGGATTCTTTTTCAAACAAGACACGGATCGACGCAGGCTTTGCAGAGAGACTTAAATTAAAAATTGATGCAGTGTCAACTATATTGGACCCAACTGTAATGTCGCAACAGACAAGTGTGAGTATCCATGTTAATTGTATTGCTTCATATGTTACAGACTGTTAGATATGTATAGAGAATTTGAATGTTTTTACCAAAATTGCCAATGCTTCGTTTCATATCAGATTCAATGCTGTCCGCTCCACCGCAGTGAGAGGCGAGAACACCGCTGCCTTTCCTGCAGAGATTGCCTCCCTACTACGGAAGGGCGCGATAAAGCCTGTCCCTCCAGCCAAGGCAGCAGGTTGTGGCCAATCCTTGACCTGCGAGTTGTGAAATGGACTCTGCACAGACTCCCGTTCAAGATGCTCATGCAGAAACGCATTCTAGCGAGCGTCCGGCATCTGGATTGTTTCGCGACAGTAGACCTGAAGAATGCGTACTTGCATGTCTCGATCCTTCCTCAACACAGACCCTTTCTCCGGTTTGCCTTTGAGGGTCAGGCATATCAGTACAAAGTCCTCCCCTTCGGCCTGTCCTTGTCCCCTCACGCCTTCACTAAAGTCGCAGAGTCAGCCCTTGCCCCACTAAGGGAAGTGGGCGTCCGCATCCTCAACTATCTCAATGGCTGGCTAATCTTAGCTCACTCGCGGGACAAGTTGTGTGCTCACAGGGACCTGGTGCTCAGGCACCTCAGCCGCTTGGTGCTTCGGGTCAACTGGGAAAAGAGCAAGCTCGTCCCAATTTAGAGCATCTCTTTCTCGGTATGGAGTTGAACTTGGTCTCAATGATGGCGTGCCTCACCAACGAGCACGTGCAGTCAGTGTTGACCTGTCTGCATGCGTTCAGACAGAACACGTTGGTCCCACTGAAATCCTTTCAGAGGCTCCTGGGGCATATGGTATCCTCAACTACGGTCACGCCACTTGGGTTGATGCATATGAGACCACTTCAGCACTGGCTACAGACCTGAGTCGAGAGACGAGCATGGCGCCATGGCACACACCGCATCCTTGTCACGCAGGCTTGTTGCCACTTTCTCTGCCCCTGGTCAGACCTAGCATTCCTACGGGCAGGAGTTCCCCTTGGCCAGGTCCCCAGGCACGTCATGGTTACGACAGTTGCCTCCCAACGGGGCTGGGGTGCCGTATGCAACGGACACTAAGTCGCCGGCCCTTGGACCGGCCCGCGACTCTCGCCGTGTGTCACAATTCGCCCATCGTCTCCTCCTTTGGAGTCAGCACCGGCTCAAGTCGCTGCGAGCCACTCATATCCCAGGCCACCTCAACAGCACAGCGGACGCGCTGTCACGGCAGGTTACACCCAGGGTAGAGTGGAGGCTCCACTTTCTGAGCATATGTTGAATACATGTCACCACTCAAACTTGTGTGGGATTGAAAAAATTTTGTGCACTGCAATTGCTCCCTGTTACAATTGCCTCCCTTAAACATTATGACAAAAATGGCTCCAAGCAAGCCACTGAATCTTTCTTGAAATACCATGAAATATCGTAAGAGATTTATAAATACTCTACATTCTCCCACAGAAATCCTGGCAGTCCAGCTGATATAGAGTCGATTCGGCCAAGGACAGGTAGACCTGTTCGCTTCCCCAGAATCCTCCCATTGCACACTATGGTACTCTCTGACCGAGGCTCCCCTCGGCACAGATGCCTTGGCACATAGCTGGCCCCTGGGGCTGCGCAAGTATGAGTTTCCCCCAGTGAGCCTATTTGCACAGACGCTGTGCAAATTCAGGGAGGACGGGGAGCAGGTCCTCTTAGTGGCCCCTTATTGGCCCTCCCAGATTTGGTTCTCAGACCTCATGGTTCTCACCAGCCAGCACCCCTGGCGAATTCCCCTGAAGAAGGACCTTCTTTCTCAGGCACCATATGGCACCCGCGACCGGACCTCTGGAATCTCCATGTCTGACCCTTGGACAGGACACTGTCACGACCTGTCAAGACACGATCACTCAGGCAAGGGCCCACTCAACAAGGCGCCTTTATGGCCTGAAGTGGCGTCTGTTTGCTCAGTGGTGTTCTTCCCAAGGTTCTTCCCGAGGGATGGCTGTCCCCCTCCACCTTGAAAGTGTATGTAGCTGCCATATCGGCACATCATGATGCAGTGGACGGTAAGTATTTAGGGAAGCATGATTTGATCATCAGGTTCCTGAGAGGCGCAAGGAGGTTAAACCCCCCAAGTCGTGCCTCGTTCCCTCGTGGGACCTCTTCGTGGTCCTTCGGGGCCTTCAGGGAGCTCCCTTCAAGCTAAATGTGCTCTTTCTGAAGACCGCCCTCCTGATGGCGCTCACCTCCATCAAGAGGGTAGGGGGCCTACAGGCGTTCTCTGTCAGTGAACTGTGCCGAGAGTTCGGTCCGGCTTACTCTCACGTCATCCTGAGACCCGACCAGGCTACGTGCCCAAGGTTCCCACGACCCCTTTCAGGGATCAGGTGGTGAACCTGCAAGTGCTGCCCCAGGAGGAGGCAGACCCAGCCTTGGCGTTGCTGTGTCTGGTGCACGCTCTTTGCATCTTCTTGGATTGGATGCAGAGCTTTAGAAGCTCAGAGCACCTCTTTTTCTGCTTTGGTGGGAAGCGGAAGGGAAGCACTGTCTCCAAACAGAGGATCGCCCACTGGGTCGTCGATGCCATCACTATGGCATACCATGCCCTGCATGTGCCGCCCCCTGTTGGCCTACGAGCCCATTCTACCAAGGGTGTTGCGGCTTCTTGGGCGTTATCACACGGCGCAGCTCTAGCAGACATATGTAGAGCCACGGGATGGGCAACACCTAACACCTGTGCAAGCTTCTATAACCTCAGGGTTGAGCCAGTTTCGTCCCGTGTGTTATCAGGTGACACAAACAGGTAAGTTCGGGTCAGCTGGCCAGGTATACCACTTGTGCATAGCGCCTTTCCCCTCCCTTGAGGCGAAGACGTGTGCTCTTTCCCCAGTTGCGTTCGCAAGGGTGAACCCTGGACGTTCTTCCTCCCTAGCCTAGCGGCCGTGGAGTCTTTGGAGAGGCTCACTGACGCCCCGTCACCCAGGCCCCCGTACTGAGGTAAGTGCTCCACATACCCTGGTTTTCCCCTAGATAACCCAGTGTGATGTATATTCTGAAAAATGGTTTCCCTGCCGGTAAACCGTGTCTTCCCTGGGCAGAAGGCCCTCTGTCTATGGTAACCGTGTTTGTAGTAACTCCTCCCCCCTTGGGTAGGACCTACCACGATGCCACTCCACACGATGTGCTTCTGCTCCTAACCAGTAAGACCGTGTGTTGTATTCCACATAAAATTCCCCCACCCCCCTTTTGGGGCTGGGTGTGGTCTCCGCGGTGTCCTCCTCTTTGGAGGGACACCCCCCCCCCACCCAGCTTGGACCATATATTTGGCCCCCTGCCGAACGATTTCGTTCCTTTTTGTGGAGAACAATAGAGAGAAGGCCACGGCTGGGCCAGCCAGTCCTTATACTTCTGAGCATTTAGCCATTCCCCTAGGTGCAGGGGACCGCTTCATGCCTGCCAGTGTGTTGGGGGTAGTTATGCGACAGCTTGCTGCGCTGGCTACGAGGCACACAGAGGTCTGCGTAACTCGGTTCAGCTCTTGTAGCGTTTTCCATTGGGATCCCTAGTGTCAACACTGCCACAACACTGAACCAACTGCTGAAATGACCGGGTCTTTGGCTCGGCACCTCAGTGTGATACCTGATGTGTGTTTGCAGCGTCACTCCTTTTATACCCGTATGTCCAGGTGAGTGGCATGCAAATTCCACATGCCAATTTCCATTGGCGTTTTCTCAAGATCAGAGATGTCTGGGCTCTGCAGGAACGATCCCTAGTGTCAACTCATTGACACAACATCTCGTTCCTTCCATCATGGAACGGAGGTTACATGAGTAACCGAGACGTTATGTTGGGTCTTTTTTTAAATGAGAATAAAAATGTAATACACATTTTCTTTAAATTCGGGATCAGACTCTGGCTCAAACATGTATGGCTGTATTCCTCTTGTTGCCATTTTTAACCATCCAAACTTTTTTAAAGAATTTGCGTAAAGGTGAGGACATGACACTTATTTCATATGCAAAGATCTCACCCAATCATAGCAATGGCCATTTACATAAATAAATAAAAAATATATTTATATAAATAAAAATTAATTGCATGATACCTTTAAGCAGAATGTAAGCCTCAGTCACTCTTCACTTTCATTGCATCCTTGTTTTCCATACAGTGAAAGAGAATGTTGACTGTGACAGTCATTCTGCATACAATCTCCTTTTGTGTTCCATGAAAAAAGAAAGTTGGGTTTGAATCAATATGAGGTGAGAAAAATATTTTTTGGTGAAATATCCTTTTAAAAAGCCTCACGGGTACACCAGCACAACAGTATCCAAAACACAAGATATACTGGTGACCAGCTATACCATTTTTCATCAGGGTTTTCCTATTTAAATGGTCCACAAATGTCACTCCATTACCATGGAAGAGCCTTAACACAATTTTGAAACTTGACGTGATGCTGCTGACTCTATCGTTTCTTACCACGGGTGCTCAAATAGCTGACGGCATCACAACACAATCGATTGCACTGCCATAGATCCCTGCATTTTTTACCGATCCTCATATGGCTTCCAATAAAATGTATGTATAAAGAGTGGGGCATTACTGAAGGAATAAATCTAAAAGCATCCCGTTCTCTCACAAAGTGTTTTCTCTTCTCCATGAGGCCTTTTTTATTGTGGCGTTCACCTCCACCCCCATTTCAGTCCCTTTCTTTCTTTCACGTCATAAGATTTGTGCATAACGTGGGGCTGCTCTCCAACAAGCAACTCAGCACCACTGCACTTAGAGCAATAATTTGAATTTTTATGGTTGAGAAAGCAAACACTTTTAATACAGGCAAAAGCCCTCATGCAGTCCAAGTGGAAGACAGTGGGAAATCAAAAAGATGGATCACCCTAATCTGTGTATTGACATCTCTCATGGCAGAACAAATGGTGCAGTTGAGCTATATTTGCCTGTATTGATCCTGGGGCTGCTTAACATTCATGCCCTTGCTCCTGGAGGTTGACCACAGGGCAGAGGGATTTGCACTCCAGTTCAGCATTTCCAGGGACTCACCAGTGCCACCACACCCCCACCTCATCCATAGCATACTCGTCTCGTAGTCTGAATTAAGACTCCATATATTACCAGTGTCCCTCTTGAAAATTCCATCCTAAACCTAAGATGGTCTGTTGATCTTAGCTGGTTTAAAATGGTCTTTCAGTCTGACCAGCTGAAAGTGCCCTAAATGCCTCTAAAACCAGCCAACAGACATGAGAGACCAGCTAAGACCAGCAAAGGCTGTTTTATGCAGTTTTTTTCAGAAGGGGTTCCAGCCAAGCAAACTCATTTTTTATTAAAGACTGACAATATAAAAAATCAATTTGAAATGTCAAGGATTTTGATAAAATGTTACTATTCATGAGTATAAAATGGCATCCTTGAAGTGGGCCTGCTTGCCAAATATAATCCGCCTCTTTCATTGTTAGAGCATTATGAATATGTAACATTCGATCAGTATTGTACTCCTATGTCTCATCTTACATGGTAATATAAGTAACAATGAGTAAGTCACACAGATGTATGAGGCAGGATGGTCTGGCCGGAAGATGTTGTAAACATTGTGACATCCTACAACATAGATGCCTGGAGCTCTTAGACCTGCTGAGTGCTTGCCTTGTTTTGTTCTTGTGGTCCCTTGTAAGGTCTCATAGGCAATTAATAATGACCATCCATCCTGTTGAAGGGACAAAATGCAAATGCACTTTCCATGGTTGTTAATGGCTATCACCATGAACCCCCCTTATTATGCCTTTCTGAGTGTAGGACATAGACTTGGAAATCAAGCCATGAGCTGTTTAGTAAAAATGAAATAGAAGGGAGCCAGTGTGATTGGCCAGATAATGGATCACATTGTTCAATGGAATGATCAGGATCCAATTTCTTGATTCAGAGTTAAACCAGATAAATTAGAGTGCATTTATTTACTTAATCACATGTTGGATTATAAACAAAAATACTATTTTGGTAACATTTTTAAAGTACTGTCTCGGAATCCTTTGTGAGTCATGTTGACCAATTCAGCTCAAAAGAATTGGCATTAAATACTTATTTGTTAGTGAATCAGACTGCACTGGTCTCACTGAGATTCAAGAATTGTTAATGGAACTGAACATCATGATAATCATTGGGTTCATGAATAAGAACCAAATCTCGATTCCCAACCCTAATGGCAAGTGGTCTAAAAACCTCTCTTTCTTGATTCAAAGAGTCTTGTGATCGGTTAACACTGCATTTTCAAGTCTCATATAGGCACGTGGGCGAGTGTTGTACTTTGGCAGGGCTGTTTGATCTGCATTTGGCATGCTGCTGCACAGAGTTCTGCTCATCTGAGAATTGGGTCATACAGTATACACTGCATTAATCAGGCTCCTGTTGTTGTTGACCTGAATTAGAAAATGCTTGGATCACCAAAATGATTGTTATGGATTTGGCCAATCCTAATGAGTCTTTATTACCTCAGCTGTTAATGCCACGACTGTGTATTTCACCAATGCGACCTTATTCGTTTCCATCCCGAGGTTTCCGTTTCCTAGTTTTTTCCTGGAAAACTGCATCTTTTTAACAAAGAATTTGTGGCAAATTTATGTTCAGCTAGTGATTGTCAGAGGCACTGATGGGTTCCGCGGTTTTGTTTTTATGGTACTCTAAGGTCAAACAGGGGTTCAGGTGTCTCCAAAAGGTACTGTCCAATAAATAATTATAGCCAAATGGCACCTAGCATGCTATGTTAATAGAGGCTGAAATTGCTTTGGAAGGTCCTCATAAGTCCCCCTTATAGATTAAGTGCCTGCATTGGAAAAATAACAGTACCCAGAAGAAAATGGGTGAAAGTAATCAGGTTTAATGGACTCAGAAGCTCACTGAGAATTTAATAACCATTGATTTGTTGGAATGTTCCGGTTATTACCAAACGCCACTACACACACATCAGTGAGGCTGATGATATTGATGTTGGGTCCTTTTTTATTTGGTCTTTATTGTATTAACCCCCCGTGAACCTGATTGTTCTCAGAGCTCTCTCTTCAATGTATCATTCCTACAGATTAGAGTTGGGCAGCTCCTTAACCTTTGTTAACTTTAAAGAAAAGCTTCCAATACTAAATGAGAATTATGGTAATGTGAAATTGGCATTGACTTTCATCCCCCAAATTCCAAGCACATATTTATGGTAGCCAGCACTGCATATCTTATGGAGGTCATCAAGAAGTTCCTCTGAGGGAAAGCTTTATTTATTGAGGCCCCATGAACCGTAGACCATGAAATAGATTCTGCCGAAGGAAATTCCTGCAACAAGATTATAGATCAAGAGCACATAAACACTCCATATGAACCAATTATATCAACTATCAAGACTTCATATTGGTAGTAATATCAACAAAACATGATCCCTTTAATCCATTTTTAAACCCTGGATCTCTCTGCATATTGAGGAGACAACACTAGTGTGCCAGCGAAACAAATGTCTGAGTGTTTATCCTCCATATGCAAGAGCTAAAGGCTTAGCCTGTCAGAACAATCACCTAAAGCAACAATGGAAGAACATTCAGAAATGTTTCAACACTTTGCTGTCAGATGTTTTATTTGTATTTTTTTTACTTCTTTTATTTGAATGAGACTCACCAGCCCTCTGAAGTGTGAAGGCGTTGTACTCTTTGTGTTCTTTGCCGTTTTACCTCTGTAATGAACTATTTGCAGGCTTGTTATCCAAATTCAGACTGTTGGATTTAAGTCAATAGCAGGCACTGAATCACAAATTCTTACTTGAAGCAGATGTGGAGTGGGGTTCAAAAGTCTGACAAAACGCTGAAAATTTGGGATTTAATCTAATTTAAACCTGAAAAGAATATAATAAAAATAAAAGAAAATAAAAAATGTTTTAGGATTTAGAAAATTTCAAAAAGAAATATTTAAGATTCTGCACTATTGGGGGACCTGGGTAGCTCAGTGAGAATAGACGCTGACTGCCACCCCTGGAGTCGCTAGTTGAATCCAGGGTGTGCTCAGTGACTCCAGTAAGGTCTCTTAAGCAACCGATTGGCCCCGGTTGCTAGGGAGGGTAGAGTCACATGGGTAACCTCCTTGAGGTTGCTATAATTCTCACTCTTGGTGGGGCATGTGGCGAGTTGTGCGTAAATGCTGTGGGAATAGCGTGAAGTCAAGTCAAGTAAACTGCAGAAGTTCACATAGATTCAGTTGTCCTTGTTGAAGGCTTTTGTTAGAAATTGTTAGTCTATGCATTCCATTTCAAGATCGTAGTCCATCAATAGACTGAGGTGATGCAGGCAGAGATCAGGGATTTGAAACGCAGTTCAACCTGGCCGGTAATTTCGGTGAGGTTCGGTGTGGTCCATCCTAAATCCAAGGTTCAGACAATGGCATATGAAGTATCCCGTGTCTTATGGTTGGAGTTGGCATCAGTTCATCCTCTGAAGTCCATCATGATAGACAGAAGTGATGTTTGGCTGGCACCGGCTGCATTTAGTCATCATCATTCAGCAACACATAGCAGTAGAGTCCAACACGAAGCAGGAATGGTGCTGGATCCAGTCGGTTCTGGTGAACTCAGGATAGGAGTCCTGAGGTTGAAACAGGGAAACAAATAAAATAATATAAGCATAGATGCCATTCAATTTATTGCAGAGTTATAAATCATGATCAATGTTTCTGGTTCCGGCAGACCCAACTAAAGCAGCCTAATTGTGGGTTGGAGGATAAATTAGGTGTATGCCTGGCTAAATAGATGAGTCTTTAGTCTAGACTTAAACAGAGGGAGTGTGTCTGCATCTCAAACAGTGTTAGGGAGACTACTCCATAGTTTAGGAGCCAAATATGAAAAGGATCTACCTCCTTTTGTGGATTTTGATATTCTAGGAACTATTAACAGGCCAGAATTTTGCGATCGTAATGAACGTGTAGTACTGCAGAGCAGAATTTTAAAATGAATATGGAATTTAACAGGTAGCCAATGTAACGAGGATAAAATGGGGCTAATATGATCATATTGCTTGGTTCTCGTTAGCACTCTGGCTGCTGCATTTTGAACCGATTGAAGTTTATTTATTGATCTTGCTGGACATCCTTCCAGTAATGCATTACAATAATCTAGTCTTGAGGTCATGAATGCATGAATTAGTTTTTCGGCATCAGCAACAGAGAGCATGTGCCTAAATTTAGCAATATTTCTTAGGTGGAAGAATGCTGTTCTACAAACATTGGTAGTTTGATTTTCAAATGACAGGTCGGTATCAAATATAATACCTAAGTTCTTCGCTGTTGAAGATGATGTAACAGTACATCCATCGAGAGTCAAATTATATTGTAGTGGCTTATTAGTATGTAGTAGAGTTTTTTGGTCCAATAATTAGTACCTCTTTTTGTCAGAATTGAGTAGAAGGAAATTTCTGGCCATCCAATCTTTTATTTCATTGATATACTCTGCTAATTTCGAGAACTGTGAAATCTCATTAGGTTTTGAAAAAATATAAAGTTGTGTATCGTCGGCATAGCAGTGGAAACTTATTCCACGATTTCTGATAATATCTCCCAGGGGAAGCATATACATGGAGAAAAGCAGAGGCCTAAAAACTGTTCCCTGTGGCACTCCATATTTTACTTTTGTTTAGATTGACAATTCCTCATTTACATAGACAAAGTGGTAGTGGTCTGATAAATATGACCTAAACCATGCTAATGGAACTCCACAAATGCCAACATAATTCTCTAGCCTATTCAAGAGAATGTTGTGATCTATCGTGTCGAATGCAGCACTAAGATCTAAAAGCACTAGAAGAGAAATGCAGCCGCGATCAGATGATAAGAGCAAGTCATTTATAACACTGATAAGTGCAGTCTCTGTACTGTGATGAGGCATAAATCCTGACTGAAATTCTTTGTAGGCCTATATACTATTTCTCTGTATAAATGAACAAATTTGGGAGGATACTACCTTTTCTAGTATCTTTGACATAAACGGGAGATAAAAGCGTAGCCAGGAGTTAATAATATTAAGAAGAGGTTCTGAAAGAGGTTCTTTAATTTTCTTTAATCGAAGTGGGGTGACAATATCAAGAGTGCTAGAGAAGACTGCATTTATATTTTTTGTTATTTCATCAAGTTCTTCTGGGCTTTGGAGATTATTGAGTGTATGAGATAGATCTGGAAGATTATTAGTGAAGCTATCTTAAGTGGTCGAAATAATAGTTCTACCTGAATGATAGCGTTGTGTAGATTGAGTAACATTTGCTGATTGCAGCATACAAGAAACGAGGTAATGATCCGAGATGTCATCGCTCTGCTGAAGAATTTCTATATTATCAACATCAACTCCATATGACATAATTAAATCTAGCGTATGATTATGGCGACGAGTTGGTCCTGTTACATTTTGTCTGACTCCAAGAGTGTTCAGAATATCGATAAATGCTAATCCCAATGTATCGTTTTCATTATCTATGTGAATGTTGAAATCACCAACAATTAAAGCTCTATCTACAGTAACTACAAGATCTGATTCAAATTCACAAATTCACCAAGCAAATCAGAATATGGCCCGGGTGATCTATACATTGTAGCAAGGATATTTATTTATATCTGATGGTGTTACATTAAGCATTATTAGTTCAAAAGACATTTATATCCTGTCCTCTGAGTAACACCAAAAACTTCACTGTAAATTGTAGCAACACCTCCTCCTTGACCCTTCAGACGAGGCTCATGTTTATAACATTAACCTGGGGGAGTAGATTCATTTAAACTAATATATTCATCCAGTTTAAGCCAGGTTTCAGTCAAACAGAGTGCATCCAATCTATGATCTGTAATAATTTAATTAACAAAGTGCTTTGGTAGAAAGAGATCTAATGTTTAGTAGCCCTATTTTAAATTATGTGTAATTTTTAATTTGTTTGTTTTGTTTAAGTTTGACCTTAATCAAGTTTTTTCTAAATTATCTAGGTGATACAGTCTCTATGTGTTGTAGTTTATGTGACCTGTGTGATGTCTCAAGGCAGCTAGCAGATGTTCGGATTAACCAGTTTGTCTGCTTCCTGACTTGAGCCCTAGTTAGTCAAATACTATCATTATTATGACTATGAGCCAAATTACAAGAGAGGAGAATGGCGCATTCCCTGGAGGGATGGAGTCAGTGTCTCTTTAGCAGGTCAGCTCTACCCCAAAAACTCTTCCAATTGTCTATATATCCCATTTTTTTAATCAGACACCACTCAGACATCCAACCATTCAGTGACACTAATCTACTATAAACCTCGTCACCACAACCAGCAGGGAGGGGACCAGAGCATATTACAGTGTCTGACACGCTCTTTAACATTATCTTTAGTGATCTCCAACTGGTGAAGCCGGACATCTTTATTGCTGACATGGATAACAATTTTAGAAAGTCTACGTTTAGCATTAGCCAGCACTTGTAAATTTGATTTGATTTCAGATGCTCTGGCCTCCGAAATGAAATTAACAATAGTGGCTGGAGTCTCTATTTCCACGTTCCTTACAATAGAATCGCCAACATCAAGGGCTCTTTCAACATGATTCTCAGTGGGTGTATCACTGAGTGGGGAGAATCGATAGGAAACCCTAACAGGAACGGGAGAGTGGTGTCTCTTTGCTGAGCGAGTATGCCACCGTGATGTCACCCAAATGCCCTGCTGCAGGGGCTCTACAGCCGGAACCAAAGTGTGTATGTTGCTCTATGTACTACTCGCATCCAAAACAGTATCTACCGACTTCTCTTTCTCACTAACCTCCAATAGCGTTCGGATGCAAGTCTCTAACTCATTAACTTTCTCCGTCAGCCTGACTAATTCCTTACATTTATCACATGTGAATCCCTCACTGTTGATGGAGGAGGCTATTGTAAACATGCAACATGCAATGCAGGAAAAAATAACATGAGTGTATGACTTACCGCAAATTGTTTGTTGTTGGTTGTTCCTGAGCGGTGAGGGTTTGAGATTGATGTGAATCCCTCAGAAAATTGTTTGTTGTTGTTGGTTGTTCTTGATAAGCCGCGCTTTGTGATCGATGCAATAATCTGTGTACCGCAGAGGAGAAAAAAGGGGTGCGCGCTGAAAAAATGCATGTAGTTTAATCGCGATAAAAATAGAATGCGGATGCAGGTGGAATATGCGCGCAGTTGAATCGCGATAAGAGAATAATACGAGGGAAAACCCGATGCATGCTTAAAAATGGCAGATGTCAAGGATTGAAGGCTTAAAACAGATATATAAGCAATGTTAAAAAAAACTAGCAGGCTACAAACACAGAATCTTGCTAGGTGCCAGCAGCAACAGGTAAAATACACGCAGATGAAACAGTAGAAAAGCGGAAAAACCTGAAATGCGGTAAAATGACAAAGGATATAACGATGAATATAACGATGAACATTTGAGAATAAGAATAAGTAATGCTATGCAGCCTAAGCAGGCTACAAACTCTCGTGCAGCGTGCCGTCAGCAACAGGAAGTCCAGTGAAGCCTCCACACACGCTACATCTTTGCGGTACTGTGCTCAACATGCCACATGATAAGATGCTCGGATTGACTGTCTCAGACACGGAGACAACTGAGATTTGTCCTCCGCCACCTGGATTGAGGTGAGTCACCACAAGGACTTAGAGTGAATTGGGATTTGGGCATTACAAATTGGGGAGAAAAGGGGAGAAAAAAATATTCTGCATTATTTCTTGGTCACTCTTTAAATTTGTGACATTGACAGTGTTAACATAATGCTCTACATTCTCAATTAATGCTTGAATAACATGGATTGTCAGGTTTTGCACAAACTTGTGGAGTCCACGCCTGCTACTGTAGAGTGAATGCTGTAATTAAAGCAAAGGGGACATACTAAATACTGTACTTAGAAATTTTGAAATTCATAGAATTTTTTTTGATTCAATAATTCACTCAAATTGGTTTGCTGATAATATTATTTGGAATGAAAAATAAAAATGCAACATAGAAGCATTTTCACTGGTGATCTAGCAGACTAGACATTTCGACTTCACTGTATGTCTAAAGTTTAAAGGCTTGCATGCACTACCCATTCTTAGCTTGGCATTGTACTGCTCCGTTTAAGCTTAGCGAGAAAAGTTCTGTTACATCAACTAAGTCAATTGATCTTGATCACTTTGACAAATGTAGTGGCTAAACCACAGCATGTTAGCAATTTAACAGAGCTTTATTTTTTATTGTATTTCTTTAAGGAATCTGCACCACTCCTTTAAATCTCCAAAGGCAAAAAAGTGCATTACTGCTGAATGCCCATATTTCCCTGCTATGTAGTTTGCCCAAAAGCAGTATGGCAATGAATTAGAATGTCCGAATCCTCAGTATTCCTAAAACAAATATACCGATGACCTACTATTTTGAATTTTGAAGTGTGTGCCTACAAGACATTTCACCATCCCATAATCACACTGCAGCTGAGGAGATATCAAGTTCAGACGCTGGATTGAAAAAAGGAGAAAAACCACAATTCGGGTGGCTCTTTTCGGCTGTAAGAGAAAAAATTACCTAGAAAGTTGTTCCCTGTGCTTAAAATATGTTTGTTTAACATACCAGAATAAATTATTTTTGTGGTTTTTGTTGTTATGTCATATATTTGGGTAGGGGGACAATGCCCATGTTCCCAGAAGAAGTATGTCCGGAATCTGTTCATACTACTCGCATGCATACTTAAAGATTGTACAGTTTTACCACCGGAGAAGTGCGTCCTTCATCATATGCAATGCATACTCTGACAGCATGCGATTTCGGACACAGGGCTTGACGCTGTCCACACTTCTGTCAACTAAGAAATATATAACTCCCATCAAACAGAATGAAACATGCTTTAATCTCCAGCAACAGCTCAAGCAAGCTATGCCACAAGCTATATTTAGCTTTCGAGGGGTTGTCTCCATGTCGCTGTTGAAAAAGATATCTTACCATAAGCAAATGTGTGATGTTTGTGCTTTGATATGACATCAGTGCTATGCTATTTCTCCTCTGAGTGAACCCTTAGATGAAAATGAGGATGGATCCCTCAGATGAAATAGATGGAAAGCGAGGAACTAGATAGTGATCCCAGCCGTGATCCAAGAAGTTCATTTTCAGTGAGTGTAAGGCTCAAACTTTGAGATGTCACATTATACAAGGTGGACATGAACTCTAATCTACTGCTGCTAAGTCTAAAAGAGCTAAGAGCTTTGCAGCCCTTAACTGAGCATGGCAGACTGTCTTGTAGAAATCATATTTGAGGTCATGCGCATTAATTCAAAAAAATACATCAACAAAAAATAATACGAAAATGAAAATTAGCAATGAAAAAATTAATTTAATATAATTTTGAATAGTTAGGGTTAAAAAAAAAAAGTTGTTTACAAATTTTGACTTAAACTGAAGTGTGTAACTTTTTCTGTTTTAAAATACTTTCTCCTAATCCAGATTAATATACAGAGACAACTGTAAGTAAGCCATTCGTAGGGTAATTTTTTTTTTTAAATTGTAAACACTATGTTTCTTAAGCCCTATAGAATATTCTCTATTAGTTTTGAGTGACTCTTCTAGCCTGGCACAATAACAGTGACTCACCACGAGGAGGGACCGCTGCTCCACAGGCAGCACAGGGCCACTCTTTCTCAATTCAGCACCCATATCACACATGGTCTTTACCAGATCTGTGAAGGACATACAACTAAGGACATTTGCTGAATGATAAAGAGTTGCATGTTAATAGGGGTACAACACAGGGAAATAAGTCTGCCAAGCCCTTAAAATAGATCTTTTTATATATAAAATGTCTACTAATTACTGCTACTGGACCAATAATTGAACCCTAACGTGCAGTGCAAAGTGCGTTTAGACTATTATATATCCAGTGACAAATGATTTTGGCACATTTATGCTCAGATTCAGAGAATTTTTTGTTTAAAAATTGCAGTACTTGAAAATCAAGTCACTTTGAAGCTATTTTTCTTAGTTTGCGGTGTCGCCTTTTGCATCCGTTGGGCAGCATTCATGTGTTACATACTGTATAAAGGCCAATGTTTATGAATAATCAACTTTAGCTAAATAAATTCACAATGCTGTAAATAATCAGAGACTCTTTGTTGATGTCTTTCAAAACAACAAGGATGACACGATATCTAGGACAGCAAGCATGTCTTCAGGGAGAGGTTAGTTTTTACCTGTGTTGTACAGTACGCCCCCCCCCCCCCCACCCCAACACACACACCTCTCTTCAGGCAACTGTTCTTCCAGTGGTCCCTCTGTGGGCCGAACAGTTCTGGAGGGGATTCAAAGTTAGACAGATGGTTCCTCACAAACACCTCCTCCAGCACTTTCATCCCTCATCAAACTATTAATTCATCTGTGCGGATGAGTACATTCACATGGCACCATCCGGATGAATATTAATGACATTTTTGATAAGTTCCAACATTCGCTTTCCCAGTAACTCATTACATGGTTCGAGCTGATTAAAATGAATCATTTACATAATTAACATATGGTTCTAGCATTTGCTTTAATATGCTGATTATCCCAATACTTCTTTGTGTGAAGTCAGTGGAATTGAGACCATGACAATTGTTTGAAGTGAAAATTGCAAACTAGTTGGAGGACTCCAACTTATTAGCCCAAGGGCCTTAAATAAATGTCCTAGAACATGTATTGAATGCAGCAAAATATTGCACACAAAGCCTTTATTGTGGTCTGGTGCGATGCACAGAGTTTGGCTTTTCAATATAAATGAGAAACACAGATGAGAGCGCTGCCTCACTAAGACTTTGTCATTGTTGACAGTAATTGCTATGCATGCTAGCACAGTTGCTGGTTTGAGAACTTGGTACTGTCTCGGCTGTAATCATCTCCAACTCCATGTGGATTGCGATCCATATGTGTCCTTTCAACTGTGACTTTGTTACTTGTATCATCAGATTATTCTTTATGCCAGTTTGTAGGACGATACCTTGCTCCATTTTCAACGTAATTAAGAAGCGCAGTGGCAAAGATATCGCAAGCCTTTAGGTTTTAAGCAGAAGCTTGGTACTCTGCAAGATTCTGACAAACATTTGCACAATGAAGGCAAGGCCAAACTTTTCACACTTGTGGAGTAATTGGGAAACACTTCACACCACAGTCACAGACATTGACAGCACTTCACACTGCAGTGGGGAGCGTCTGCTGGGATTTCTTGCGGCAGGTCTTACAGATATCCCTCCCCTGCTGAAACTCTCAAACAGCCAAAGACCATTCTCACTCTTTCCCACAAGCCCTCACTGAAACATGCTGGTGTCAATGACCACCCTGACTCCATGACATGCAGCTTCCTGAGACAATTTCCCACGCTCTGAACCACAATATTTTTTCAATGATTGTCATGTAGAGACATGGACATTTTGGTGTGGCATGCATGATGTATGGTGCAGAAATGCTCTGGATTCAAAGTGTATATTGTTTTGGCCTTTTTGACACTTTTAGTCATATAGACAATAGACCTTATATACGCTAGAGCCATCTTTGATTTTTAATTGGAATGACAATGAGGCTGCGAGGGCTAGACTATCAGTCTCTTCAATGGGCTGTACTGCAGATTAAAGCATTTTTGGATAGTTACTTGGACAAAACATTGATAAAATATCTGTTCAAGAACATTCAGTAGAAAACGAACTCCAGACAGCATGAGTTGTGGAAAATCAGATGTGATCTAGGAGCTTTATACAGCTTTATACCATTAATGCCATTGAAGAGATGGAAAGTCTATTCCTCACAGCCTCATTTTCATTCCAATTAAAAATCTAAGTTGGTGCTTGCGTGAATAAGGTCTATGGAGAGAGGACAGGAAATGATGCATCAGCACAGTGTCACAAGGGAAATGTCACAAAAATAAAGGTTCTTCAATGGCTCTTATGTCCAGCAAAGAACCTTCTTATCAAAAAAAACTATTTGGGCTGTATATAGTTCTTCAGTTCCCTTTTTATGGTTATAAATTGAATTTTTATTTTTAAACGGATAGATTGTAAAAAAAAAAAAAAAAAAAAAAAAAAGACGAAAATTCATCATTTACACACCCTTATGTCATTACAAACAGTATGACTTTCTTTCTCCCGTGGAACACAAAACTTTGAAGATTGTTGTTGACATTTTCACAAGGAAAGGTTGTCAGTGTCTAACATTCTGCATCACTTCTCCTTTTGACTTCCATGAAAGAAAGAATGTCACACAGGTTTAGGACGATATGAAGGTGGGTATTTAATGACCCATTTTTGGATGAACTATCCCTTTAAGAGTGGAGGGATGTTGGAAGAGCAAATGCAGAATTTAAGAAGGGGTATGGGATTGGGGAATGCCACAAATCATGTTTGTCTTCATTGTGTCTCCCAAAAGAGCACTACTGTGAAATACATCGGAGCATATGCCCTAACTGCTAGGTCACAGCTCTGATCAAAGTGAAGCTACAATTTTCACTCCCTTTCCTCTTGACTTGTAGTCTTTAGGTGGTACAATATGAAAGCAAAATTCTATTTTTCTCAATTAAAACTTCGGAAAACTTTGCCAAACGCAGAGGGATAAAATGACTATGACCCAGTTAGGAGCTACATGTTGCACAAATGTGTCTCCTCTATTAATCCTGTGGGCACTGCACTCTGCATCCTCTGCTCTGAGTTGTGAGCGAGCCCGAGATACGACTGTGTACCTGTTGTCCTGTTCAATATGCAGCACAATGTTCCTCTCCATTCTCCAGCAGGAGGTACTGAAAGAGACATTTCTGTAAAGGAGCCAAAGTATCTATGTTTTCACCAGCTATTTTTCTTTTGACAGGGATTATTGCCTATAAAAACAGGATGATTAAAATCAGATGCAGGGTGCAGCATTTTTATTGTTAGTGCATTATGTAACTGTTCTCTACAGATATGTCTAATGAGAGTCTATTGACCTTTTCTAGCTTTCAATAAAAGTAGGCTAGCTAAGTACAAATATTGAGATTTAGGCATAGTACGGATAAAAGGATTGGCACAGAAATGTCATTTTCACTCATTCTTTTTTTACCAGAGGACCAGCATCTTTCCATGCGGAATGAGTGCATTGCCAGTTAAAGTAGTTTATTCTTGGATCTTTTGTTTTTGAGTGATCAGGAATGCTCACAATGGATTAGCCCTGTTTGGAACTGTTTTCTGGGGCAAGCCGCATATATCCCTATGCACTATATTTTACAGACAGTTTGATGAGAGAAGAGGAACAGAGTTGGCATAGATGAATACAGATCCTTACACAAGAAGTATTACAGTGTGAGTGGGTAGGCTAATCCATGAAAAGGAAAACAGGAGTTATAGTTGGTGAGGTGATACATTGTAATAAACATGAATTGATTTTTCTGGTCACCAGGACTGTTCTTTCCATGTCTTACCAAACTCATTTGACTAACTTTCTTCCCTTGGAAACAAAATACATACAAAATACATGTCTATGCATTTTGTGGTTTTGAATAGTCTTCTGAAGCCATACGATAGCTTTGTATGAGGAACTGACCGAAATAAACTATTCCTTTAAAACAGATCATTTCATCATTAAAAAGCACTGATGCATCACAAACATCTGGTTTCTTTAAACAAGTCAATTAAGCATTTTATTTGAAAGTTTAGTGTTTCTTCTTCTAAACTGTAATCCCAAAACTAATGCTATTATTTGGCACTGAACATTACAGCAACGTTATCTCAAAAGAAATACATGTTTCCTTTTCTTTCTTTCTTTTTTGTGTGTGTGTGAGTGTGTGTGTGTGTGCGTGTGTGCGCGCTTAGCCAATTGAAATCTCATATGAACCATTTTAATTGAGTAAACATTTGTTTGTTGCCGAAGTGATGGATTGTTCTTGATACTCTCCCTCTTTAATATGCTTACAAATTAGGCATGTTAACAGATGTTTGCTTGGCTTACACCTTGCCATAGTTCAGCCTCAAAATTAGCATTTGTTTATCCAACCTTGATTAGGGCGGCTGTGCTCGCTCTTTCCTGATTTCTGCAAATTTCTTGAGGAAGCGCACTTAAATATTGGCTAATATGAGATAATTTAATAACATAGAGGAGCTGTGCGAAAAACAAATTACCAGGCTACTAGTCAGTAAAGCAGGGGAACATGTCCTGAATTTGTAAGGAGTCCTAATTTACTGCATACATTTAGAGATATGTTACACCGTGTATCATTAATCATGTTTAACTGGATGGAGTGTCCCACAGACTATTCTGGAAAACTTGCAGCCTTCAAACCCCTGTGTACTGATGAAAGACTGTTAAAAAGAAACAATCAATGTGGCTCATCTCAGAAACTGAAAAGTTCATTATAGCCATTTCACTGACCCTGCGCATCGCATGTCACTCCAGGTCAGTCTTAGAGGAAGCCTCAGCAGCCCTCTACCTGAGCATGAGCTGATGTGGCCTGATAAATATTTCCTGCCTTGAATGCAAGAGGTCACTGGTTTGAATCTTGCTGAACTGAGATTATTTTTTTTTTTAAATAAACAAAATTGCATCTGTTAGTTTCACATTTATTTACACTATATTTTGTGACCTCACAGAAATGATTCTGCAGAATAAATATTGTCATATGGGTTTTAAACAACATGAGGGTTGGAAAATAATGGTGGAATTTTCACTTTTGTATGAATTATCCCTTTGAGGGTGCTTACAACTAACTTAATCATAGATATTAGGGGAGCT
Source organism: Moxostoma hubbsi (assembly GCA_032164185.1). NCBI lineage: Eukaryota > Metazoa > Chordata > Actinopteri > Cypriniformes > Catostomidae > Moxostoma > Moxostoma hubbsi. Next base: position 24,630,142 of record JAVLUX010000024.1, read on the forward strand.
GAGCTGGATCCACCCTAAATGTGGTCTAGCTGTGCTTAAGTGTCACCCACTGAATATTCAACTTACAGTCGGAGCGCTCATTGTATCGAACACATGGACACATCCACCCTTCCCCCTGCTTCATTTTGTCACATCAATCTAACGCAATCTGTCCTCTGGGTCATGTCAGTCTTCATGTTCTCGTCCATATCAGCGAACGAGAGAGAGATGGAGGGCTGAACACCTTGGGATAGGCCTCCAGTGTTATGGCACACTGAGGGGAGACAGGCTCCAGCTGTCAGGTCTCAGTGGGCTTTTTGCATGGCCTGGTTAAGAGCCGGCTGCTCATGAGAGAGAGGAGATGACTGCACAGCCCCACTGGTCCCAGGTGCTGGATGGAGGAAGAGAAGGAGGAGGAGAGAAAGAGAGAGAGAGAAAGAGGGCACACTCTAGAGTACAGCTTTCAGTTGTACAGGTCTTTAGATCAACCCATCTCATCCTCCCTCTTTGACTTGCAGGGTTCATGTTTCAACACCTTTCTCATCTCTCTCTCTCTCTCTCTCTCTCTCTCTCTCTCTCTCTCTCTCTCTCTCTCTCTCTGTGTCTCTCTTTTGTACTCAGAGTGGTGGCTTGTATCTGTGAGTAGCTCTGCTCCTGCTGGAGCCTGGTGTAATTGTCCTGACAGGGTTATGGGAAATTGTACCATGCCAAGCAATGCCAGTACACATAGTGACATCTGCTCTATTGCTGACCAGAAATATCTGCTATTGCACAGCATGCTTCCACTGTTGCTTAGGTTTATAGTATATTTACATTTATGGGTGACTGTCTATTGAGGGTTTAAATATTTGCTATGAAAATGGTTTGATATGTTTTTTTTTATTTATTTTTTTATTAGATTGTTTTTCTTAAATGATGCATCATGAAATCTGAAATTTGGTCACAATTTGATTTGGTCATTTTGGTACAGCTTAAAATTACAAAAACATGCTGATGACAAAAACATCACCAGAAGTGATGTTTGAATTTGTCTTTGCTAGAAGTAGATTGGGAATCTGGATATGTGATTTTGTGTATTTTTACAACTGACAATAGGTTGAGAATTGACCTACATTAAAATTGTTGAATGATTCAATTCCATTATCAATGCATCTAATTTTCATTATCAGATTATGATGCATTAATGCATTTTAACCCTCTGGGGTCTGAGGGTGTTTTGGGTCCTGGAGAAGTTTTGACATGCCTTGACATTTTTGCTTTTTTTTAGTTGCTTAAAAAACCATTAATGGCTAAAGTCTGATAACACTGTATTCAACACAAACTGGGCTACAATAATATGTGAGTAACGTGTGTACATGTTTGTATTTTTGAAAAAATAACATTTATGCATGGTTTTTGAAAAAAATAAATTTTTAAGTCATTGAAATAAGGCCATATAACACATACTAAACATATGTCTACAACCCTTTTGAGAACTGGATCTTGTAGCCTAGAGTTTTTGCTACAAAATGATGTGAAAACCATCCTGATCACTCATTCATACAAAACAATACAGTAATTGAACTTTTGTAAGACACTTTTAGTGTTAGAAAGGTCATATGCGAGGAGGCCTGAATGATCATGAATATTGATTGTAATTCACACCTGAGGAGACAAAAGATCCTCCCCTGGGCCTATCAATGAGGAATGTGACAGAAAGAGAATGAATGTGAGGAGACTTAATGATCAAAATCAAGTTTTAAGTTTAAAGTAATATGACTATACATTTTCTTTACATAAAGACTTTACTTACTTTTAGACCTACACTACCTATTAAACGAATTCTCTTCTGCTCACCAAGGCTGCATTTATTTGATCCAAAATACAGTAAAAACAGTGATATTTTGAACTATTTTTACAATTTAAAAGAACAGTTTTCTATTTGAATATATTGTAAAATGCATTTGTGATCAAAGCTGAATTTACAGAATCATTACTGTAGTCTTCAGTGTCACATGATCCTTCAGAAATCATTATAAGATGGTGATTTTCGAATATGGGCATATTTAAAGTGCATTTTACTCATTTAACCTGAACACATATTTGCAAGCACAAGCTTTGTTGGTGATAATGAGGCAGCATAAACACTAGTTAAAATATAATCTAAACATTCATATTTTCATATTATTTTAATATCATATTACATATCATATTTATATCATACAGCATACAATTTAAATACCTGCTTTGGCTGAAATTGCTTATTAGGACATATTTCAAATTTCAATACTCAGAATCCTGGCTGGCAAGTCTGGAAACAGTCCCACTAGTAAAATATTTACATGTTTATATAAAATAGCGTGTCAACTAATGAAAACTAAATGACTTACTCATCCGAAATTGTATCCTCGGCTGGATCAATTCTCTCTTCAAAATACAAACGTTCATCGGAGTCCGGCTCTTCTTCTGAGGAAAATGTTAACTCTTTGTCACTGTCCAGGAGTTTTCTCACTTGTGTATCGTGCTGTCTTCCAAATGCGCAGATAAGTGAATGAGCTATATGTTTTCAAGGCACAGTGGGGCGTTTACCATTTGATTTGATCGTCTCAGCACGTTAGCGTATGAATAACGCGCTCTGCTGGTTGGTGTGATCACATTAGAGATAATTCGCTGAGCCAGTAAAAACTGTACATCGCTTTGCTTCATACATATTACATTGCAGGAGAATATTTGTTTTAAATTTGAATTGTTTTATTTAAAAGTAGACATTTTAAGCTTTCTTTAGACATATGTTTCATGTTTGTGTGATAAGTATTCGCAGAGTTTCAGTTCATTTTTGTGATGTGTTTCAGATATATGCTCGCAAACCCAGAGATTACTTACAACTCACCCTTTTTATTTTCTTTATTTTACAAAAACACAAGGTTTTGTAGTTATTGTGAGTGTACACAAATACAAGTAGACCCTTTATAGTCTCTAATGATGTCTTACACTTATCTATATGCCCCAAAATGACAGAGAATTTTATGTTGATTCTGCTGTAATGACGAAAAAATACAGCAGGACGCACCAGCGCGTCTGTTGACCCCAGAGGGTTAACTAAGCATGATGATATTTTAATGTGATTAATTATGCAGTATAAGAAAAAAAAACACTTAACATATAAACTCAAACTCTCCACCAGCTCAATGACATGACAGAGCAACAGTAAGTAACTCAGAAAATCAGAAGAGTAGCGCAAAGGAACATAGGAGAGAAGAGAGGAAGAAAAGAAGAGACACCTTGGGGTAATTGTGATACAGTTGAAGATAAGACATTTTACTTATTCTGAGAGCACACAGAGAGATGAAAAGCCTCTTCAGGCCAAAAGTTGCTGTGAGAAAGTGACATTTGACTGAGGTTTAACCTCTCTCCCTCTTTTGTCTCCATGCATACACAGACATTACACTGATAGCCGGCCATACAGACAGAAATCAGCCTCCAAAAACAATATTTGTCTTCATGCATACACTGACATTACACTGATGGCAGGCCAAACCGATTATGTTGATAGCATACTGTATTACTATATCTTACAAAGTTATAAGTACTTATAATATAAAAATACTATAATTTATTATACTATATATGAATATATATAGTATAATATATATATATATATATATATATATATATATATATATATATATATATATATATACTGTATATATATATATATATATATATATATATATATATATATATTAGGGCTGTCAAAATTAGCGCGTTAATAACGCATTAACTAAAATTCATTTTAACGGCACTAATTTTTTTAACGCGCGATTAACGCAACGCGCAATATCTGTTTGACCCGTGGCCTAGCCCGTAGTTGGAGAGTTAGAGATGCACGTAAAGTGATAGATGTAAAGAATTCCGCAGCAAACAGAAATGGAGAAAGAAAATTGGGTCTTCTGAACGGAAAATTCATATACAAAACGATGTCTGATGGTTCTGTCGACAAGACAAATGTTGTCTGCATTTATTGTCGATGTGAATTAAGTTATCACCGCAGCACGTCGAGTTTAAAATATTGTTCAGAAAAAGCGAGCTGCCCTGTCATCTGAAAATGTAAACAGGCTCGTCTGTTTGAGCAACTGGCTCAGTGCAAAGAAAGAGAAATAATGGGAACCTGTGGTTTTTCTATATTCTTTTCCCCATGTGTTTAATAGACATGAACAAAGTTCTTTGAAAAACATATATGACCTTTGATAGATGTCTAGTCTTCATGCTATGTTGAGTATGGTTTCACTAATAATAAACATGCATTTGCATAAAGCATCCATATTTGTCCACACCCATGTTGATTAATGTATTCAAAACTTGAAAAGTATTAATTTAAGGTACATTTAGAACTGATAAAAATGTGCGATTAATCGCGAGTTAACTCATGACAATCATGCGATTAATCGCGATTAAATATTTTAATCGATTGACAGCCCTAATATATATATATATATATATATATATATATATATATATATATATATATATATACTAAAATACTATATATTTTAGCATATAACATACAGTACTATCACATAGTTTTGTATTTTTCACTGTTGTAAACAAGAATAAAATGAAAGGTGTAGAAACTCACTGGAGTAAGAATTTACTCTTCAACGTCTACTGAGTCAACGCTCAATTCATGCTACGAGGCATTCTCCACCTCACTGCTTTGAGTTAGCTCCTCTAGAACGTCCTCAAGAAATAAAAAAATAAAAAACTTTTTGGCCTATGAGGATCCATACAGAACGACAAAAACAGCAAAACTGCGTGATGCAGAAGCAACTTCCGCATTACAAAACAGGTGCATCACAAAATGCGTCACAGGATAGCGCGCGTGTAAATGGTGAAACCCCCGTTGCAAAATAGAAAAGAACTCAAGGCAATCGACATAATATTTACATCTTGCACATCATTGGAATTGTCTTATCATTGCCTAAACTTTCTGTCCATCAACAATTTACCACAAGGCCAGTGGCTGGTGGTGTACAGCGAAAATGATAGGCTGCGCCTTTCATGACATCACAAAATCTGACTGCACTGTTTGGCTATTATGAGTAAAACTATTGCCCCATTTTGAAAAATACATTTTCAAAAGACTTTGGAGCTGGGCTCATTTTGTTTATGAGACTCAAATGTAAGATTATATATGGTTTTACAATATAAATGCTGCTCAGATTGCATCATTTGTTGGAGAACTTCATTTGTTTCAGGCAAAATCTCATGTAAACAATGGAGAATATATCAATATTTCTCGGATTTATCACTTTTATGGACAAAAGCTGCTATTGGATGGTTTTCACTGGATACTTGTCATGGATTATTTAACCAAGTGTGAGGATTGGATTTATCTGGCGATCACTTTTTCATAATAAATGTTTGATTTTGACTCCTAACACAAATAACTCTAGTGCTGTTGCTGGAGCATTTATATCATGGAACAGAGACCAGATGTTGATGTTGAACCCTTAGACCAATCAAAACATGTATCATTTGTTAACATTAATAACATTTCTGCACGGTAAATTGTATTGTAAATGTAAGCAGAGTGACGTCAAGCCTGTGGGAGGGTACAATGCGTATCAACGATTGGTGTTATAGATACTGAAATATTATTGTTGCACTAAGTGGTGTGGGGTTATTTTCAACCTTATGAGTCATACCCATCTCACCAGAGATTGTCTCCCAGTGTGGGATTTCGGAATGAAAATTCTGAAAATAACCATTCGGCTCTATTGTGACACAAATGGTGTTCCACAGTCTCTGGGTCTATTGTAATCTAAGGGGCAACTGGCCCTATAGCACAAACGGCAGCCAAGCCATGATTTTGCTGGCCAAATTTGACCATATTTGTTTATCAGGGTCCTTAAACGATAAAAACAGCAAATTTGTTGTGTAAGCCACTGAGAAAGAGCAAAGCAAATGAGCTGTGTTGTTAAAAAGCAGTGCTTCCTAAAGCCAGGCAAGCTAATAGAGAACCATGCTAATATTTTTCGCCACAAGTCCCCCTTGGCACTCTGGCAGGTAACGGCTTGAAAGGGGGGGGGGGGGCAATTAAATTCCCCTTCTTTGAATATTGACCAGCTTGTTATCTGCGCTGAAACCCTGGAGTCAGAATTGCTAACCTCTGCAGCTTTCACAAAATGCTTTTCAACTGCCCAGAATTATGTGTGGAAAAATGCTGAGGATGGCAGGATCAAATGTGCAGTTTTAGTTATCAAGCTTAATACCTCCATTTATTCTGGAGACTGTGTGAGCTACGGCAGGTTTTTTTCCCCTGGTCAGTAAAATGGCCTGTGGAGATCCAGTCACTCATTCAGTGAGGATCTGCTCTGCAAAGTGCTGTCACTCAGACAATGTGAGAGGCATTTTCCAGTGAGAGTCACACAGTTTGCCTCAGTCTCCCATAAGGCCCTATACTCGTCCCATAAAGCATTGCTCTCCACCAAGTAGAGAGCATATTCTTTTCCAAAATGGGATCATGCCATAATCATGTGATGCAAGGCAACCGATAGTTGGAGATCACCCATTATTGTTGTATGACCAAAAATGCATAACCATTGTTGTGCTTTTTGCCACAATACAAAATTATTCATCATCAACTTTTGAAGGTAGTCATCGTCAGTTTTTTGAAGGTGTATATATAATATATTAAAATATATATATTTATACCACAGTTAGTTACGTTCCTTGAATCTGATTGGACGAGAGACGTTCTATGAGCACTGATGGTGTGACAGCATCAGCACTTAGACGCTTCACTGTATTTTTCAATCCTCTTGTGTTCATGCTGTTCTAAACTAAAGTTTAAGTGTAGTGCATGTGTGTTAGGAGTGACTGTCTTTGTTTTTGAAATTACATTACATGTTATCCAGCAGGTGGTGGCAAAATATCATTTTTGTCTGTAATATGAGCCAGTTGGTTACGTAAAGTAAATCCGTTAGTCATTGTTTACATAGAACAGCGCTCTGTGAGTTTCCACATTGGATACATACTGTTTAAAATAGCGTAGGACATCGCTGTTCCTATAGTGAATGACATTTGCGCACCGGCTACCCCGAAATAGATAGTCAATACCCCGCTTGGACGTCTATATTCCACTGAGAAAGCTGACCTTCAGAAAGCTGTAAGCATCTATGATTGGGTGTGGCAACAGGTGATTGCACACGCTCCATCTCTCTCACTCTCTCTCTCTCTCTCTCACACACACACACACACGCACACACATAGACAAACACTCACATCCAGCCGTCTATCCTTGTTTATCCAATAACTTGTTAGAAACAAAACAAGCTGTAATACTATTTCTGAAGTGAACATTTTGAATTACTAATGGAGGCTTGGACGCATCATTGGTTTTGAACCAGCAACGGCAGATTCTGATTCGTAGCGTAAGAAAGTCGTTCCATGCACAAATGCATATATATATTGGAATCTAAGAATTTGCACAATTTGTCTTACACTATGATATTGTTTTCTATTACCAATACTGATATTTTAATGTTTAAGGGTCCGATAACCAATATGGATAACCGATTTTTAATTATTGCTTTATTTATGCTTATTATAATTGTTAAATTATTAATAGCTAAATCCATCACCAGCCTCTGATGGTGAACAGTCTGCTTTTCAATATTGCACATGGTCCACAAGAAATTTATTGAACCCATTTTATTGGGAATATACACTAGGGCTGGGCGATAGGATGATGTAATTGGACATTGATGATATCTTACAAATATCCAATGCCAATTGTGACACTCATTGACAGACGATGATCAACAATATTGGGAAATGGCAAAACCATGGATCTGAGAAGTGCCATTTGTACTGATTTACACTCTACATCATCAGGAAGATAAGACCCCTCCTATCTGAACATGCCACACAACTGCTTGTTCAGTCACTTGTCATAACTAGACTGGACTACTGTAACTCTCTCATTGCAGGCCTCCCTGCATGTGCAATAAGACCTCTGCAAATGATCCAGAATGCAGCAGCACATCTGGTTTTTAATGAACCATATGTGCTCTCTTTAATGAAACTCCTTGTCTCTCCTTGTCTCTTTCCACTGGCTTTGTGTTGTACCAACACAAAGAGGCACCAAAACACTTTCTCTGACTTTCAGCTTCATCATACCACATTGGTGTAATGACCTTCCCAACTCCATCCGTGAAGCAGACTCACTCTCTGTCTTCAAAAAACGACTTAAAACGCATCTTTTCCAAGATCACTTAACTAGTCAATAAAAAAAAGGAATTTGCACTTGTATGTGTTTTGAATACTATTCTGATGCTAGCAAAACTTTGTAATATGGCACTTTTGTACCACTGTCTCCTTAAGATGATTTGCTTATGTTTTCCTCTTTTGTAAGTTCCTTTGGATAAAAGCACCTGCCAAATGAATAAATGTAAATGTAAATGTACAGTAAGTACCAAATATATTAAACAGTAGCTCAGGGTATGAAACTAGCACCCGCCACTTGCCAAATGTGATGAGGCTGAATCCAGTGTGCAAGGTGTTTCATGCACTTGCAATTTTCAAATCAAATCACTTTATTGTCACACTACTGTGTACACAAGTGCAACAGTAGGTGAAAGTCTTGTGTGCAGTTCCGAGCAACATAGCAGTAATGACAGTGACGAGACATAAACCACTTTACAATAAACAACATATTTACACAACACAATTTACATAACAAATGTACACATAATTACACAACAATTTACATATCAAATGTACACAATACACACAATGTAGAATATACATACACTAGATAAGGGTATATAAAAATATATATACACTAATTTAATTGGGGAGAATATATTTGACAGAATGAAGATTAATAAAGTGCAGTGCTGATTGTTGATTGTGAGAGATCAAGTGCTGGTGCGGGTCCTGATGCTGCGATACCGCCTGCCTGATGGAAGCAGTGAGAGCAGACCATGACTCGGGTGGCTGGAGTCTCTGATGATCCTCCGAGCTTTTATCAAACACCGCCTGTTATATATATCCTGGAGGGAGGGAAGCTCACCTCCGATGATGTTTCTGGCAGTTCGCACCACCCTTTGTAGGTCTTTGCGGTTGCGGGCGGTGCTATTGCCGTGCCAGGCGGTGATGCAGTCAGTCAGGATGCTCTCTACAGTGCTGGTATAGAACCATGTGAGGATGTGCTGGTTCATTCCGAACTTCCTCAGCCGTCTCAGGAAGAAGAGGCGCTGGTGAGCCTTCTTCACACAGCCTCAGTGTGGACGGACCATGTGAGTTCCTCAGTAATGTGGACACCGAGGAATTTGAAGCTGCTGACTCTCTCCACCGGTGCTCCATTAATGGTGATGGGGCTGTGTTCTCTGTCTTTCTTCCTGAAGTCCACTACAAGCTCCTTGGTTTTACTGACGTTGAGGGAGATGTTGTGCTCCTGACACCAGCGCGTCAGAGTGTGCACCTCCTCTCTGTAGGCTGTTTCATTATTGTCTGTGATCAGACCTACCACTGTCGTATCGTCAGCAAACTTAATGATGGCATTGGAGCTATGTGTTGCCACACAGTCATGTGTGTATAGGGAATACAAGAGTGGGCTGAGAACACAGCCAGTGTTGGCTCCAGTGTTGAGGGTCAGTGATGAGGAGATGTTGCTGCCCATTCTAACCACCTGACATCTGCCTGACAGGAAGTCCAGGATCCAGCTGCACAGCGAGCTGTTTAAGCCCAGAGCCCGGAGTTTCTCATCAAGCTTGGAGGGCACTATGTTGTTAAATGCTGAGCTGTAGTCTACAAACAGCATTCTCACATATGTGTTCCTTTTTTCCAGATGGGAGAGAGCAGTGTGTATTGTAGATGCAATGGCATCATCAGTGGAGCGGTTGTTGTGGTAGGCAAACTGTAATGGGTCCAAAGAGGTGGGCAGAACAGAGCAGATGTAATCTCTGATCAACCTCTCAAAGCATTTGCTGATGATGGGGGTCAGAGCAACAGGACGCCAGTCATTTAAGCAAGTGATTTTTGATTGCTTCGGTACAGGCACAATGGTTGATGTTTTGAAGCATGTGGGGAATACAGACAGGGAGAGGGACAGGTTGAAAATGTCCATAAAAACACCAGCCAGTTGGTTCGTGCACACTCTGATGACGTGGCCCGGAATGCCGTCTGGACCCGTGGCTTTACGGATATTCACCCGTCGAAAGGATCGGGTTACATTCGCAACAGAGACGGAAAGTGAACCATCCTCTGTAATTTCATGCTCGAGTACTCTCTCCACGAGGGCGGTGTTATTGTCCTCGAAACGAGCATAAAATGTATTAATCTCGTCCGGAAGAGAGGCAGCGGTGTTCATGGCGGAGTTTCTATTCCGTTTGTAGTCCGTGATGGTGTTAATTCCCTGCCACATACTTCTAGAGTCAGTGGTGTTGAACTGCCCTTCAATTTTGTGCCTGTACTGGCGTTTGGCTGCACTGATGGAGTTACGGAGGGCATAACTGGCTTGTTTACGCTCTTCTGCGTTCCCGGAATTAAAAGCGGTGGTCCGCGCAGTAAGTGCCGCGCAAACATCACCGTTAACCCATGGTTTCTGGTTGGGGTAGATCCATATTGTTTTTGTCGGAACAACATCCTCTACGCACTTCCTGATGAAACACGTTACGCTATCAGCGTAAGCCTCGATGTCGTCATCGGAGGCGGACCGGAACATCTCCCAGTTCGCGTGATCAAAACAGTCCTGTAGCATAGAGTCTGATTGGTCCGACCAGCACTGGATCGTTCTGAGGGTGGGTGCTTCCCGTTTCAGTTTCTGCCTGTAAGCAGGCAGAAGCAGAACGGAACAGTGGTCGGATTTGCCAAATGGTGGGTGGGGGAGGGATTTGTAGCCATCCCGGAAAGGAGAATAGCAATGATCCAAAACCCGGTCCCCTCGTGTGTTGAAGCTGATGTGTTGGTGGTATTTTGGTGCTATTGTTTTAAAATTGGCTTTGTTTAAGTCCCCGGCAACAATGAACACGGCCTCAGGGTGCGCGGTTTCCTGCTCATTTATACTCCCATACAGTTCCTTGAGTGCCCGGTCTGTGTCGGCTTGTGGGGGGATGTACACAGCTGTGATAATGACCGCTGTGAATTCCCTCGGTAGCCAGAATGGTTGACACAGAAGCATGAGATATTCCAGATCAGCAGAGCAGAAAGACCTGATAAAATGTACGTTCCTCTGATCACACCATGATTTGTTGATCATAAAACATACACCTCCACCTCTGCTTTTACCTGAGAGGTCTTTCACTCTGTCCGCTCGGTGCACGGAGAAACCCGTGGGTTCGATGGCCGAGTCTGGAATCTCCGCGGACATCCATGTTTCCGTAAGACAGATAACACAGCAATCTCTCGTTTCTCGTTGGAAAGAGATCCGCGCTCTCAGCTCGCAGAGCTTGTTGTCCAGAGACTGAACATTTGCCAGTAGTATACTGGGTAGCGGGGGTCGATTTGCGCGATGTCTTACTCTGATGAGAACGCCGGCTCTTTTTCCCCTTTTCCTTCTGCGTTTCCGCGGCCGGGCAGCCCAGACAAAGGGCTCCGCTGGCGTGTTTGTAAACCGCGGGTCGGCGTTGAGGAATTTGAAGTCCGGTTTTCGGTGTGTGATTGCCGAACCAGTGTCCAAAAGCGTTTGTCTGTCGTACACAATAAAGCAGACAACATCCAAGACAAAAAAAACACAAAACTGTAAACAAAACAAACAATAAACTGCAGTGTTTTGACGGAGCCTGCGACGCAGCAGCCATACTCGGCGCCATCTTGAGCTAATGAGCTTTATTTGAGCTTTATTTTTTTGCTCATATATCCACAACAGTCGGGTGACCTGTAAGATATCTCGGAGTGACACATGACTAGAAATGCTGTTAAACACAATGACATGCGTTTGAAGAACACTTTATTATATGTTTAAAAATAAACAAAAGAAAATCTTTCATTAAAGAAACAAAGACAAAAGGGATTAAATCATGAAATAAAATATAAAATTGAGTTCAATTTTGTTTTCTTTAGGCATCATTAACTCATTACAAAATACAAAACAAACACAAATTGTATAAGAACACACATTTGGCAGCATTATTTTGGGAACACAATGGAATTTATTAGGCTTATTTATTATGATTATTGTTATTATCTTTACATTTATAATTGTCTTTAGTTCTTAACTTGTAGGCTATTAGTCATTTTCCACCTTTGTTGTCATTGACCGATTCTTGCGTGATGGCAAATGGGGCCACTGGAGATGGTAAATGTTTGTATTTGGGGAGGTGGTTATATAAGTTTTTTTATTTTTTTTATCACTTTGTTATTTTAATAAAAACATTTGAATTTTTAAATGTCTTTTGTTTAAGTTTTTGTGTTTCAATAAATTTCAATAATTTAATTTTTAAAGCAACATCAGTCTAGCAAAAATATTAAGTGAACCTTGGCAGAGGGGTTGACGATGTAATCGTATATTGCAATATTTTTTAAGGCAGTTATCAATAAAATAGTTTTTACAAATCGCCCAGCCCTAATATACACTTGTTAAAGGCTGTTCACCTAAAATTTTATATTATATTGAAAGTTGATGTGTAAATATCGGTGAAAAAATAAACTAATCTAGTCTATATTTAGTTGATATGTAGTAGCTACTTAAAATGAGTAATTGAAAAGTTTACATTTTGAAACACTAGTTTTAGCGATACATCTTAAATGAGAACATTACACTTGCTGTGGATATTGGTGTGAGATGAAGGATTTTTGATGGTTTCAAAATGTCAAACAAGGCTGGGATGGTTTAGTTTTCAGAAAGAAAATATCTCAGCGGCTGGCAGCTGATGTAAGTGCTTATACAGGCTTTAATTTAATTAAAGTGCTTCATAATTTAGGCAGAACAGAATGGACAGAAGGCTACATCTCAGAAAAGCTGAGACACATCCGTTTTCAGTTTCCTAATGTCACCATTTTCCAAATAATGCAGTTATACTGTAGTTTGGATGAGAGCTTTTTTAAATGAAAATGTATTAATGTGCACATGGCCTATGCCTAAAATGCCTATTTCCATACACCTGTCACCACACATTCTATACCTACAGTATGCAACCATGTTGCTATGTTTGACCAATCAACACTAATTGCATTTACTATATAATATTTAGTTAATATACAAAATAATATTAATAATAGTAATACTCTCCTTGTCTGTCATTTTCTTCTACACTAGCTTCTATACTATCTGTATAAAATATTATTCAGGCTTTACACGAAGTGCTACCAAGACCTCTGTAAGGTTAAAACACCTCATTGTTTGTGTATGGTTGACCCGGTGTTCACACTTTCTGTCTAATTTCAGTCAAAGAAGCTTAAATGTGAATTTTCAGGCTTTTAAGCATCGGAGGATAATTTCTCTTCCATTTCAGATTTAGTGTATTCTTAAAACAAGGTCCCACTCTTGCATGCTTCATTGAGTGAAAAGCTATTTGTAGAATTGCCGGAATGATTGAAGCTCTCCAAGCACTTCTACAGCACAAGCTGCTGAGAAGTGGATTTAAATGACTTCTTTCTGCATCCATCATCATCTTTTTTTATTTTGTATTTAATTTATAATCTATGGCCAATTTCACCACCCGTCACTCGTCTTCAAATGCCTCTGGGTCCCGACTCTTATGGGCCGACCGCGAAATGGAGCTGGGTTCAGCTGCCTTTTAATGTATTAGATGAGAGGGGTGAGATGTAAATGACTCCGGTGGGAATATGCTTGTTTATTTCACTCAAATATGAGAACATGCTGAAGTAAATGAAACATGGCTGAGGGACATCAATCAGAGGAAAGGGCTGTTTATACAGTAATTACATTCATGGATTAATGAAAGAATCTCTCTCTCTCTCTCTCTCTCTCTCTCTCTCTCTCTCTCTCTCTCTCTCTCTCTCTCTCTCTCTCTCACGCCACAAAATGTGGTAAAATAGTGAGTCCACTTGTCAAAATGCATCTATTTTGCATTTTCTTTTTATTATAAATATTATTATTTGCATAAAAATTTGAGTGAAATTTGTGTTGAAAGGAAATATGACCTTTTGTAAAAATAAGTCAATATGGTCAACATCACAAATGTGCTTGTTTGATTAGTGTGGAATCTGAAATTTTGGTTCCCTGTCTGTCGCTCACTTCGACGTTGTGTCGAAGAAGCGACACTAGGGGTCTCTCTTGAGCGCCGACTATGCCTCTGATCTATGAAAAAAGGCCAATGAGAAGTTGGCAGACAGTATTTGCATACACCGCCCCCGGACATACCGGTACAAAGGCGGGGAAATACGTCTGTTTCATTCAGAAATTTTCTTCAGCGCTGATGGTCGTGTATGCAGTCAACTGCAAGTCACGCACCTGTTCCTGACTTTGTTCCTCTGACACTCTGCCTGCTGTTGGATCTACAGCGCACTTCAGCGGCTTTTCTCCTTCTCTGCACGGCCTTGCAGCTTGCCTGCTGGGTGCTTCGACAGCACAGAAAGCTAAAACAGTTTATTAAAAGAGTGATTTTCTCTATAAAAGAGTATTTTCCCCTAAAAGAGCATTTACAGAACGGAGTTGAACGTCCTTTTCAGGACTCGCCACTCCAGCCGCCTCCCGCATTGCTCCTTCTTCCCACGGGATTGAGGACGATGCGGCTGGCGATGGAGGCGATCTGGGGACGGCAGCGAGTGCAGCTCCGCTGGGTACGCCCCCTCGGACTAACCGCCCCCAGCACGCTCGTTGACTCCCATCCATGCTCAAGGCAATGGCGGCTCGCCTCACTGCCAGCCCTCTTATCCTCTAGAGCTCGTGGTGGATGAGCTCGCCACTGCATTGGAGAGCGCGGCGTCTGACCCAGGCTAAGGCTGACGTGCAGATGACTGACATGCTTTCCCGGGCCGCCGCCAGCGTGGGGCTGGACTGGAACCCTCCGTCCTCCCCACAGTCATTGCGGTTGGATGACTGGTTCTTGGGGTTGACTGGTCTCTCGCAGCCTCACCTCCCCCCGGTCCCGTTTTTCCCGGAAGTGCATGATGAGCTGACGTCTTCGTGGAGTGCACCCCTCTACAATTGTCTTAAAGCCACTCGCTCATCCGTTCTTGCTACCCTCGACGACAGAGCGGCCCACGGGTACACGGCGATTCCCCAGGTGGACAGGGCTGTTGCACTCCACCTGTGCCCCAGAAACCCTACCACCTGGCGGGGTCGCCCTGTGCTCCCCTCCAAGGCCTGTAGGACGAAGTCTTCATTGACCGCCAAAGCCTACAGCGACCTACATGTTCACAGGGCCCAGACGTGTGTGATGGGGCCTCGTGAACATGTGCAAAGCATATGAACAAGTCATTGAATTTAAAACAATCTCAGCCACAGTCTAATTGTTTCCAGAGCGCTTACATGCTGGATAACGTGCAACACGCATAGACCTGATCATTTAACATACAAATCACAATGATGGTGAAAACTAAAAACATCATATTACGTATCACAAAAAGACAAATAACTGAAAGTGACAACAAATAAATTAAGAGCAGTGTATCTAAAATCAGCTAGAAGTAAAGCTAAGCACTACACACTAATCTGCTTAATTTATTCATAACACAAATCATTGCTGGGAACTAGAGTGCGGCTTCTTTTCACAGTATCATTAGACAGGAATGAATTCTGACACTGCCAATATAAAGAAATAAAAAAACTCACAAAGAGTGAAAATATGAGCAATTCATCTGAAAAATAAACAAACCATCCTATCTGCAAAGATGTATGTGCTTTTTCTTTACATTTGTTCACAAATATATATTTTAAATTGTTGTATTAATAGGCCCAATTAAAACTATGTAATTTTATTTATAAACAATTATATATTATACATTGCTGTAGTTACCTTAATTTCCCTGATGTTTTAACTTTTATTAACTTTTGTGCACATTCTGGACAACTTTTTTTTATTATTGATTTTGTTGCTCTAAATAAACATTTCAGGCATTTTCATCAGAATTTCAAACATTGTCAGCAATTTCCAATACAACTAAAACTGTCTAAAACTATTTTAAACAGCATTTTCTTATTTAGTGTAACTTTAATGGGCAACACTTATGGTTGTATTTGTTGACATTAGTTAACATGAACTAACAATGAAAAATACTTTACGATTTTATTTTATTTTTTAACATTAGTTAAAAATGTGTGCATGTACATTTTATCCTAACATCTTCATGTTGTGGAAAAAAGCTCCTGGAACACATTATTTGCCATCTACCAAGCTATATACAATATAGTGCTTCTTTTTTACTGGTTTCTATTAAAAAATATATATATAATTTGCAGTGGTTCTATGGATGTTTTAAAGTTCTGACAATTTTTACACGGGGTGGCCCATTTTCCTAATTTTGCTTAGGGCCCCACAAACACACAGGCCAGCCCTGCCCGGAATGAGTTTTGTCTCATAGTTTCTAGGCTAAGTTATCATTAGGCCATTCAGGCACAGTTTAAAATGAAGGAATTTGTGTGAAATTGTAATATAGTAAGTGGGCCTTTTGAAAAGTTATTTGGTGCGTATTCACTAGGAGAACAGAAAATTATATGGAAATGAATGTTGTACACCACTATTACATCACTAAGAGGAAAAATGACAATCAGTATTCAGCTTACAGACCAGAGTCTCATCAGGAACATTAGATCTCTTATTACAATCTGTGGCAGGGCAGAGAGCGGGGCCGGATCGTGATTCTACACATCCGGTCCCTTATCAGGCTAATCAAGCCTCCGAGAGGGATAAAGGCCGACTGCGGAAGATGGTGCAGGAGAGAGAGATCATTTACGGGCATGTGCGTCATGTGTGTGTTTGTATCTTTTGTTTAAGTTTATCATTAAATCTATTATTTATATTGTCAAGCGGTTCTCGCCTCCTCCTTTCCATTGAACTGTGTTACAATCATGAACCAATAGCGAAGAAAAATGTAAAAGAATGTCACAGGAGAGATCTTCCAGGGAAAACGTAGCATCCCATAGAAAGAAAAAAAATGGCACCCTTCACTCCAGAGAAGGAATGGCTCTAGTTAAGATTGATTGCTTTAGTGTCTCGGCAGTGAGGTAAAGAAAAGAAAATAGAGAGAGAGAGTGTGTTGGGAGGAGAACTGACCCTGTAAAGCTGCTGATTTCAGCAGTCTTGTTCAGGGGGCTGAAGCCTCATATATTGCCTTGGCTGGCTGTGATTTGTCTGGAGCCTACTGTCGATTTGTGAGGACTGACATGGGACATGCCACCTCTGAAAAATGCCCAAAACAAAGAGCGTTTCGTCATGACTGGCTAATTCTCGCTGTTATTTCCCATGCTGCAGCACAAATGGCTGACTTTTTGCCTGAGAAACCCCAAGGCCTGCTTATGTCAGGGAACCGTTCCTTTAACGGTAGAGCAATGTTGACATATGAACAGTCCACAAGGACACATTTTAAAAGTGTGTCCTGAATGAGCCTCCTTTGAGTGGCACCACACTACATTTGTGGAGAGAAAATTGAGACCGGGGTTTGCTCCTAGAAGCATTAATGTTGTTTTAGCAGAGCTCCTCTGAGACCCTCATGTTCTGTTGAGATTGACTTTATGGTTTGGGGCCCCAATGATAGTAAATTTGAAAATAACCTTTTAGTTTCCCTTTTTTACATTTATTTTAATATTTCATTCTAAGCTGATCAAAACCGATATACTGTACTATTGAAGACATATCCCTCTGTTTTACAGCAATATAGGCATGCACTTTTAGAAATGTGACTGGTATCATTCTAGTAATACTGCTTCTGTTTTTTTTTTTTATATGACCCCAGCAAAACACACTGTACACAATTACAGTGAAATAAATAAAGGGATAGTTCACTTAAAAATTGAAAACCCCCTTATGTTGTTCCAAACCTTATGGGTTTTTTTTTTTTTTTTTTCACGTAAACAAAAGGTGACGGGCAAAATGACAGCCTCATTCACCCTTCACCTTCATTGTAATGGAAAAATATGCACTAAAATTAAATAGTGAATGAGCCTAACATTCTTCCAAACGTCCTGTGTTTCACTGAAGAAAGAAAGTCATATAGGTTTGTAAAAATATGAGGATGAGTGAATAATAACACCATTTTATTTTGGGGTAAACTGCCCCTTTAAAATAAACATCTTGTGCAACTGTATATTATCTCTACATTGTGTATTCTAGTCAGAGATGTAATATTTTATATCTGGGGTCTCTGAAACAGCAAACATAATGTAAATGTTTTAATAAAGAATGGTTGAAGCATGTTATAATTAAGTTTCAATTTACATTTAGAATCAGTTCTCATATTATTAGGAAAAGTTGGGATGCATCAGCATTATACTTGAATGTTATTGTTAAAATATACTTGTTAGCTATTAATAGGTTAAAAAAAAAAGTTATTAAAATTGGTGCATCTCAGACCCTAAACTGAACAGAACATAATGGTTAAACCTATCAATGACATTTCAACTTTGAAAGCATACATTTTAGCATACTCTTCTTTGTGCATTGAAAATCAACAGCATTATTGAAGTGAGAACCTCTTACCTGTGATTTTTCGGGCTCACCCTCTCTCCCGGTATGCCTCAGTCGCACCACAGGACAGCAGTTGTGAATCAATACGATTCCTTAACCTGTCACACTCCCAGCATTGTCACAATACCAGTTTTGTCAATAGTCATACAATCACAGCGAGGGGTCTGAGGTAAATGATAATTTGATGTGGTGAAGAATGGAGATGCAGGGAGATTGCTATGCTTGCTTCAAACCTCAGCAGAAAGAAAGAGAACGAGAAAAAGAAAACAAACTCTGTCGAGATGAAGGTCAACTGTGCAGGGTCCTGTCGGTCTCTGACTTCATTCATTGGCCCACAGTAAAACAGGGATGTGCAAAACAAGATATTTTCAAAATTCAAATTAGTTAGTAGGCTATCTTAAAGGGATAGTTCACCCCAAAATTTTTACCTCATGATATCCCAGGTGTGTATGACCTACTTTCTTCACCAGAACACATTTGAAGAAAAATAGAAAAATACCTTAGCTCAGTAGGTCCTTAAATTGCAAGAGAATTGAGGTCCCAATCTGTCAATCACTCAATGTTGTGTCGTTGTAGTGACAATAGGGGTCGCCCTTGGGAGTCCCAAACACCTCTGATCTCTGACTTCTACACATGAGACACTGCCGACAAGACTCGGTAAGACCATGTGATGTATTTCCACACAATTTCCTCCCCTTCATGCAGGGTGTGGTCTCCGCGGTGTCCTCCCCTTGGTAGGAACACCCGCCCTGACGTAGCGGATGCTATATGGCCCCCAGCTGAATGATTTTGGGGAGAAAAAAGAGAAGAGGCCGTGGCTGGGGCAGCCGGTCTCCATTTTTTGGGCAGTCAACATGTCCCCAAGGTGCAGGGGACCATACGATGCTTTTAAGAGTATTGGGGGACATTACGTGATGGCCTGGTGCGCTGGCTACAAGGTACACAATGGTCTGACCGTCTTGCACCGCCAGTCCATGTCACACAGTTCAGCTAGTTGTGGTGTTTTGTATAAGGATCCTGGTTACTTTCGTAACCACCATTCCTGATAGAGGGAACGAGACATTGTGTCCCTCCTGCCACAACACTGAACTACCTGCTGAAATGGCCGGGACCTTGTCTCTGCTCCTCAGCACAAAACCTGAATGAGGCTATGTTCAGACTGCAGGCAAATCCGATTTTTTTTCTCAAATCAGATCTTTTCAGGCAGACTGGCCGCACTATTCATTGCAAGTGATCAAATCAGATTTGCACGTTCAGACATAACCAACCTATCTGCATGGGTTGCTTTGGTAACAACGTAGGCTTACCCACGTGATGATGCTTTCAAAACTGATGCAGGAAAAATGGTGCAACATCTCGCTCTCCAAATCAGCGCCCTGTCCAGTCGCGGTGCAGAACTCCCCCATCACTCAAGAAAAACTCAGTGGAGGAGACTGATAAATATAGTGATGTTCCATGCTGCAGTCACAGATTTTTTACATCATCATTGTGTGTCGCTTTAAGAGTGACGCCAAAGACCATTTGAAATCCGAATTGAGCAGCCAGAGTTCCCGGAATGAGACGCATCTGAAAAAATCTGATTTAAATCGCATTTTAAACCACCTCATGATGTGGTTTGAATCAGATTCGGAAAAATCTGATTTCATGTGTTTTGTTTTTTTTGCTGTCCAGACTATCAAAAACTCATCTGGATACAATCTGGATGTGCAAAAAATCTTATTTTTAGTGGCAGTCTAAACAAGGCCTGAGTGGTTACAAGCCAGCTCCTTTTATATGTCTGGGGGAGTGGAATGCAAATTCCACTTGCCAATTCCCATTGGCCTTTTCTCAAAGATCAGAGGTGTTTGGGGCTCCCAAGGGCAACCCCTTGTGTCACTACATCGACACAACGTCTCGTTCCCTCCATCAGGGAATGGAGGTTACAATAGTAAACAGGATTATTTCACATTTGAAGCACCAAAATCACAGACAGTCAGCATAACTATCATCCATATGACTCCAGCTGTTAAAAATGAATGTCTTCTGAAGTGACATGATCGCTTTTTAAACTCTAAATCATACTTCATGTAATGAGTGGTACATAGTGACATAATCGCATTGACACTTGACACGTGAGAACTGACGCATGTGCTTCACAGCCGGAAGAGCAGCACTGTTTACAAGTGAGAAGGAGGAATGCTGCACAGTCCCTTGGTTGGTTTTGGTTTAGATCTGTTATTATCTATTTCTTTACTCACAATGGTGCATTTATTTGCTTATCCTGGATGTCTCAACCGTGTGGAAAATGTGAGATTACGTCCATATCATGGCAATGCAAATACATCACACGAGAGACTGCTTGGACTCCACACTCTCATGAAGCTTACTGGGAGCATTTGATCATAGTTAAAAAGTACTTCTGACAGGGCGGAGGGCAGGGCCTGATCGTGATTTTACACACTTGGTCCCTTATCAGGCTAATTAAGCCTCCGAGAGGGATAAAGGCAGACTGCGGATGGTGGTGCGAGAGAGAGAGAGAGAGAGAGAGAATGTTTACGGGCAGCTGACCGACATGTGTTTATGTTTATGTCCTGTCGTGTGCCTAAATAAGAGGACACGAAGATCCATTCAGAAATTGTTAGAGTGGGAAAACAACAGATTATATCACAAGTTGGGGCTACACTGGAAACTTAGCAGGAGAAAATACGAGAGCAACAACATAATAGAATATGTTATTTTTAGAGAATTCTTACCAAAAAGACTCAAACATAACACACAACGGTCAGCTGCCTGTAAACATTCTCTCTCGCACCACCATCCGGTGTCGGCCTTTATCCCTCTTGGAGGCTTAATTGGCCTGATAAGGGACCGGGTGTGTAAAATCACGACCCGGCCTACGCGCTGTCATTACCAAATGTTATCATATCACTTCTGAAGATATGCATTTAACCACTGGATTCTTATAGATTACTTTTATGCCGCCTTCAATTTGCTATTTTCCTGAGAAATAGGTCATTAAGACGTTTGAGAACCACTTCTAATCTTGGTGCTAAGTCTAAAATCAGTTCCTGCATTTGCGGTTTGGGGATTCAACCAACAGATGATATCAAAAAGCTATTTCACTTTTAATACTAGCCATGATTTCTGTGTCAGTAGATTGATATGGTTAATAATAATATTAATAATAATATAATTATTTTGTATAGCACCATTGAAAGTCCCATGGCCTTAAAAGTGCAACGCTCATTGTGAGATGCCCAAAAAACAGCACAAGACCTGGCGTAATGACCAAAAAATGTCCGCTTGTCTATGTGGTTAGTGGAGGTGCTATTATGGTATAAATTTAAAGATGCAATTTTTATGATTGGGTTTTACTGAGTAAACTGTCTAAAGAATTGCAAGCAAAAAAATAAAAATATTTACATGCAACAAAAAACCTGTAATAGTCTAGGGGCTGAAAGGGGCTGGTTTTTCCACCTCTGTTCTTCTACACTGTAATAGATGTGGTGAGGCGCTTGAAGATTATCAGATTGTAAATACTCCTCAAAGTGGCAGGGTGGAGAAAGGCGGGTGTAGGCGCTGCCCGCTGCCTCAGCCCAGACAATGCAGTCAATTAAAATGAGATTGTGTGTGTGAGCGGAACGCACTGCAGTGAGTGTGTATGTTAGTAATGCAGTGGGTGAGAGTGTGTGAGCATTACGTGCATGGCTCAGATCAGCAAGGTGATATTTGGGGGATTCTACATAATGGCAGGCAGGCCAACAGGTGAATGACTTTAGGAGTTGGAGCAGGCTAAATTAAAATGTCAGTTGGCAGAATTTTATTTTAT